>OX377206.1:33951062-34080003 GCA_947396885.1 Heligmosomoides polygyrus polygyrus
CGCTAGAAAGGAAGCTGCTCGAAGCCCTTGCAGTAAAGAGGCTAAACCCCGAAATCAACAATAGGGATGAGCAGACCGAGGCGCTGAGGCTTATCATGTAGTGATTAAGAAGATCAGTGGCAACGTTGTTTACAGTAACTTTATTTGTAAGGAGCATCACTGTGGTGAGGTTCTGTTAGCGAGGCCTGCTTGGTTTGTTTTAACATTATTACTATTGTATAGTTTGATGATGGTATCACTATGTGTAATGTTATTAAAGGCCTGAGGAAGCTGTTAAGCAGCGAAAACTCGCCGATAAAGAATTCTGGAGTCTCAATTGTGCCAATTCCATCGAATTACATATGAGGCTCAGGGATAGCTCCATCCTACAGATATGAGCGTTACAATAAGAACAACTATGGAAAACACACATGTTCTCACATCGCTGTTTCAAGTAAGCATCATCTACATTATTAATCAAGTAAAAACCGCAACGATCTAGTCCGCTGCATGGGTCGGGCTCTTGCCTTACTACGCTAATAGTGCTTACTTTAAGTTCTATAAGAAAAGTTTTCAATCACAATTTCTTCTTGAAAACTACCTTTTTAAAATAAAATTTAAAACATGGTGCTCACTTGGGAAAGCTGTATCTAAAAAATTTCAAAGAAAGTCTTACTAATTTTCCCTGAAACGCGAAATTGTTCTGAGTGCAGAGTTTATATTTTTAAGGTGGAAGAAGCTAGTTTTGTTTTGGAAAGTATTATTCAGTTTGACTTCAAAGGCGTCAAGCTTGCTTAAAAGAGAGTCCAATTTGACGTGAAAATGGTATATGCAACGGCTTGACCGCAGCTACTCGATGACGCTTAATTTTTTGTCATTACCATCACCTAGTGAATATGTCATGATGTATTTACTTTTTATATGTTTTATTTATTTTATTTAATATGCATATGTGCATATATATGTTTATATGCATATATACGAATCAGCGGGTTCAACATTGTGGAGCCAGATGTTTCTTATCCGTGTTTTTAATAAGTATAAAGACTGGTATGTGCGCGATTTTTACTTACCTGAAGGTTTCCATGTTGACAAAAGATAGCACCTCGCAACTGAGCCTATCTTTCGCTACGGTTAACTTCAACACCCCGTCCTTGGTAGTGGACTACGAGGCGCTCAGGAACGCTTCAAGCCGAGGCTCTAGCAAAAATTTTGTGATGCATGATGAGGTCACTTTTTTCTACGGTGTGCCAGATAAGAAAGTTTGAGATTAATATACTTAACGTTTGATCGTGGTGTTGCATAATTGAACCAAAGCATCTTTTAAAGATTTGCCTCTTAAAACTGTTGCTGTTTTTCCAGCTTATCGATGGTTTGCTCTTTATGGGTGTTTTTCGTTAATTACCTCCTTAAGTGCCTAGTTATACAATGTTGAAGTTATACATAGGGAATTTGGCGTGTTGATGCAGCTGCATTTTGAACATATCGAAATCTGAACTAGCACATACCCTTATTCGGTACAAGCTTAAACGTCATTCCCAGTTTTCAGGTCAGGGCTAGGTCAAGCTGTCCATATAGGAAGTAGACAGCCGCCATGACAAGAATATTTGTCAATGTCGAATTTAATTATTAACTGTCTACATCTGGTGCATAGTTTTCAATCTGCAGTCTTCATGCGTGAAATACATTTTTATTGCTTGTGAAATATCATTTGATTACCCACGGAATTGAATTGCAAACTGTTAAACTTTCAGGAACTGCAGTCGATGACAAAAGAGCTTGTTCAGATTCGTGAGCAGTTGCTTGAAAAAGATGAGGAAATTGTTGAACTCAAGGTAAGAACGAGAGTAGTTTTTGCAGGGTATTATTGATGCTGTTGAAAGGTTTCAAATCCCCTACCTTTTTCGATGCAATCGAATGTGTGGATAATAGGTCTGCTCCCAACTTCTTCAACCAACTCAGCCACCCAGTGTTCAGACATGTCGTTCAATTGAGAGATGATGGCAGTGTCATTGACTTTCCTTTGTAATTCAGCAGTTCCATACTCTCCCATAGTGCTAAGGTTGCTCGGTACGAACGACACCTTTAAAATGTTTGCCAATAACCCCATTCCTTTGTCTGTTCAGTGTGCAGCACACAAATAGTCTATGCCTAAGCTTCATCCGCCTAAAATTATTCTTCAGAAGCATTTCGTTTTAAAGGTGGGTACCGCTTGTTCCTGTAATTGTGTTGTCCAATACGGAGTGAGCAGTGCTGTTTATGATTGTGAACCTGTGAGCATTTCTCGTGTTTGGGCAATGGCTTATCAATTCCGTAGTAGCCACTCATGATAAACCTTAAAGGACAACGGAACAACTATGTGGAACATGCAGTTGCTCCTAAATAATACGTAGTCGTTATTTGCAAATCAGTTCAATTATATAGTTTAACCTGGTTAGACATGTATGGTTGCTTCTGCTATGCGGTAGGTTAGGGACCGACATCATTTGAATGATTTTGCTTGATATTGTCATCCTTAGTATTCCATGTGTGCAGACAAATCCAATGTAGTAATTGCTGCAAACGTTGTTGTTAGCTTACAGCTCAAACTAATGAGACTAAAGATTTCGCTGAAGCTTTAAGCACCAGTAGTAGTTTAAAAAAAGGGGTGATTACCGGAGTTCAAATCTTACATGAAAAAAGACGCGATTCAGTCGGGAAACTAGAGAGAATGTCGATCTCGGTGGAATACCGAAGAAATGTGGTATGGTATCATTCATTTTGCTATGAAGGTGTTTCTTTATAATGCTCCATGCCACTGTTTTTTTATTTGAAGAGTTCTACGTTGTTCCATTTTCGCCAACTTATCATTTCTGGCTTTCTTTCTTCGTTCTTTCGCTGACTGACCAGCCACTGCGTCACTTCAGTTTACATATGAAACGGTCACAGGAATTCGGATTTCCAGCCGCAAGATCTGCGGTGCTACGCTGCTTTGTGGGGAGGAGGTCACCATAGCACCCCGTTGCGCGTACTGATGGTGAGTAGGTACCAGCGGCGGATGCTAATGTACTCTTACCTGCTTATTCTGAACTTCCATGAATATATATTCGCAACCCACAAACATAGACCGCGAATCATTCGCACGATCCTCCTGTTAAATAATAAGGATCATAAAAAGCATAATCAGTGAGTATTTCCAAGCCTAAGACCTCACTAAACAATTACTAGTACACTCTACCACAAGGTTTAACATAAACACACTGTTGAAAAAGATAGTCAGCGAGCATCAACCAACGGAGGATGCCTTTCTCGTGAGCCAGCTCCCATGCAGACGTTATTTGTTGTTGGCAACAACATCTCCCATTTGCCTTCGTGTTGGACGAAGGAAGGAACTCCAGGATCTAAGCAATCTTTGCACGGACGCGTTATATCGTTAAAGTCCGGCCCCTGCTCAATTCTGTTCCCAATGCTGTGACCGTGTTGTTTGCTAACCTCCGTGTTAACGAAGCTGAGCAGAGAACGTAAATTTTCTAACTTTCCTAGATAGCGTGGTTGAAAATCGTTCGACACTAGCAGTGCTGTTAGACCTTTGTTGCTATCAGAAATAGTGAAAAGGTAATCAGAAGTCGCCTTAGGTTCAAGTCGGAAAATGTCACGTTCTTTGTCCATAGAGAACCAGAGTAGTTGTTTCAGGCCGAACGAAACAACACTAGGTTGTTATTGGAGCATTTGGAATGCCTTGTGTCCAGACACGAGAGGTCGCTACGAGTTACAGTGATGAAGCGGCAGGCGCAGAGCCCAGCTGGGGTGAGAATATTGTACCGTTTCTATGCCTTCTACCCTTGTCTTGGTTTTGTTGCCGAAATGTGGACGACTTTTCAGGTATCTTCCGAAGTTGAAGTACTGAAAGCCCTGAAGAGTCTGTTCGAACACCACAAGGCACTAGATGAAAAGGTAACCAAATTATCGACTTTTATTTTCAGCATCTATTTCATTCCATTGTTTTGGTTGCTCATATTACTTTCGTTTTTAAGGTTAGGGAACGCTTAAGAGTTGCTATGGAGAGAGTGGCTACCTTGGAAGAGGAGGTCACTTCAAAGGGAGAAGAGAATTCGGGCCTAAAAGCACGCCTTGCTATGGTGGCCGCCGAAGCCGAAGAGGCGCAGGTATGGTTGCCTTTGCTTTTGCAGCTTCTTTCTAAGTATTGGAGGCAAAACAATAGTTGAGTAGTAAGCACGAACTGAAGTTATCGGTGAGGCAGCGTTTAATTGCTCCTGAAATTGCTTCACGCTCATTGGAGTTGTGCACAGTAAATGTGCAAGTGTTGAAGCTCAACTTCAGTACTCTAGTTCTCCACGCGCCAGAGATCTTCCCGATGCAGCAGCGTTTGCACAATTTTTTGGTCCCCAGAGAATCAAGGGAGTAGCTCCTTTGTCATTCCATAGAGTGCAGTTCATTTCTGCCCTCACTCTGCAACTGCTTATGTTCAAAAGTTTCTAGTTCACGTCCAAAGATCTGTCATTGTGCCCCACACTTTTTTTTACAAAAGGCTCGCACAGAATGATTGTACAGGAATAATGTAGATAGTTTTTTGCACTCCCTTTTGTCTTCACCTTGCTTAATGTGGATGATGCTATTCAAGCATTGGTATTTGTAGGCGAAGGGTCAGAAGACGAACGGAGCACTAAGCAGTGAATCGGCTGCACGTCTTGTGGAGATGCAGGAGGCATGTGAGCGAATGAAGGTCGAACTCACTAACAGTCTTAAGCAGGTGCAAGAGCTCAGCGCGAGGTTGGTGACTCGATACGTGACACGTTTTGAGAATACTTTCTCTTGTTCCTTCTTATTCACGAAGTAATTTATACGGTAATCCTTACAGAAACTCTGAGTTAGAAGCCCAAGTATCTGCTGCTCACAAAGAAACTCACTCATGTCAAGAGCAATTGACGAAATTAAAGAACCAATTGCACGAGGTTCGTTCGCATAACCATGTTCTGTGTAAGACTATTTGTTTTAATTTTTCCTTTCGCAAAAGAATTTATTATCTGTGAAATACAACATCATGCTGTGTCGAAGTACTAGGCGATTAAATTTCTAGAAAGTTCACTATGATATGACGGTCGTTCTTTTAGGTCGAAGCACAGCGTAGCGATCAGGAGGCTCGAATTTCAACCCTTGAAAGCCGCTTCCTTGCCGCTCAGAGGGAAGCTACGTGTATACGGGATCTGAATGACAAACTGGAACATCAGGCATGTTAATTGTTTTCCTCTATCTTTTTTGAACGTGTAAAAATTGATTACGATACGTTAGTGAAGGCTTCCACACTGTTACAACCGCGACCGCATTCATAAACATAGGATATATTGATATTGATATTTATTACATGTTACAAGCACATGTGAGACTAATAAGGAGAAAAATTGCGTAACATAGAACCATGGAAGAAAACTGACCAGCAACAGCATTTACTATAGCATTATAATTAAAATAAAACAGTGTTAGGATGAAAACAAGAGCTAGATATGCGGAATCTCATGAATAGACGAAATGCGAAAAGAACCCCGCTTGCACAGCCTTTGGTATTCTGCTCCCGCCCTGTGAATAAAGAAAGCCTTTCTCACTGAAGTCTTAGCCGGGGGTAGGAAGATCTTTTTAATCTCGCCTCTAGTAGAGGAATTACGCATGATGAAGAAGGAGCCACTGAGACGAATACGACCAGTCACAATTTTTCGTGCCATTGCTACATCAAAGATTTTCCTTCTGCATTCCAGAGTTGGTAGTCCTAGAACAACATTACGTTGCGTACCACCGGGTATGCTTCTGTAGTCAAAATTGCCGGTTCTTAATAGAGCTTTCCTTGTGAAACTAAATTGTACTCCTTCCAACTGATTAATCATGCTCTTCTTCTTTGGATTAAATATGGTGTACCATATTCCAGGATAGGTCTAATATACATCGTGTACGCCTTGAGCAGAACCTTGGTATTTTTGGTGTATAAGCAGCGAAAGAGCTTGTACAATTGTGCGTAGGCCTTGTTAACAATGTTATTACAGTGGCTATCAAACTCAAGCTTTCTATTGTATGAGAATCCCAAATCACTTACCTCAGCAACAACCGATAGTTCATGCCCATCAAGATAGTACGCTGGCGGGTCAGGATAGGGCCCCAGGTGCATTACCTTGGTTTTGGTTTGAGAGATGGGAAGCTCCCATGTTTTGGACCAAGTTAAGAGGGCATCAGGAGCTTTCTGCATGTGCTCACGAGAAGAGGGCGTTGAGATACTGGTAAAAATCTTTACATCGTCAGCAAACATTCTACACAAGACCCCAAAAGGTTTGATCACGTCCGGGATATCATCTTTACTATATATAATCGGGAGAGGCATGAGTCATGTCTGAAGCTTCGCCGCGCTGTCCGAGGCCCGCGGCAACAGCAGGTCTGCCCTGCTGACGACAAATGAGGTGTTGACGGGAGACGTTGATCGGCCTATAGCATCTACTGTGTTTACGGAGTGATCATTATCATCTTTATCATTATCACTACTATCATTCTGAAGCCCACCGCGCTGTAAGAGGCTCGCCGCGCTGTCCGAGGCTCGCCGCGCTGCCCGAGTCCCGCGGCGACAGCGGGTGAGCCCTGCTGACGACAAATGAGGTGTTGACAGGAGACGTTGATCGGTTCATCGCATCTACGGTGTTTACGGAGTCATCATTATCATCTTTATCATTATCATTACCATAATTACGAAGCCCACCGCGCTGTCCAAAGCCCGCCGCGCTGTCCGAAGCCCGCCGCGCTGCCCGAGGCCCGCGGCGACAGCGGGTGTTTACTCCCAACGACACATGACCTGTAGATGGCTCATGTTGATCACATCTAGGGTGTTTATCGACCAACTACTAGAGGGATGGAAATCAAAGAACAATCTATGAGGTTTCGATTGACGTATCTGTTGGCGTGTACTTCTTCGTTCAGCTATCTAACATTAGCAACAGCATATTGTTATGGCCGATGGTGTTTCGATCGGGCAATCGGTCCTATTAGTCGCTCAGAAAATCAATACCGATCGATATTATCCATCGCTTGAGCGGAGCTATTGGTTCTCGCCAGACTTAATCGGGCGGGTGTTCCGTGATTATGATGACCGACGGAAGGTTGACCAGGTAATCAGCCACCATGTTGAAGCTTCCATCAAGCAATCAATAACAACCGATTTTATTGATTGGTCAATGTCATGGTCTGGAAGACGCTTCTTTTGATTTGGAAATTGTTCACTTTGATCTCAAGAGCATATATATTTCGCGCGCTGAATTACAAGCTACTTCTACCTGCCCAGGTCCTCCAATTTTAAGTGGTGGACCAGGAGAGGTCAGCGAAGAAAGTTCGTCGGACCTACGCTCAGTTCGACTACGGTTTTAACCAGGTCTTGCTCCTTGGTCCTCAATATTCGGCAGTGCTTTGACCAGTTTCCATACTATTATATGCAGACGAGGATAGTGTTTTTTGTCTTAAGTCACCCTTTTCGAAATTCATCACACCTCGTGGCTTAAAGCACGACGACTGGACAGGAACGTCAGAAATTCGATTAGGGTTGACGAGCTGCAATAGGCTGTGAACAGAACCCCAGACGAAGCAGGAGTGCTGCGGACATTTCCCTGAGTGCTGTACTGGGATGTTACTGATATTCGTGGCCCGCCATCATTCGATCTATAGTAAGCATTCGTTTAAACATGTACGACATCGACGCTAGGGATGCTTTCTTACCCAGCGTTGGTTGCCGGCGAAGCCGGCGACGGACGCTGGCTGAGGAAGCATCCCCTGCTAGGTTTAGGCTACGTTCCCAGCGTGGCCCGCCTTACCCGAAGCCGGCGAAGCCGGCAAGCCTGGCGTGGCCAGCACGTCCAGCGTACGGCGCCGGCGAAACCGGCGACGGACGCTGGTAGGTGTATAAGCTGAAAAGAATGGGTGCCAGTACACTGCTTTGAGGTACTCCAGTGGGGGCAGGACACACTATGGTATATATGATAGGTGAGTTCGCCGCTAGCGGTGAGTATCACCATGCTGCGGTTCACATTTTTTTTTTACAAAAACGGGGTGGGTACTGCATCGGAAATGCTGCTGCGGCAAGAGTGATTCAGATTGCTGTAGTCGGCGCATGCCGCGAGCTGTGTTCTGTCTCGAATATTGGCGGCACGCTGTAGAAACAGCAGAATGGAGCGAGGAATGTCCTTTAGACAGTGCGATACCACTATGAATGGCGTTGCCGTGCTGATTACCAGTGTGGCAGCCAGCGTCCTCAACCGCTCTTATATTGAGTGTGAAGGTGCGGCATGGCGGGAAGCGCTAAAAATGAGGAGGTACACTCTACCTCAGTTTCGACGCTCCAGTCCATCTTTATCCTTTGCAAAATTATCTGGAGAAGTTGAGGTATGGTGGAGGTGGTTAGGCATTAAAAATACGCAGCTGACCATTCTTGTATGAGGAAAAATCGCGTTGCTCTGATGAATTTTACTACCAAGTGATTAACAAGGGTTCTAGTGGAGCTTCAAGGCATCCATTATTCGCTAGCTGTGCTGAGCCACACAACATTAATTAGGTGGCACGGAGTTACGGGAAGCTCTGGAAAAGGTGCGGTTGCCATCACGTCACATCCTGCTTCCTAGTGATACTTGCTCAAAGGATATTGCTCTTCTTGAAAAGGTGCAAGACAATTTCATTTGCAAATCTTTTTTTAGAATGTCTAGTAATAGATTTTTACGACTTCCTCGACCTGTAACCAGAAATAGCGAGTATAGGGAGCATTTCTCAGTTTCTCGTCGTAAATTTACTGTTGGCTGTGATGTTTTCAAACTCTTGTAAGGCCTAACTGATATCGATGTTTCAATGTCTTATCATTTAATAGTGCCCAGAACTAGAGCCAGCTCAGAGAAATTATCCTATGGTATATCCAAAACGAAAACAAGATCATGTACTTTTACGTATAGGGCTGGTTACAGTTTCATCTCACTAAATGCCTGCGTCCGTTGGTTGTCGGCGCATTACCGGCTGTTCAGGCACGTGGCTAGGGACAAGCCCTTCCTTTTTCTAGATGTTACATGTTTATATTTCCGTGTTCTTGTACTGGTAATAGTTTCTTATTGTACTGACATCCCTATATTACATATGCGTTGCGCGCAGCATAGAAAATAAAATAAAATAAAACGGCAACAATGTGGAATTTCAGTTGGCGAACAAGGATGCGGCTGTTCGGCTGAATGAAGAGAAAGTCCGTTCGCTGCAGGAGCGCTTGGAGCTCGCTGAAAAGCAGCTTGCTCAGAGTCTCAAAAAGGCAGAGTCTTTACCATCCGTTGAAGCTGAGCTGCAGCAAAGAATGGAGGCCCTCACTGCAGCTGAGCAGGTTTGGAATATATTTCTTTCTTTGAGTTTGCCAATTGCTTTTCTCATCCATTGATGCCTTGTATGTTGGTGTTTATTCTCTCCGGATTCCGAGACACGATTAGTGTATTAGCGCTGATTCTTAAAGCTCATTTCGGCTCTACCTCACGACTGGTGAAGAGTTCACTATTTGAGCGGTGGGGCGTACTTTTCCTGTAGCTCACTCCACTCCACGTCCTCCATGAATTGGTTTAAACCCTGTTATAGAGGAGATTTAGGGATATGACACCGTTCCTTCCATTACATTTTACATTTCTCGAAAACCCGGTCAAGTTCCATGATCCACGTTGTTCTCTTTTTTTTAAATTTATACTGTCTTATAGCTGCGAAGTAGTGAGGCCATAAATATCGATCTGAAGCGGTGGTTAATCAATAGCTGCACTTTTTGTGCCGCCGTGCGATCAGCCAAATACAAATTACGCCTTCTACATGACCATTATGATGTCACCACATCGTGTATTCATTGATGCTAACAAGGGAACTGTCTGAACGCGGTACGCTGGAACAGCAAGAACGAATACTATAGGAAAAATCCTCGTCCTTCAAATAGTAACAGAACAAGTTTTGTTTTTGCCGAATCCTTGAGGCAAACGAGGAGGCTGTAATGGTTGAGAGTCCGCAGCGTCGAGCTTGCCACGGCGGCGCAAGGGACGTGTGTGCCTGGATGGCGCAGTGGTAGAGGTGCTGCTTCGTGATCGTGGCGTCGTGGGTTCGGATCCTGGCTATGTAACGTTTTTGCACTTTTACCATAGTATCGCATTTCCATAGAAATTTCCTTATCTGAACCTTTTTTGCTGACGCTTTCTCTTCTTTTCCTTGTCGATATCTCATGATGCACCAGCAATGTCCCAAACATGCAAACAGTAGCATCAAACTAGAAAACAGCTTCGTATGCAATGTATTAGTGTCTCGAGCTGAGTGCCACCACAGTGTGTTCAGAATGTAGGAAGGGACTTCATGATCTTTAACGTGACCTGACATCTCGATCAATATTGTCGTCTCTGTTATGCTTACGAGTTCGCGTGGTCATTATAAGCTGGTGCTAACACCACCTTTACCATGTCTGCTAACCCTACTGGCAATGAAGTGTGAATCTCCACTGGATGCTGTTCCTTCGAGAGAGGAGATGAATCTGGCGGAAAGGATAACGATTGTCCTACAGGATTTCGAACCGCGACAGCTGGAAATCGACGAAGTTGAGAAGTTGGAGTAGTGGAGGAAGAGGACCACGAGTTTCAGCCAGAAAAGGATTGTGCCGAAGTCACGACGCCACTAACCACTGAAGGCACACTCACGTTTTCGGGAGAACAGAGACCGTTTCGGATGAAAAGGTTTGGCTATACTATAACTGTTATCTTACACAAGGTTGACAACTGGGGAAGTGGGACTGCATCGCGATTCCAGGCTGGTGCTGCAGCAGAGTACCATTGGGCAGGAGCTGCGAAACAATTTCGCAGCGGAGAAAGCACTTGCCACTGCTTTAGATTTCTATGAAGAAAAAAAAAGCAAATGAAAATGAAACATCATCATCACACATCGTGGTTGTTTCGAAAACCCGAGTCCCGGAAGACCTATGCCCATGTGATGAGTATCGGTCTTATTGTTTTATGCATTTTGTGCCCGTGTATAATTACTGTTGAAGGTTTTCATAAATATTTCATATATCATCGTATTTTGCATATTGGGAACATTTCTGGTGCATCACGACATGCCAACAATGAGTAAGAACTGAAAACATCAACAAACTCCAAAAAAGGTTCAGATATGGAAATCTCTATGGAAATGCGATACAATGGTAAAAGTGCAAAAACGTGAATTAGCCGAGATCCTAACCCTAGAGGCTATAATCACGAAGCAGCACCTCTACCACTGCGCCACCCAGACCATGACAGGAGACCCTTGCGCCGCCGTTGTAAGCTCGACGCTGCGGACTCTCAACCATTACAGCCTCCTACTCGTTTGCCTCAAGGGCTCGGCAAAAACAAAACTTGTTCTGTTACTGTTTGGAGGACGGGATTCGTCCTATAGTATTCGTTCTTGCCGTTCCAGGGTACCGTTCAGACAGTTCCCTTGTGAGTAGGTTTCGGTTTCATTCACGTTGTTTCGTCGTGCGTAGCAAAGCACATTTCACGTTCACTCTAAGGAGGTTCAAAGCATTTTCCGTTTATAGAAACAGCTCTCCGCTGAGGAGCGTGTGCAACGGCTGGAGCGTCAAGCACTGGAGTCGTCGGCGGAACTGGAACGAGCAGTTCAGAGAGAGAAGATGAACGAGGAGCATAGTCAGCGGTTGAGCAGCACTGTGGACAAGGTTAGCCTATTCTTGTGTTGTCATCCTTTCGTCTACTGATCTCGTTACATCGTAGCTCCTGTCCGAATCGAATGATCGCCTCCAACTACACTTGAAAGAGCGAATGCAAGCGTTGGATGACAAGAATCGTCTCACTCAACAGCTGGAGAACACCAAGAAGATATATGATCAGGTGAGATTCATCAATTGCTATTCTTGTCCTGCGGTTTAGGCTACGTCTACGTTTAAGTGCGTTTGATTTATTGTGCACCTATTTTTCTGTTGTCCGTACATGGTTATATTCTATTTCATTACCACATAAATCTTTGGAGATTTTTACTATGCTGAGATAGCCGTGATGATACCTTTTAATCCATAGGCCGAGCGCACAAAAGAGCGCCTTCAGCGGGACAACGATGCTCTTCGGCAGGAGATTGAAGCTCTTCGTCAACAACTCTACAACGCAAGAACCGCTCAGTTTCATTCGAGGTGAGACGCGTTCCTTTTTATGTTTCCTCGCTTTCTAACAATACATCAATTGCAGCAGCATTTATTTAAAACTTGGGCATCGTATATCGTGATGGTTTTTGAAATTCTCAGACCGCCTATTTTACGCGGTTTTTCGTGTAACTACGTATAGGCTTGCAGATTAATTGTATTTGGAAAAAATAGATAGCGAAGAAAAACAAAGGCGTGATGTTGTTCCTTCACTGCAGTTTCTCTGACACTATTCGCTCAACGGTTTGGGGGCTTTGCCCTAATTCACGACAATATAACACGTTGGCCGCAATAGCTTCATTAGGCGTTCGTTCTATTTTGTTTATTTTTATATTATTTATTTATTTACTTCATTTTCCCATCTTCATTATACTAAAAAGCTGTCCTAACACATGAGGAAAGGATAGAAGGATATGTTAGGATAGGATCTTCAGAACGGTTCTTTTGGAGCCTGTCCGCTTTTTATCGCATTCGTGCGATTTATACTCTGAAGTATACCACCTTATCCATGTGAGGATAGACGGACGTACCGGAAGACGAACACATAGAAGCTACGGTGGGCAGTGCATGACTTTAAGGAACGTCTTCTGAATTCGGATGCTCGGTGCTCAACATTAGAGGCACGTCTCCTGAATCGGGGCGCGTGTAGCGCAGTCGGAGGAGGCGTCGGCTGTCGCGTGCACCCGATACCAGGTTCCTGGTTCGGATTTCCCGCCCAAGCCGGCCAAGCCTTCCATTCCTCCGGGGTCGGTGAATTGGTACAAGACTCGTCTGGGAAGGATAAAGCGCTGACTGTGTTCATCGGCTGGCCACCGCAATTCATTGTATGGCCAAATACGCATTCAAGTCGCCTCCACGATATCCCGTAGAAGTAGAATGCATGGCGCATCCCGAAAGGGATTGAATAACGCCGTCCTTTGTCCTTTTATCCTCCTGAATCGGGGGCCTTAGCGCGTGATCTCTATTTTATTTTTTATTTTATTTTATTTAGGAGTGTCAAGGACCGACACACAATGGAATTAATAAATAAAACTAAAACCAAACAGAACAGAACAGAATAGAGACTTGGGAATATAATGCCACAGACAATGAGAGATTAAGTGATGAACTCAGCAACGCGCATTTTGAACGTATTATAACTCGATGAGAAATGATGAGAACGAAGGACACGGTTGAAGGCAGTACGAACTCTGGAAGAGAAAAACTTTGACCTGATCTGTGTATTGGCCGATGAGGTTGTAAATTTTAAGGCTGCTCCTCTGGTGCGGGAAGTTACTGGAATGAGGAAATCAGAAATTTGGAGATCAATTAATCCCTTAAAAATCTTAAACGCCATGAGGAGATCAAAGCGCTTTCTTCTCCATTCCAAAGAGGGGATACCTAAGGCATGGTCTCTAGCAGTAGAATTTGGGATATCGCTATAGGGAAGCCTGAAGCTACGCAGGAAGAGTTTCCGGGTGAAGGTGTTTTGGACTCTCTCCAGTGCAAGGATATCCTTCTTTTTGAAGGGAGAAAAGATGGTGGTACTGCTCTCCAGTATAGGGCGAATGTATAACTTATACGCCTTAAGTAGGGTGTTTTGATCCGAAGTGTAAAGAACCTTGAAAATATTATAGACTCTGCGGTGACCTTTACTTGAGATAGATTTATAGTGCGTATCGAAGTTCAGATTACTGTCATAAGAAACGCCTAAGTCCTTCACCTCGCTAACAACGTCCAGGGGAAATCCAGATAAAGTATAATGAGGATGTCTAAGAAGTTTTCCAATGGGAAGAACACGAGTTTTTTCAACTGATAGCGGGAGGCCATTTCGAGAAGACCATTCATCGACCCTGTTTATGGCCTGTGGAATGATAGGGTCCGAGTCAGTGTCCTGAACAACTTTGAAAATTTTGATATCGTCCGCATACATGCAACAGGTGACATCTTGGTCTCCCAACACGAGTGGCAAGTCCGAGGTGAAGATGTTAAATAATAAAGGCGAAAGGACTCCACCCTGAGGGACACCACTTGAAACTGAATGCACTGGAGAAAGAGAAGCGCCAACTGCAACTTGAAATGTTCGGTTTGAAATGAAGGAGTTTAACCACTGAACAATCCGAGGATTGAGACCAATTGAATGCAGCTTGAGTATAAGTAAATCGTGGGGAACCTTGTCGAAAGCCTTACAAAAGTCGAAATAGACCACATCGATGGAGTAATTACTATCATAAGCCTTGGTCCACTCATTGAAACAGGAGAGTAATGAAGTTTCAACCGACATACCCGCCTCATGTGAGGATAGACGGACGTACCGGAAGACGAACACACAGAAGATACGGTGGGCAGTGCATGACTTTAAGGAACGTCTTCTGAATCCGGATGCTCGGTGCTCAACATTAGAGCCACGTCTCCTGAAACGGGGCGCGTCGGAGGAGGCGTCGGCTGTCGCGTGCACCCGATACCAGGTTCCTGGTTCGGATTTCCCGCCCAAGCCGGCCAAGCCTTCCATCCCTCCGGGGTCGGTGAATTGGTACCAGACTCGTCTGGGAAGGATAAAGCGCTGACTGTGTTCATCGGCTGGCCACCGCAATTCATTGTATGGCCAAATACGCATTCAAGTCGCCTCCACGATATCCCGTAGAAGTAGAATGCATGGCGCATCCCGAAAGTGATTGAATAACGCCGTCCTTTGTCCTTTTATCCTCCTGAATCGGGGCCTTAGCGCGTGATCTCTCCATCAATACCTCGACTCCTTGCCCGCCTAAAGTACGAAGTTGCATAGGCTATGGTCGATGGTCACCATAATTGTGCTGAGAGGGACAACCGATTTACATACGTCGCCAGTTCCAAGATCTCCGTTACTTCATGTGGGTTTAAGCCCGCGTGTGCTAGGAATGATACGACAAGCGCGGCAGCAGCCACCGCATTGTGACGCCTTCACGTCTGGAATTGTAAAAAAGTAAAGCCGTATAAGTGTAATAGTAGCTTTAAATTGAAAGGATTGAAAAGGAAAGAATTAGTTTGGTTCTTGTTTTACACGGATCCTTGGCCGAAAACTAAATAGTCAAGATATCCTTCCCTCTCAGTAAGGGATGGAAAAGAAGCTGGATTCGCAGCAAACTAACCTGAGACCTGAGTTTAAGTGGAAAGTTTTATTGTAACAGCTATAAGCATTGAAGCTCTTGTTAGCGTCTTTTATACAATTTTTGAGAACTTGTTTATTATTATTGAGAATATTGCAGTAGGGTAGGTCGGTAAACATTCTGGTGAAATCCTCTGAAAAAAAAAAAACTTAAATTATTTCTCCTTATATTTTGTAGCCGTTCGCTTGCATTATTATTTTTATTTTTTATAGATCAATATCCTATAAATGTTCCATTTCTAGTGTTGATGATGTAGACTTTGTGATTAAAGCGATTCCCAATTAACTTAGGAATATTAGCCAGAAAAACAGAAAGTGTCTCGATACAGCTATCAACACCACTTTTTATGGATCTGAATTTAATTGGTGTTTTGTGTAAAATCTCTAAATTAAGTCTGTATTATGCCGCCCGTTACTGCATAATGTCAAACTAACATAATAATGCAGCAAGTTAATATATTCCAAAGAGTGTCTAAGACGTGATCTTAACATGAAATAGTGAAATTGAGCGTTGATGAGGTGATTGATGATGAACTCCCTAAACAATTACCATTCAATACATACAATTTTATGGTCAACTACGTCGAGCCAAATTGGACACTTTCCAAATCAATTGGACACTCTTCTAAGCAAGCTTGATGCTTTTGAATTTCAAATGAACATCTTCCAAGCCAAAACTAGCTTCTTCCACTTTAAAATAGTCTCTTAGACTCTTCCAACTCTAACAACTTTTGTTCACGAAAAATTTAGGATGACTTCCTTTAGAGTTTTTTAATTCACCGCCCCATTGAGTGGACATTCTATGCAATTTTCATTTTTAAGTAATAATAGAAAATGAAAATTTGCTTCAAGGACCAGTGAGGGGGCAATCAGTGTATTAGAAGATGTTGTGCCATACACTAGACCATATCGTATCGATGTTATTTGATTAATAGCAGGAACTCTTTCTGAGAGGGATGACACAGATATAAACGATACAACAAGAACAGTTATAAAAACACATAAACATCCCGACATGGAGCTTTAGCAGCAGCATTTACACTAGAAACTCTTGAAAAGGTTAAAATCATGTATAATGAAGATTTTGTATAACTTTTTTTGAATATACCTGCCCAACTAGTATGTGAATGCACCTTTTGAAATTTTTATTTTAAAAATTATGAAGAAAAATAATGTATAAAGTGCAGGAATCAGACATTTTTTGAGTGTTAAAAGAAGAGGGCCATTCGCTGTCCCAGGACTTCAAGATTTTTATTTGATTGATACCGAAAATTCGATTTGCGTAAAGTTGCACACTTGTCAACGGTGCAATGACAGTAAATTTGAAAAAAAAAACGCACATATCTTTGCTTCGCTTTTTCAGATAAGCAGCAATTACGTTATCATTCATACTAAAATCGCTGCGGGGTAGGCTAGTGAATGGCGTGGTGCGGTCTTATCTTTGAAAACGCTCAAGAATCGCTCCCTTTTGTTCCCTCTAGGAAGTTTAAACGGCATTTTTTTCGCAAAATAAATTTTTATAAAATTCCAAACAGTTAGATCAATTACTTGGGCATGTGAGTTTTAACAAAATTCAAAAAGTCGTGCTGGATTTTCTCGTAGAAATTTTTCTTCCTTGGAGTGTCTTTAGTGGAAGTTCCTGTTCATACATCGTGATTGGAGCGACGGGAGCGATCGGTCGACCAGGCAAATCATACGTATCGATCCTTGCTGGGCAATCGATCGTAAAAAATCGATAGTATGATTTGTCCGGCTGACCAATCGCTCCCGTCGCTCTTTTCGAGAAGAATAAATAGGCTTTAGTGTGGAAGATGATTGTTTTCACATAGAAGATGTTCAGTTTGGTTTTAAAAACGTCAATCTTGGTCCAGTATCGAAGCAATTTTTCCTAAAATTTCTCTTGTAAAAAGTCCCAATGTAAGCTCTGTTCAGAATGCATGCAGTGCTTCCACCTTCGCTGGCCATGGTGGTGCCGAACGGTGTCACTCCACCGTCACCACAAACGGTTATACCACAGCAGTTCACTCCTGCTTCATACGGCAACGCTACGCCCCCTGGATATGCAACCATCGGAATTCGGAGGTCTAATAAGGGCCGGATTTCAGCACTGCAGGTGATTTTGATACCGATTGTTTCCCTATGATGCTTTTTTATCTTTTTTGAATGTTTGACTTTCCTTTTTTGTCTTGCAGAGTAGTTCTGGTTGGTTTCAGTCCAAGATGGTTATTCGTGATTCTAATACTTTTATATGACGAATTCAGTTGTGAGTGGTGCAAATGTGTTGATTGTAACCAATGGAGGGGGGGGGGGTCAGAAATACTGTTGGTGTGAAAATTCTGAAGTGTGTTTGTTGCATAAGGTGAACGTTTCTTATTAGATCTCTAGCCTGGGAATGATGTCAATTTTGTGGACTACGGAGCTTTGAAAGGAGGCATAGGTAGCTGAATGGAGTCTGGTCTGGGATCCTGATTACAACTGTCTAGGTTAAATCTGCAAAATGCATCTCCTCGGCGAGTTCGGACCTGTTAAATTTGCTTGTTGAGCTGTTTATAAGAGCAGTTTTTCATTCAGCTACCGTAGTTCGGAGTTATATAGTGGATGTAGTGGCAGGGCTCTCGCACCTCGAGAGATAAATGCTGGGTTCGATTCCCACTGTTGTATTTTTTGCATGCTGCGCCTTATCTTCGATGATACCTCAGCACCTATTTGGGTAAACTTATGGTAACAACTATCAGATGCTTTTCTTATGTTTGCCGACGAAAATGCTGTAGCTAATCCTTCTATCCCAATATCGAATAAGTCAAAAACGGAGTCAGATTGGTGGTCAGCACTCCACCCTCCATATACAGAATTTTTGCATAATAGTTTGACAGAAACAGGTAAAAGTGGCGAGTTTGCTTGTCTTATCACGCGGCGGGTATTCAGCATTTCGCTGCTGTGGGAGATACTCGTTTTCCACCCAGACTTTTCCCGAAATCTTTTGTTTAGGAAGGTCTTCTATCCGTATTAACTCTTTACGGTATACCAGACGCGACCATTTCGCTACTTGTGCCCATCCCTAAATTCCTATCTCAACACATGTTCTCGTTGCCATTCCTCAAAGGTCAAGGGGTGAACTTTCCTGAGAGTAACAAACTCTCGAAGTCTCAATGAATAAAAATGTGCCACTGTCAGTGAGACTTTGAAGGTAATACCACTTTCACCTTGCGAGTACGGCCCCGCTTCTGTTTGCACAAGCGTGCACCTGAAAGGGACGGCATTAGAGGTGTAAAACATCGATAACGTCGATTTCCTTTCCATCGTGGCTTCGCTGTTTCTCTGAGAGAAAAAGGTCTGCACAACCTGACAAAGACATTTTGGACGTGTTGAGCTATTAACCAAGCGCAGAAGTCGACGAACTGCGCTAAAAATCCATATTGAGAAGGGCGAATTTCAAGGAAAGAACAGTCGTCTAGGAACGACATCAATTCGTAGCTATCAAAGAGTTTGTCACTAGCAGCTTTGATACACAGATTTCTTATGAAAAAGACCGAAACAGTGAAAGTAAAAGCAGACAAAGGAGTATTTGGCTGAAATCGTCTAAAAATGCAGCCGCTCAGCAAACGAGAACGTCGAGGAATCTCAATTATAAAGGGATCTTGAATCTGCATTATGCTATAGGTAATTTTTTTTTTAGTTTTTTTGTCGTTCAGTCTTCTCCAATCGGGTGACGTTGTGTTATGATGACGACCTTTTGGAATATCGACTGAGTAGTTCCCATTTACATTTACGTCTATTACGTGCAAAAGCATGTCAAACAACTAAACACTAACAGCAACAAAGGAAAACAAAAAAGGCAACTACGTAGCAATCGAAGGGTATAGGAAAAGAAAATTGGGCAAGAATAAAAGGAAGAATATAACAGAGAGCTTCACAGTTCGGTTTGCAAGTACCGATGGACAATTGCTTTGAACTTGTTGGAATGGTTTGGAAGCTGTTGTTTCTCGATAGCCTTAGCTAACTCCAACGCACCAGAGAAAGAATCTATGCAGAATACTGATGAAATGCGGTCCATAGGGCGATTTTTTAGAGCTCCTTTAAACTCTTGCGTAAGTTTTATTAAGAAATACTGGATGAGCGGCGTTCTAGTATACGTCACCTGCCTCTTTTAAATTACATCTTTGCAGTGCATAGGCTAGGTCTTTTTGAAATACATGTGTACTCAAGAATTACCGTCCAATTCGCTTGCTCTCGCACAGCATGAAAATCTTCGAGCGAATTGTAGATGGACGTATTCGCGATATCGTTCAACTTTCCACCAATCAATGTGGCTTCGTAGCGGGCAGTGGCACCATCGATGCCATACATGCTGCTCGTCTTCTGGTAGAGAGACATCGCGAAAAGCAGAAACCGCTGCACCTAGCATTTCTTGACTTAGAGAAAGCATTTGATCGTGTACCGCGTGAGGTTGTGTGGTACGCCTTACGACAACACGGTGTTCCCGAAGAGCTTATTGAGTGGGTGCGCATGCTTTACTCTGGTCCAAAGAGTAGTGTGCGAGCGCCAGCCGGCACATCGGCGGAGTTTCCTATCTCCATTGGTGTTCACCAGGGCTCTGCGCTTTCCCCGCTCCTATTCATTGTCGTAATGGATGCCATTTCGAGAGACCTTCAGAAGCCTGCCCCCTGGACGCTGCTGTATGCAGATGACGTAATGCTTGCAGGCGAAGAGAAGAGCGAACTCGAGCGACAAGCGCAAGCTTGGTACGACCGCTTGGCGATGTTTGGGCTCAAGCTAAACGTTAAAAAAATCTGAGTACTTGACGACAGACGTAAACGAAGCCGGGTCCATTGAGATCAATGGCACTGCGCTAGTTTGGACAACAGACTTCAAGTGCCTTGGATCTGCAATTGCGTCTGATGGTAGTCTGACGTTCGAGGTGAACTCGCGCGTGAGCGCAGCGTGGTCCAAATGGCGCTCGATGACAGGCGTTTTATGCGACAGGAAGATACCGGAACGCCTTAAATCGAAGATCTATAGAACCATCGTCCGACCAGTAGCGATGTATGGAGCTGAGTGCTGGCCTGCAACCAAGGAGGTTGAGACTCGCCTCAGCGTAATGGAAACGAAAATGCTGCGATGGACGGCTGGTGTTATGCGTCTGGACCGTATTCGCAACGATGAAATACGCCAGAGGTTTGGTGTCGCTCCAATTGCTGACAAGTTACGTGAAGCTCGCCTTCGGTGGTATGGCCACGTTCTTCGAGCTAGTGGTGACACTGTTAGGAAAATTGGCCTTAACATAGATGTGCCCGGAAAACGGCCTAAAGGGCGGCCGAAGCAGCGATGGCTTGATACGTTGCATGTGGACCTAAAGGTTGCTGGTATCCATCCCGATCAAGCATTTGATCGCGTAAAGTGGCGTCACCACACCAGAATAGCGGACCCCGCCTCGAAGCGGGACAAACGCTGAAGAAGAAGAAGATATGTACTCAAGATGCGGCATTTTAATATGCTGGCGTGTGCTAGCGTACTTGGGGGAAGCCCCGGCCATCGCGTGCGCTGAGATTCTTGGCTCAGGTCCCGCTCAGGCCAAACAAGCCTTTTATCGCTTCAGGTCGGTGTTTTAATACTAGGCTTGTCTGTGAAGGATAAAGCACAGTGTCGTCCATCGGTTCCACCTCAAGTAGATATATACGCTACATCAAATAGCCTGCACAGTATTCCGTAGAGATTCAATACGTGATCCGACGATCTCACAATGAAATTGGCTAACGCACGCCGTTATGCTTTTATCTTTGGGCTTACGTGTAGAGGTGTATAGGTCTTTTACACTCACACTATTTTTTCTAGGAGGATCCCACTAAAATTCAGACGTTGAACGAGCAGGAGTGGGATCGATTACAACAAGCGCATGTTCTTGCGAATGTACAGCAGGTGGCTATTCTTCCTTGCGTGTGTATTAACATCAGTCGATTCCATTCTGTTTATTGTCTTCGAGTTGCAGGCTTTCTCATCTTCTCCGTCAATGCTGGACATGGGTGGTACAAGTCCGCTTCAACGTGGAGGAGCTTCTAAAACGCCGACGCAGCAGCCAGATCTGCTTATGAACACTATGCCACAACAGGTACGCCGTGATCAGCTTTCCTACTTATTCACATTTTTGGCTTGCTTTATGCATTATTTTTCTCAGGGGCCTCAAGATGCACACGTCCTTGCTTCCATGCTTCAGGAGCGTTTGGATGCGATTAATTCAGAGATTCGGTACGCAATCGTCGTGTTTTGGTGTTTTAAGTGATGTCTATATACTACTTAGCGGTAGTGTTTGGTCGAGTTTTTTTTTTGGTTTATGAAACGATAATCTCAATCGCCATTTCACCTTAAACATTGTTTCGATTGCTAGTTTCACAAACGTTGGAGTTGAGGTTGGGTTCGAAATCGCATTATTTTACGAACGTTATTTTCTCCAGCATGTTCTGGCATTCCGCCAGAACTGTCGGCTCACCCTCTTCATCCTTCTCCATGGGTGCTTATCTGCCACTCCATGACGAGAAGTTTGCCATAAGTGGTGTTTGGCGTGACCTCGCATGATAGAAAGAGGCCACGCCTGTGTCTGTGTCGACTAGGAAGACACATCAACATATTCTACCACTGACCACTACGGTCCTGTAATAAACCTCTTGTGTAGCCATCATACTCACAGAGGTAAGCACAAAGGAGCCATAATACTCCTAGTGCATCAGAGCGCCACCATACGCTCATAAACCGGGACATTTCTGGTGCATCGGCTAAATCTAGCCAAGAAGTTAGCCTAGTCTAACTTGTTCTTTTCGAAGCAACTAGTTTGCTTCACACCTTGCACTTGTGCAAGAAGAGGTTGGGATTTTTCCATACCTTGGTGCTAATAAGCCCTAAATTCCGTGCCCTGCCCAACAGCAGCTGCGCAACAGGTTGGCCTAGCCAGTCCTTGGTGCTACTACAGCCCTAAATTCCGTGCCCTGCCCAACAGCAGCTGCGCAAGAGGTTGGCCTAGCCAGTCCTTGGAGCTAACTCAGCCCTAAATATCGTGCCTTGCTCTACCGCAACGGTACAAGAGGTTCGGTTAACGAAACCTTGGGCCTCTCACAGCCCTAATTTATCTGATTTTGTTCAAACAAAGTAGAATAGCCGAGGAAATGTCGCTTTTCTTCCACAAGAAAGCGATAATAGCTGGCGCAGAAACCATTAAAGAGGTTTTTGACAAATATCAAGCGTATGCACAAAGAATAGTATACCCTGATGATGACGACAAACGTCTAGAAGAGTGCACGGCTAATTTAGTGCTTCTTAGCTGTTGCTTAAGTCATATAAAATCAGCAACGATGGCTTTACAAGGCAAAATTGATAAGATGGAACGATTCTTCACTGCCATCAAGTCAAAATCAGAGCGAAATGAAATTATGCGAGAAATCGAAGCGCTAGACAGAGAAACCCAATGCTGGGGTTTGATTATAGACGCCACATCATTCGCTTTAAAGATAGTATCACACATAGCGGAAGCTGAAAGTGAGTTGCAAAAGGTACTGCTGAAGCGAACATGGCTAAAAGTGCACTCTGCTGTATCCGAACATAGCGAAGGAGATTATAGTTCCTTCCACGAAGAAAATAGCAACGCTATACCGCTAACCAAGAGTTCATGTTCGGTAAGCGTTTCAGCGGTAACGCTTCCGCTGTTTAATACGTGCTCATCAGAGTTTCTCCTAGGCAATCCTGATCGAAACAACCAACTTCCTCAATGTCTATGCCATAACAGAAACAAGCAGTTGATGAAAGTCAGTCCCACTGCGGATGCACGACGGCCATTTGGGTCATGCCTACCAGCAAATAGCAGCCCAACCTTTGCCTTGAGGTTATCGACCAATGCTGGAAAAGTCGCACTGTCAACCTGTACCTTCAGTGGAATGAGAGAACAAAACGACAGACCACAAGATACGTGTGAAAAAGCTTCTCTGACTTCAAAGAAAAACAGAATCCCTCGTCAACATGAAGTGGAATGGAAGCCAAAAAAGCGCTTCTGTCAGTACAGTATTACTTGTACGCGTATGCGCACAATTTCTCACTGTACATCGCTGTCTGCCTTTTACTACATTTTTGTCTCCAGTATAATCCTCCATTCGTCACTCCACTTCACTCAACTCTATCGTCAACCACAAGCTGAACAGACAACAAGGACGATGGACGATCAGCTCAAACCAATGGCAAAAACGAAGCCATGGGAACGACATTGGAGGCCTACTGCGGCCTTTGTGATGGCCCACAGCAAGTTTAGCTAATTTTGTCACGTATGTACAAGCTAGTGATTAGCTCCTTGTATGCTACTATAATATTACCATACCTTCCCCTTTATATGTGCGCTGTTCGTCTCATTTTCTTTCCTTTTGTTGCCCCGGAGTGTTCTGGCATTCCGCCAGAACTGTCGGCTCACCCTCTTCATCCTTCTCCATGGGTGCTTATCTGCCACTCCATGACGAGAAGTTTGCCATAAGTGGTGTTTGGCGTGACCTCGCATGATAGAAAGAGGCCACGCCTGTGTCTGTGTCGACTAGGAAGACACATCAACATATTCTACCACTGACCACTACGGTCCTGTAATAAACCTCTTGTGTAGCCATCATACTCACAGAGGTAAGCACAAAGGAGCCATAATACTCCTAGTGCATCAGAGCGCCACCATACGCTCATAAACCGGGACACAGCAGCTCTCAAAAGTGATTTTTCAAAAATAAGGTCTACTAGGCTCATGTCTAGTGAGTTCGACCTCCTATGGTAGGTGGAGCTTTTTTTTGTTCAGTTTTTAAGCTACGATTCTTGAAACATCGGTAAAGCGTGGACCCCCTGAAAATGGAACTCAATCATTTCTATAAGGTAACGGTTTTAACTGAAGCATATTACCTGTAATGTTTATCTTATCTTTATCTATGTTTACCTTGTACTTCTAAAGGCTCCACCAGACTTCTGCGACGTTGCCGCTGCCCTATCCTTCATCGTAGGGCAGGGACGCAGAGCTCGCCGCCAGCGGCGCCGCTGGAGCGGCACCGCCGGAAATGATTTGAATCATACGAGACGGCGCCACTCCAGCGACGCCGGGAGTCTGTCTGCGCTCTGCCCTTTCGCGCCGGGGTCCCGACTAGAAAGACTACAGTACCTCGCCGTCGCCGTTGAGCGGCGTGACTCATCGATTCCGCCGTCCGCCGCCCGCCGCTGGCCGCAGAAGTCTGCGGGGCCTTAAGGCTAATTACTAGCTTTGAAAACGCAGAAATAATGATAAAAATTAGTTTTTTGCTCCTTTTTAGATACGCATACCACTTCATTAAATTTTTTTGCTCCTTTTTAGTTACGCATACCACTTCATTAAATTTGTATTGATCTGTGTTAGCGGCGTAGTAACGTTGACTTTCCGAGCATGTGTGATCAAATGGTGATTATTTTGCAGAATGATTCAACAGGAGAAGCACCATGCTGAACGGGCTGCGGAGCACTTGGAGTCTCGAGCGAGGAGCGAATACATGGAAGATCACCTCAGTGCACGCAGTACACCTCGGAATAGCCCTCAGCATGACTTCCTCATCAACAAATACAATACGGTTAGTCGTTTCTTCCACCCCATACTATCTGTGCGCGATGTCGTGAAGGAATCATTTACTCTATGCCTTTCTGCCTAAAAGGTGGTGTCGGAAGTAGACTTATTATTCAGTTGTTATACAGGTAGTTTGCCTTCTCTTGCCTATTTGGTATGCCTATTTCGCAGTATCGTTTTAGAAAGCGAGGAGACACTGTTTATTTGAACGTAACATCCACACCTCGTGGGACCGATCAGCACCCACCTGTATCCGGGATGAAGATTGATCGCAACAAAACATCGTTGTGACAGTTTACAACCTCGATACAAGCCAATTGAGGCTTAAAGAAACTGATTTGAACTGTTTATTTGGATCAGTTTCTCTACCGCCGTTTCATATTTTTCCGTCTCAAGGCCGTCTTTCATATTTTGGCTGCTCCATATCAGTTTTTCGCAATTCTTCACCGTTCTCTTCACGTTTTCAGTTTTCTTCACAGTTTTATTTTGCGTTACTTGCTCTGCAAGAAAGCGAAAAGATCTAGAAAACGCGAATAAAACGGGTGATGTTGACGAAAAAGCGAAGAAATGTGACAAAGCGAAGGGAACGTAAGGATTAGGCTCAGACTCCCTCCCCAAACACTCAGTTTTCCAGCAAGCTGAACGGATTTTCGCACAGCATTAGGCAATGGTTGTGAGACTAACCATAAAATAACGTTGAGAGTAAAAATGGCACTATTGGTGTCCGCGAACGGGCGTTTTTGCACTTCTCGATTTCGTGGTTCGAGGTCCGGTGGGGATGATGGCAGTGCCGGGAATGAAGAACCAACCCAAAATCAAAATACTCCATCGGAGCGCATTTTCTGCCACCCTTGGATGACGTCACCGACGCAGACGTCATCGACGCGTCTGGCGTCGCCGAAGTATAACATAGGCCTTAGTGCGTTTCTCTTTCACTTGCCAATTTCTTTTTGCGAATTTTGAGTCTTTCCAATACATTTTAGAGGTTTTGATGAACTACGGGACATCTTTCTCTAGCGACAGTTTCGATGTTTCGCCACCTATTTTTTTTGCAGTGCTGGCAAGTTCGGGATTCATAGGAACAGTTTGTTTTTTCGACGTAGTCATCGATTTCCCCGATTGGTGCGGGTTTTTCCAGTAGTGCTCCAGTTGTAGGCGTTATGTAAAGTTTGTAAGTGTAGTCCTTCTCATCTATTCAACGAGAACCACGGAGTATCATTTATTTATTTATTTATTTATTTATTTATTTGTACGTGGATAACCACGTAGGTAAGAAGAAACAAACATAACAGAAACAAAAATAGTTGAAAACCAACAAAAGGCATAGTAAATGAAGTCCTAGGTTTCAATCCTACAACAAGCACAGAAATCAGCAAGTCTAGAAAGGCACTAAACAATTAGGAATCTTTTTGGAGATACCGCTCAACCTGGAGAGACAGATTCCCGGAGCGAAAGGTTACTCAAACCGTTCACCATCTTGTAAATCATGATTAAGTCGTTTCTTTTCCTGCGAAACGAAAGCGTATGCACACTAAAGAATTTATTCCGAGTTGATGGTGAAGGTATGGTGGTGCGATAAAAACCATGAAGTCTTATCCAAAGCTTTCTTGTGAAGCTATTTTGAACAGATTCTAGCCTGGTGATTTCTTGTTCGCACCTAGGACTGAATGCAGTCGTGCCACACTCTAATATCGGCCTAACATATGTCTTGCAGGCGAGCAGTAAATGTGTAGGTGGTGTAGTGCGTAGAGATTTGAATAAGAGTGCACAACACGATCAACTTTTTTTCGTTGTAAGTTCATAGTGTTCCCGGAATGAAAGATTTGTGTCAATTACAAATCCTAGGTCACGTATAGTAGTTGTTCTACCGAGCTGCATCTAATTAAGGTGGTGACTCTCTCTGTTAATCTGCTGCCCAAGGTGAAACACTTGGGATTTTTGTCTTGATAGAGGAAGGTTCCATTTCGCTGACCAATCCGCATTCTTGCTTATTGCCGATTGAAAAGCAACATGATCTTCCTCGCCAGAGACCTTCTAATAAAATTCTATGTTATCTGCAAACCTTTTGCAGGCAACACTATAGTGACTAATAAGGAGGGAATTTCAGCGGTATAGATAGTGAAGAGAACTGGCGGCAAAACGCCTCCCTGAGGAACACCAGTAGTACTGGAAAAGGTTCTGAGAATGATTGATTTACTCGTACTTGAAACGACCTATCGGATACAGAATGTTTTATCCGCTTGGTTATTCTGGGATGGATTCCTAAATCCGCAATTTTGGTCATCAGTTTGTTTAAAGGAAACTTATCGAAGGCTTTCATGAAGTCAAAGTAAATGACGACAACGTGGACTTTCTGATGAATGGCATGTGCCCAATCATTCAACGCTGACAACTTCAAGGTTTCAGTGGATCTCCCTGCTTGAAACCCATGCTGTTCATTGGGAATGAGAGAGAATTCGAATCTAGGTAGGACACAAGAGCAGATTTCAACTTTTTCTCAAGCACTCTGGCAAATACAGAATTAATACTGATAGGCTGGTAATTGGAAGCTTGATGATAAAGCGCTTCCTTAGGGGTTGGTGTAACAAATGCGATATACCACTGTAATAATGACACCACTGAGTCACATTGCGACAATATCATTTTGATATTTTCACAATGTGACTCAGTGGTGTCATTGTGCTGTATTTATTGACTTAATTTTCTGAGGCATTTGTTATGTAGTTGAATTCGATGTGTCCTACAATATATGTTCTTTAAGTTGCCAGCAAATGCATCAACTTCTCACGTGACAAGAGATATGGACATGTACGGTCATCCTGTGAGTTTTCATCATATTCGTTTTGTGTCGGTCTAGACTGCGAGACATACGCGATATTAACTAACCTCGTTAAACACGTAGAGCAATATGTTAGATGGCAGAAAATCACTTTGTTTATCAGTGCTTAACATTTGTTCGTCCATGTGAGTAAAAAAACGCTCGAGATGTCCACGTTTGACACTGTTGTTATGGGGAAGATCGAGCGACGTGGAATTTGGTAGGACAGCCATTTACTTCGAGCCATCTTTAGCTAAGGTTTCATTTCTCTACCTGGTGATATTGGCGAATCTTCTGGGATCGTTGTGAGGTGCATGGGTTGTTGATGCACGTGCTAGTGTTATAGTCGCTCGTAGGTTCTGCTCAAACCCGAATACCATACCCAATTTTGGATGTTTCTATTGAATTTTCTCATTTACCACTTCTTCGTAATTAGCCACTACGATTGTGAGTGTTGTTCGATTATAATATAAATCAGAAACACACGACGATGTAAATTGTGAAAAGAAAGAGTATATTCATGCTGTTTTATGACTGAAACTGTTCAGATCGTTGATGATTCAATGGTGGGAGACCTTGACTACACTCCTAGAAGGCGACAGCTACGGTTGGACCATGTTCAGCAGCAACTGCAGGTGCGCAGTGTATTCCTCGCCGCTATTCATACTGCTTGGACGTATTCGTATTTAAGGGACGCTACGATGATGCGGACAGAATGAGCCCGGCGTCATCAATAGCGTCGTCTACCGACGGTTTTCCTACAAAAAAGAAACGGTCGTCAAGTTCGGGTGGCCTGAAGACTTTGGGCCGATTGTTTAACAAGAAGAAATTCCAGGGTGATGCGTACAGGTCTGTGTAATCATGGTTTGTGGCTTCTTTCAATTGTTTGTAAACTGAAAGTCTTCCAGGAGGGACGTGGGCGCTTACTCAGACAGTGAAATTTCTTCTGGTGGAGATGGATCTGCTCGTAATAGTGACTTTGATCGGCGAAAAAAGAAGAAGCATGAGTTACTCGAAGAAGTATGTACTTTAGTGATTTGGTTCTGCATGATAGGCGACCACAGCGCCAAATGAAACGTATAGTTCGCTTTAATATTCCATGTCAATACTTTTGCAGTTACAGTGTGTACGTACTAGTTTCTTAAAGTCATCTTGAGAACTCACTTGCTGTTCGTTTTTGATAGAAGAAATTATCTTTGAAGATTGTTCTCAAGACGGAATTACAAGCTTAACTTCAAACTTACTACACCAACGTCATATGACCACACCAGATAAGTATTAAGATACGTTAGAACAAAATCCCGAGGGAGACGTGATCAGGTAAACCGTTCACTCATGTCAGGGTGTTTTAATGCAGCTCTTCGCAGCGGCATTATACGCTACGCTATGGTGTCCCAAAATTTGTTATCATCACCGTGTGTCGCGGTGTATACTTGACTGTTAGTGTAAATGTCTTTTACATGAAGTTCTACAGTTGAAGGATGTGTTACTTTTGTGCCTTGTTTTCCTGAGCGTAAAATTTTAGCGAAGGTTTTTGTTCATCCAAGAGTACTCTCAAGACATTGCGCCAGAAACAGTGCGCTGAGGTGAAAGATGGGTTGCCTTATCATTTTTCGTTTATTTAGAAGCTTTTTTTATATAGCATAACGTACTCACAATTCATGGTGTAGTAGAGTGTCATGAATTGTGATGTTATCGGTTAATTACTTGAGTGTTCCCTGTCGATCTTACCCTTGACCTCATGATTAGAACTTCGATGGCGGTATATAATTTGTGGTAAACACTCGTAATTTTTTGCTGATTGTGGTGCACTCCATGTCTTCCTGTTGTATTGGTTCGCCATGTTATTCACAAGGGGTGAATAACATGGCGACCCAGTTTTTAGGTACACCTTGGAGCTATAGTTCTGGCTTAAAATTTTTTTACGTATGTTTACATAATTAAAACTGTTGCTCAAAGTGATTGTTTAACCAAGCCCGTGCATATTCATTCTTCAAGTGTAAAACTATGTACTCCATTTAAGTGATACAGTCCCCTCCCGTTATAACGCCTCCGGATAAGACGCGACTCTCGATACAACGTAGATTTTCTCTGGCCACAGCCAGCTTACCTTTACGCCAATACAAATCAACTCCGCTTAAGACGCGTCGGATACAATGCTACTCCCGTAATAGCGCGGTTTTGGGAGGAACTCTTCTTTCAAAATGACTCCCGCTATAACGCGACCAGGGCTCAGCTCTGTTCTACACAGAAAATGAAGGCGAGTAAGATGCTGACTGCGCCTATGATCAGACCTACCCTTCTATTGCCTCGTTCACAATCATGACGAGTACAAGTGTGACATGTATTAGATGCATGTAGACGTTTTTCATGCGTGCGCGGCGCACAAATGTGTTCATAGTCAGCAATATGTCGAGCACAATATAAGGGTAGTTGTTAGAAGTTGCCGTGAATTGGAAGGTTTCCTCTATCAGAAACGGCAGATGGTGTGGATTAAAGCTCAGATTATTCAAAATGATATCCTACACATTTCTTCCAAGTCTAGAACAGCTGATATAGAGGCTATATGCTGTCACATGATGTTTTGTTGCCATCAGAACTCCCGCGCCATGCAGGACGTGTACCTGCACCCTCTGCTTTCCAGTCAGGATTACAACAAGAGCGCTGTTTGATCACATACAACATCGTGATATCGTGAGAGAGCGCTGAGACACTGCAACGGGCATGGCAGATGCGGCGCGCGATTCAAAAGCGCTTATCCTGCCTGGAAGGTAGAGCGTGCCGGTCCATGGGCTCTAGGCGCGAGTTTTGATGGTGTAAAGGATATTGTGACATCAGGTTACACAGTTTTGTTGTTGAACATTTCTAACCTTCCTTTTGTACTCGTTATTCCTCATACATATCTGTAATTCTTATGCATATATGCGTATTAATATGGTCCTGTCCTCAGAGAGTATCTATGAGGACAGGACTTCATTAACAATCTAAAGATATTCCTTGCCTTCACACTCCTCACGGCCACATAGTTCATTACTATTGCCATATTTAGCCATTGAATGCGACTCTAAACAAATCTTTGCGTAAGAGAGTCTAAAAAGGTCCGCTCCGGTGAGGACGCAACTCCCGTTATAACGCGGATTTTCTCCGGTCCCTTCAAACGCATTATAACGAGAGGGAACTATTTACAGTACGACTCATGTCACGGTTGCAACATGTAGGAGAAGTGCATGGAGTGGTCTGAGCCAAGTGAGACATGTGCATGGAGTGGTTAAAATTGCCACAAGGCTTTCGTTTCGGTAGTTCTTTAAATAAATTACAGCAGATTGCTGCAACTACACAAATTTTATTACCGTGAGGACAGCGATAATATTATTTGGATAACCTTGTAGTTAAGGATTTCGTTTCCATCTATATCAAATAAGAGATATGCCTGTTGGTCATTTCTCTCTCTCTCTCTCTCTCTCTCTCTCTCTCTCTCTCTCTCTCTCTCTCTCTCTCTCTCTCTCTCTGATAGGAGCCACGGATTCCAATTTTATTTTTTTTCGGTAAATTATTACCGGACTTATCTGGGAAAAATAACACTGACTTACTTATCGGCTCGTCACCATAATTTATTGCATCGGCCAAATACGAATTCAAATTGCCTTCACGGCATCCTGTAAAAGTAGAATGCGTGGCTTATCCCAAAAGTGGTTGAACAACGCTGTCCTTTATCCTTTCCTATGCTACATGCCGTGGCTCAGTGGGGCATGCTTTAGGTAAACAGTGCTTAAGCCTTCCTAGTTCATAAGTCTGTCTAAATTAGTTCTACGGTCACGGATGGAGGCATTGTCAAGTGGGTTTCACTGCTAATTCTATCCCTTTCCTTGTTTATCCAGTACAGGTGCAGGAAGCCCGTCCTACTAGCAAGGTCAGAAACGTCCTGTAATGTCGCCATTCCCCGAATCTTTGCTTGTCATAGTTTTTTTTCGTTGACAATTTGACCATTCTTCTATATGACTAGCGCTCTTGTCTCTTCTCTTTTTTCTCTTAATGATTACGTCGAGATAGTTGATATTGGAGTACTAAGCTAGCAGCGTTCAGGCGATGAAAGCTCGAACACCGTTTGCGCTGTGGAATGGTCCTACCGTCGTTGCTTGGCTGGAACTGTGGGTGGGTATGCCGGCATGGTACGTGGCGGCATGTCGCGCCAATGTGAAGGTATTTATCTAAGATTTTGATGTGCTTTAGATTTTTGTCTTCCTGGATACTGGCTCCAACAGTCTTCGTTTCGATCTCTTTCAGTTTTTATGTGGTTCGTTACATTTTTAGTCCGGTGCGATCATGTCTGCTCTGAGCGATCAAGAAATCCAGCGAGAAATCGGCATCAGTAATCCGTTACATCGGCTGAAGCTTCGTCTAGCCATCCAAGTATTTCTATTACGACTACACGACTGTTTAAGAATACTAACACTTTTCTTTACTCTCGATCTTTCCATCTTTGAGTACTTCCGTCCCACAGTGATTTTTAAGGAAATGGTGTCACTGACCTCTCCATCAGCTCCGCGTTCAGCACGAATGACGTTAGCGTTTGGAGATATGAACCATGAATGGATTGGAAATGAGTGGTTGCCGAGCTTAGGTCTGGGACAGTACCGGTAAGTCTTCATACTCCGTATATTTTGTTAAACTTTCACCGTCAAAAATAAAGTTAAGTACGTCTTATACTGACTGCATCCTTTCTCCCATTCGAACTAACGAGGAAGGTCAAAGAGGTGACCGTGAAGTTTCATAAAGCGACCCATATAGGGTTGTAGGGCGTTGTCGGGAAAGCACCATAGTGGTTTCCAAATTTCCTGCGGACCTCTGGAACGAACGAATCTGCGAACTGCAAAAAACAGTGGCGCTTCAGTGCGGCCTGATAACGCAAAATTGACACCTGGAATACCCTTGCCGTGCTCAGAAATGATCCTGCAAAAGGCGTGGAGCTTTAGTTATTGCTAGAACATGAGATTTGGCGAATTCCTAATCGAAGCGAGGAAGCACATTCAGAGGAGGCATCCAACAGGAAGCAGTCACCGATCGGATGGCCGAGTGGGCAACGCGGTGGACTTGCGGGGAGCGACCAAGGGGTCGATTCCGGGGTTTGTACTTGTGCATGGATAGCGGCTTCTTTGCATTTTTATCAATGTAGAGTGGATTTTAGCCCTAGCAGGGTACCGTATTCACTTTTCTAATTCGTCTTTAACCTTTTGCAAGATGTGGTCCAAGCTAGCTTTCGTCGATTAGAGATACGCCGCTGGCCATTAAGCCATGCTTGTCTTGTTGGGGAGGTTCTCTTTAAATGCTATCTATGTATGATCGCTCTATTATGTTTTCTGCTAGTCTTGGAAATGTGTCTCGTAGCGGCCTCGTTTGACCGCTCATCCCTACTCTAGCGGCTGCAAGGGGGAGGCATTACAGGTATGGGCACTCGTACTCTAGACACTCCAAAAGCTGAAAAATGCTTTGTCCAAACCTTGTTTAGACGGTTATCTGGAGTGCCGTATTTGGAGTGTTTAGACGGTTATCTGATCGTCAACAGACGATGAGGGGAATGGTATACTTCTCGTCCGCGGGACGAACCTTACATCTCATCCTGTAATCTACCCAACACAAAACGGATCCCAGATTCGTGATCAGTATCCCGAATACCTACACCCCAGACGAACAGTGGTAAAACTTTTTTCCGACCCCGCAGCCGTGAGAGTGCTTGTGCCCCCCCCCCCCCCCCCCGCTCCCTGTGCAACGGAACCACAGGAGCAGGGAAGAGTAGTCGGTACAAAAACAGACAGCAATAACGCGAGACGGATTAACACCAGTTTTGCTCACAGTAGAATTAGAAGAAGTCATAAGCAAAACGTTCTCCAGAGAGAAATAGAAAGAGAAATCTAGAAAATCTAGAAATCCGAGGGGCGATCAGCACGCCTTGGTGATGGATCAAAGGAATAGCTGTGGATCATGCTCGCATTGAGGCCGCTACGAGACACGCTTCCAAGACTAGCAGAAAACATAATAGAGGGATCATACATGGATAGCATCTAAAGTGAACCTCCCCAACAAGACAAGCATGGTTTAATAGCCAGCGGCGTATCTCTAATCGACGAAAGCTAGCTTGGACCACATCTTGCAAGAGGTTAAAGACGAATTAGAAAAGTGAATACGGTACCCTGCCTGGACTAAAATCCACTCTACATTGATAAAAATGCAGAAAAGGCCGCTATTCATGCATAAGCCCAAACCCCGGAAACGATCCCTTGGCCGATCTCCTGCAAGTCCACCGCGTTATCGACTCGGCCATCCGATCAGTGACTGCTTCCTGTTGGATGCCTCCTCTGAATGTGCTTCCTCGCTTCTATTAGGAATTTGCCAAATCTCACGTCCTAGCAATGATTGAAGCTCCGAACCTTTTGCAGGATCATTTTCGAGCACGGCAAGGGTATTCCAGGTGTCAGTTTTACATTATCAGGCCGCACTGAAGCGGTAGTTTTTTGCCATTTTTGATCTACCCAGAGGTCCGCATGAAATTTGGAAAGCACCATAGTGCTTCCCAGACAACGCCCTACAATCTTATGTAGGGCGCTTTAAGAAACTCTGCGGTCACCTCTTTGACCTTCCTCGTTAGTCGAAATCGGCAACCGTTCACTCTACATAGCTTGTCGTGAGTGATATGAGTGCGATGATAGTAATGATAGTAATAGTGATATTAGTGCGATGGAGCTACTTATGAATTTGTTAGTTTTTTGAACATGGCAGCACCTGCATGCTTGTGTCGTCGGAAGTCCTAGGAAATTCACGGTCAGATGGACGTCCGGGTTAACATGCAACAAAGTGCTTTGAAAATTTGAAACGTTCTCATCCGAGTTCCAGAATTTTCTGAGAAGTCGTCTTCGCGAGGTGTGGGTACGCGTTATCGTGCAGCGAGCAAATTTTGTCGAGCCTGGCCTGTTTCTTGTGCATCTTGTCGGCCAGTCTCTGCAGTTGGGTAGCGTAGACCTTGGCAGTGACAGTCGTGCTGTCAGCCAGCAGCACGAAATGGTAAATCCCATAAACTCCCACCAGACGCTCACAAGGGAACTGTCTGAACGGTACACCGGAACGGCAACAACGAGTACTGTATGGAGAATCCCCGTCCTCCAAATAATAACAGAACATGTTTTGTTTTTGTCGAATCCTTGAGGCAAACGAGTACGAGGGTGTAGTGGTTAAGGGTCCACAGAGCGAGCTCTTCACGGCAGCGCGAGATGACGGTGTCGTGGACTGGGTGGCGCAGTGGTAGAGGGCACGCCTCATGTTTGTGAGGTCTAGGGTTCGGTTCTTATGCTACGTCGCGTTCTTGCACTTTTACCGTAGTATCGGATTTCCATAGAGATTTCCATATCTGAACTTGTTTTTGGAGTTGGCTAGGGAAAAATGTTTTTACTACTTATTATTTGTCGACATCTCGTAATTCACCAGCAATGTCCGAAATATGCCAAATGCGATTTTGTATGAAACTTTTACTCCAACAAATTGTTCTCATTGTCAATGTAAGAAATCTTGACACAGGAGCAACATGAAAACAGTGGCAGAATGCCAGAGAATGTTTCAAATGCAATTTATTAGTGTCGGTGAGGTGAGTGCCACCAGTGTACTCACAGTGTAGGAGGGGACCACATGATCTTCAACTTGACCTACCACCCAACCAATATTCTCGCCTCTGTTATGCTTACAAAGTCGCGCGGTCATAACAAGCTGCTGCCGCCAACACTGACTCTACAATGTCTGCTCACCCTCGAGTGGTCATTCACCTATTGACATTGAAGTGCGGATCTCCACTGGATGCTGTTCCTTCGAGAGACGAAATGAAGCTGGCGGAAAGGACAGCAAGTATCCTACGGGATTTCGAACTGCGGCAACTGTAATCGACGAAGTGGAGAAGTTGGAGGTAGTGGAAGAAGAGGACCAAGAGTTTCAACCAGAAGAGGATTGTGCGGGAGTCACGACGCCACTAACCAGTGAAGGCACTACACATTTTCGGGAGGACAGATCGTTTCGGAGGAAAAGGTTTGGGCATACTAGAATTGTTATACTATACAAGTTGGAGAACTGGGAAAAGTGGACTGTATCGCGATTGGGCTGCAGCGGAGTACCACTGGGCAGGAACTGTGAAGCCAAAAACAAGCTCAGGTATGGAAATCTCTATGGAAATCCGATACTATGGTAAAAGTGCAAAAACGCGACGTAGCATGGGAGCCGAACCCTAGACCTCACGAACATGAGGCGTGCCGTCCACCACCGCGCCACCCAGACCTCGACATCGGGATCTTGCGCTGCAGTAAAGAGCTCGCTCTGCGGACCCTTAACCACTACACCCTCATACTCGTTTGCCTCAAAGATTCGACAAAAACAAAACATGTTCTGTTACTATTTAGAGGACAGGGATTCTCCCTATAGTACTCGTTCTTGCCGTTCCGGCGTACCGTTCAGACAGTTCCCTTGTCAGCATGACTTTCCTCGCATGAAATTCACCCTTTACGAAAGATTTCGGCACTTCATCGCGTTGGCACCACATACGCTTACGAGCGTGGTTGACGTAGAGGGCCAATTTTTTGTCTCCTGTGACGATGGTGTCCAGCAAGTTGAAGGTGCGACTTTGGGAGAGCAGCTGAGTGCATATGTCCAGACGTCTTAACCGGTTGTCGTGGGTCAGTTCGTGTGGGAGCCACTGACCGAGCTTCTTAACCATTCCAAGAGATCGCAGTCCATTGTCCACGGTGGATCGGGAACAGCCAAGAGCAGCAGCAAAATACCGCACACCTTCATATGGACGCTGCTCCGCCAGTTTCTTCAGTTCATCCAAAGATATCGTTGTCGGTCGACTAGAGCAAGGCTCATCTTAGAGACTCCTGTTCCCGCTTCTGAAGCGTTCGAACCAGCTATACACAGACCGTACAGAAGAACTTTCAGAGCCGAATACAGACACAATAAGCTTCTGCAGCGGAGTGCCCAGATTCAAACTCGTAAAGGAGAACGTGTCTAATATGGGTAGACAGTTCGGCCATCACACAGTGAAATAGGCAAGGAAGACGGAGCTGGATCTGTTATGCAGATGCAGCAGGATAGTGCCTTTACATAGCACTTATGTTGAAATCTTCAGAACATTCTAGAAAAAATCTGGAGCATTGCGAAGTTTTCTGCCGATACTTTCTGGACACCCTAATGGTTGGCACCAAAGCACGACGATTCCGATTTAGAAGAAGGATAGTCCTGCGAACTGCACAGGTTACCGTCCAATTCGCTTGCTTTCGCTCAGCATGTAAATCTTTGAGCGAATTGTGAATGGACGCATTCGTGACATTGTCCATCTTTCTACCAACCAGTGTCTCTTCCGTGGGCTATGGCACCATCGATGTCAAACATGCTGCTCGTTTTCTGCTAGAGACATTGCGAGAAGCAAAAGTCGTTGCATCTAGCTTTTCTCACCGTAGAGAAAGCATTTGATCATGCATCACATGATGCCCTGCGAGACACCAGCACGATGTTCCCGAAGAGTTTACTGAGTTTGTGCGCACAATGCTCTTGCCAAAAGAGTAGAATGCGAGCGCCAGCCAGGACATCGATGAAGTTTACCAACTCTGTCGGTGTTAACCAAGGCCGGCTTTTTCTTGCTCCTTTTTGTTGTAATGGATGCTGCTTGAGAGACCTTCAGAAGGCTACTCTTTGGAGGTTGCTGTATGCAGACGAAGTAATGTTTGCCGGCGAAGACAAAGCCGAACTCGAGCGACATGAGCAAATTTGGTGTGACCGCTTGGCGATGTTCGTGCTCAAGCTAAACGTCGAAAAATCTGAATACTTGACGACAGATGTAAATAAGACTAAGTGCAATGAGGTCAACGCCGCCGCACTCGTGCGAACGACAAGCTTCAAGTACCTTGGGTCTGCAGTCGCGCCTGGTCGTAATGTGACACTCGAACTGAACTCAAGAGTGAGGAGCATGGTACAGCAGCAATGATACTCTGTGACAGGCGTTCTTTGCGAGAGGAAGATGCCAGAGCGCCTTTAATCGAAGATCTACGGAGCCGTGGTCAGACCAGTAGCGACGCATGGTTCTGAGTGCTGGCCTGCAAGTAATTGTAAGGAGATTGGGCCTCTCCTCGACGTAATGGAAACGCGCTGGACGGGTGGTGTTACGCCTTTTACGTCTGGACCGTATTCGCTTCGAGGCGATTCGTCAGATGATCGGTGCCGCTTGAATTGCTGACAAATTACGTGAGTCTCGCCTTCAGTGTACGGCCATTTTTTTTGGCGCTTCTGGTGACACTGTTCGGAAGCCTGGCCTTAGATGTGTCCGGAAAATGACCTAAAGGGAGGCGGGGGCAGCGTTGGCTTGAAACGCTGCATGTGAACTTGCTGGATGAAGTGACGTCACCACACCAGAAGAATGCACCTCGTCGCTAAACGGGGAAGCAATGAAGAAGAAGCGCAGTTTTTGGGGCACCAAAACGAGATAGGTTTATTCCAGAAACAAGTTGCTTTCTATGATATGTGGAACTGTGCTGGTTACGTCTAAGGATCACGCAGAAGATTAAACATTCTCTCCTACTCCCAATTTCGCAACATTTGCTTTGACCTGCGCAAAATGTTGTTAGAAGAGTTTATGAAGTGGGCTCCGGAGTACGTTAATCGTAAACTCGACCAATTCCATTTCCCTTCCTTGTTCTGATCACATTACATGTTTGGTGTGCACAGTGATTAGATGTGCTTAAGCAAACTAAAAGAAGGCGGTTACGTAACCTTCGTTCGCCAGCTGCATTAATTGGGTATTCATACTGATCAGTGTTTAAGTTATTACTTTTTTCGCGTGTATAGTTCCCATTCCATCAGGATGACATTGAATCCAAGGTTGACTTGCGGTGGCTATATATTTTTATACGAAGTTCCGTTCTTGATGTCTGTTCTCATTAGATTCTAAGGGGCTCATGATTTATTTCGTTGAGGTCGGCGTTCATGGAATGTCTGCTGGATGCTCGTATGCTGGAGCATCTGTCGAAACGCGACCTGAGGACCCACCTGCGAATGGTTGACAACTTTCACAGAGCTAGTTTGCAGTACGGGATAATGTGCCTGAAAAAGCTTAACTACGACCGTAAAACGCTTCAAGATCGGCGGCGGGCGTGCGAAACGGTCAACAGAGGTGAGCAGTCAATTAATTTGAGACGCTTATATCTAGGTGTAACTTAAAAAAAACTACTAACTAACTCTGCAGTAAGTTTCCTGATCTCTTCATACTATCATATCATACAGTGCATATGGCAAACAACAGAGTTTGAGAAAGTATTTCTTTGTGTGACATCTATACTAATCGCCTCTATTGAAGACCTCCTTGTCTGGTCCAACGAACGCGTCCAACGATGGGTGGAAGAAATCGGTCTGGGAGCGTATGCGAGTAATCTGACTGATAGCGGAGTACATGGTGCACTGATCGCTCAAGATGATACCTTCGACTCACAAGCGTTCGCGCTTTCTCTTCAGATGAGCCCACAAGATCATCACGGGCGACAAGTAAGATTTTCAGACTTGAAATGCTCGATCAGTGATATCCTTTTGTCGAATTGTATTTAGTGGTGTTTTGACAATGTTGTTCAACATCTAATCCTGTTTCTGGTGCACAATGTTGCCTGTTTAATTTCAGCGCAACACACCCATTGCGCGCTTGTAAACAGTTTTGTCTTGATTCCTCAGCGCTCTGTAGGTCAGGTAGTGCTTTCCCTTGTTTTTGATTCTAGAGGGGTAAGTGGATGAAACGCTTTTTGAATTAACTGGTCGCTATTTGTCATAGGTAGACCAAACACACGATCAAAGCGCTTCGACATTGAACCTAAAGTAAAGCCTGTGAAGTGACCTTGTCAAATTGGTTGATCTCGACCGTTTTCTGCTTCCTTTTTGTACTCATTTCCAAATGCAAGGACTTCGACAATGCTTTGATGTACTTTCCCCATATCCTTCTGAGCGACTAAGTTCTGCATTTCCAGGTATTGGAGAAGCACTTTACCGTCCTAGTATCCGAGTACCGCCAACCCGCTCAACTTCGTCATTCGGTAATGGTATCGTCTTCTACTAACTGATTTTCGTTATACCGTGATGCATGTCACTGCTAACTACTGTATGTATCAATTAGCCTCAAATCTAACGCGGTTAGGGAATCTGGAGCGCTTGAGGTGTACAGGCTGTGGTAATGGGGTCAAAGAATCCCACATTGTTCCGTTTCCTTACCTGTCATCTTTCGCTCATTTCTCTTCCCGATATCAAGATAACTTTCTGATTGAACGGGTTAATCTCTCAGTTCGTTTTTCTCTTGTTACAGTCATTGTCCCCATTCGATCTCTAATAGTGTGACCTTCGTCTGAATTGTTGGCGCTGACCGCTTAGTTATGTTTTGTAGTCGCTTAAAGATGTGCTCGAATGCTCAGTTTTCTTGTTCAACAACTAGATGGTTCTCCCTTTGTTGCAACCGGCTTCTCATCATTTTTGCTGCTCTTATGAGATTAAGTGTGCTATTACAGTTAATGCATTCCACACTAATCATGACATTCGTGTGTTGCTCATTGCTGAATTGTGATCCTTCGCGTTTGTGTTGTCGACTCTCCGTGGATGTTCAAGGGGGTATTGTTCGTTACATCTGCGCGGTTTCTTCGCTGTTCATCATGTGGTTCATGTGGGTGATATTTCGTGTTGATTCGTGACCTGATATCTCACGTCTGCGACTGCAATTGGTGTAGCTGTCCTGCGGCCGCACGCTGGTATGCATTCTCCGTCGCTTGAGTGTCATCACATTTCAGCGAGAAGGCAAGAAGAGACGTCGGAGTGCTCACAGAAGTCCAGCTCCTAGGCAATAGCTGTTACTCCTCCTATTCCGTTTCGTGCAGCGTCATCGTCAGTCTTTCAATGTGCTTTATCGTAGCTCGTCATACTGGCGACGTTTTCTTCCCTCAGAAAGTCAGCTCTAGTCATTTTCGTTCTTTCCTTATTTTCTCGTCACCATGATTGCTTTCTCCATCGTTGTTATATCGTTTCTACCACTCATGCTAAAATGCCGGCTTGTATTTTTGTTGAATGCGACCTGTTTTGTTGTTGTAGCATCGTTAACTTATTGACTGTCTTCAAGTGCATAGAGTTTCTAGTACTGAAAGAGTATATTTGGCGACTGTTCAAGGCAATACCTTTTGCCGATGCTATCAGTACATCGCGTTCACGATAGTTTACCAAGATGTGATAAATTATAGCGAATCTACTGAGAGTACGCAATGCATTAGGTGCCTATAAAATAGCAGCAGTTGTCCTCGTTACATCTGTGGATTTTCGTATTATAAACTATTTCATGATTGCTATGACGTGTCTGTTACTACGTCAGTCTCATGTTGTTATGTGATACAGTCGGAGAACTTGCTATCATTTTTATTGTGACATGAGGTAACAGGGCTCCTGTCGGAGGCCATCGCTGTGAAAATGACAAGGCACAGCCGACAAACGGAAACATCCTATTGTTAGTGACAGGCAGTAATGAAATAAATGTTTGCATTTAGACAACAGGTATAATGCTCCCCTCTGGAAGCTGCTCTTATACATATCGTCGGATGCAGAGATCCAGACTGATGCAGACAACAACAGATTGAGTACTCTTAATCACCCTTGCAGTCATGCGATGTGGTGTCGGTCAAATAATGGTGAACCATCAAGCAGAAAGGTGGTGGGTGTTCAATGGATTCTGCGTGCGTTCGGTTGTATTCGGACTTTATTCGGGAACTGAAATCTGAAGAGCTGGGGCGTACACGCATGATCGAAGATGTCTGTCCAGGTTTCGTTAGCATCCGTAGATGAAGCGTCTAGAACTTCCACGCTGGCCGCTTCTCCGCGTCGCGTTGCTCCTTGCGGTAGCGGCTAAACAGCGGTCGTGACGGCGAGCCTCTTCGTTCTAATCGTTCGGCATCTACTGGCGAGAGAAGGTTCCTGAACAGCTGATTTTAAAGTAGTACTTAATAGATAGTTTCGAATTACGGATGGACGGATGCTTTGCAGAGACTGGCGGTTAGAGGGGGATACAAACATTTTTCTCCCATCTAGGGATAAGCTTTAAAAGATGGCGTTTATCACATCCTATCTGTGATACGCCAAGTGTCCTAATATGATGTCGTAAAGACAATCTAAATGGTATTTGGCGTATCCCTACTACGACCTGCAATGCTTAGGTGACGGACACATGAGGGGTTTTACCATTCCGCGATAAGTCTTGTTCACCAATTCACCAACCCCAGAGGGGTACAAGGTTTGGTTAGCTTGAGCGGACCCTGGGAACTTCATTCTGGATACCCGATACAGGCGGTGTCTCCTCCAACAGCACTGTCACGCGCCAGATTTTAGGACCGTTGGAATAATGCCATCGACGGCGGTTTGTTCCACTATCCTAGGCTTCATCGGAAACAACAGACAACATCAAACAACAGAATTCCAGCGAAATCCGGAAATCTCCATTTCTCTCAAATGATCTGATTTCAGCTGGCTATGACTATCATAGTAACAATAAACACTACTTCATTTGGATGATTTTAATCTGATCGCATATTAAATCCAATTGCTCGCAATGCCCACGTTCAGGACGTACTTTATAACTAACCACCCTCTCCCCTGCAAGCATCAACTGACAATGAGTTAGCTGGGAAAAGCACCTTTCTCGACCGATAAAAGAGTTTTAGGAGCTCAAAAGCGACCTCTTCAATATGTCCTCAAAAACGAAGTTTTTCATCCGCTTCAAAGGATTCTCCCATTTTGAAATCGTTGTAGGATGTATAGTAAAGCAGTGAAAGAGCTCCAACTTTTTAAATTGGACGCTAGTATGGTCAGTATTTCAAAGCTAGTAACAGATAAGACTGGCATTCTCCAAAGCAATCATTTCGTGACCTCCACTGCTACCCAAATTTGGTATTTTCTCTCGTTTTCTTCAGCTTACCCCTCGGGTTGTCCTTTAATGAGAAAATGGTTTTGCTAGCGACTTTGGCCGCATCAACAGCTTTCCGGCAATAGAATATGGCTCAGATAGGAGTTGGTCGATATTTCACCCTTTCCGCACACTGCCATTTCCGAGGGTGGGACTTGGATTCGGTCTGAGCCCTGTGCTCGGCGGCCAAGTCGCAGGCGACCTCTGCTCGGTTCGCACCTCGGTGCGATACGGGTCCGGACGTTAGGTACCTATTAGATACCTCAACAGGGCGCGCCTCTCTGAATGCCCCGCCCACACGGACGAGTTGTCATGGGCTGGCGCTGCGACCGATTAACCAGCCATCAGCTGCTATGATCGATGGGATTGATGGGAGCTCATTCTGCGCTATATTTTTTCTGACTTTCCCATTTTCATCGTTCGCTTTGTAGTCACTTGCTACTTCATGGAGGTTTCCTTGTGCTTCTGGCTACAAGGACCCTTCTTGATAAGCAAGATGGTACAATGCCTTCGAATGGGTACTCAGGTCAGAGTGGAGCGATTACTAGAGTTACATGTAAGTTGGCCTACTCGTTTTTATTGCCGTTTGGGATTTATGTCTTTTTGTTTGTTTTAACTTTATCAAATTTCAATATTCTTCATGAAGTTACCACCTTATCCATTTTAATCCTTCACGTCTCAAGTGAAACTACGATATTTTTCTAAGAAGCAGTGCCATAGTGTCTTCCTAAACTCGAAGCCCTATCCTGAATACAGCAATCCAAGATATCCATCTATAACCATAATTTAGATGTGAATGTGCTCAAGGTTCTTATTTTAAAAGTTCTTGGACATACTCATGTTTTAATGTTTCGATGAAGTGAACCCCCCGCCCTAGGTTTGCACCCAGTGGAATATTGTTCCCTTATTTCCACGTTGGTCCCTTGTATTGGAATAATTGCTTGCTGGTCCGCTGAGTTCGCTGGATGCCGTGACCCGTTGCGCTTCTCGCACCTTTTATGGTCTTTCGCACCTACATGAGCTGCCATAAAGAGATGCTTTAGGCGTTCTTTGCCTGACATAGGAGACGCGATATGCTTGGGATCAAAGTACAAAACTTCGATGGAGAAGCCAAAAGTGTTAGAGGTCTATAAGTAGATCAACTATTCGACCGTTAATCACGGATGATTATTGTGTTCTAATCACTTTTAAGCTACGGCTTTATAATTGGTACAAGACGTCCTGATTAGGGTACCACGTTTTCATACCACTACTGTAATAACATCGTCGCGGGACCGGTACACATATTTAGATCACTGCTGGCATCATGTAAGCTTTACGGTAATCAATAATGGGGCAACGAAACTACGGAGTGGGAAATATATTGTTTGAGACCATCCTTAATGGAACATTTTAAAAACCCCGACACAAATTGCATGACGTCTGTGATAGCTCTTTTGAATCCTGCCACAAATTGCATGACATCTTCGGCACGTCTTCTGAACCCCTACGCAAATTGGATGACCTCTGTTACAGGTCTCCTGAATCCCAACACAAATTGCCTGACGTCTTTGGCACGTCTCCTGAGCCCCTACGCAAATTGAGTGACGTCTGTGACAGGTCTTCTGAATCCAGACACAAATTGCATGACGTCTTCGGCACGTCTTCTGAACCACTACGCAAATTGGATGACCTCTGTGACAGGTCTTCTGAATCCCAACACAAATTGCATGACGTCTTCGGCACGTCTTCTGAACCCCTACGCAAATTGGATGACCTCTGTGACAGGTCTCCTGAATCCCAACACAAATTGCCTGACGTCTTTGGCACGCCTTCTGAACCACTACGCAAATTGGATGACCTCTGTGACAGGTCTCCTGAATCCCAACACAAATTGCATGACGTCTTCGGCACGTCTTCTGAACCCCTACGCAAATTGGATGATGTCTGTGACAGGTCTCCTGAATCCCAACACAAATTGCCTGACGTCTTTGGCACGTCTTCTGAGCCCCTACGCAAATTGGATGATGTCTGTGACAGGTCTCCTGAATCCCAACACAAATTGCCTGACGTCTTTGGCACGCCTTCTGAACCACTACGCAAATTGGATGACCTCTATGATAGGTCTCCTGAATCCCAACACAAATTGCATGACGTCTTCGGCACGTCTTCTGAACCCCTACGCAAATTGGATGATGTCTGTGACAGGTCTCCTGAATCCCAACACAAATTGCCTGACGTCTTTGGCACGTCTTCTGAGCCCCTACGCAAATTGAGTGACGTCTGTGACAGGTCTTCTGAATCCAGACACAAATTGCATGACGTCTTCGGCACGTCTTCTGAACCACTACGCAAATTGGATGACCTCTGTGACAGGTCTTCTGAATCCCAACACAAATTGCATGACGTCTTCGGCACGTCTTCTGAACCCCTACGCAAATTGGATGACCTCTGTGACAGGTCTCCTGAATCCCAACACAAATTGCATGACGTCTTCGGCACGTCTTCTGAACCCCTACGCAAATTGGATGATGTCTGTGACAGGTCTCCTGAATCCCAACACAAATTGCCTGACGTCTTTGGCACGTCTTCTGAGCCCCTACGCAAATTGGATGATGTCTGTGACAGGTCTCCTGAATCCCAACACAAATTGCCTGACGTCTTTGGCACGCCTTCTGAACCCCTACGCAAATTGAGTGACGTCTGTGACAGGTCTTCTGAATCCAGACAAATTGCATGACGTCTTCGGCACGTCTTCTGAACCACTACGCAAATTGGATGACCTCTGTGACAGGTCTCCTGAATCCCAACACAAATTGCATGACGTCTTCGGCACGTCTTCTGAACGTTCAGGAACGCCCGTCGTTGCTATTGCGTCAAGCACCGAAAGCCTTCGCTTCCCTGTCGCAGTACTCCATGTTGAACGGAAAATTTCCGTTCAACATTGTCCAGCGTGGGACACAGGCGTTACCCAAACATTAGAGATGAACTCTTTTATATATAGATGGTGATAGGTGCTTGAACCTATAGATGGCTCGCTATCAGTTGTCCTTATAGCGAGCCATTTAAAGGTTAATGTCCTTTACGAAGCTCATACAAAGAATAGAGAGCTGTAGAAATTACAATCAATTCAAAACGAAGTCAATCATAGGTGAACAAAAGTTTGCTGTAAAGTGCTTCAGCAGGTCTAACTTAACTGTAGTTTACGTATGGGATTGCATACACGCCTTCTCCCTCACACCTGCCAATTTTCGAGCCTGTTCGTTCAGTGCACTTTGCTGATTTCTCTCGTGTTTATTACACTACGCTTTCCGGTCGAAAAAACCGGAAAGTTTTGAAGAACTGGCCAAAAAAAAACTCGGAGATCAAAAGAAGATTTGGAGGAGTGATGGAAGTGTATCAAACACCATCGTATTAGGGGGGCCAAAAGTAATGAGACAAAATGAAAAAAATCCTTATCTCCTTATAACTCAATTACAACTCAACGATGCTGAGGAATTTATTTGCCATTAAGGGCAATGACCTTGCTGCCATCGCTCAGTCAACTTCCTGACCCCATTCTTACATAACTGCTTGAGCCTGGCGTTGATCAACTGCTCGATATGGTTGTCAAGGACTGCTTGGGTTCTTGTGCCCCTTCCGACTAGGAAGTCCTGTAGGCTCAAGTAGTAGTGGTAGTTGCATGGAGAGATGTCTAGCGAATACGGTGGGTGAGGCATGTGAACCTAGCCCAGCTGGCCAAGCTTATCCGTGCTTACTTGTTCCCGATGGGGTGCGGCGTTGTCGAAGAGGAGAACCTTCTTGAAGCGCTGAGACCGAATAAGTGCGAGTCGCCGGTCCATTCCTTCTGTTTCGTTCACCATGGCCTTGGAGTTCATCGTAGTGCTCTTGGGAAACAGCTTCCGGTAAACCGATCCATGGGCGCAGATCCAAAACCTCCAAAGGTGCTTCTCGCCGTGAACATCTCGCCGAACGAAGGTCGGTAACGGGTCACCAGGCCTCACCCAGACTCGCTGCTTGGCAGGATTAAGGTAGAAGACGTACTTCTCATCTTGCGTGACTATTGAGCCCAGGCTGCTCGGGGTTGGGAATTGGGGGAGATTTGCGCGACACAGGTCGACTCAGACTGGGGTTTCGGCATGAGACAGGCTGGGGTTTTTGGCATGCTTCTGGAAAGGGCGGAAGTGGTAACTTTTCAGATGGGCTTCAGTAAGTAGCATACAAACATACAAATACAACAAGTACGAATCCAGACTCCAGCCACGAGATATATGGACACGGCATGGTGTGTCCCACTTTACTTTTGTCCCCCCCCCCCTAATATATTGACTGGATTAGGAAGGCATGGTCCCCTAACGACGCCCAGGTACAGCAAGAAGACTCATTCAATTCTTACAATTAGTGGAGAACTCGTCGCTACTCTTAGTTGCGACAAGAGCAAAGGCAACGGCCTGGAACTACGAACACGTGCAAATGTGGAGCTCTTTCGAGCTTTAGCGGCGGTAAATTACGCGCTCCAATGCTAAGCGCCGGCCTCGTCTGACGCTGGCAACTATGAACAGGCGACTGGAGCGACGGCAGCGACAACAGCGATGAGGGCGACAGCGTCCGCGCAGGAGTATGAACAGATTTGGTTGAGAGATGGTTTGGTTGCAATGTATTTGCAGGCGCAAGTAGGGTCCGGAGGGGGTCACCATGCAGTACAGCCCTAGGCGCAAATAGAGTCGGGGGAGGGGGGTCACCATGGCATGTCGCGGCGGGGAGCCGCGACGACTACCTACATACAGCGAATGTAAATACAGTCTTATCTCCTTGTTTCGATTACCTATCCGTGTTTTATATGCTTCCGAATTGGACAAGGACGGGAACTCCAGGATGTAGGCAATTTTAACACGGGCGCGTCACTTGAGCCACACCCTGAAGTCCCTTCCCCTGCCCAAATCTGTGCTCTCCTCCGCTGACGCGAAGGAGAGCACAGAACAGAGCAATAGCATTGTTTGTACCTTTTCTTTACTGCCAGTGTGTCCTCCCTCTTTGTTTTTGTGTTGGTGACACTGACCTCCCTGACCCTATTTGCGCCCAGCCCTATTTGCTTTTTAAAACCGGAATTTTTTTGCAGCAATAGTGTGTTCTACTCCTACAGTGAACTGAGGTAGGTCATTTATGATGGAACTGTACATACGCATGCCTTCTTATTAAAGCGTACAACCACTGAGTAGGGGGTGACTCCCCCGGACCCTATTTGCGCCCACCCGTGTCAAGTGCAGAGGAGATTTCGTCGCGGGACCGCGCATACTTAGTTGTGGGACCATAAACGGCAGCAGCGCAGACCCTCAGACTTTCGGTCGTTACATTTTTTGCACATCACGGGCGCTCAATCTTCTTCAGGTAAGGGAGTCCTCTTATTACAGTCCGCGGCGCAAATAGGGTCCGGGGGGATCACCTTATAAAAAGTGTCACCAACACCAAGAAAACGAGACAAGGCACACTGACAGTAAAGAAAATAAACAAATAATGCTGTAGCTGTGTTCTGTGCTGACGCGGAGGAGAGCACAGATTTAGGCAGGGGAATGGACTCCAGGGTGTGGCTCAAGTGACGCATCCGTGTTAGAATCGCCTAAATCCTGGAGTTCCCTCCCTTGTCCAAGTACGAAGCACATAAGACGCGGATTTATAATCGGAACGAAGAGATAAGACTGCATTTACATTCTCTGTATGTAGTCACTCGCCACTCCGGCCCGCCGCGCCATGTTGTGGTGACCCCCCCCCCCCCGGACCCTATTTGCGCCCAGTCCGCTCTCGTTATAACGCGTTTGAAGGGACCGGGGAGAACCCGCGTTATAGCGGGAGTTGCGTCCTAATCGGAGCTGACCTTTTTCACTCTTTTATGCACAGATTTATTTAAAATCGCGTACAATGCTTAAATTGCAATGAAATATCAAGACGGTGCGAGGACATAGAATCACTCTAAGATTGTTGCGTGTTGATATGCGCTTCTTCAAAAATCTTCCCCCGCACCGCATCCTACTTCGGCGGTCGGATGGATCACGATGCATTGTTACTAGTTGCGAGAAAATGCTGAAACCACTGAGAAGTAAATGGCCATCACTCCGAACTGATTTCTACTTGAAAATTCAACTTTTGCCCTCTACAAGGCTGCCCACCCTTTGGTGAAGTACTGCTTACACTGTCCAGAGCACGACGTCCGAAGTGGTGCCAGCGTTCTATAAACTGCACCATTTCTCAGTGATGCGGGAAACTAGGTTATTGGAAACTTAGTAGATGAAGGAGAGCGAGCACTTGCGCAACTAAATTCGCCTCAAACAGTATAGAGCTTTTCCACTCCGTAGCTCCATAGTGAATAGCATGGAATTGGCATGATGACATGGCACTGATCTAGGGTCGTGGTGGTCCTGTTACGGCTGCCATTACGGTAACGATTTTAAACGTGGTACCCTAGTATGAAGGCCTTGTTTCTTTGTTACTGGGGTACCACGTTTTCAAATCGTTACCATAGCAGCAGTTGTCGGACCACACGGCTCCAGATCAGTGCGGGCATCGTGCGACACGTTTCCGGATTCAGAAAACGTGGCACAGGCGCTTTGCCACGTGCGTCTAGATCCACAAGAGGTGTCACAGACTTTGCGCAACATGCGTTGGATATTTAGATGACCTTTTAAAGACTTCAATAACGGCCGTGCGTGTGCTTGACTCCCACTGCGTTTCTCTGCCGACACACATGCAAGGAGTTCTTGGGGGGGGGGGGGGAAGGAGAACGACTACAGGAATCGGGCGAGTATTATTGCAATCGGATAGTCAACCAAATCGACCGGTCGACCAATACCGATTGATTTTATTTATGTATTTGCAGATTAAACAATCCGGATTCAGACTCATGCACCTGCATGTATGTTTGTCAGTCTCTCTGTTTCTTCCCACATAGGGAACGGGTGCTTCGGAGTATAAATCGCGTATAGGGGTGGACAGGCGTCATAGGAACTGTCTTAAACATTCTGCTCAACCATATTCCGCTACCCTATTCTATATAGTAAGGCAAGTTTTTTTTTTACTGTAATGAAGGTAAAAAGACCTAAGGAAGAAAAAAGACGACTGAGCTGCTTCCTACTCTCGGGGCTTGAGGGAAAGCGCTCAGCCAGACGTTTGGCGGCCGCTAGGCCGCTGAACGTCTGGTTTCTCTATAAAAGATAAAGAACGGGGTTATTGAATCCCTTCTGAGATGCTCCACATGTTCTACTCCTACAAGATATCGAGAAGGCGCTTTGAATGCGTATTTGTCAATGACTTGTGCCAGCAGGTGGACGAGTTGGTGTCTTATCCTTCCCAAACAAGTCAAACACCAATTCGTCGATCCCGTATTGGGTGGAAGGCCTGGTTAGAGCGAATGGGAAACAAGCCGATGGCTTTCGTATGAAGTGCATACGACATCCTGCACCTCCTGTAACCTACTACTCATATTTTCTACAGATCACGACATTAGATAACAGTTAAAGGTTGGGGGAACCACTGGTTTGGATCTATGTGATGAGCGCGTTTAGTAGGAGAGGGCAGTCTCTAAAAAACAACCTCTGGAACACCCTAATTCATAGCTAAGAGCCGCGCAACAATGCTATATGAGGTCTAAATGATGAGTGTCGACATTCTTTGCATGTGCGCGACCCACCGAAGTGTTCATAGTCGACAATATGTCGAACACAGTGTCTGTGGTTTGGTAGTAGACTTGTCTGGGAAGATAAAACATGGACTTGTCCATATGAGGCACCGATAGTTACGTATAGTCCAAATACATACTAAAATTGCTTTCACGACATCTCCTACAAGTCGAACGGGTGGGCATCCCAAATCAGGCTAGATTATCGCCGTCCTTTATCCTTACCTTATGGGGAACATTTAATTTAGAGGGGTTGGGTCCTCCTCCATATTTCTCTTCCACAGCTGTATTCCTATACATTCCACAAATGCTGGTGTAGTTTTACAATTATGATCTATACGCATCAACACGTAACTTCTCCATTTAGAAAGTTTTTGAGCAAACAACACTAATATTCTGAATATTCTGAGGGAACAAAGAGTAGTCTCTTCTCTCGTACCCCTATCACCCTATGGGGAATAAACTACTACTTTAGCTCTCCCAGGTTTGCCTTCCTAAGAAAACCTTAACATGTAGGTTCACTAATAAACTGCTCTCAGAAAACCTAAACCAGTATGGTATTACTTATTCAGTGAACCCTCACCAACGAAACAACATCAGAACCTCAAATACAGCGCACATAAACCAGCAGTAGCCCTCTACAACTTATTATACTATTTTCGCCTCTTATAAACCACAGCGAAACCTTCCCATTGAACTCCATCTTCCAAAGGATAACGTTTACGTTCGCTCGGCGCTGACCTCCATAATCACGTCACAGCCGAGCGCCCGCCACCCTCCTTTGCCGCGTAAACTCGTCCGACATGATCAGCTGGCCGCGCCCTCTCGATAGGTCGGGGTATCTAACGTAGCGCACCCGTGCGATACCCAGTGGCAGTGCACTACCCCATTGGAGGGGCAATAAAAGCAACACCGGTCGAGCTCTTGAGATTTCTCTCAGGCGTTTGCATTTAATGGTTGATGATTTAACGATTTTAACAAAAATCAACGGCACCTTCCAAAAGTTTTGCTTAAAAAAATTAACAAAATATTCAGCAGTTTCACCAAATTTTTAGCAAATTTTTTCGGATTTGCATTGAATTGAGGACTCATCTACAAATCTGCTGTTCTGAATATCCTACTATATATAAAGGAGTCTGCTCATCCGTCTGGCCTAGAAGTAGAGTAGCAGGCGTCCGTGTTCAGACGAGGTGCTACTCACGCCGTGTCGAGACCGTCAAAAGAAGTGTCACTGATGTCGCGCTGAGGGCGCTCGAGTTCAAAAGACATGCCAGCGACGTTGCTCAACAGGCGTCCGGATTTAGAAGAGGTGTCGTCGACGTCGTGCAACAGGCGCTGGGATTCAGAAGGCATGTAACCGATGTCGCGCATTGGGTATATGGGTTCAGAAGAGGTGTCAACGATGTCGCGTAATATGTGTCTGGGTCAGAAGACATGTCAGCGACGCTGTTCAACAGGCGTCCGGTTTCAGAAGACGTGTAACCGACGTCGCGCAAGGTGTGTCTGGGCTCAAAAGAGGTATTACGGATTTCATGCAAGGGGTGTCTGGGTTAAGGAAAATTCTGGGTTCAGAAGCGGTGTCACCGAGTCGCGCTAAGGGTGTCCGGGATGAGAAATCATGTCACCGACGCTGTTCAACAGGCATCCGGGTTCAGAAGACATATCACCGATGTCACGCAAGGTGTGTTTGGGCTCAGAAGAGGTATTACGGATTTCATGCAAAGGGTGTCTGGGTGTTCAGAAGAGGCGTAACCGATGTCATGCAACTGTGTCTGGGTTTAGAAGAGGTGTCACCTATGTCGCGCAAGGGGTGTCTGGATTCCGAACACGTGTAATGGGAGACCACTAAAGGGGAGACCAGTAAGCGGGTCCAGTGAAGGGTGGGAGGAGCAGTGAAGGGGGAGGGGTACCAGTGGTACGACCTTTAATGGGAGCGAAGGGGGACCAATAAAGAATACCACTAAAGTGAGGATTAGGGGATAGTAATGGGGGGGGGGGTGGTGAACGGGAATCAGTGAGGTGGGAGGGTCCTGTGAAGAGGGAACCGGTAAAGGGGGAACCATAAAGGAGGGCCAGTGACGAGGGGACCAGTGAAGGTGAGACCAGTACTGGGGGAGCTGTGAAGGGGATGGAGGCAGTAAAGGAGGGACCGGTAAAAGGGACCATTAATGGGGGCCAGTGGAGGAGACCAATAAAGGGTACCACTATGTGAGGGGCAGTAATGGGGGGGGGGGCAAAAAGGGGGAAAGAGGGACAGTGAACGGGAACCAGTGAAGTGGGAGAGTCCTGTGAAATGGAGGGGAGACCGGTAAATGGGGAACCAGTGAAGGTGGGACAAGTAATGAGGGCCAGTGAAAGGGGAGAGGGGACCGGTGAAGGTGGGATCAGTAATATGAAGGGGGACCAGTGGAAGGAACCTGTAAGGGGGACCAGTACTTTTTCTCACTATTGTGCAACGTTATGTGACAGGAGCGTCGTACAACGTGCGTCTAGATTAAGAAGATGTGCCATAGATGCCATAGATTGCGAAGCGTACGTTGGACTTTCAGATGACCTTTCAAAGGCAGCGAGCGTGTGCGTGTATATGCCTCTCACCCTCACTACTGACTGATGCTCACTACATTTTTCTGCCTGTCTCTGCCTGCACATGGGTAAGGGGTATTGTGTATTGTCGGGGGTGGGGTAGGAAGAATGACTTCGGAATCGGAGGATTATTATTGCCGTCGGATATTCAGCGGTATAGAGCTCTAACAAGATTATCACAATCTGTTCCTCGCCACGAAGAGAATGTGTAATTTGGAGAATGAATCGGCGTAAGTGCAATAGAGTGTGGTAAGGCTTCATAGGAGCTCTTTTGAAGATTGTGTCCTACTGTCCCGCTGTCCCGTAAAACCAGATTTTCACTATAACGCGAGTAAGAAGGCCTAGATGGGGGTGTTCTATTCTCAGGGTTTGGGGCGAAGCCCCCAACCAGACGTTTGGCGGCCGCTAGGCCACTGAACGTCTGGTAAATAATAATATATCAGGGAAAACGTCTGAAAAGACCATAAAATGGAATTTGTTGCTTAAAACAATTTGTTTGGGCGAAAAAATGCATTGAGCTTGAAAGGAAGCTTTGCACTGAACACTTTTGTCCTCCTCCACGCTTCACCATTTCTCTCCTGAGCTTGCTCGACAATCGTGACTTATCATGATACAGCGATCAGGATCTCGGGCAAATTTACGAAAGCGATGGAGTTGAAATCGAAATATACTATTTTCACGTTAAACTGGATACCTATGAAATCAAACAGATCACTTTCCAAGGCTGCCGAGATTCCACTAAGCACACACTAAGAAAGTTAAAACAGGCAAGAGAATGCACATCACGTCCTAACCGTTTACCTACGTTCCGACGTAGCTCACAAAGTTATATATTTTCATGTTTTCTGTTTTGTTTTGATTTCGTCAATGCAGTTGTTTTCTATGGAATTAGTGAGTTCAACACATGGCAGCTCTTTACGGTATCGTTGCTGATATGGTACAGTGCAAATACGATCCATTGAGAGGTAACTCAAATGAAAGCCCAAGAAGGCTAGGTTTAAATGCTAAAAGCATTAATTGTGTACAACTCGACTCCTGTGGTCACGCAAGCCCATAATAATAATGATCTGATGTGTGCAAAAGCATTGAATGCAACCGGGACCGAACCATCAAACCCGCCCGGTGCACTGGAGAGGCGACCCTGTTACCATTACGCCAACCGACCACATTGGGGCGGGTGGCAGCAGGGCGCTATGAGCTGCGCGCTCACGCGTCCAGGCGGTTTTTTCCGACCACAGAAGAGCATTCCGAAAAAGTAACTACGGTTTTGGACTCCCCAAGCAGGACCCTACATCCTGTAAAAATTGCATCGCAAAAGCTCACGGCCACTCTGGAGGCTCTCCTTGTTAGTATATTCAGTTGTTATGATATCATTTAAGAGCGGCCACCATCAGCTAGGATGGCACCTCTACCGAGACTAGCAGCCTCCGAGCAACCGATCGAACAGCATCTATCGACTTTATCGATTTTTCTGCAGATTAGACACTTTGGAATAGGAATCGCACGAATGCGATGGAGCGTGGACAAGTGTCACGTCAACTGCCTTGCCACGTCACCTTACTCTATCACACCGTCTGGTGTAAATATACAGAATAGTGCTCGCGGATCCAAAAGTTTCTCAGCAACGTTTATGAATGAGTACCATGTCTGTGGAAGCACTCTATCTTTCCTTTTTGATCTATTTGGAGGTTGCCCTGTTGACGAGAAAAATGAGTCCTACAACTATAATAAGACTGGCTGCCGGTACATTTACTTCAACGCTTTCCCCCTCCCCCACCCCTTAATTGCACAGTCAAAAACTCTTCAGCTAGAATGCAGCGAACGGATAAAGACGATAAAGATGTTGACGTCAGTCAGCCTGTCCTTAAGATGCGCTCCGCGTTCTACTTCTGCGAGATATACGTTAAATAATAACTTTAGTGTATAACAAGGTTGCAACATCTGTTGAGTCCAGCCATTGATCAGGCCATTGTTTTATTCATTCCATACGACGAGGGGAAGCCAACAGCTGTTTTGGAACGTGTCTCACCTGTCGATCTACTGCGTGGTAATCTGTGATGACTTCCCCAACCTATTGTGCTGTTTGGCAGAAAATATAGCGCCGCAATAATTGCTTTCGGTTATTATTACTCGTCTATTTTCCTACAAAAATAAATGAACATTCTGGGTTCGATGGTACCTGCTTGATGTCGATGGCGTGGTTTCCAAGTTGTCGAGCGCTGATCGCGTCTTGACAGGACTTCGGTCTCGAAATCGCGTCAGTAGCGACGGTGATTTAGATCGCATAGGGGACTTTTCCTTGGCAATTCTTGATCCACGAAAAAAGTTCATTAGACGTCGGAGCGAAGCGTTGTATGCGTGAACACTCACTCTCTTGCTGCCTCCTTTGCCGCCTTTTTCTCGGCTTCCTTCTTGCGACTCCGCTCGTTCGCTTCGTCTCGTTTGTCCTTCATTTGGCTGACGAAGTTTTGGAAAACTCCGCCAGTGGTCATACTTTGCTGAAACGACACTTAACTGAGAGAGGCAGTTCAACCGAAAGATGCAGCTAACATCGTACGCAGCTACTGAGCACGGGCAAACGTACTAGTGACATCTCGAAACCGAAGATAATCATAACTTACTGATCTGTCCTTCTTCTTCAGCGCTACCTCTTCGTCGGGTGTACTGGGTAGTTGCTCATGGAGTTTCTCGATCAGGTCGTTTTTTATCTGCAGAGGGATATATACATATGCCTATCCTTCAAATAGTTATACACTGAATGTTGCGTTTTCCACCAACCTCTAGAGCGTGTTCAAGCTCTGCAATTCGTGACTTGAGTTCTTTTTCACGAGTCAAGTCCACTATGGGAACTTGTACGGGTGAAGGAGTGATCGGATCCGTTTGCACCTCAATGCACGTCGTCTCCACTCTATAAAGGACACCTTTCTGGAAATTTGATTTCAAATTCGTAAATCCAGGTCTGCATATTTGAGTTCGCGTTTTTCAAAAGTCCCACCTTTCGCCTTCGCTTTCCTCCTTAGATTTTGCTTCGGAATGTTTGGTTTGTAGTTTTCTCACTTTTTCCTCGAAGAGTTCTTCAGTTTTCTTCAGCTTCTCCGCCAACGAGCTTACTTCTGCCTCCTTCCTCTTAAGGTCCTGTTCTCGAATATTCAGAAGGTCGCTTTTGCACTGAAATTAAAATGGAGATGCGTTTATTGACACAGCCGAGCGAGACTTCCTTTAATATGTAGTATGTGGAATAATTAGCAACCTACACTAGTGCAACATACATTTATGTGAAACATTTCGGGTGATTTTCTCGTTGATTTTTTGGTCGGATTTTCACGGTTATTGGAGAGAATAGACTACACATCCACACGGAGCATCCCACGATTTGGTATGGTATTTCACCGCGAGATGGGTGTAAATTGAACCGCGGAACTACAGCAACCAGAGATAAAAGTCGTATCACTGATTAAGCGTAGGTTGATCGTGTTCTGGAAGAACTTATCAGATTTAGAGTTGGAGTAGAATTAGTTCTTGGCGGCTTTTTGTTATTGTTCAACAGTGCTCTCCGACTCCTCTTTTACGGTTACTAGTTCTATTATGACGTAGCGACCATCATTTTACGGTGCAAAGATCGCTGACTTGCACAATTCATTTTTAGTTCACCGTTAATGATGATTTGTGTTGGATGATTTGTGTCACACCAATGGGATGCTTTCAAGTACTCTAGCACTTCACATTCCTTTCGTGTAACTCAGCAGTCAGGTTCCTCGTCTTTTTACTGTAAGTTTCTTCCAGAAAAGTGGACAAATGAAAGAGAGAGCAGTCACTGTTGCCCCTTCAAAAATGAGTGTCTCGTAGTTTTGAAAACTGGAAGTCTTGCAAGATGTGGTCATCATTATTTTTCATGCGGGCTATCTTGAAATGTCCAACTTTTTTTGAGTGGACGAAAATAGAGGAGATAATGTTGAGTAGGATTCATGTAGAAGAATCTCGCATGGAACGTTTCAAAAGGTATAATTGGAGAGTGCCGAGTCGCTTCCCTGAACGGACGTACTGTACCTTCAGTTCATCTTCGATTTCACGAATAGAAGCGTCTTTCTGGTGAATGGTCTCTTTCAGCTGTTCAACAGTACTCTCCGACTCCTCTTTTAACGATCGATTCGCTGCCATTTCGTTTCGAAGCTGTTCCAGCTGGCACTTCGTCTCCACTTCACGTCGCTTAATAAGAAGACAATTATTCATTGGGTGATCAGTATCACTCATCACGAAATGTAATGATGCATGCATGATGGCTGCTTATGTGGCTTACAGGAGTATGGCCTGTTTCGATCGGTTAATGGAGACTAATTTTTTATAATGATGAGGATCAACAGAAAGAATGCGCTTACTATGGAGATCAACGAAGTGACCGTGCTTTTTCTTGAGGGTACCGTTGGGGACTGTGGGTATCGCCGGGGAGTTACGCTTGGTTTCTAGATTTTCCGCGGTCCACAACGTAGATCACAAATGGTGAAAACTACCTAGTACATCCGTCCGGACTGGTCAAGAAAAATTGATGTCTGGAACTGCTTTGTTGTCCTCAAAAGGATTGGCGCTTCAATAATGTCCAAATCATTGTATTCCAAGAATAGGATGGGTGACCTTATTGAAAAGCAAGCGAACGTTGAGATGAGAGGGTTGGATGTTTGAATTCGTAGAGGGATGCTGGGTTTTGCTGCGAGTTATTCTTGCGCTTCTGACAGTGTATCATAGAAAGCGTTTTGAGTACAATAGCGTACCGCATCCGATTTCCAACTTCATTTTTGACCCTCCATGAGAGGGATTAAGGTTTGCATCACACATTTTGCGTCACTCTGAGTTATGCTTGTCTATTTAGCCATGCCCGTCTCGCTGGAGTTTTTTGTCTTATGTTTATACTGTATTATACTGTATTCTGGAAATTTGTCTTTTCATTTGGGCGCGAGCGAAAAGTGCAGCATTCACACGATCGACCGAATATCATGAGTATACTTCGGATTGATGCGGTACATACCATTTCCCCGTCAAATTGGACATATTTCAAACAAAGTTGCGTACTTTAAAGGAAGTTGGACACTTTGAAGTCACACCGAATGTCTTCCAAACCAAAATGGGTAAACAATCAGAAGCAGATCAAGGTTCTTTCTGAGAAGATAAAGATAAATTTTTGTTTAAGGAAAACGAAGTACTTTTCATGAGAAACTGCAAGTGAAAAACTTTTCATGAAAAACTTGCCCCATTGAAATTAGTAAAGCGCGATTTTCGTTTGACTAGTAGCAAACTTCTGTTTTCTTAGAGTTATGAACTAGTCAGCGGTGTTACAACTGTAGAAGGCACGTGTATATCCACTTCGTAGTTGAAGTAGGCAGCATTTGCGCTATCAATCAAATGAAGATCTCGACGAGCTGCGGAGTGGGGATTTGTTTGTTTTCCAAAATTGTTTCTGCAGCACCGTTGATTAGTGTGTAAACCGACGCAAGCAGAATTTTCGCTTTCGCTCAATCAGAGAAAAATTGCGACGTGCTGGACGAGCGCATGGCGCAATTCCTTCTTGTTATTTACTCAAAAATTGCTGCCTACCTGCTCAAAAAAGAAGCATTCATATAGTTTTTTCTAAAAAAATAATATTTCATGAAGTTTTAAGCTCTATATTCACTTTTTTGGAGCAGGTGATCTATAAATTTTCAAAGAAAGTGATACTAGATTTTCCTTAGACAGAAATTTATTCTAGCCTTTTCGAGGAGTGCCTCGTCTGATCTGGTTTGGAGTTTGTTCAGTGTGACTTCAGAAGTGCCCAGCTTGCTTTGAAAAGAGTCCAATTTCGTTTGAAAAGTTTTGTATTTGCTATGAGGATTATTAGTATATGAGAAGGCTAGTTCATTCATATCCTCCTATGCACTATGCTTCAGGGTAGGCTCAATCCGTTCTGAGTAGGCATCACACGTACAGGCCGACGGACGGTCTTCAATGAGTTGAGTCATCTTCATCAAAACCTGCGGCCGGCTGATCCCGAAATCATGACTTCCTGCTGACTGGTTGCACGAGATGTAGATTCTGCTTTCGGCCAAACAGCACGGTGGTGTGACAGAGTTGTATATTGCCCGCGTAGCAGGATAGGCTCGTGTCCCGCCCGGCGTTGGATATTACAACCAAGCGTTCATGCCATAGCGTATAGCCGTTATATCAGCTATTCGAGGTTTGAAGAAAATTAGTTGGGCGTTCAAGTGAGGAAGCCATATCGGTCGCAGATTTCTCTGCATGAACTGCGAATCACACGAATACGACAGCGGCGAGCAGGCATCGCAGCAAGTGAACCATGCCACTCGGTTACTGCGAAGGTGCACGGCTCCTCACATCAGTCAGACCGGGCGCTAGGTCGGCTGACTGCTTTTCTATACAAGAGGCTTCTTGAGCACTCCTGTACTTTGACGATTCCCGAGCTCTAAATATTTTCGACCCAAACATCGTCTAGGGAGGGGAGGGTTGTTTGTGGCAACAAAACAAAATCGTGCATCCATTCTCGGTTTTGCGTCAGACGTGAGGGAGGTGAGATGACGATCATCGATTTCACCTAAGCGTAGTGAAGAGGATTATTCGGAGTGGTGATTAGCATTTTGCCATCAATCATTTAGGGCATCAATTTCATGAAAGTGCTCTTCAAATCAGTGAAGGAAAAGCAAGTTTTACCTAGCAGATAAAGCGATTCTATGAAATTGCTCTTTCTCAGCGCTTATATCTAAGTTAGACAGCCCTGATAACGAACCCCGATGCCAAATCCGCGATCAGCACCCAATTAACTCCAAATTGAAGGATTGCACGAGACCTCTGCAATCTGTACTATAGTGCCGTGATGCTACATAGAAATCTGATTTGTGTTCAGGGCATTACCTGGTTGACATATGGATAACGTTTCACCTGTGTCACCGATCGTCGCGTTGATCACCTAATTGCTTGAGTGGCGCTAGCAACTCTTGCTTTCGTCCCTAATGCTCTAATGGATCCTCCTCGCTGGACGACTTCGAAGAACTTCATAGCATTCGTTCAGGGCGTTCACTAGGAAGTTCGACTAACACGTTGGTGGGCGTCGCGGTGTTCTCTTGACATCGCCCGGAATCCAGTCGGCGACGGCTCTCGTCCAGCGGGTTTCTCGAAGCGCATTACGTGGCCGGCCCACCTAATTTTCGACGACTTCGCCCATCGACAGCGTCTCTGATCTTCGAACGTCGACGAAGCTCGGAACTCCGGATGCCTTCTCTCACTTCCGTGAGCCGTGTCACTCCGAGCATCGTCCTCTCCATTCTCTGCCGCGCCACGATAATAGCGTGTTTATCCTGCTTTCGTATAGCCCAGGTCTCTGGGGCGTATGTTAGGGCAGGAAGAATAGTGGAGTCGAATAGGTGGGCACGGAGTCGGACGTTCTTCGTCTTCTTCACGACTTCTTCGACGCTCTTGAAAACTCCCCAAGCCGCTCGTTTCCTCCTGCTCAGCTCTGGCGCTAGGTCGTTGGCCATATTGACTTCGCGACCCAGATACACGTAGCTGGAGCATTCGGAGATGTTCGTTCCGTCGAGCGAGAATGGGACATCAGAAACTTTCCGCGAGGGTGGCGCTTAAGGGCTTTGGAGATATAGAGTCCCTTTGCCGAACCACTCCACGTTGACGACGACGTCGTTGTGGAATGGTAAGGTCTCAGTCGTGAATCGGATATTCGTAATGGTGTGAATCTAGTCATTCGTGCTGAATCCTCTCCGGTAATCCTTCTTGTTCGCATGGACTGCTGCCATTCGTCTTGCGTTGTGCATGAGGATGACACTAGTAACAGCTTGCAGATTACTGACAACAGGCAGACAGGGCGATGGTCACCCATGTCGTACACGTCTCCCTTTCTGAACAGATCGCTTTGCTGGTCCTATACTGGGATGGAGCCTTGCACTCCGACAGGTAGCGTGTGAAGAGCCGTGCCAGGGTGTTGATGAGCGCTGGCGGGAGGTTCTTCAGGTGTTCGGGTCTGATACCATCGGGACTGGGTGCTGTACGTTTCTTCACCGACTAGATGGTGTCGGGTCTCGGAGGGGAGAACAGAGGGGACGACGCATCCATTCTCCGTAAGATAACATGGGGCAGGTGGAGAGATCGCGAATGACCTTGATAATCTTTCTGGAAAAGGTGCCGTTCCGTTAAGGCCTCGCGCGAAGGAGGCGGTGGTCCGATGCCGTGAAGAACTTGGGGACAACGAAGACGTTGGTCAGGCAATACTTGCGGTGATGAGATGATGTGGTCAATCTTGTTGTGAAACTGGCCAGCGGGGATTTCTAGGTCCATCGTAGGACGGAAGCCCTCTGGATCTGCGAGTTCCGATGGATCGTCCCTATCAGCGTGAAGAAATCAGACAGCCTTTTCCTTACTTGTTGCACTCCAGTTTTTTGGTCCTGATATGAAGTTCTTCAAGAGGTGGTCGCGGCCCTGTCTTGGCGTTGATATCGCCTCGTGCCATCTTGTACTGGGTGCGAGCCTGCTTGTGCAACATTTCTAGCTTACCGTAAAAGGTTTTTTCGTCGTCGTAGATGAATGTTAGAGCGTACGCGATGAACACTTCAAGGCTGGTACAGAGCTGCACCGCTTTAGCCGCATGTGCCCGACTCGGCTTCTCGGAGACGTGAGGCAACGTCATCATCTCGAAAAATTCACCAACAAGACGAGCAGGGCTGAATACGCGCGTAACATGTTTCTACGTGATTGCACGAACGTCTTCTCACATAACGGTTTGGAAATGGGGTACAGTTCGATTGCAGTATAAACCTTACCGTAATCACAATACACTCTACATATACAGATTGGTAAGGAGCGATCCCAGCAGTGCATAAGTCCTACCTCCATGATCGGACAACGGATCCTCTCCTGCAAGCTGTCAGACCTACCAGGTCGATTAGCCAGATCAGTCTGTACCAGTCTCGGTAAACGGTTCATCTCAGCGTTCAGTTGCCATTGATACTAAATTGTGGAGGAGACCGAGGTTGGGATTGCGATCGTCTGGCGGACGCTATCAACATGGAACCAGTTAAGCTGATGAGCATTCCCGCCCGGTCAGCAGGTGTGCGCGGTCGAGTCCCGCCCGGCGCTAGAGTTTTGATGCAGTAAGATATCGTTCGTAATGACTTCTTAACACGTGCATTTAGAGGTTGGCAGCTGCGACAGCGATGGAGCAATAGCACTCTCGCTTTGAAGCGATGAGATCGTGGATCCGGCGACGGTCCTTGCGATCTATCGTCAGTGGGACCTTTCATCCTCATTTTCAACACGTTTTTGAACAAACACTTGTTAAATACTCCCATTTAAGGTTTAGCTCTCAAGGCAGAAAGGTCCTAAATTTTGGTTTCCATGTTGATTGAGTCAAAAATGGATGCCACATTCGCGACCAGCACCCTAAATCACCCAATCTTCAACGTTTGGTCGAAATTGGTACTTCAACTTGACCGCCCGTACGCTTTAGCCCTAGTTTATAGTTGCGCCGCTGCGCGGCGCGGCACGACGGTCGAGGTAGATCTCGACCGGGCGGGGCGAAAAACCGATATCTATGGCGATCGTGGTGCCGCGCTGCGTGGCGGCGCAAGTATAAACTAGGGCTTAGGCCTTAACAACGCTAGTGTGGGTTCCGCTCCTCGATCACCACTGTCGATCAAGGGTGGTGACTGCAAAGTCGTTCAGGATGGAAACCAACTGAATGTGTTCGGCGATGACATGCTACAGAGCAGGTAACTTCGATGCTATTACCTTTAGTTTTAGTTGGAATGGGCGGGCGATAGAGAGCAGCATAAGTGCTCAGTCTGTGAGCAGCATATTTCGATTGGGCTCATGTGGCGGAGGAGGTGCCGGCTGTCGCGTGCACCCGATACCAGGTTCTTGTTCCAGATTTCTAACTGCTTATCACAAATTACTTTTTTCAGCTATTTCGAAAATTTAAAAAAGTGAGAATTGAAAATGTAAGTTTAGTTTGGGACGTATAATATTCCGAGGAATAAACCCCAGTTAACATCCATTTTCTCTGGTTAAGTGCACCGAGGAACCCTCAAATAGCTGAGAAGAGGTAGCAAAAAAGCTTCTGCAGTTACAAGAGGATTAAACTTCGTGACTGCAGCAGCACATACTATGCAGATGTCGCGCTTGCAGCAGCAGTCGCTGCGGCTGCCGCGCGCTCTCGTATGTTCAGTTTGCTCGCCGGCTGTCGCGTGCACTGTTCATTCGTGGTTGGTTCGGATTTTCCGCCAGACCAACAAGCCTTCCATCCCTCCGGGGGCCGTGAATTGGTATCAGAAGGATTAAGCGCTGAGTTGTTCATTGGCTGTTCATCGGCTGGCCACCGAAGTCATCGGCCAAATACGCATTCAAATCGCCTCCACGACATCTCGCAGAAGCGTAATGCGTGGCGCATCCCAAACGAGATTGAGCAATTCCGTCCTTTATCCTTTATCCTTCTATTTCGATTACAAATTTTAACATTCCTTAATCACCGTTGAAGAAGGTTGTGCAGCGGCAGCTGTCCTTGTCTTGCAGTTGGTTAGTGTTTTTGACTCCATTCGTAAAGAGAATAAAAATTCTTATCTACAGCACTTTTCGTCTTGAAACAGCTCGGCAGCTCGAAAATCAAAAGTTACTACTATGGGACTACCAAGTCAAAAATGTTCGCTCATTCTTCTGCAAAAGGCGTTATTTGGGTCACTGATCATGAATCTGACGTCGGTTTCTGAAGTTTTCCTATTACAGGTTAAGGTTAGGGTTCAAGAATCTGGCATCTGTTTTTGACTGACATGGAAATCAAAATTTGTTGCTTTCCTACCATTAGAAAGCTCGAAAGACGTACGTACCTCTGCTGGTGGAACCCCCTGTACACGCTTTCTAATATGCATCTACTCTATGTCATCTGTATTCCTATGCATTTTAACCTGGCACAAAGGAGAGAGCGAGGAAGGAACATGTATTGTCGTTTCGCGTACCTTCAGCTGTTCAACAGTTTTCTCGTACTCTATATTCATGAGTTTCAGTTTCTCAACAGATTCCGCGTTTGGTGTGTCGAGCCTAAATAAGATAGAATATATGATAAGTGCAAAGAATGGAATGATGTAGATGCAGATATGAGAAACAGTAATAGTACGTTAAGAAGCACTCACTTGCTGTCGGTGTAGTCACCAATTTTTTGAATTTCGAAATTTTTCATTTCTAGCTCCTCCTTGATACCACCCATTTGATCCAAAAGCTCTTTTACCCTATAAAGTAAATAATGCTCTCGTTTGTATTAAACACCACCGGACACATGAACGCCTCAGTGAAGACCGTCTTAAGTATACCTATAGCGCAACTCTATTAGGGCAGTAAAATGATTTGGTATCCGTACGAAGACTCAGGACATACCGTGTGTGAAGAGCCTCAATTTGATGTGTTTTTTCGCCGTTGTCACTTCGCAATGCTGCCATTTCACTTTTTACCTGAAACGTCACAGGTGGCTCTTTGTTTGTTGACCTTCAGTGAAAAAAGAGTGGCAAAAAGGCATATTTTCTTACAGCGTTCTCAGATTGCTTGGCATGCTCGGTTTCTTTTTGGAGTTCCTCGTTTTCTTCTGGAATTGAAGTGGACTTACACTGCATGTAAGTGAGAAATAGTCCTTATTTCGTAAAAGTTCGAACAACACCTTTAAGTTTTGCTATACTTTCTCGAAGTGCTCCAAGCTCGTCGCTCTTCTTCGTCAACGCTGATTTTAGGTTTTCCACCTCTTCACTTTTGCTAGCCTGAAACGTGGCATTTTGGAAAGCTGCTTGTTTTCGCAAAATTGACTTGCTGCATGTCATTGATACAATGAATACCCCAACATGAAAGTGCGTCTTTCTAATATCACAGGAGTAGTTTCTAAATATTTAAAAGAGTGGGCGAGGACAGGAGTCGATTCAGGATCTCGAGGAATTTTTTTCCTCATCGAAAAACCGTGTAACCAGCAAACAAAGTTGAACTCTACCTGAGTTACTCTATTTCACGTTTATGGTTGAAAAGTAGAAGTTTCTAAGTTTACTTCATGACCTACATTCTGCCCGGTGAGCTGCTCCCTTATGGCCCTGTGAGCTCTAAAGGTCTCACCTATCCGTGTAGAATGTACATCACTGAAGCAAATTATTACTGGACGGATTCATAGGATGTATTCTATCTCATGAGGAAGATAACTCGACCTTGATCCCGAATATATCGACTATTTTTGAAACCACTCAAATTGAAAAGAGTTATCGGCGGAAAAGGGCTTCTCTTCCGATTTTTCCACCCAATGACCAACAGATACACTCGGTATTGTGATGAGCATGTTGGCTTCATGTCAAACTACTGATCACTCCAGTTAGAGTAAAACCCCAGTGATAGCATCCGAGTAATCACTGGAAGCGAGTGCTAAAGCTTTTGAAGGGGACGCTTCAAAATAACGCCAGCAGGGGCTTCCTCCTTTCGGCTGCTTATGCGCTACGCGTAACAATAATACTCCAACCTCCTCCATCTTGTGAATCTTCTCCGCGAGCTTTTCGTTGTCTCTCTGCAGCCTCCTTACGTTTCTGACTCGTTCTTCTTCAACATCCTTCTCATTCTGAAGCTTTCGCTCGTAGCTGGCTACCTGAAAGGGTGCGCACATGTAATCGGAGGTGGAACGGCAAATGAAAAATAAAAAAAGATCTAGAAGTTCTAGTGGTTTGCTATTCTACCTGCACGCGAAGGCGTTGGATTTCCATGACGTTACTTCGGAATTCTTCCGAGTTCAGCATCTCGCCCCTGAGCTCCTCTTTGACAGAACGAATTTGCTCTTCGGACAGTGACTGCTCTTGCTCAATTCGACGGCGTAACGAGGTGATCTCTTCGTCTGAAGACCATGTCGTCAATCGTCATTGGTGAACTCTTCTACCGTGGCAAAGCTCAGTACATGGAATTATCCCCCTGTAGTCTATAATAACTCGTAGCCGATCCTTCCACAAAAATTGGATCAGATCTCCACCTTCCGGCACACTGTTGCCTAGCGCCTCTATCATTCCGATAGATAACGCGTCTTGGAAGTGTTAAAAGGAAAATTTCAGTGAACGCAGCCTAATACGGTGGAAGGTTTGAAGGACGTGAAAAGAATACCAGCAGGAAAGTCACAAGACTACCACTGTCCTGAGCAGGGACACAAAGTCACCGTGATATCCCATTACTGCGTAGGGTCCTCCCAGAGCATTTGCCGTTTGTGAAAGTGAGAGACTGAAATAATTTTGCGCTCCCGAGAAAGCTAACGCGTTGCTAATCTTGATAGCGAGGTATGTGTTCAAAATTCTATGAGCAAAACGTATAGGCGGGCAAAAAAAAAAACCACCGGTTGTGTTGTTATTGCATTCAGTGCGCTGAACAAGATGAAGTGGGATTATTTTCTCGATGTTCTTCTTTCTGCATGTTGATTTAGTCAAACTATTCGGCTTCTTTCACAGGCACTGTTTGATACCTAAGGCGCTAGCTTTCGAGTGTTGGTAACAATGCTCCCTGGACTACTGACTTCTTTCTGGGGACGACGTTCTGTTTCAAATTGTGTGGCTCCACGGCTGTGTCGGGCGTATGATCTATAATCCTTCTTTATAAGCGAGAACGGTCGTTTGTCTGTTTGCCTGTGAGAAGTGCTGGGGGAGTGTGTTGGGGTAAAGTGTGAGGATGGGGGGGGGGGTTGTAGTTGTGTGGTGTCACCTATGTACGTCGTATTGGGAGGGGTCAGAAGACGTTTCACCGATGCACCGATGTCACGCAAAGGGCGTCCGAGTTCCGAACATGTGTCATCAACGTCGTGAAAGCGAGCGTCCGAGTTCAGAAGAGGTGTCACCGATGTCTTCTGGGTTCAGAAGACGTGTAACTGATGTCACGCAAAGGACGTCCGGGTTGAGAAGAGGTGTCACCGATGTCGCGCAAGGGATGTTCGGATTCAGACGACGTGTCACTGATATCGCGTAATGGGTGTCTGAGTTAAAAAGACGTGTAACTGATATTACGCAAAGGACGTCCGATTTGAGAAGACATATCACCGACGTCCTTCAAGAGGTGCCTTGGTTGAGAAGAGGTGTCACCAATGTCGCGAAAGGCCTGTCCGGATTGAGGTGACGTGTTACCAGTGAAGGTGGAACCAGTAGTGGGGACCGGTGAAGGGGGAGGGGGTCCAGTGAAGGGGGACCAGTGAGGATGGATCCAGTAATTGGGACCGGTGAAGAATAGGGGACCAGTGAAGAGGGGACCAGTAGATCGAGGTCAAGTGAAGGTGAGAGCAGTAGTAGGAATCGAAAAAAGAGGGAGGGGACCAGTGAAGGGTGAACCGGATAAGGGTTAACATTAAAGGGGGAACCAGTGAAGGGGGACCAGTAAAGGGGGGACCAGTGAGGGTATGACCGGTGAAGGAAGGGGTCCAGTGAAGGTGGGGGGACCTGTAAAGGCTTACCAATAAAGGGGAACCAGTGAAGGTGGAACCGGTAATGGGGAGCGGTGAAGCGTGAAGCGGGGTAGGGGTCCAGTGAAGGGGACCAATAAATAGGGTACCAGTGAAGGACCAGTCAAGGGGACCAGTAAGGGAGTCAATAAAGGGAACATCAATTAAGGGGGTTCAGTAAAGGGTCCAGTAATAGAACCATTAAAGGGGGTCCAGTAAAGGGGACAAGTGAAGGGGATCAGTGAAAGGTACATAAGGGACCAGTATTTTCTATCAATGTCGTCCAACGTGGCGTCAGAAGGCTGCTACAGACGTCGTGCCACGTGTATCGGGGTGCAAAAGACTTGTCGTGGACGTCGTGTCACATACGTCGGGACTCAGCAAATGTGTTACAGACGTTATCCTATATGCATCCGGATCAGGGTGCACACAAAGATCCGTGTACCAATCTTGGTCAACAGCTTAAGAAGACATCATAATAGTCTTCGTTTTCTCTTCTGTAAAGCGATTTCTGTTGTTGCTATACAGCGTCAAATTTGTTTCATAACATACACAATTTCTTTGCAAATAAAAATAAATACATTATGATATGATTCCAAGTAGAAAGGACGAGCCTCACCACAGAATCCAGAAAACAAACCACTCGATTGCAACAGGTGTTTGGAGGCGAGATCTCCGGAGCGGAGCGCAAAAGTTCGTAAAAAATATGTCGTACTCTGGTAAGTAAAGTTTTGCCGTTAGTGAACCCCCCCCCAAAAACAAAACCGTAAAATTCAATGCAGGAAAGTTCTGGGCCTTTAGCGTTGATGTTCTACACCATTTTAGTTTAAACTGGACACTCTTCTAAGCTAGCCTAAGGCTTTTGAAATCAAAGCCAATTTTTCCAAATCGAGGTACATTGAACTGAAGACTCTTCAAAAATATTAGAATAATTTTTTGTTCAAGGAAAAATTTAGCATGATTGCTTTGAAGTTTTAATTCACCTATCCAATGAGTGAGCACATTGTTTGAGATTTTATAAAATTTTTGTCATTTAAGGAAAAATAATTCTTTAAAGGTTGCTTTGAAGAAGAGAAAAGCGGCCATTAGTGGGTAGTGAGCGCGTTAAAGAGAAATAAAGTGGCCTTTTGTGTTCAGTGCCAAAATAAGAGATTGCGCCATGCATTCGTCTAGGACACCGCGATTTTTACTCTATTGATAGCCAGATTTCTGTCTGTATGGAGTTTCACACCTGTAAACGCTTCAACAAAGACTCTTGAAAAGAACACATGGTACAAGTCGCGTAGGTGAGCAGCGGAGCGGTGGGTTGCGGTAACGGAAGGGCACCGACCGTAGTTACGCACTGTACCGTAACCACTCCAGCCAATCAAACCCGAAACGAGCACGCCCCTTCTGTGGCGCTGCCAGGCTCAGCCGCACAGGCAGAGTCCGTGAGGTATCGATCAACGCTCAGCTGTTAGGCTGGAGAGGGGGTTGAGACGAGGCATGCGGAGGAACTCCACCACGCGTTCCACTTAGTCTGCACGTGTTGAAATGCCCTACAACCCGGAAAAGCCGTGCCCGAAGGGCGCGTCTGCGCCCATCTGGGAAGTTCAACAAATTCCGCCACGAAGACCACCAAGCTACACGTGTTGAAATGGCCCACCACCCGGAGTTCCTTCCCTTACCAAAGCCGTGCGCGAAGGGCACGCCTGCGTCCATCTGGGAAGTTCAACCAGCCCCGCCACGGAGACCACCTAAGCTACATGTGTTAAAATGGCCCACCTGGTCACTACCAATCTCGGAGGCAGTGCTTCGCAGAGGAGGCGCATTCGATCGATGTCGTGGTTGCCGCGATTACGGTAGAAGTAACGATGAGTTCGCCGCACCCCTGCAGCCGCTACCGCACCCCGCTGCCGCCACCGCACCCTCCGCTGCTCACCTCCACGACATGTACCGAACACACTTATCCTCACTTTGATACTCCTTGTAAGTAGCATTTACACTATCAGTCAAACAAAAATTGCGACCAGCTTTTCGAGTGCATGGCGCCGCGATTTGGTCTTCTAATGCATTATTTGTTTGCTGCCTTGTTGCACTTTAAAACAATTTTTAACATATTATTTTTTCTTATAAAGTAAAAATTCTTTAAAATTATTCTACTTATTCGGGCAACTTGATTAAAAAAAACTTCAAAGAAAGTTACACCAAGTTTTCCTTGAACAAAAAATCATTCGAAGCATCTTGGGGTGTCTGCAGTTTAACCTGTGAAAAGGGCATTTTCGATTTGGAAGAGTTCGTTCTGAGCCAAGAGAGTGTCACAATACGCACGGGCAGCTACAAATTCTTTACGTTATGACTGTTAACTTTGAGTATCGCGGTAATCATCTGAACTGAAATCTGGGACACTTTTGGTCGCACATAATACTTCCTCAAATTGTACCAGCTCACGAGTAGGAATGGCCTTCTACTCCTCCTAGTCGAAGCCTCACAAGTGCAGTGCACACTGCAAGATCGCGCTATACTTGGCTATGGAAACCGCTCTTTAAGAGACAAGGAATTGCAACATCGCCGAAAGAGCCCCAACAAACGAGCTGCTAAGCCCTTTGCTCTGCAGGCGTTACTCTGCAATTGCGCCCTTCTCTACGGAACAATTAAAGCTACCTTTGCTATTGATTCGTTCTCGGTACTCCTCCAAGGTTTTCGTTAGCCCGGCAGTTTTTCCTACGATGATGTTCAGCTGCTCAGCCATTTGGTCCTAAAGGTTGTCCTATAGTTTTTGCCACGTAAATATAAGAGCTTAAAACTCACATCCGAGTCGTTGTTCTCGAGGAATTTTTGCTTTAGTGCCGAAACTTCAGCTTCCAGTAAAGCCTTCTCAGTTCGGAGCGTACGGATTTCGTGTTGCGTAGACTAAATGAAATTTTGAAATAAAGCTTTGTACTCTATTGCTGTAGGAACTTATCGTATGTTACAGGTGTTACTTGGGGTTCAATTGAAGTGGTGCTCTAAAGCGAATAACGACAGTGTCAACACCAACTTCACGCAATTCGTCCCTATCCAATCTAGCTGAGTGCTCGAGATCTTCCTTAAGGCTAGTGTACTGCTCTTCAAGCTCGTTTAGCTTACTGCTGAACTCCTTCTTCATCGCGTGTTCACGTGCCTCAGCCTGCAATGTAAAGGTCTTCACTGTAGGCAGCACTACATAGAAACACCACCCGCTTATTACCTGTTGCCGCTCCTTTATAAGAAGACCTTCGTAGTGATCCTTAGTGGCTTCTTTTTCCTTCGTAACGCTTTCGAGGACCTGCGGACAAAAACACTAGTAGATCGATGCCACAAAGAGGCACATGAACGGCAATACTTAAAGACCGAAGTGTGCTGCGGGCTACTTGTTCTCTTGGAATGGAAAAAAGCAGTCGTCTCCGTCGGAGTACGTAACAAGCGAGGATTGAACGGAGCTTAAAGCGACAAGTTGGAAATGTAGTTTTAGGTTACTGCAACACTATGTGGTTAGAGCTGAATCGCTGAAAATATCGATAGACTAGTTGTGATGCGCTGTTCAGTAGGAATGATCTTCAGAAAGCAATCCCTGGAGCATGTTTCGCTGCATATACATACACTGAGGTTATGAAGGCCGAAAGCGCACAAAAAGTGCAGAAACAGCAGTCTAAGTTGTTAGCAAATGCTAATTTCATTTTTTCTCTTGAGTTTATTTCACCGAAGGGAAGTCCACGCCAACAAGTGAGGCGGATAGACAACAGGCAGAATCCGCCAGCTCCGTCTTACCTACATCCGCTTCCAGAACCTATGACTGCACTGTCAGCCCTCCAGTTGAACTGGCACTCGGTGCTATCACCGCGACCGCGACCCTTAGTGCTATTTCAACGTTTCGCCGTAGAAGCGAGAGCAACTGTTTTAGCTTCATTGACGAAACTGGGTTAAAGCAAATACGGGTCCCTGCTGCAGAACGTAATCTTCCAGGTCACACACCGCTTCAAGTGCGTTCACTTGTGAGTTCTGCAGTTTCGTTTGGCTCTCACTTTGACTCTGGAGATTTGCTCGTTCCTTTTCGAGGAATTCCACCTGAAAATAAAAGTTATATGCCTTTCTGAAATTAGACATCTCCATTCACAAACCAACACTACCTACCTTATTTTTGAGAGCGCGGACTTCAGTCTGAAGATCACGGATGACCACCTCCAGCTTTATTTTGGCGGCTTCTACCACGTTTAAGAGTTCTATAAAGGAATTATTGAAGGGAACGTGTGGCCATGCATTTGTACAGATAATAGAGTCGAGAACAACGACTGACTCACTTGATTTATTCTTTAGCTCTTCTTCTTGCTGTAGAAAATTCTGCCTATGCTCGTTGTATTCGCTGGTAGACTGTGATAGCCTTTTTAAGGCGTCGTTGGTTTCAGCACGTGCATCTTCCAACTAAACAAAATGTTTCAAAATTGCGTTGTGGAAACCCTTCCTGGAATGAACGGCTGCAATGCTATGACAGAAATGCGCAGACATTGGGCAACGGGACGTCGCGTATCTGCCGCGTTCTGTGTCGCACGCGGAGTTGCCACAGCGCCACATATTTTCTGCCTGGTCGGTGTGTATGGTCCGTCGGTGGAGGGAAGGTCGTCTATGGCCTGCGGCTAAGTTTTGCGCCATGCTGCATTGTCGCCGCTGGCAAGGCGACGACTACTTTTCTCAGCGGGAGCAATGCTCGAACGTTTATGGTTGAAATTAGTAGTTAAAGTTCATGCGGTCGCAGTGCAATGCACTGCGGAATATAAGTCCCTTGGCACGGCTCCCACCCCAGTGGGGGTGTGGGTCCCGGAAAAACAGGAACATATCGCGGCGGAGTGGCGTTCTACCTCTCCCCTCGCACCTTCCCTTGGAACAGAGGCGTGGGAATGTCTGCGTCTCCACTATCTCGTAAGGCAGCCACTGGACTCTCTAGCAAGTCCAGGAGGTTGGGGTGGGGGGTGGGCGGGCCAGGGGGACGAAGGGGGAGAACGCTCGACCCCCACATATCGCGGTTCGATGCCGCAAAACTCAGGCCTAGCGCAGGCCTACCGCTTGCACCCCGAGTCGATTCGCGGTCGGCTCCCGCTTAGGCCAACCGCGCCAAGAGAATGAGTTGGCGGAGCGTAATGGGGAAGGGCCACCACAAGCCAGTGCCAACACCAAATTTGCACTCCCGTAACAGGAACACATTGCGCTTCATCAACGGAATTGATTAACGCCGACCGTTATCCTTTTATCCATAATATCAGCCTAATAGACTACTAGACGTTCAGTGGCTCAGCGGCGGCCTAACATATAGTTGGAGCGTCGACGGCACTATTGTACATACTTTCACAACTCCAAATGTCGAGGAGAGGTAAACGAATTCCTCCAAATCGGGGAGTTATTTGGGGTGCTGATCACGAATCTGGCATCCTTCTTTCGTATTACGCTGTAGTACGACAGACTACGGTAGGAGCGGGTGACTAAGGTAACGATTCACCAGTTTCGCCCAAAATTCGGCTATGGGGTTATGTGGGGGTTTGATCTGGAGTACGGCAGGTTACTGTAGACACGAGTGCATGTACGCGGCCGATTTCCAGGAATGGCTTAGAAGGATGGGCTTGCTTGCAAGGCCGCTGCGCCTTAATTGTAACGACTCCATGCAGATATATCAACCTGCAGGTATATGGAGATGCTACAAAAGCGTGTGCCAACTCAGCCCTCGATATTTCTTCCAGGAATCCATGCTGAAGTGTTCTTTACCCGTGCCTACCGCAACCTGGTGCACTCCGGTGCAATAACAAAAGTGCCTGTTAGATTCGTGATCAACACCTCAAATAACCTCCTTGGGCGAGGTGTGAGCGAAATCGCTGATTTTGATCCCTATCGCCTTAGTCACCCGTACCTACCGTAGCCTACCGTAACCGGGCGAAATGCCAAAAAAGGATGTCAGATTCGTGTACAGCACTCCAAATAACTTTCCTTTCCCTGGGCGAGGTCTGGATGAATTTTTTTCGACCTCTTCTCGACCTCTGGAGTCGTGAAAGTACTACAGTGCCTTAGCGGCAGTTTAAATCAGCTTGTTGGACGGTGTGGCACGTCCAGTGCTGCACAGTAGTGCCGATTCGCCCCCAAGCCGACACTCCGACCACCTTCTTTTCTTCTTTGAGCCTTCTTACTCCGATTACAGTAAAAAAATGGTTTTACTATGGAGAATAACACAGTGGGATATTGTAGGGAAGGGCAGAAAATCTTCGAAACTGCTCCTATGAGAACTATCCACCCTCTGTCGCTGTCTTCTGAAAGCTGCGCAAAGTCTGATCTCGATCTGGTCGCACGTTGTACGACGTCTTCTGAATCGGGACGCATATTGCATAACTTCTGGGACGTCTGTGATATATTTGCTGAGTCACGACGTTGCTGCGACGTCTAATGCTCGTCTTCTGCATTCCGACACGCGTGGCGCGACGTCTGTGGCACGTTTTTTGATCCCGACACACGTTGGACGGTACTGACTAGGGGAGGGTTCTTACCTCCCATGGTCATTAGAAAGAGCGAGGAATGCTGATTACGGATATGGGTGTCAAATTTGCAAAATGGAGCTCCTGAGAGAGTTGTGCACGGTCGAACTCCACATCTCTGGCGGACCATCCCACGTATGCCGTCCCTCACCGCTCTCGCGCCAGCTCTTTCGCACGGTAGCCTGCACTCCGGCCCATCCCACTTCAGTCACAACTCGGACAGGGTTTGTTTTGCAATTTCTACACGCGTATTCGTAAGCAGCATTCAGAGCTCTTTCTAATGACCCTGGTATCCACTTGAATAGAATCTATATGTAAATCTATTCAAATTTAACTGTTCTTTAACAGTTCAAAACTCAATGCCACAACATTTAAATAGAATTAGATAGAATCAGGTTTATAACTACATCCAAAATCAGTCGAAACTTGAAGTTCTCTGGGAGGTCGGAATCCGTCCCTAGTGAGAGAAATTACCGGTTCCCCTTTTACTGGTCCACCTTCCCCCCCCCCCCTTCTGGGCCACTTAGTTTTCTAAATCTCAGCGCACGTTTGACGACGTCTTTGAACGCCTATTGAATCCCGGCACTCGGCACTTGATTCCACACCCTCACGTGTTGCCCACTCAGTATATATCGTAAGCCTGGGTGATCCGCAGGCAAGTTTATAAGTTCGCCAGCAGTCGCCCATGGTTAACTACCCAATGGATTAACTGAATCATATGTAGTGAGATAAAACCAAACCCTTGCAACCTTTTACGAAAAGCCTCTGTACAGCTAACCATAGGGCGTCTAATGCCCCGTTTATACTTCCGAAGCCGAGCGACGCGGGGGCATGTAAAGTGGCCAAATTGGTCGACCGGGTCAGTCAATCAATGTGGCCGCCATACGTGGCGTTGCGTCGCGGTCGAGCTGTCGCGGAGCCGCTGGTTGCAAAGGTCCCCGAGGGCTGCCGTACTTCACGGCGGCTCTCACCCGCAGTGCCAGGAGCTGCGGGTGAGACCCGCTGCGGGTGTGATTGATGGGTGTCGACGATTATGGTCCACCTATTCGGAAACATTTTTTAACGAATATACATGCTAGGAATATAATGGGTTGGTGCACGATATTAGGTAACCAAGTAAGTTAGTCGTGTGAGGTTTAGGGAGAACCCTTGCACAGGAATGCAACAACAAAGCAGACCGATCTTTTTAGTATGAGCTAGAACTGCATCGGACAGACCTCCTGGATTCAACAAGGCATCGGAGGGAATGCTGTCATCACAACGGCTACCACATTATCTTCGACCTGCTTGTCAACCGAAGAACTTTTAGTGGAGGTAGAACGACAAAAGTGACAGCAAGCACAAAATGGCGCAGAACTGTGAGTTATAAGGACTGCTACTAGATTTCGGGGCTTTTGCGTACAGTAACCCTCGCAGCGCCGCACCACACGCCATTGTCATGGCGAGTCCGCGGCACCCGCAAGACTGCTGCCGGCCTATGGTAGTTTTCCCGGCTATTTAATCAAACACGTGTCATAATTCAGAACAAAAGGTCGTTTCGAAGAGAAATTATGAATGACAAAAAATCGGCAACGACGGGATCCGAGCCAACAACGTCGCACCTGACGAGCGAGAGCACTATCCCTGCGCCGCCGTCGCAGCTGGTGTACCCTTCTTAGGCCTGAGTTATATCCCGCGGGAGCATCCGCGGAAGGGCGGGAATCGCGCCGAGACTCCTCACCTGGCCAATCGCCGCGCCTCGTCACGCCCGCCTCCGCCGTGCACCATTGCTCCGCGGACGTTCCGCGAACGCTCCCGCGGGAGTATAACAGAGACCTAAGGCCTATGGTATACTTCCGCGTCGCGCCGACGACGTGTCGTGGCGGCAGTATTGTGCGGGCAACTACGAACTGCGTAGCTACCTGTACAACACTGTCGCCGCGACCCATCTCTGACGCGACTCGGGAGCATGGCCCCGTCTATACTTCCGACACCAGCGACGCGACCGTATGTAGGTGGCCGCACTGATCGATCGCGTTGCTCAATAAATCTGGCCACCATGAGTGTCATCACGAAGGAAGTAAAAATGGGGCCTAAACCAGAGGTCTACCTCTACATCACAGCACTTACAAGTGTTCCGACAGATACAATACCGCTCAAATTCTTTGCAAAAAATACGCTTTGCGACGGATTAATCCGTCACAAAGCGTCTTTTTTGCAAAGAATTTGAGCGGTATTGTACTAGAAGCATGCAACAACCAAGATAATCAAGGGAATGAGGGAACAAGATAGTCTTTCCTTTCTCTGGTTCGCCATCGTATACTCTTTATGAGATGCAGCTCTTCCCGTCTTAAAGAAATTTGATCTAATTCTTACGGAATTAACGTACTAATTTCGAATGATAATAAAAACTAGGAAATCCATAACGCTGTTTTGTTTACCAGCACAGGCAATATATCTTTATTTACCTCTTTACTTATTGCCTGAACTTCCGTTTCTTTCGACTGGAGCTTCCGTTCAAGAGCTGCCACTTCGTTCTTGCAGCTGGCAAGCTCATCTCTGCTTCTCACAGCCTGATGTTGCAGCTCCTGCAGACGATCATGGAACTCGTCTTGCCTATAAACAAAGACACTGGTAATGCGGAGTTTCCCAAAGAATTTTCTGAGGGAAAGTGTGGTACTAAGTACACTAAAATAAAACTGCTCTAAATGCGTAGGGGGCGGTTCTAATGAGGCAGGGTATCTCTGCGCTCTTGTATTTGCTTTAGTCTTGAGCTTGATTCCATCAGTAAAAAATTGATAAATTCTTCTGTATTTTTTTTTTTTTTGAATAAGACCGATTTTCTGGACAAGGTTGCTTCGATTATACGCATTTAAGAAAGTTTACTAAGAAGAGAAGTAGTAGGCAATTCCATTGGGTGAAGTACGTTGCCATTAAGGTTTTCCTATTCTGTACCTGATTAAATTAGGGCGCGTGGTAGCGCAGTCAATAAGGCACCAGCTGTAGTGTTTTCTCCGATTCAAGGATCTCTAGTTCGGATTTCTCGCCCGCGCCAACAATCCGTCCGGTGATTTGGTGTCAGATTTGTCAGGAAGAATAGAGTATTGACTTGTCCAACGGCTGAGTACCGTGAGGTATTGAAGTTGAAATCAGTTTCTTTAAGCATTGAAATAGCCTGTAGGATTGTAGAAAAAGAATGCCTAGGCCCCGGCGTCGACCTTTATCCTTCATCCTTTTACCTGATTAGATTACTAAGAATCGGCGATAAACGTGGCTGAACCTCTTCAGCAGAAATAGTGAGGGTGTAAATTATTGTGGGGTTAGCGAAAAACACAGCGACTCTATCTCAGTTCACTATGGTGACGAGAAGAGTACCCCGAAAAGCTTTACAGATCGAAGCAGAAAATGAAAGAAGGCTACTTGTTCACAGCAGAAAAAGGCGTATCAGCAGGACGAGCACCGCGTGTAACAACAGGTGTGGATGTTTCAGGAAAGAGAGCCTCATGGCATCCGAGACCAGTTGAATTGCTCAATGGCATGCCTGAAAAATCAGCCTACCTCGCTAGAAGCTCTTCCTTCAATGCGTCCTCGTGGTCCCTCAGCGCCTCGAGTTCCTTGGAGTAGAGCATCTTGGCTGCTGTCAGCTCTGTCTCATAAAGTGATTGCGCTCGACGAAGTTTCATTTCAAATGTTTCTCCTAGACGTTCTTTCTCAGCACGTAGTGACTTCCGCTCTTCTTCTAGCCGCTGAATCTCAATCATGTATCTAAACATCGACAATTTGACGACATGATGACGCGAATTCCGACCAAAGCTGAGGACATCGTACTTTTGTTCTAAATTTAGCAACTGCGATTCAGAAAATCGTTGTTCTAGAAGTTGAATCTCCTTCTGATGTTCCTGCCTCAGTTTTTCAAGAGCTTGTTCCTTTTCTCTTTCGAACTTGTCCTGAAAATGTGCCTAATTATTAGAACACCGTAGTATCTTTCTACTACTGTGTTCTGGAGCATTTCGCACCTAACTAGCATATCAAGGCAAGTTGAAGCTTATGTTAAGAGCAGCTGTTCGCTGCTTAGAAAAGGGCATTGGTTTGGTGTCCCTCTTGACATGCAGTCAATGCCGTTCACGACATGGCGTGAATCAGTGGGAATCGGTGGTATGCGCTTAACGATTAACGACTTTCCGATTCACCGAATTTCGATAAATTTATTTAACGGATTCTAACGCAGGCATTTTCCGGGAAATTGCTTTAACGAAAATTTAAAGAACGAGATCCACTGACAAATTAAACAATTGATTTTCTCACGAGTTTTTTTTTTGGGTGTGATTTTCGAAGAGGTGCTGTATCGTGCTTGTCAGCCAACTTATTTGTTAGTTTGTTAACGTCCTCACGTTCTTTGATCGTCATCCTACATTTTTGCTATTTCTAGACCGTTTTTTGTACATTGACAGAGTCATGTCAGGTTCTGAGATTTCTCAACCGTCTTCGTATGCTTTGGTTTATTTCACAATTTTTTTCTAAATGTTTGAGACCAAGTGTTGGACAATCAAAAACAACGAAAATCAGAATGTGCAGCTTTCAGAAATTTTATACCATAACAGCTGACAACAGTTTTCGTAGCAAAAGAGAAGGAGGCGGAAAAAACATCTGCTATGGCGACGTATTTTAGGCTGCTTTCAAAATATGTATATACTTTGAATGGAAACAGGATTCCTACTCCTAACGTTGGGTAAACAACTTTAGCCTCGTCCGCTACAGGACGAGAATGCGCGGTGCACTCTTTCAGTATGGCCTGAGTTATACTCCCGCGGGAGCATCCGCGGAAGGGCGGGAAACGCGCCGAGACTCCTCACCTGGCCAATCGCCGCGCCTCGCCACGCCTGCCTCCGCCGTGCACCATTGGTCCGCGGACGTTCCGCGGATGCTCCCGCGGGAGTATAACAGATGCCTATGCCTCGAAGGTCGCATGGGACAGAATTAGTGGTTAGGTGGGGCTATGTGACAGTCTCTCTCTTTAGCATCCTTTCTTGCCTGGTTTTACGGAAACATCACTTCTATTCTCAGAAAGACACTACATACATCGGTGACTTAAAAAGTAATAATAAGCAGAATTAACCTCTTATATGAGATTCATCGCAATTGAAGACCTTTCTTTGATTAGACTCTGTTTTTAGTTATTATTTTATCTTTTCGCTTTCATTGAATTCCTAAATAAGATCAACCGATTCTGTAAATTATTGAAGTTGCTGCTTGATTCAAAGTTCGGAAGAAACTCGTTAAAAAACGTGTTTTTATTGACCGTGCATTATTCTATTGCAAATAAATAAATAAATAAATAAATAAATAAATAAATAAATGAACTGGATATGAACATTATTTACTCTATCAGACAGACAGTCTTTGCAATATGCCAGATGACTGATCGCCTCATAGAACAAATGAGGAGATGATCGCTTCCCTGTTGCTTAAAATTGCACCTCTCTAGCTAGAAGAGTAAGTATATTTTGAACACTCAAAGATTTCAGTGTAAACACTTTCCAGATCACTTTGCATAGTTCTCGCTTCAATTAATCAAGAACAACATCGACCAGAAATGTGTTGCCCTTTCCTATCCTTTGTGGCAGAGCTCATGCGAGACAACAGTTGAGTCAGTGAACGTTTATGCGCTGAAACAGAGGGGCTCGAGAAGCACCTCTGAAACCTCAGCAACGATCTATATACATATATGTATATTTATTTATTACATGAACAAAATCATGCCAAAGAATGATACCCTGTGAGCTAGCGAACAAAAACATACCAATCTTTAAAAAAACGACAACAAGTAACTACAAAAGGAGACGAAAACCGAGAATAAACGTAATGCATTACTGAAATTACAGAAAAAAAACATTACGTCGGACCGAGGTAACTATCCAGAGAGGCCTTAAATAACGGCAAACTGCTGGGAAGCTCATGCTTTTTTGAAATCTTAAGAAATGAGGTTCCAGCCCTAACCGAGAAGAAATGATACCTGCAATTAAGCCAGGCTTTAGGGAAGCTAATTTTTTGCGAGCCTCCTCTGGTCACAGACCTTCTCAGCACCCAAAACATGTCCAAGAGAAGGTCACATTTGCCATGGAGAATTTAATGGGTACAAGAGTAGGTCGTGCTTTTTCCTTCTATAAGCTAAAGTCTCAATGTATGTATACTCTTATAACGATATATTGTTGCGATTAAATTGAAGTTAGATTAAAACTCCAGCGCCAGGCGGGACTGACCCGCACCACCTCATGTCACGGGTGGAAATGCTCTTCGCCACTACACCATCGGCGCCGCTTGATCGAATGCAAAATCCACACCTTGTGGCACCCGTCAGCACTGACCCGCATATCGGGCTGAGCCGGCCGCTGATAACAGCATGGAACCAGCTAAGCCTGTGGTCGTTACTGAAATGGTAAGCTGTTACAACGATGTCTTGTTGAGTTATACATCGTCGTAACAGCTTATAACCTCGGCAACAGCGTTCGCAAGGCTACTTCATTGAGCACGTAGGAATCCGTCAAATATTGAATACTGACTATATTTTCAGACATTTCTCTTTTACCAGTCTTCTTTGACTATACCTGTAATGCTTGGAAGCTCTTCATGCGTGCTTCGAAATCCTTCTTCGCTCCCAGGACTTCTTCAGACAGTGCAATAATTTTGCTAGAATACTCTGCCTCCAGCTTGCGCTCCCTTTCAGCCACCCGCTCCCTGAAAACGAGTAGACATTGCAAGAGCAAACAGAGAACGGAGACCTCCTTGCACAGCAAGCTGTATAGAGCCCTTTGCTTGACCATACTTCTGCTGACCATGGTTGCTATGCTAAATGAACAACATCACCACCTGTACTCGCTGAACGTCCCCATGACGTTGTACTTTTGCCTTTCATACTCGGCCACGGTCTCTTCAAGCGTCTGGATCTTTCTTTTCAGTTCAGTTTCTCGGCCTCGTGGTACTCCTGAAACATTGCTGTTCTGGCTTATGGTTAGTAACGTCTACTGCATGAAATGCATGAAATGCTTTGAGTGGTGCAGCGCCGACGTAGTATTTCTCCTTTGCTTAACTTATTTTTAAATTAGATATGGAGCGTTTGCCACGGCAACAACTACTGAGAAATGGCTTAAGTAATCAACGATGGATAGCTTTCTTTAGACTTCACGGAAGGAGTGATCACCGAAATGTGGGTTTGGAACACTGCACATGTGTACATAGTTCCATTGCCCTACAGTAGTTACGGTCGCTGCCATAATGAAGTGGATACGTGGTACAATTACTTACCCCTTGGTAAAGGGGGATTTAAGTGTCATGCTTGAGAAACCACTCTTTCGTACTTTCAGTGGAAAGACTACTTGCTATTTGGCTAATTCGGTCGGCAAACGACGCTTATATCATGGCGGACTACTTGCCTGACGAGGGGTTTTCTTACAGCTCCGTTCGTCGGAAATGGTTCGCATGTCCGTGACCTGCTGGTACGCTTTACAACAAGAGGGTCTATTGCTCGGCCACGAAGTGAGATGCCTTCTCGAGTTTGTGCGACAAGTGATCCGACATGCTTAACAGCGTGGCCACCCTCCGATCAGCTCGCGGGGTCTCTTGGGCTTTGCACGTCTGGGTCCTCTTTATCAAAGAGTAAACTACCGCATAGAGACAGCCCAGTGCTATCATTATTCAGTGCTGCTTTGCATCTCCACAGTCCTGACGTTCTCTAGCTTCGTCAGCTTAATAGGCCTGTGCAGCTCGGTCACCTGCTTGCAATGCCCCAAAGCCCACCAATACAGAAGTCGCTCGGTGATCTCATCACTACAGTCAGTCCTCGACGTTCGAGAACCATTTCCAGCTTTCATTTACAACATTTTTCATTTTCCGTTCCCTTGAGATTGCATAGTGGTATCGTTCTAACTCGGTTAAATTCATCTTCACTACTTGGTTTGTTCAGCATGAGCTCCCCTTGAAACTGTTGAGAAGCGCCGCTCTTTCTCCCTGTCGAGTGCTTGAAAGTTGGCTAATAATAGCGAAAGCACAGAACTATCGACGCGGTGATAACTCCTCATGGTAAATTTGCTGCTCTATGAAGCAGGTGTCTGTGGCTGAGAGGGAGCTAAAATGAAATGTTTCAGGTTCGACAAAGCGGTCCTCTTCTCCACATTGATTTGCATAGGGCACTGTTGGGGCAATTTTTCAAACGAGTCACAGAAGAGGAGAAGAGTGGCTTGAAGCGATCTGTTCTGGTACTGGTGTAGCTACCTTGTTTGGACATCCATCAGGAGCACCGGACAGGAACAACTCCAGTCGGAAAATGTCGTGGTTTTACTGAACTATTACGAAGTGAGCAGAAATACTAGAGCGGCAGCAAGTAATCGGAGTTTGTGCAGAGAAGGATAGACATGACGAATTCAGCAAAGAAGGTTTGAGCGCAACGACCTGCTCGAAACCACTTCTTCTGTCGTCACCGCCGTATTTTGTTTAACATTAGACATTATCAGGGCTGCATTGCCTTTTCGCTGTTCTGCGTCCGTGATCCTACCATTGGCGCTGCTTGCTGCTGCTACTTTCAACATTGTGAGCAGCGTGGTGGGATCGTCAAACTCTGTTTTCGTACTGCCGCCGTTTGACACAGGAGACACGGCGACAGGCGACACTGAAGCGCGAACTGGACCCGCGGTTGGGGTTCTGAAAGAGGCCTATCATCTCCAGCGGAATTTTCCTTCTCGCATCCATGTGACACTGCACATTGTCGTGCAGTGTCCGCATGGAAAACAGTAAACCAAAACTCACCGCACATTCCCGCTGATACACGTCAAGGGAACAGTAGGTGGAGGCGCTGGCCAGGCGGCGATGTCTGGACGAGAGTCACGCACTAGTGGAATCGCTACCGCAATCTCTCGCGGCTCTCTAAATTCTCTGGAATTTAAATGATTACCAGGATACGCCCGAGTTGACACTAGAGACCGTTTTTTAGCCACATGCGTACAGCTGCAATGCGAGTCATTTCCTTTACACCTATTAATCTTACTGGAAAGGTCGTGAGAAGTGAAAAAGCTCCAATGAAATCCCCCCTCCCCCCCCCCGCCTTGCATGGAAGTCCGCTGGATCATCTTTTAACGCAAGCCTACAATGAGCAAAAGAGCAGAAAATAACAAACACGTCGACACGCACAAGTACGTGTCTTTCGTGAGAGTAACACTTCTAGAGTGCTGCCTCAAGTATTCTTCAAACTGCATAATTTAAACGAGTCGGTCCATATCAAGAAACGCATGGCAACTCATAGTATTAATAAATCTATCATTAACCTTCTGTTCCCCATGAGATGTAGATGGATCAGTTGTTGATGGCGTGATGTTTCGTAATATTCGTCGTATCTAGAGAAAGAATTAATGTTCAACGACTCCAACTTGTTTTCCTCTCAACAACGCCCAGCTTGGACGACGACATATGCATTGTCGCCGTGGTCACTGCTCACTCATGGCTGACTCGACTAGGCTTCGCAACCTATACAACTTGCATGAAATTCCTTGTCACTTACGGAAAACTGACATGCTGCCAAGAAGACCACTCATCAGAATTTGACACTTCTGCAATTCCTTTGTGAAACGTAGGCATTCCACCGAAAAGTTTCTGTTTGACCCCATCACTGATCCTCCCATCGATTACTTTCTAAAATTTATAACACTAAGGTGAGAAGCAGCAATTCACTAAAAGTCAATTTTGCTGAAGATGTTGCAGGTTTATTAGAAATGTGATGAATCATTTATGCTTGAAATCTTAGGAAAACGATTGCATAGAAAGTATCATTAGGCACAGCTCTTGCTGTGGCTTCTGTCTCAAATCTTCCAATTCACGTATCCCCATTTCAGCAGAAATGAGATGAAGAAAAAATGTGGGATTGGACGTGAGTAACCTTCGTATGGTAACCTGAAAGACCAATCGTCACAGAATTTTTTTCTGTTTCATGAGAAATTACTGCTTGCTGCTTTGCTTTAGCGCTTGCTTCTGCATGTTAAAAAATAAGGAAAAACGCCAACTCTTAGATATGAGATAAGATAAACAGCAGCTTTGATCTGGTGCCGGGTTTGGGAGGGGTGACGTTACAAACATTTTTTGTAGACTCTGACGCTTTAAACGACTGATGGCTCCTTTTAAAAGAAACCTTCTGTTCGCCGATTGACGTCAGAGCTGTAAGTGAATCTAGCCCACTGCGTGGTTAAATATATCTATCACACACATACTGATGGCTGAAACAGAAACTCATACACGCTTGGCCGAATAGTTTGCTATTTGAGCATCTCTGCTTGCAGCAGATCTTTTGAGTTACTTTTGTTAAAAATTCCGATTCTGCTTAAGGGTGAGTGGTCTCTCTACAGCACTTTACACACTCTTTGAGTAAGAAAAAATCGACTGGGAATTAAATGCGCTAAAAGGTGACCAGGTTCTGCACGACGTAAAATTAAAACAAAACGACATTAAATTAGACTGCGCTAAATCCCAAAAAATTTCTAACTGGTTTACAAAAGCGGTGAAGCAGATTATGAACCGAGGTAACCAAGAATGAGCGGACTACCCGCTATCCATGTTTCTGTGCCGTTGACCACTGTGTTTTCTTAGCCGTATGACGAATAATAAGGTGGCAGCCTTCTAAGGCTGTCATAACATAGTGTTGTATGTCGATCAGGGATGGCCGGAAATTTTGAAAATTTTTGGAGAAAACAGAAAATCACTTTCTTCAGAAAACAGAAATCAGAAAACAGAAAAGTCAAGCACGTCAGAAAACAGAAAATCAGAAGACAGAAAAACCAAAAACGCCAGAAAACAGAAAATTCCGAAATTATCATAGGACTTAATTAATCTTCCTAAAGATCCACTTTTCCCGTAGCAAATGCTTTTGTATGACTAGAAATGTGATCGGTACGGACAAGCGTCAGAGAACTCCGAAAGCTGCACGATGGATTCATGATCAGGATTTCACCATTCTACAACAACGGTCGTCATCGACGTGAAGAGAGGGGTTTGGCATGGGGATACCATATCCTCGAAGCTCCTTAGCGCCACCTTCGAAAACATCATGCGTGAACTAGAATGGGAAGACATGGGAGTGAAGGTCGATGGCCAGAAGCTGCACCATCTGCGCTTCGTGCTTCTCATAACAACGAGCATCAGCCAGACGGAGCGAATGCTGACCGACTTCGATCGTGTATGTGGGAGCGTTGCACTATAGCTGAGTCTTACGAAGACGGTGTTCTTGAGGAACGGAGAGTTTTTGATGTTCAATTCTCGCTCAAGGGAACGCACATCTCGACATGTTTCAGCTACGAGTGTCAAGGCCGCGATATCAGCATGGCCAAAGTACTAGCGCCAAAGCTGGGCAGGGAGAAACGAGCGGCTTGGGGAGCTTTCAAGAGCGTCGAAGAAGTCGTGAGGAAGACGGAGAACTCCATACCCATCTATCCGGCTCTACTGTTTTTCGTGTTACATGCGGCTCAGAGACCTAAGCTACACGAAAGCAGGATGAACACGCGATCAGCGTCGCGCGGCAGAGAATGGAGAGGACGATGCTCGGAGTGGAGGACGAAGCTTGGAACCTCCTTGAAGTTCGAAGACCAGAGACGCTGTCGCAGAGACCTCTCGAAAATTAGGTGGGCCGGCTATGTAATGCCTTGCAAACACCCGTTGGACAAGAGCCGTCACCGACCTGATTCCGCAGGATGTCAAAAGAACACTAGCCCACCAACGCATTGGTCGGACTTCTTTGTGAAAGCCCTGAACGACCGATATGACGCTCTTCGTAACCCTCGAACGAGGAAGATTCATTGGAGCACTCTGGCACGCGACAGGGACGAATGGAGACGCTGCTGGCGCCCGCTCGAGCAAGTCAATGATTAGTGGGACGATAGATGATCCAGGTAATTCATGAAAAATTCAATGTATCACAATTGTATCACTACATCAGCAAAACCAAAGCTAACTAAAACTTATCTGTCTCTACATAGTTTTTGACAACCAAAAGCTGAGCAACGCTCAGAGTTAGAAAAGCGCTTCGCCAAAGGCTCTGCAGAAAGCGATCTTTGGGGATGATCGGCCAACAATTTTCAATTTTTAAAGCGGAGGTGGAGAATAATCCTACCCACAGTTACTATAGAACAAGCGGTTAATTAATGGATGATTAAATGCCTCTCAAAATACTGGTATTGTTGCCTTGATATAAAGTTGTATGTAGTCGTAGATGGTCCAAATATGTACTGCTGAAGTTTAAAAGAAAACGAGAACCAAATTATGAAAGACGAGAAATATCGTATGAAGGGACTCCATGTCAGCAGCACTTATACAATCAATCAAGTAAACAAAGCGGATTAGATCATGAGTATATGGCGCAATGTCTACATGAGCACATCCAAGAACGCCACATGCTTTAAAATTTTCAAGAAACATTATTTTGGAGTAAAACTCATGAATCTATGATGCTTTTTGGACACGTAATACTCGATTAACCTGACATAATTTTGTTCGCCCCCCCCCCCCATTTTCTGTTTTCCGGCAAATTTTTTGGCCGTTTCCCCAGAAAACAGAATACAGAAAAAATTTGCCCGAAATGGCCAGAAAATCAGAAAACAGAAAACAGAAAATCCGCCCATCCCTGTGAAACATCAAAGATTTGTGAAAAGAAGCACATATCTGAACTCAGCAGCTCGAGCTCCTTCTTTTGACATACAAATCTCAGTAGAGTTGAACGATGCATATGGATCGACAGAATCAATCGAGTGGGTGCAACACCTTGTAAAGTGAGCGTAGCTTGACCAAAACATCTACATTCGCGAAAAGTATAGGAAACCAGTTAGCTTCTGTCTTTCTATCATACAGTGAGCTCTGCAATTCCACCGACTATGGCGGATTTTCCACGAGTACAGCCAAATTGGGCGCGCGAGAGTGTTTGAAGCGCAATAACTTCATCAAGTTTGAATCCTTCCAGCTGCAACAGGTGCATTTTGTAGGCAGCGAAACATTCGAAAAGTGCGCCAAAGAACAGCGATGTAGCTTATGAATGGACAAAGCTACCCCTAACCCCTACAAATGCGTAGGCGAGGAGAACACTTAGGTTGCTTTAAGACGACGTGCTCACAACTCACCAGCTGCCTCAACTGGCTTAGCCCTTACTGCCGTTTTTTAAAAGAAAAATTTGGTACCAGAAAATTTTAGTGTGGACCCATAATTATGCGCGCCATGCAGCTAAGCTTTGTACACATATGATACTGGCTCATCTAAATTTTAAGAAAGAAACGGAAGAACGTTAAGGAGGTCAGAGGGTAACGTGTTGCAGGAAAACTTATCCTCCATGACGAATGTCGGCAATCGCGTAGGAGAAAAGGAAGGTAGGAAAAGTGAGTTTGAATGACTCTTGAAGTCGAAGTTCTGCTCAGTATTACAAGTAGTTATCTTCACAACACACACGAAGTCCACAAAATTGTCCCTTTTATTCGGAGTTTTTCGTAAGTTTCTCCTTTAGTTGCAATAATTTTCATTTGTAAAGCGCAGCAGGGTGGAAATATTCTGACTCATATGGTATTGAGGTTGAGCGTTGCGGGCGACCACGCTTCGTGTAGTTTGCTCGACGACGTTAAGTGGTGCAGACAGAAATTACACGAAGTGAGGGTTGGCATCCATTTTCTCATTCGAGTGTGGCTAACCGAATGAGAAAGGGCACGCTGAATATGGTGTTTCAAAATGAACCTAAAAATCCGGTGGCGACGATATGATGTCCCCAAAAAAGTTTTAGGCAAAATTGCTTTGCGTTTCTGCAGAATTGTAATCATGAGCACCTTAGTAAAAGTAAGGGCGACAGATTCACCATCAAACGCGTTGAAACCTAAATCCGTAATGGTGGAACTCGATCTAACTTTGATTAAAACTATTCGTGCGCTTCAACGATCACTGTATTATTCGTGACTCTATATTTCGGAAACGCTTAGGGTGTCATTTAATCGAGGGCTACTTGACCAGGTCTTGGTTAGGAAACCGCGTTTCTGGTTGCAGCGTCTGAAACATCCGTTTCGGGTCTAACTTGTGCAGTATCTGATAATATGCCGAAATTTCTGCTATTGTCAAAGCTCGAGCAATGCAAGGAGTAATCATTATTCTATTGCAAAGCATCGTGTAAGTGGCATTCATGCTTCAATCTCGTAGACGTTTTGATACAATCGACGAGCGAAACGGTTAGGTACATCAGAAGGTATTCCCTTCCATGTGTGTAAGATTTGTCCTAGGTCTACGTTATACTTCGGCAACGCTGTTGTTGACGATGTCGGCGACAGTGTTACGCGGGCTGCTACGCAGTGCGTAGCAGCCCGCGCAACACAGCGTCGCCGAAGTATGACATAGGCCTTAAAAAATTTTCAGTCCGAAAATTTTAGGAGTGTATGACTACTCAAACAATAATTACAATTTTCGGAGCGCTGTTTAATCTCGTCTATCTAGTGCTACTGATGTCATCTATCATGGCAAAGCTGTAGCTTCGTAGCTGCACTCGATGGCAGATTTGTTCTATTCTTCAGTGATCGACCGACCCTGATCAGCTACAATGTCAGATTTGGGTCACTTCAAAATTCTTCAGAACAAGCGTGGTCATTTGGAGTCATAGCAACGGCTTTTAGACAGGAAATGGCTATGAAATCTTAAAAATCACAAACACAACGATTACACTATCGCACTGCATCTGCCATCACCACTTCATCACTACGTAGGCTGATGAAGCTCGGGTTCTCTGGATCTACCGAATTAGTCGAGAAAAGTCGTTGTGAATATGCTGCGCTGTTCCCGCTTAATAGGAAGTTTTCACAAGTTACGGCTACCATTGGTTCTCATTCGTTAGGCGATTTCGTATGAAGTACAGGCGATGCAGCAATGTGTTTCGGGGCATTTTCTTCGTGCCGTACTGTTTTATTTCTTTTTACAAAAAATAAACAACGGCTCACTGTCCTTCACGCTCACGATAAAACGGACTGCCGCAGGAATTTCGACTCAACACGACGGCACCGTGCTGCGGTTCTTGCCAGTTCTAAGCAGCTGCATCGATCGTGGTTGTATCAGTGCGTTTCAGCCACCGACGAGCTGTCGAGCTGCATCAGGTGTCCGTCGATCGTGTGTAACACTGGCGTGTCACATCGCCCAGACAGTGAGTGACCAGCGAGGCGACTTGGACTGTGTCGTACCCCCCCCCCCCATTCCACCAGTTCCCCGTTTCACTGTGGATCCACCCAGAAGACATACAGCCATATTCGATAAGCCATATGAATGTACTGAAGGGATTAGCCACTTTTCGGAGATGTCGTTCGATCAGAAATGTGGTAAAAGGCACGCAATAAACAAACAACAATAAAAGCTGAAGAGCGCTAGTGGTTAAACTGACTAATCTTGTGCAAAGACGTGTTACCTGGGAAGTGTTAGTTTAGTCACTATAACCTGGGATTTAATTAACGTCTTTGATTATCGAACCGTTGAATGAAATTCCACTAGCGATCGCATGAGAGTAACCGTTGTGCAGAAGGTAGCAGCTTTCATAATACAAACAGCGAAGCATGTTGTTAGGCAAGCGAAAACCTTAGGTAACTGACCCATTATGCGGCCTTGGCGAACGACTTGCTCGTCTTGGTGAGCGTGAGTCGGCTGGAGATGCTGAACGAATTTGTCCGTCAAACTCGTCGGTGAAGTATCCGAGCTGAACAAAACCTGTTCAGTAACAAGTTGCATCCAATCCGAAAGGTATTTTGTTAGCGAACAGCCTTTTTCTTTATGTGGATATGCACAGCTTGGGCAAGATGATCGTGACGAGGGGAAAAATTTCAAGAAAATGGTCCAAATTGACTCAAGCGATTCTCTCTAGTGTCAGCCTAGCAAGCAGCTAACGTATCTCTAGCTGAAAGCGTGGCTATTATTAGTAAAGAAAGAAGCAGATCAAACATACTCGTTCGCGTAAACGATCGGACATGATTGGGCATCCGCCCCGATACCGATTCGTGTGAAGGTACGGCCAAGACGCGGCAGGGCTTCTTTTTTCTACAAAGCTGAAATTTGAGAACAACTGCTGGCCGGTTAAAAATAAAATCGACAGAGAAATACAGCGGGAAAATAGAAGGAGAACAGTGGAGCATAGAGAAAGGCCATGTTCACGTGCCGTCAGTGGCCCAGCGGCGCTGATGTGTTTCAGCTCATCCACTGAGGCGAATGGGGTTTCAGGTCACTACACGACGTCAGGAAGCAAAACGCACATCGCTCATAGTCGTACATCAGCATGCTTGGAGAGCGGCCCTAGTTTTCAGTGGCTGGATACAAGAGCGGGAGCTTAAATGAAAAGCAGAAAGGAAAATTGGAAGTTGGCATAAACACGGAATTACGTGGTGTAAGATTAACGCGGCGATAATGGTGAAAGGGGAAGGTAAATAAACGTAAGTTGTACTGGCGAACATGTGCGAGGTGTCGAGGCCAAGATCTGCCTTCTCTATCTCTGCCTAGGATATGCTGTTCTCGGCCCGCCACACTCAGATACACACACACACACACACACACACCTGCCGTGCGCCTGCTGTCCTCCGTTCCTCGGATGCTCAGGTCCCACTCCCTCATCTTCAGCCTCCCGCACCGTCCCTCCGTCCTCCTTCTGTGTTGTCGTCATCATCAGTGCACGAGTCGAGGAGAAGAGCGTGCTGTCAGCACAGTGCTGCCCGATGGAGACAAATTCGTGAGCACATCCGCCTTCGAAAACCTGTGACAGAAACGGAAGTACGAGCTTTGGTGAAAAGACTGAAAGGGAGGGCGTTGCTAACATATCTCTTTAGAGCGCAAAATACATCTGAATACATATCGAGAGGGGATAGCAGATTAAAGAAGAATGCGTCGTTACTTACAGATTGGTGCCATACGGGAATAGGATTGGCGTACATCGGCAGTAACTAATGTTATGTCAGAATTTCAAAATTTGGGCATTCACGAGCCATTTGTTGGTAGTTTCGAAAAGCGACTTCAAACATAATTTAACAGACTGATTGATGTTACGCGCTTTTCGCTTTTCCAACAATTTGCATTCATGACAAAACAATGGGTTTTTTGCGACGCATTTGGATAACTTTTTTCAAGATAAACGCTCTTCTTTACTTCCCTGAAAACGTTACGAAGGCCATTAGTCTGGTTCAGTTTTTCGTCTGGCATAGGACCGCCTTGCTGCAGTAGGCGCGAGCCTAAAAACCACGTCCGAAATCAAGGAAACCCTTAAAAAACAAAGACCCTGCCTTCGCCGAGTCACGCTTGATTGAGTGAGTTCTGGGGAAGGTGGACCTACCCAGTTAAATTTGAAAGTTTTAAACGTTGTCAAATAAATGCAGTCAATTGCGACTTCGGGTAATAGGCTCATTTCGATCGAATGGAAGGGAGTAACCAGCTGTTCAAATGACAGTGGATCCGGTTTTAAGCAAAAGCAACCTGCCAAGGCTATCTCGGGTACGCAGATCTGTGTACCGGCGTGACAAATGAGTGTTCAAGCTGGATATGTGGTCAGATACCATGCAGAGACATAGGCCAACAGTAATTACGAAGCTAGCAGGACATGTGTGTCAGATTCACCCACTCAAAAAGGTATTTAAGTTGCTTCAAAATCGGCAATCGAATTCAACGACGGTTTCCGCCCAACTTTCGCAGGCTTTTGTAGAGTTGTTTCTGCCACCTAACGAAGCACGTATTTGCCACGTTTTCTCAGATTACTCCAACCCACCTTAATCATATTTATTCGTTGATTTGTGGCTGCGCACACGGAAAACCGTTGGTGTGTGTATGTGCACATATACATATGTGTTTGTTTGTGTGTGTGTTTCCGTCCGTCACAACTGCAGTGTGGGAGCACGGCGTATTGGCGAATACTCAACGATTGATAGCGATCGACAGCGGCCCGAAACTTCAGCCCTGGGGGTAACCGAGGTCGCTGAATTTGTGGTTCGCCTTTGAAGTGTCCATCGCCATCAATCAATATTGAGAAGAGAAGTTCTTCTTCTTCTTCTTCTTCTTCTTCTTCTTCTTCTTCTTCTTTAGCGTCTGTCCCGCTTCGTAGCGGGGTCCGCCATTCTGGTGTCATGACGCCACCTTTGCCGATCCAGCGCTATATCAGGGTAAACACCATTAATCTTCAAGTCCGCATGTAACGTATCTAACCAGCTCTGCTTCGGGCGCCCTCTAGGCCGCTTTCCTATTACCTCGAAGATAAGACCTATCTTGCGGACGCTGTCTTCTTTTCCACGCAGAACGTGGCCGTACCATCGCTACCGAGCTTCGCGCATCTTCTCGGCTATCGGCGTGACAACGAATTCTGCCGAATGGCATCGTTTCGGATGCGGTCCATGGGCGTTACGCCAGCGCAGCATCTTCATCTCCATGACGCTGAGGCGCGTTTCAGCTTCCTTGGTCGCAGGCCAACACTCAGCGCCGTACATCGCTACTGGCCGGACGACTGCTCATACGGGAACTCATAGTGTTTCTCAAATTTCTTGTTACGAATTAAAAACCCATTTGTTACATGGAATTATAGATAACACAAATTTATACAAAGTAGTAATCACGAAATGTATCTTAAACATTTATTAAATCCAACTCAAAAATAGGTTTCATTCCCTTAAGAAAAATGTCCATTCATAACCCACCCATCTCTAAAACTATTTTCAATTATAACTGCGCTCTCAAAAATATTGAAGATCGTAAAATTACCGCTGCTATTAAGAGGAGCTGCATTTGCAGCAAACCGTAGTCTAAAAACTTTGTGGATCACACTCAGGACATATTATTACAGGGTTACAAAGGTCATAACTAACCACAGCATAAAAAAATCGCTAAACGGAGAATGCAAATTGGAACCTACCTCTAGAATCTACAAAGACGCTGTCAGACACTGGACACAGAGCAATGTAGAGTATTGTCGAAAGTTATACAACGGCAATAAAAAAAATATAAATTAGGAAACAATGCTAGCAAGTAGGTTCGTTCCATATCGGGAAGGAACAGTAAACATAAAGCCATGCCTTTACTGCACAAACGTAAACGATTAAATCTCAAATACATAGCTTTTTCGCCCTTTAGACAATGCTTCTAATAAAAATGGTATTGTAGGTAAAAAGCCTTACTTCCAATATGTTATGAAAGAAGTGGGCTTTAATGTTGTTACTAAAAACATTGTAACTTCTTCTACAAATAACACGTACCCTTTAGTGGATTCTAATACTCCTACAAAAATTATTTTAAAAACATTAAACTCAATAATGTCAATGGACTACGATTGTTGACACGAAGCAACATTCTTTTAATTTGTGGTATACTTAAACTACAAATTGCTCTACTTTACAGCTTTTTTCCTTGCCTAGGAGTACAAATGGCTCGCAGTACGTACAGTGTATAGTATGATAGGGCGATCTATTGGTTCCTCACTACTGGTCCTCCCTTAGTGAAACGATCTCCGTTACTGGTAGTGGCCATTCTCAACGATCCACCCTTAGCGGACAACGTCTTCGACACACTATCTGAATCGCCAGGCACATTGGACGCCGTCTTCGGCACGTCCTTTGAGTCCCGGGTACGTCATGCGACGTATTCCGTACGTCTTCTGAATCCCCTGGCGCGAAGAAGACGTCTCGGTATTTTCTGCTATTTTTGCGCCCCGTAACTTGATCAGTATCGATTCATTTTTGAAGTGTCGATGGTAATCGATGCTTCAGACGACATCACAAAAATTGATAGTTTGATCGATATCGATTGGTGGCGATCGATACTTCAAAAACGAACTTCAGATTCGTGTTCAGCGACCTCGATTGCCCCAGGGCTGAAGTTCCCAGGCAGGGAGAAGACGTCTTGGTATTTTTCGCTATTTTCTTGCCGTAATCCCCCCCCCCCTATTTTATGACCACTTTCTGCGGCGACGGTGCCGATCGATAGTATGACTCAGCGGTGAGCGCGTTATTGTAGAGTATGATAGAAGAAGTCTGGATATTTTCCGCTGTTTTCGCGCCCCGTAATTCGATTAATATCGATTGATGGCGATCGATACTTCACAAATAAACTTCAGATTCGTGTTGAGTGACCTCGACTATCCCTGGGGTAAAGTTTCGGACCGCCTGAGCGACATCCACAAAAAATCGATAGTTCGATTAATATCGACTGATGGCGATCGATACTTCACAAACGAACTTCAGATTCGTGTTCAGCGACCGCGTTTACCCCAGGGCTGCAGTTTCCAGGCAGGTAGAAGACGTCTGGGTATTTTTCGCTAACTTCGTGTCGCAATTCCCCCCCCCCCCCCCCCCTCACGATTTTCTCCCCGCTAATTCTGCTGCGCCGCCGATCGACAGGATGGCTAATCGCTTAGCGCGTTATTATAGAGTATGATTATTTTAGTAACTATGCCGACACCATCAGAACCAGAAATGGAACATTTACAGGATATTGTTTTATTCAAAATCCTACTATATATAAAAGAGTAAACGGTTTTGTATGTCCTTCCATTTGTCCGGCCGTCTATCCGTCCGTCTGTTCGTCCTTCCTTCGGTCCATCTGGCCTTTCATAGACGTCGAGTAACAGGCGTCCGGGTTCAGACGAGGTGCAATCCAGGTGGTGACGCGAGAGTCAGAAGACGTGTTACCGATGTCGTCCAATGGGTGTCTGGCTTCAGAAGAGGTGTCACCGATGCCATGCAAGGGGTGTCAGGGTTCAGAACAGGTGTAACCGATGTCGCGCAAGGGGTGTAAAGATTCCGAACACGTGTGATGGGGGACCACTAAAGGGGAGACCAGTGAGCGGAGGATCAGTGATAAGAGGGTCCAATGAAGGGGGAACCAGTGAAGAGAGGACCAGTGAAGGGAGCAGTAAAGGGGTGGGGGGGGGGGGAAGACAAGGAAAAGGAGATCAGTAGCGGGGATCAGTGAAGGGAGAACCAGTAAAGGTGGAAGCAGTAATGGGGGACCAGTGAAGGGAGATCTTGTGATAGGGGGGGGGGACGGTTAAGGAGGACCAGTGAAGAGGGGACCAGTAAGGAGGGACACTGAACCTGCTACACACTGTTGCTCACGCTGAACGCTTCTTAGGAGAATATTGCGGTTAGTTTCGTAAATTACTAAAAACTGGAGCGGTTGTTATAGAACATAGAAGCAGATGGAAGGAAGTTTCGTTGCGATCACAACTCTTGCACCGGACGGGACTCGAACTCGCACCTCCTGCTTCCCGGGCAGCGATGCTTGCACAGTTGAGTTTTGCTCGCAACCTAACGTCCTTCTAACTAGGGTTAGTATTAATCTAAATTAGCTTAAACTGGATGTACAGCTGACTCAGTTCTTAAAGCAGTTGTAACAATCTCAGTGCTCAGCTTCAAGAGCCAACAATTCAACACGATGTATCATGCCAAGAATCACGGACATGAAGTTAACGTATATCTTCTTAAGGCATCTTCACAGATGCACTATTTTTATTTGAAAGGTGTCCAGCTTGGTTTTAGATTTCTATTTCAGTTATGAGTTGGGAAGAACACGGTTGAAGTTAAAACGGGTTCACTTTGAGTTTGCAGGAGTTCATGTTAAGCGCAGCTGGTGAAAACGTCATATAAATATTATAAATAGCTGCAGGAAGGTAGTTACACAACCATTGCTCAATGAGATACCAGACACCGAGCAATAACCACAGCGCGATACTCCTATTCAGATGCTCTGTTAATTGTAGATCGTTTCTCAACTTTAAAAGTGCTCTCAGTTCTGAACCATCGATCGACAACATCATCGCGGTAACCGAGCCCTGCTAAGAGCGAAGGTTTTCTACGCAAGTTCACCTGCATTTTTCCAATTTTGAAAACTAAAAAATGGAACTGGTCTTTAATAAATCTCTGCACACACTCCGGCTACCCTTCGCCAGTTCTGTAACGAACGCTTGCTCTGACTGGTTCTGCGGCAGCAAGTGAATCAGTTAGGGTAAATGCAACCGCCTCAATCAAACCACTGAAAAGGGAGAACAAAAGTGCCAGGACCAGTCAGACCTTTTCTTGAAATTTTCGCTTTGACCTCACTTCGTATAGTAATTTGCACCGCTCCATGAAGTGCAATGTAAACCGAATGAAAAGACCAGTGGCTCATGCTTTCCACATGAGCGTAGAAACATTCTAGACCCTGCTTCCAATCACGATTGATACTCGATAGTGGATATCCGCCAATTCTATTTGTGCAGGATAGAATGATCTGTTATAAACAAATTCACTGGGCGTTATTACCAAATAGGACGTGGGTCAAAGGATTCTCGTCCATCCTTCTTAAAGAAACTGCCTTCGTCTTTCTGTGGGCGGGAGTGGAACGTCCTTCGACTGTAGGAATGCGATCTGCCTCGCTAGCTCTTGGCCGGGAACGGAGGAGCCCAGTCTCCCCAGAGAGGAGATCATTTTTTAATGATGCATTGCACTTGTTTCTCCTCTTGCGCTTGTTCGGTTCCAAACGTCATCCCTCACAACGTCAGAGAAATGGAAAAGTTAGTTAAGCGAAGAGATAAGTCGTATTCGAGAAACCTGTGTACAGGACGGCCCTTCTAACTCTAAAAGAAATAGGAATGCGCTATAAGAGGAGAACATTGGGGTGGGCATATCTTTATAACCCGGTACCCATAAGTTTGGGCCCCAGTTAGTTGTTGATCGAAGACTCGTAAATCGTAAATCGTAAAAAAAATTCTGCAAAAATTGCCGTAAATCGTGATATCATAAATCGTAAATCGTGATTACGCACACCCACACCCCTGTTTAGGGAGCAATCCACTAAGGAACGCACAATTCGCCATTGCTTCGAAAGGACTCGATCTGGAAATGAAAGTCTCGAAGATGAAGACCGAGGTGGGCGCCACCACTCCTTAAGATGACCAACTCAAAGCCATGGCGGAAGCGGATCCGCGTCAAACTGTGAGAGAGCCGGGCACAGTATTTCGGCGTTGACGGCAGCACTATCACTCGCCACTTAAATGCGGACGGAAAAGCAAAGAAAATGGATAAATGGATTCCGCACGAACTGACCGCAGGGCAGATGTTGAAGCGCCACGGCACCTGTTTTTCGTTAAGGCTGCGCAACCTAAGGAGCCTCTTTTAGACGGGATCGTGACATGCGATGAAAAACGGATTCTTTACGATAATCGTCGTAGCTCTGCACAATGGCTGGAGAAGAATGAGATCTCAAGGAGATGCCGAAACTAGGTCTCCATCCAAATGAGACCATGGTAACCGTATGGTGGACAATGACTGGTATAGTCCATCACAATTTTCAAAGATTGGAGAGACTATCACAGCGGAAAAATGCTGTGCCGAAGTCGAAGTGATGCACCAGGAGTTGACTGAAAAACAGCCGGCTTTGGTCAATCGAAGAGCGCCAATCCTACTGCATGACAACGCGCGACAGCACGTTTCAAAAATTGTTGTCCAGAAAATGGAAGAATTGGGATACGAAACTCTGCCACATCCACCATATTCAACTGATCTGTCCCAAGCAATTATCATTTTCAAGCATTTGGATCGCCACACGAAGGATAAAAAATTCAGCAACCAGGATGATGTCGAAAATGACTTTTTATGCCTTATTAATTCCCGTAGTTCTGATTTTTACAAAAATGGAATGTCTAAACTACTATCGCGTTGGGAAAAGTGTGTTAATTGTAATCGTTCTTATTTCGATAATAAGATTGCTTCCAAGCAAGGTTAGCAAGGTTATCTGTCAAAGTCAAAATCGGCCATTTCTTATTAAACAACCTAATATTAAGCCGTGGAGGTTTGCTTGCAATGGTTCACCGAAATCTGGCTGAAATTCTGAATTACTGTGCTAGCATTCCAAAGTACATACTGCGCCAGAAATGGGCAAGCACTTCAATTTCACTGAAATTTGGCGAGCTGGGTTGCTCTGTTCTGGTGTGTTTTCTGATTCCATTTGCAACCCTTTGCTGCCTACGATCTGAACACAACGATAACGCGGTAATCACTTTCATTCTTTCAAAATTCCAGGATGTTAAGCGAAAGTGACCGATTTGTTTCTTGTGTGAGCAGTGTCAAGATCGCATGCAGCTCTTTCCACAGCATCAAAAATTGCTTTCTGAAGGCTGACATATTTCTCTTCGAACAAAAGGTCTAAAAGCCACAGCTGCTCTCCGGAAAGCCTGATATTAGTGTTTGGGTATTAATAAGAAAATAGTACGCTATCGAGATTCCCCACTCACCGCGCAGTCCATTGCCCAACCGAGCCCACTAGAGATCCAGGGAGGGCAGTCTCGATGACTTAGTTACGCACCCTAATGATATGCTGTGATTAGGCTTATCGGGAGACTCTGACTCTACTAGACATAATGCAAACACACATCGGAGTGCTCGAATGTGTTTGGGGTACTCCTTCTCATTTTCTGTAATAATTCAAATTCTTCAATATGTATTATGCCTTCTTGCGTTCGATTACATAATACCTTCCTTCTCGGCGTTAGCAGTTGCTTTATCTCAACAAAAAAAAATCCAACTGCGTTGAGAACTGAGTCAGCTGTGCATCCAGTTTAAGTTAATTTAGATTGATACTAACCCTAGTTAGAAGGACGTTAAGTTGCGAGCAAAACTTCACTGTGCAATAATCGCTGCCCGGGAAGCAGGAGGTGCGAGTTCGAGTCCCGCCGGGAGCAAGAGTTGTGATAGCAACGAAACTTTTTCCATCTGCTTCTACCTTCTATAACAACCGCTCCAGTTTTTAGTAATTTACGAAACTAACCGCAATATTCTCCTAAGAAGCGTTCAGCGTGAGCATCAGTGTGTAGCAGGAATTCAAATCAAAAAACTTTGGATGGGGTAATTCCTCAGTCGGATGCAGCCATAAGACCTAATTTCTCTTCGCACCGTTAGTGGATAGATCCTAAGTTCATCTCGCAGGCCAACCAAGCCTTCTTTCATCCCTCCGGACTCAGAGGTAGTAGCAGGCGAGACCAGGTTCAAGCGTGGGGTGCGATTTCTGCCAAAAATTTACGACCTCCCCCTCACCAGAAGGGTCTTAGTACGACCCCCCCCCCCTCCTTCGAGATGGATTTTAATGCTAAGTTGTATCTTATGTTGCAAACAGTTTCAGAAAATGCGAAAGATAGGAAAATATTTATTAATAATCAATTGATAAAGTTTTGAGTCAAATAAATCAATTAAATGAAGATTTTTTAGGAATGGCAACGACATGGCAACACCCTGAGCAGCGCCTCTTCTACGGAACGAAAACGTCATTTGGATTTGAATGTATCTAATAAAAGTTTAAATAGTTGTTGTATATGGATCTTACCGAAAGTTAACCTTCAATTTGTAACAGGAAAAAATCAGGCCTCTCCTGAGCAACCTTTCATGCGATTAGGTTGAGTGATTTTCCTGGAATTTTTTTTTGAACTTTTCAAAAGCAAAATGTTTCCTGAACAAAGCTACCACTGGAGCTGATACTAGAGTTCACAACAGCATAGATTTTATTTAACACTTGTTCAAAAAATCAAGTCTTACCTATGCGGTATTCCTTGCGATCAGATGCTCAATTTTATTCAGAGATAAAGATTTTTCTACCTGAACGGAACGATTTCTAGGGCTAACATCTAACTTAAAAAAACGTTAATTTTTATTATATATATGTTCTGGAATCGACTCCTTCCTAAGCGATTTTCCTGGCGATCAGGTGAGGCTATGCTCATTTTTTTTCAAAAATAAAGAATTTTCTACCTGAACGGAACGATCTCTAGAGCTGAAATGTAGCTTCACAAAAGCCCAATCTTTGACTGATAGACAATCAGAAATGCAGCTTATCTGGAGTTATTTTCGATGTGATCAAGAAGGATGGATCACTGGTCGATTGCTCGTCGATGTGATTGGAAGGTGCTACACATGTGCTTTGCTCAACTCGCTCGCCCAATTTTGAGAGTTATGCAAATGCGAGGGACATTCAGAAAACTAGAGCAAATTATCTTTCCGAAGATTACAAAAGGGCCTTTCAAGAAATGCATCTTCATGCTCGGCCGAGGGATGCGATTTTTGCTGGAAAAAATAGGATTTTACAAAAACGGACATAACTCGCTTACTTCTAAGAGCTTTGCAAAAGCGGTTGGCATCCAAAAAACTAGAAAAAATTTTCTATTTTACGGATGCAAAATCAAGTTTAGAACAAATGCCAAAAATCGCAGAGAAATTGCACCCCCGGCCGCGCATGAAGATCATTTTTTCTGAAGGAAGAAGGATGGATCCGTAAGACCCATAATTAACCTTAAACCTCAGCGTGTTTCTTCTTTAAGCTGTTTACCAAGATTGTTAAACAGGCTTTACTTCGGCTTTACTTCAAGGAGCATTTGGATGGCCTTAAAAAGCCCAATGTGTCAACTCCTTGGGGAGAGCACAGGGTCCGATGCCACCATGGCGCCATGTTCCAAGTGTCCGTCTCCATCCTAGTGAGAGAAAGCGACATCTCAGCACGCAGGACACTTGAGGCGCTTTGGATAGCGGCCAAGAACCCACAGGTCAACCGCAAGGATGAATGCATAGCGATAACCCAAGAACTGGCACCCTTTGTCGAGCTCTGTGGGTTTTGATCATTTAGATCTGACCTCCAGGGTACTTAAGTCGGGTGGCATCCGGGGCTAAACTCATTCACCCACGTCTATCTCCACCTGCGGGTGACTGGTGGTGCTCGTCGGCACCCACCTGGAAGGTTAGTTGATACGCTGTACCTGTGACACCGGTTCTTTACTCTAGCTGCCTTGAGAATGCTATTCTGTAGGATGAAATGGCGTTTGGGGGAATAGTTTCACTAATGTTCTCGACTTTTCCAGGCTCCGAAGAAGGCGAAGACGCCGAAACGTCAGCCGAAGTAAAGCCTGTTTAACAATCTTGGTAAACAGCTTAAAGAAGAAACACGCTGAAGTATACTCGATATGCCAAGATTTATCGAAAGTCGGACTTGGGCGGTTCTACACGACGTACCAGCTAGTTCCGTTCGACTTGTCGCGGAAGTTCTGTCGTTGAGACAGAAGATTGTCTCGGCTAGACAGACCATCCACTTCCTCCGCCGCTGTTTGAAGGAAGGAGTGATTCCGAACTTCATTTCGAGGAAGAAACTCCACGAATTGTGCGGTCAACCGAAGGACGATGGGCGAGTTCGAAAGATTGAACTGGATATTCTGAGGACGACAATCAGGAACAAGCAGAATCATATGTATTCGCTATTATCGAAGTGTCTGTCTAAGGAATTGTGTTGTGAAAAGTATGTGCCTACTCGCCTTTGGAGGAGAATAGTGGGTGAGTCGAAGAATATTTGTGACTCTATTCGCTCTAAGGCCAAAGTAAAATTACAGGAGAAGTTCTTGAGGTTGCTAGAGCAGAATCGATGCCGTAGTTATAAGACGCCAGCTAACAATTCCCCCCTCGGGTTTGGAGTAGTCGGGAGTGAAGAGCGCGGCCCTCGGGTCACCGTTCTTGGCGATGTCAACTTATCGAGCGATGCACTCTCCGCGCTGGACCTGGGGCCTAGTTTTGCTCCTAGTCAATATCTATCCCCTGTCGTGTCGCGTAGGATTGTGGGCAACCTGCAATCGTTGCACGATCGACTGAGAGGTAGAGCGAAAATCGATACGCGCGGTCATGGGCAAGGTTTTGTAAGTAGCTCTACAATCCCGCCCCCGCCGTTTCCCGCTACGTATCTCGGGTCGCAGGAGCCCAATAGCACGGTAGATACCAAATTCCGGGTGTTTGCCACGTCCGTGCTGACCGTGCTACGCCGTATAACCGGAAGAAGGATAGCAAGTAATCTGACTGTTGCACAGAAATGTGGTCTGAGGGAAGTAAGGGACCTAGTGTCCTCCGGTGCAATAAGAGTCACTGTCAGTGACAAGGGCGGAGAGTTCGTTGTACTGTCTCAAACGATGGACAGGGCTATCACGAAATCACACCTCGAAGATCGAACGATCTATAGTCCTAGTACCAAAGAGGAATTTGCTAGACAGTACCGCCGGCTAAACAGGAAATGGACCGAGATTGCGAAGTCGGCAAACCTCCCAAAGAGCATAATAACACGTTTAAGATGTGACATGCCGATTTGTCCCGTGTTATATGTTCTTATCAAAACCCATAAGTTGCCACCGGAGGGTGCTACGACCGATGATCCAAGAACCTTTAAGGTTAGACCAATTATAAGTGGTGTCGGTGGTCCTACCGATCGCATTTCATGGTTGTTAAATCTAGTTCTGGTGCAACTGCTCAGATTTGTACCCTCTCACCTGACCAATACTAATGCTTTCCTCCAGAAACTTCGCGAAAGCAGGTTGGAGGATGGATATGTTATGGAGTCTTTTGACGTCAACTCGTTGTACACCAATGTGTCTAGGGACGACGCCTTACAAGCCGTGTCTGAAATTCTTTCAGAACACCACGCAAGCGTTAATCTTTACGGCCTGAGCATTGCTCAGATATTGACGTTGGTAAACGAGTGCCTGTCATGTAACATATTCAGGTGGTCAGGTGACTACTATTGTCAAGTTCGAGGGCTTGCTATGGGGCAGAGGCTGGCTCCTGTCCTAGCGGTGGCCTTCATGTCTAAAGTGGAGAGACCTGTGCTTGAACGTATGCCAATTATTTACTGTAGGTATATTGACGACTGCTTTGTGATGTGTTCTACTCAGGCAGAGATGGACACATGCTTCGAACTGTTGAACGAACAGTCCGAGCATATAAAGCTCACACGCGAAACACCTACAGAGAATTGGCTAGCCTTCCTCAACGTTCAGGTGTATTTCTCTCACGGAGAAATGAAGACTAGGTGGTATCGAAAACTTAGCAGCAAGAACATTCTTGTTCATTGTTGCTCTGCCCACCCCTCTAACACTAAAAAGGGCATTATTAAAAACATGTTCCGGACAGCCATTGCCACTTCGTCGGATAACGAGCAAAAGCTGCTGTCATTAAAAATGGCACAAGATATTGCAGAAGTCAACGGGTACCCAGCTAATAACACTTCACGAAGGGGGAGACCACGACCCAGCGTCGTTGTTCGCCGTGAGGAAGAGCGGGGAAAAATACCCTTCTGTGTGCCTTTTATCTCAGACGAAGTGAGCGCAGACATCCGCGCGTGTGTTCGCAAAGCGGATCTCCAAGAAGTGGTGAGGGTTGTCGAGGTCCCTCCCACAAACTTGAAGGGGCAATTGGTCCGGAACCGAATCTACGATCGGATGTGCTCCACTCCATCCTGCGTAGTTTGCCCTAACGGTAAAGGGGGAGACTGCATGACATCAGGGGTAGTATACCTCATGTCATGTAGAATGTGCGGGCAGGAGTACATAGGAGAAACAGGCAGACCGTTGTGTATCAGAGTCAAGGAGCATTTGGATGGCCTTAAAAAGCCCAATGTGTCAACTCCTTGGGGAGAGCACAGGGTCCGATGCCACCATGGCGCCATGTTCCAAGTGTCCGTCTCCATCCTAGTGAGAGAAAGCGACATCTCAGCACGCAGGACACTTGAGGCGCTTTGGATAGCGGCCAAGAACCCACAGGTCAACCGCAAGGATGAATGCATAGCGATAACCCAAGAACTGGCACCCTTTGTCGAGCTCTGTGGGTTTTGATCATTTAGATCTGACCTCCAGGGTACTTAAGTCGGGTGGCATCCGGGGCTAAACTCATTCACCCACGTCTATCTCCACCTGCGGGTGACTGGTGGTGCTCGTCGGCACCCACCTGGAAGGTTAGTTGATACGCTGTACCTGTGACACCGGTTCTTTACTCTAGCTGCCTTGAGAATGCTATTCTGTAGGATGAAATGGCGTTTGGGGGAATAGTTTCACTAATGTTCTCGACTTTTCCAGGCTCCGAAGAAGGCGAAGACGCCGAAACGTCAGCCGAAGTAAAGCCTGTTTAACAATCTTGGTAAACAGCTTAAAGAAGAAACACGCTGAAGTATACTCGATATGCCAAGATTTATCGAAAGTCGGACTTGGGCGGTTCTAACCTTAAACCACTGAAGAAGTTCGTTGCTCTCGAGCATTTTAAAATGGAATCTCTAACATCAGTACGGGATCTAGTAGAGACAGGCGACTACTTGGCGAAAATAGACATGAAGGAGGCATACTTTTCGGTCCCGGCCTGCCCTGATTCTAGGAATTACCTCTCGTTTTGTGCCGAAGGTAGACTCTATCGATTCAAGGCATTACTACTCGGCCTCAGCTCGGCACCCTAAGTATACACGCGCCTTATCAAGCCCGTAGCCGGTCATTTGAGGAAGCAAGGTATTCGTCTGGTGGTCTACCTTGATGACTGGCTATTCATAGGGTAATCGATAGATGAGCTCAATCTGTGGCACTAAAGCTCTTTCATCACTTAGAGTTGCTAGTCAACCAAGATAAATCTCACCTGATACCGACCCAGCATCTGGAGTTTCTCGGTCTCGAGATAGATACCAACAACCTTTCATTTTTGGTTGCGCAGCGAAAGGTGTTGCAGATAGAGAGTGAGGCGCCCGCTTTCCTTGACTCATCAAAGGAAGTTCTCATACGAAGGGTCGCTAAGTTCGTAGGAAGAGTCAACTCAGTATCTATCGCGTGCAGAATAAGCACCTTGATCCTTCGCAATCTCCAGTCTTGGTTGGCCTCCTTCCGTTTGAGATCTTATGAGGATTATGGTAGGTGTGAACCTCTTCCCACGGCCTGTTGTGCTGACCTCCGATGGTTCACGGAACACTTTGGAAGTCAAGCTACGAAGCCGTTCTTTGTTTCCCAACCCATTATAACCGTCTGCCTACTGTCGGTACACACCATGAACAATTTGTACTCCTTACTCCGCAAAAATCAGGGAACCTTCCCGTGAATGCAGATTCCGCCCCAAACCTGGACCATCTGCGGAATTTGATGATGTTCGACCATGGCGGAGGTGGCTGGAACCTGTGTAGACCAGATACTGTCGTTTTGGCGGTTGTGAGCCTGCTCTGCGATTTTTGCCAAAAATATAGAGATAGAGGATTTACTCTGGTTTTCTGAATGCCACCCGCCTTTGCAAAGCTCTCAGATGTAAGCTAGTTATGTCCGTTTTTGTGAAATCACTCCATTTTTTCTAGCAAAAATCGCATACCCCGGCGCATAAAGATGCCTTTTTTGAAAGGCGCTTTTGTGGTCATCGGAAAGAGAATTTCTTCCAGTTTTTTGAATGCCATTCGCGTTTGCCTAACTCTCAAAATTAAGCGAGTTACGATCGGTTGAACAAAGTACATGTATAACACATTCCAATCACGTCGACGAGCAATGGACCAGTGATCCATCCTTCTTGATCACATCGAAAATAGCTTTAAATAAGTTGTATTTTTATTATATATTAGTCAAAGAGCTTTTGTGAAGCTACATTTTAGCTCTAGAGATCGCTCCGTTCAGGTAGAAAAATCTCTATTTTTGAAAAAAATTGGGCATGACCTCATCTGATCGCAAGGAAGACCGCATAGGTAAGACTTGATTTTTTGAACAAGTGTTAAAGTGTGCTATGCTGTTGTGAACTTTAGTTTCAGCTCCAGTGGTAGCCTATTTCAGGACATATTTAGCTTTTGAAAAATTCCAAGAAAAATTCCAGGAAGATCACTCCACCCGATCGGATGAAAGGTTGCTTAGGAGAGGCCTGATTTTTTCCTGCTCCAAATTGAAGGCTAACTTTCGGCTAACTAAGATCCATATACAACAACTATTAAAATTTTTATTGGATACATTCAATTTCAAATGACGTCTTCTTTCCGTAGAAAAAGAGGTGCTCATAGTGTTGCCATGTAGTTGCGATGCCTAAAAATCTTCATTTAATCGATTTATTCTCTTTAAAACTTTATTAATTGAATATTAATAATAATTTTTTATTATTCACAGACCTCTGCTTACAATACTTGCGAAAGAACCATCCCTCCGAAAATATTTCCTTCGAAACCATGTCGAAGTATGACCCCTTTCCACCTTGAGCCAAAGTACGAACCCTCCTGTGATTCTCGCAGCCCACGCTTGAGCCTATACACTTTCGTATCGGAGACTGGGCTATTCATCGGCTGGTTACAGCAAGTCCCTCTGTAGAGCTTATGCATTCAAGCTACCGACTCCCCCCCCCCCCAGTAACACCAGTAACACCTGCCGTTAAAGGAACAATGTCTGGCGTATTTTAAAAAGGGCTAATAACCACGAATCCTTGCACACTGCAGGTTATGGCTCCACGACTTCGGAGTGCTGGGTTTGATTACATGTGGCGGTAAAGGAATCCCTTATGTGGTGGGCTCCGTATAACATAAACCAAATATCGCGGTACAGGGTATTCCAAAATAACGTGATGCAGGTTTGACGTTTTCCAACGCAGACGCATCAATCCGCAGCGACTGCAGTAGCGCGTTTTTTCATCGTATCTTTTTGTACCGGGTTCGGTTTTTCTCAATATATCGAGCTGTCGCACTGCGATTTTAGCGCTTCATCTTCGAGGAAAGCAGCAATGCGACATAGATCACCTACTCGATGACACTCATTCGTCTGTCGACACAGCAGTTCGCCGATTCAGGAAGCTTGGCTATGAAGTTGAACATCCTGAACGGGGAAGCGACTACACGGATCCGGAAAATCATCACAAAGCGAGAAGTTCCCAAATTTGGGGGACTCCATGAGAAAAATCACGCATTATGTCGGTGTCAGTCTCACATCACTGCCAAAAAGGAACTCGTACTCGAGTACTACAGTTCCATAAAGCCCATCACCTGACCGGCAAGAATAAGCACGAACGGTTTCATCGATGCCGCCAATGCAAGGTGCGGGCCGCACATCGCGACTAGAAGCGAACAGTGTTCATTAACGAGAAGCACTTCACCGTAGAGCAGGATCACAACCGCCAAAACGACAGCATCTGGTCTACACAGGTTCCAGTCACCTCCGCCATCGTCGAACATCATCAAAATCCGCAGATGGTCATGGTTTGGGGCGGAATCTGCACCCACGGGAAGGTTTCCTGATTTTTGCAGAGTAAGGAATACAAATTGTTCATGGTGTGTACCGACAGGAGATCCTTCCCATCACCGAAGAATTCACGCAGCATTTTGACCTCTGTTTTCGCGCCAAGCAGGGCTACTCCGAATCTCGCCGAATGTGGTGTTGCCTATGGTCTATGTCGTTGTTACTCATGCATTGTTCTGTTATGTTTTTAGTTCTTTCGTAGTTGTTATAGCAAAACCATCACCACGGTATTTTGGAACACCCTGTAGTTATACATACGAGCCATAGGGAAATGCATTGTGATGAAATTGTATATTTTCCTAGACAACCAAGTTGTCGACGTAAAATATTTATTATATTAACTGCGAAATATCATTTACGATTGCTTTGCACCATCTAGCTCCTATCTTGATCTCCTGTTTATCTATCGACCTTTTGATCTCAGCGCGCGAAATCGAAGTCAACGTGTGCTGAACAAGATCCAAAAGGTCAGTTGCCATTCAATAGCTAACGACCGAATGGCGGTGTGACCCATGGTGGAACACAAAGGAAAAACAACTTTATCCAATGAAACGAGAACATGCGATTGATATCTATTGTTTTTTCTTCTGTGCTCGGGGACCCTCTTTGCGTCTGTGTTTCTTCTTTCATCGTCCTTCGCCATCTTGCTTTGATGAGTGCGGTGGGTCGTATGCTTCGTCTGGCTCGAGCTGAAAGAAGGCAACTTGGGAAACGTGAAAGGAGGTCCGTGGATTGGGTGGGTGTGCGTAAATGATATCTCGCAGTTAATATAATAAATATTTTACGTCGAAAAACTTCGTTGTCTAGGAAAATATACAATTATATAACACTGCTCAACATCATTTACGATTGCTTCTTCTACCTACACGTTGAACAAGATCGCTTCCCCAAACGAGTCTTGGATGTCCTTCATGTAGAAGCGTTCAAACGTAGACCCACCCAGGGCCCAGTTAGCTGCGTCCATAATCATTTTGGCGAAAACTCCGCTTCTATATGAGGCTAAAGTGGACGCCGCCCTGGTGGAATGTGCTCCAAATTTAATATCCACACCAGCCGGAGAAAGCACCATTTTGAACCACCTGGCCACCGTGGTAGACGAAACTCCTCTGCGGGGCCGATGGTGTGAAAGATGCAGGTTGTCTGTATGTGCCCTTAGCATAACTGTAGGAGATATGTATGCTTTCAAGGTGACTATTGGGCACAGGAGCGGATCTTCGGGGAAAGCCGTGAGCGTGGCCGTGTGGACGGCTGTACCTACCCGTCTGTTCTTGTTCATGTAGTCTAATCTGAATATCCAACGCGCTTCTCCTAACTACAAGGATCCTAGCCTCAATGCTGTAACTCCGATACTCTTCTGGGAGACACCAGAGCGAGGATCATTGTGGTTTTCAGTGTAAGCTCCTTTAGCGTTAAAAGCTCGTTCTACCTTAGACTTTTCAGGTACCCTAGCACCGTGATCACATCCCATATGGAGGAGTATTTTGGATCTGAAGGGCGTTTCCTGAATATTTCTTTCATGCAGCGTGTAATTGGAGCCTTTTCCATTTTTGAAAGGGCTCCTCCCATGCATTCTATGTAGGTGAGAACGGCTGACTTATGGGAGTTTATAGAGGAATAACTGAGACCTGCAGAGTAGAGCTTTGCTAGGAAATTGACCACCGCTTCCGGCTTCGGTGCTGTTCTGTCCATGTTACGAAGGATGCAGAAGTAAGCCCACTTTCTCAAGGCTACATTGTAATGCTTCTTCGTAGCTATCGCCAGTTCGCTCCCATCATCTGAAACGCTGCAGGTGAAAATCCTTGGCTTTCCCACAACTTACACATATCAGACCTGCAGTCAGAGAGAACGTCTGCTTCTGTAGACACGGATGAGGTTCGCTTCTTGGCCCAAGCAGAAGCTGTGGGGCTGCGCGGCAGTGTCAAGGGATTCTTGCCGTACCGCTGGACCAGGGGCCACCAGGCTTGAGTGGGCCATCGCGGACACACAAGAATCAGATGAGCGTGTTCTCTTAACGCCTTGCGTACGGTCCGTCCGACCAGATTGAAGGGCGGAAATGCGTAGGCGAAGATCCCCGACCAGGGTTGCTTGAAGGCGTCTACTACCTGACAGTGTGGGTCTGGAAGAATGGAAAGTAGGTTCTACATTTTGCATTATTTCGAGAGGCGAACAGATCGATCGTTGGAGTTCCCCATCGGATGAAGAGGGACTTGACAACGGTGGGATCAAGAAAGAATTCTGAAGAATCTTTAAATTCTCTAGACAATCTGTCTGCTTCTGTGTTCTGTGAACCAGGTCTGTAGCAGGCGACTGCGCTCAGGCTTCTTTCTTACGCTCACAGCAGGACTTTGCGGGTTACTGCGTTTAGACTCTGGCTTCTCACGCCACCGAGCTTGTTTATATACCATACTGCAGAAGTCACTCGTCCATCTCTACTCTAACTGTTTCATTGTGAAGGTGTCCTGCAAAACATTCCAACCCGAGTAGGCAGGCGAGCATCTCTTTAGCGTTAATGTGTAGAGACCTCTCCTCTAAAGACCAACGACCTCCTGTCCTGTGTTCTCCCGATACCGCCCCATCCCTCGTTTGGTGCGTCCGAGCAGACGGTTATAATGGGTTGGGAAACAAAGAACGGCTTCGTAGCTTGACTTCCAAAGTGTTCCGTAAACCATCGGAGGTCAGCACAACAGGCCGTGGGAAGAGGTTCACACCTATCATAATCCTCATGAGATCTCAAACGGAAGGGGGCCAACCAAGACTGGAGATTGCGAAGGATCAAGGTGCTTATTCTGCACGCGATGGATACTGTGTTGACTCTTCCTACGAACCTAGCGACCCTTCGTAGGAGAACTTCCTTTGATGAGTCAAGGAAAGCGGACGCCTCACTCTCTATCTGCAACACCTTTCGCGGCGGTACCAAAAATGAAAGGTTGTTGGTATCTATCTCGAGGCCGAGAAACTCCAGGTGCTGGGTCGGTATCAGGTGAGATTTATCTCGGTTGACTAGCAACCCTAAGTGATGGAAGAGCTTTAGTGGCACAGATAGGTGTGTTTTGAGCTCATCTAGTCATCAAGGTAGACCACCAGACGAATACATTGATTCCTCGAATGACCGGCTACGGGCTTGATAAAGCGCGTGTATACGTAGGAGGCCGAGCTAAGGCCGAGTAGTAATGCCTTGAATCGATAGAGTCTACCTTCGGCACAAAACGAGAGGTAATTCCTAGAACCAGGGCAGACCGGGACGGAAAGGTGTGCCTCCTTCATGTCTATTTTCGCCAAGTGGTCGCCTGTCTCTATTAGATCCCCTACTAATTTTAGAGATTCCATTTTAAAATGCTCAAGCGCAACGAACTTGTTCAGTGGTTTAAGGTTATTTATGGGTCTTACGGATCCATCCTTCTTTGGGATGCAAAACATTAAAGACAACCACACCTTCTCTGACCAAGGTATTTCCTCGATCGCTCCTTTCTCTAACATTTTTTTTTATCTCGCCGAGTAATAGGGGATGTGTACTGCCTTGGTTTACCTCCTGATGTGCAAGTGGGGGGCATTTGGTACGAAAAGGAATCTTGTAACCCGCTAAAACCGAAGCCACCCACTTGTCTGTCCCGAGGACTGACCAATTTCTTGCGAAATAGGCTAATCTACCACCTACGGAAATTTCTTGTCTTTCACCAAATTGTGATAAGCTGGTGGACAGAGAACCGAGTGGAGCGTACTTCATCGTCCGAGTCTCTGATCGTTTCACCGGTTTCCTTGTCTTCGAGCTATGATTGCGCTCGCCTTTGAAGATTTTTTCTCCTTGACCAAAGCTGCCGTAAGCTTCTGGCACTGCGTCTTCTCGACTACCTGAACAGTAATTTTAAAATTCTTTTATTTGATAGGCTAGAGCACTTACCTCTGTTGATAAGCGAGAACCTATTAGCGCCGGAGCGAATTCATTCCACGGCTTGTCCGCCGAACGCGTGGGCATTTCTATCGGTAATCGTCTATAGTTTGGGACCGATTTCGATGGGTCGACCCCGAAACTACGGAAGAATCTCTTTCGGCGCCGAACGTTGATATGGTGGATGACTATCGCAAGCAGTTCAATGGCCTGGCGTGAGTACATATCCGTCTTCTCCAAACGCCCTTCCCGCGCTTCGTTCCTGCCAATTGCGAGCAAGTTTAAGGGGTTCAGGATTGCCTCCTCCTCAGCAACCATCGTGTGCTCGTCCACTCCTAGTCTGAACTGAGTTACCTTAAGTCCTTCATCTAAGACAGGAACGGAAGCGAGTCCCGACGCGAAGAGAGGCAGCTTCTCAAAGTGTGCGACTCTTTCCTCCTGACCCACGTACATTCCCATAGCGCAGGATTCAAAATGCTCCAGGATTTCCTCGGTAATGTGTACGCGGGCACGCAACTTCTTCTCTATACTGACTATTTCCGGGGCTACTCCAGTCGATGCTGCAAATTCGATTCTTTTAGGGATCCTTGGCAGCGGAGAAGCGGCTTCGTAACTCTTTCGTAAACCTTCCTCTCTCTCCTCCTTCTTGGCCATCTGTCGGTGGTGCGAGTCATCGGCTTCCGAGTTTGAACGACTGAAAGCGTCCGGCGAATCGAACGAGTAGTCGGAATCCTCACTGGTAGAAGACGATGAGAATGACCACGAGATCCTACTACGATTTCTTCAGCCCCGCCGGTTTCTGGAGTCCCTTCCTCGTCTGCGCTTCCTGGTGGTGCGTCCTCGTCCTTGCCGTTGAAATTCTCCTCCGTGAAATCGCCCCCGACCCTCTATCGTCTCGTCAAGGAGGCTCTTCTCAAAGGCTGACAGCTCGCAATCCTGGACATTGTGGTTATCTATGCCATCAAATCTGCAACAGGGAACGCTGATCTGATATCAACCGCCAACGCGCGAAATACAGCGAGAATTCGAATTCTGTGAAATTGGAGGACGATGAGAGTCAATGATGAGTTTATGGATAATTCGTGGTTATGCCTACTATGCTACTAGCGTGCGCGCATCTAACCCTGACCGTGCCGTCACTGGACACACTATATTCTTGTCCTGGAGTGTAAATATACAGTAGCACTAAGCGAAAAAATCCGCATAACGGCCACTTGGTGCAGTAGCGTAAGGATGTGAAGGTCTAACGCCAATCAATCTGCTTTTTCATTCTGAAATCTGATACCAGAGTGAATGCGAGAGACTCAGCGATTCTGCTCTTGGCGGCCTTAATCCAATGCAGACATGGCCTAGCTACTGTCTTATCGAAAAGGTCGAGCTAAGCGAGCAGCGCTCCACGAAAAGCTCAAGCCTATAGCCAATCTAGGAGCGCGGTATGCGGCACTCTGCTAGATGTTAAGCATGACGAAAAGAGGATCGCGAATTATTCCGCGATCAACTCTGACGAAGAGGAAGGCCAGAGCGCGCCAGTGTCGCACTCAACTGGGCAAGATAGTCCTGGGGGAACAGCGGCGTTCGCTGTGAGCTCTTGAAGGGCAACTGACCTTTTGGATCTTGTTCAGCACACGTTGACTTCGATTTCGCGCGCTGAGATCAAAGGTCGATAGATGAACAGGAGATCAAGATAGGAGGTAGATGGTGCAAAGCAATCGTAAATGATATTGAGCAGTGTTATATAATTTGGAAGTAAACGGTTCGATAAGAGAGCGAGAGAAGGAGCAAGTGAGAAATGATCGACCGACCAATGCTGATTGATCGTATCGATTTCTCTACAGTGAGAGGGCGTCAGCAACGACTCCATGCGTCCCTGTCGCGTGCAGAGAACTGCAATAGATTTTCTTCGTTTGCTTTACGTAGAGGGTCATTTGTTTCGTTCTTTCAGGACTTCCGCAGAAGTTCCACCAACGCCTGTGTCGGATTTCTACGTAGAAGTCCTGAAAGAACGAAATAAATGATGCCCTCTACGTGAAGCAAACGAAGGAAATCTATTGGAGTTCTCTGCACGCGACGGGGACGCATGGAGTCGTTGCTGACGCCCTCTCGCTGAAGGGAAATCGATGCGATCAATCAGCATTGGTCGGTCGATCGTTTCTTACTTGCTCCCTCTCTCGCTCTCTTATCGAACCGTTTACTTCCAAATTATATAACCCTGCTCAGTATCATTTACGATCGCTTTGCACCATCTAGCTCCTATCTTGATCTCCTGTTCGGTAAGATGTTTTTACTACTTATTATTTGTCGACATCTCGTAATTCACCAGCAATGTCCGAAATATGCAAAAAGCGAAATTTTACTCCTATATGAAATATATATGAAATTATATATGAAATTTTTACTCCTATAAATTGTTCTCATTGTCAATGTAAGAAATTTTTACGCTGGAACAACATGAAACAGCGGCAGAAAGCTAGAAAAATGCTTCAAATGCAATTTATTAGTGTCGGTGAAGTGAGTGCCACCAGTGAACTCACAGTGTAGGAGGGGGCCACTTGATCTTCAACTTGACCTACCACCCAACCAATATTCTCGCCTCTGTTATGCTTACAAAGTCGCGCGGTCATAACAAGCTGCTGTTGCCAACACTGACTCTACAATGTCTGCTAACCCTCGAGTGGTCATTCACCTGGTGACATTGAAGTGCGGAACTCCACTGGATGCTGTCCCTTCGAGAGAAGAAACGAAGCTAGCGGAAAGGATAGCAAATATCCTACAGGATTTCAAATTGCGACAGCTGGAAATCGACGAAGTGGATAAGTTGGAGGTAGTGGAAGAAGAGGACCAAGAGTTACAACCAGAAGAGGATTGTGCCGGAGTCACGACACCACTAACCAGTGAAGGCACTATCACGTTTTCGGGAGGACAGATCGTTTCAGAGGGAAAGGTTTGGCTATACTAGAATTGTTATCTTATACAAGTTTAAGAACTGGGGAAAGTTGACTGTATCGCGATTCCAGGCTTGGATTGCAGCGGAGTACCACTGGCCAGGAACTGTGAAGCAATCTCTCACCAGACAAAGTACTAGCCACTGCTTTAGATTTCTTTGAAAAAATGAAAATGAAGCATCACCATCAACATCATCATTACCAACATCTTGGCTGCCTCGAAAACCCGAGTCGAATGGCATTCCCGGAAGACCTTGGCCCATGTGATGAGTCAAGATGTGAAGAAACTCTAGCCTTCATACGTTGCCCCTACTGTGATCAGTCTTACTGTTTTATGCATTTTGTGCCTGTGTATCATTGGAGGTGAAGTTATTTCATAAATATTTCATATATAATCGCACTTGGCATAATTCGGACATTGCTGGTCAATTACGAGATGTCGACAAATAATAGGTAGTAAAAACATCTTACCGTAGAAAACTCCAAAAACAAGTTCAGATATGGAAACCTCTATGGAAATCCGACACTATGGCAAAAGTGCAAAAACGTAGCGTAGCATGGGAACCGGACCCTCGACCTCACGAACCCAAGGCCTCCCCTCTACCACTGTGCCACCCAGGACACGACACCAGGATCTTGCGCTGCCGTGAAGAGCTCGCTCTGCGGACCCTTAACCATTACACCCTCGTACTCGTTTGCCTCAAGGATTCGGCAAAAACAAAACAAGTTCTGTTACTATTTGGAGGACGGGGATTCTCCCTTTAGTACTCGTTCTTGCCGTCCCGGCGTACCGTTCAGACAGTTCCCTTGTAAGCATCCTTCCATCTATACTGAACTTTCACAAAAATAGAATGTTCCCTGAACAAGGTGACCACTGGAGCTAGAACTGGAGTTTACAGTAACAGCTTTTATTTACCACTTGTTCAAGAAATCGAGTCTTTCCTAAGCGATCTTCCTTGTGATCAGGCGAGGTCATGCTCAATTTTTTTCAAAAATAAAGATTTTTACACCTGAAGGAAACGAGTCTAGTGCTGAAATGTAGCTTTACAAAAGCTCAACCTTTGGTAGATACAAAATAAATAAAAATGCAGCTCATTTGGAGCTATTTTCCGTGAGATCAAGAAGGATGGGTCACAGGTCGATCGCTCGTCGATGTAATTAGATGATGCTATACTTGTACTTTATTCAACCGATCGTAACTCGCTCAATTTTTTTTTGCAAACGCGGGTAGCTTTCAGAAAACTAGAAGAAATTCTCTTTCCGATGATCGCATGATTTGAAAAAGGCATCTTCATGCGCGGCCGGGGAATGCGATTTTTGCTCGAAAGCCGCGCATGAAGATTCCTTTTCTAAGGAGCAGTTCTGTGATCATCAGAAAGAGAATTTCTTCTAGTCTTCTGAATGCCGCCAGCATTTGCAAAAAAATTGAGCGAGTTACGATCGGTTGAACAAAGTGCGAGTATAACACCATCCAACAACATCGACGAGCGATCGACCTGTGACCCATCCTTCTTGATCTCACGAAAATAGCTCCAGATGATCTGCGTTTTTTATTTTGTATCTAACAAAGGTTAAGCTTTTGTAAAGCTACATTTCAGCACGTTTCCTTCACGTGTAAAAGTCTTTATTTTTGAAAAAAAATTGAGCATGTCCTCGCCTGACCACAAGGAGAATCGCGTAGGAAGGGCTTGGTTTTTGAGCATATATTACAGGGTACAGATTTTTTGTCATAATTATAAAGCAACCAACAACTCGTAAAAACGACGTCTAATTTACAACAACACAAACATTAGGGTACACCATCTTGAAGTGGTTTCGAGGTGGCCTCCCTTGCAGCGGATGCAAAGCCAAACGTTTCGCGAAGTTTGGGGGCGATGGGCCGCAGGTTGTGGCTGGGAACAGATTCTGTTCACAGATGGGAAGCTGTTCACCGTCGAGCAGGCGTACAATCGCCAAAATGATAAGATCTGGTCTGCAGAGGCTCCAAGCAGCTCTGCTATCGTCGAACACCGCCAGAACCCACATTCGGTGATGGTTTGGGGCGGAATCATCCCTCTGGCACGACTCCTCTGGTATTCGTGGATAAAGGAGTGAAAATCGAAAAATATGTGCATCAGCGAGACATTCTCGAGTCCGTAGTTCCTCCTTGGGTCCAGTAGCACTTCGGTGATGTCCATTGGGAGTTCCAACAGGACTCTTCATCCGAACATAGGGCGAAGAGCAGGCGTGGTGCAAGGCCAATTTCCCCGATTCCATCACGCCTTCAGAATCCGTATTCTCCGGATTTGAATCCGATGCACTATAGTGTGTGGGCATTTTCAAGACTAGGGTCGGCGTCAAGCGCCACCGCAGTCTCCAGTCCCTCAAGGAATCCTAACGCCAGGAGTGGGAACAATTGTTTCCTGATGACCTGCGGACCATCCCCTCCCCAAACCTCGCGAAGCGTTTGGCCCTGTGCATCCACTCCAAGGGAGACCACTACGAAACCACTTGAATATGATCTACCTTAATGTTTGTATTATTGTAATTTAGTTCTTGTTTTCTCGAACTGTTGATTGCTTTATAATTATGACAAAAAAATCTTGTTCACGCTATTTTGGTGCACCCTGTAGTGCTCCGTCACGCCTATCGGCGTGCCTCGCACTTGCGCGCTTTGCGCGATGTTGCAGTATCACTAAGCTGAGTACAATCTCATCATGCAAGCTGCTCTGCTTATGCAGCTTATTATATTCCAACCTTGCTTATTATATTCTAACCTTGCTCTACCTTCCTTAAGATCAGGGCCAGATTTATCAACCGATTACCGGCCAGCAAGCGACTGATGAACCTGACTCCCGCAGAATAGTTTTGCGGTATGAAGCCATCCAGACCGCTTCCCCCACCACTACGCTCAATATCGGCATCATCTCGAGACGGTTGAGTGATTGTGATGGTTATGCTAATCAGTGCCTTCGTCCCCTAATTTCTTCGACGACAGCTCACCTGAAGGCAAAAATCGAGTTTTTTGATGACTACTGAGCGTCTGCTCGATTTTGATCCCACGACTAAAAGCTTTTTTGTCAGAACGGAAGATTCCCACCGCTCCTAATACTATGCAGGACAGAAATTTCTTTCTACACTTCTCTGCCCATATTACTAATACTGGTCCCACACTACTGGTCTCCCACTACTGGATCTGGTCCCACGTTACTGGTACTGATCCCCCATTACTGATTCCTTTTAATGGAGCTGATCACTCATTACTGGTTTCCTTATTGGAGTTGGTCACCGTTACTGGTACTGGTCCCTTATTACTGCTCCCCTCTTACTTGAACTGTTCCCCCCACTACTGGTCCTCCCTTACCGGAACTGTTCCCCACTATTGGTCCTTCGTTAGTGGAACTCGTACCCCATTACTGCTACTGGTCCCCAGAACTAGTCCCCCACTACTGCCCTCACCCCTTAACGGACGACGTGTTACTGAATCTCCAGGCACGTTATGCGACGTGTTCTACAGGGTGCGTAAAAAGTATTGACGCACTAAATGACGGTTGTGGAAATAGTATTGCGCAGTAAGTTTTAAAATATTCACTTGAGAAATTTGGAAAATGATTTTGCGAACACGATAGAATAACTCGTAATTGACATTGGCTCCTTTACTGTGAATACAGGAGCGAAAACGACGGAAAAATTCATGAGCACGCGCCGCAAACACTTGCTTCCATTTCGTTCCGTGCTTTGAACAGGGTAGCCTTGTGCGACTGGTCAATTCTGTTGAAAGTAGCCCAGACCTCATTCTCCAAAATCGCCTAAAAAGAGTAATCCAGCGGATTCTTGTTTAAGCTCTGCTCGTCTGAGAAGCTGTCTACACCTGCGCGCGTTATCTGTTCACCGTTATCGGACAGAGGTTGATAATTTCGGATTTGAACGTTAACGTGGGTGAATCTCTTGTAATCATCGTCTGTTATGACAGAGCCGTGGCTGACGTTTGGGTTGCTGACATCTTTCCTCACCTACCGTTTCGAACAGCTCCTAAATCTCTTGTTAAGGAAGTATTCGGCTCTTTGGGTAACAGACAAAAAAGGGCCATCGTAACGATGACGATCATGTTTCTTCAGTTTTTTCGTGAGTGTTTTTTGAGCACAATACAGACAACAAAAATAACACACAAAAACCTAGAGGGGTAGAAAGAAAAAGCTGGAGCTGAATCAAAACGTAGGTGCGTCAATACTTTTTACGCACCCTGTACACGTCTTCTGAATCGCGGACACGTTGAGTGACGTGCTCGGCACGTTTTCTGAACCCCACGCGCATTAGGAGACGTGCTCGGCACGTCTTCTGAATTCCTAGTCACATAAAAAACGTCTGGATATTTTCCGCTATTTTTGCACCCCTTAATTCCCCATCTTCCGCCCATCAGAACGACCGCGTCAAAACTTTATTAATTGAAGAGTAATAATAAAAATAAGTTTATTAAAATATTAGGTTGTCCCATAAGTCCCGCCGTTTTTTCAACGAGTCATTGCGGATTCCGCCGCGGTTTCCTGCAAAGCGCTATACAGCATTCGAAAGAAAATGATTTGCTCCATCAGGGCATTTATTGCATTTCTTTCTTCATCAGGCGCGTGTAGCGCAGTCGGAGGAGGCGCGACTGTCGCGTGCACCCGATACCAGGTTCCTGGTTCGGATTTCCCGCCCAGGCCAACCAAGCCTTCCATCCCTCCGGGGTCGGTGAATTGGTACCAGACGTGTCTGGGAAGGATAAAGCGCTGACTTGTTCATCGGCTGGCCACCGCAAGTCATTGTATGGCCAAATACGCATTCAAGTCGCCTCCACGACATCCCGTAGAAGTAGAATGCGCTGGCGCATCCCAGAAGGGATTGAGTAACGCCGTCCTTTATCCTTTATCCTTTATCCTTTCTTCATCGAAAGTTTTGTCAATTTTTAGGTCGTTAAAGTGAAAAGTGAAAAAGTAAAAAAGTAGCCATTTACGCGGGGTTTGAAATTTTTTACGCAGCTTTTTATAACGTTTGCAAGACAATGTTTTGTACTACAAGAATACATGTTGGACCTATTTGCTTATTTGTCCTTTATTGATTTTTAGGTCATAAAATTGGAACGTCCGACTTTTTCGTCTGAAATTTACCGAAACTCCTGCTCTGTGGTATGACTTCTTTGTCGATGTTACATGTCGTTCGACAGAAAATGTCTTGCTCTATAAGAACTCGTTTTGTATGCTGATTTCTATCGAATATCAACAAAATTCCAAAAAATCATCTTCACCAACAAATCCTTCTCCTTGTTCAGTCTGTCTTGCTCCGTTTTATAAGCCGAGTGATATGACACTCGAAAGAGCATCTCTTGTTCTAGTAGAATGTATGATTTGTTCTTCGGCCATTTGAATTTTTGCTAATTTTCAGATCATAAAAATGAAGCAGTGCCAGGTCGACTAGGATGAGCACTTTTGGCACCTTATTCTCTTTGCTCTCAACCAGGGTTCTAGTGCGGCTAAGGCACTGAAACCTTGGTTGACCGTATTTTTCATTGCCAGTTACAATTCTGTGCAAAAATCGTTGAATATGTCCGTGTGATGAATGGTGGCGGACAAGCAGGCCGGCAGCAATCGTCACTCGCTGGTTCCTGATGTTCATTCATCACACGGACATATTCAACGATTTTTGCACAGAATTGTAATTGACAATGAAAAATACGATCAACCAAGGTTCTAGTGCCTTAGCTGCACTGGAACTCTGGTTGAAAGCAAAGAGAATAAAGTGACAAAAGTGCTCATCCTTGTCGACCTAGCACTGCTCCATTTTTATGACCTGAAAATTAGGAAACATTTAAATGGCCGAAGAACAAATCATATATTAGGTAGAACAAAAGATGCGCTTTCGAGTGTCATATCACACGTCATATAAAACGGAGCAACGCAGACTGAACAAGGAGAAGGAGTTGTTGGTGAAGTCGATTTTTCTCTTTTCGGAATTTTGTTGATATTCGACAGAAATCAGCATACAACACGAGTTCTTATAGAGCAAGACATTTTCTTTCAAACGACATATAACACCAAGCAAAAACGTGGTGGCGCAGAGGGTAGAGGGGCGGCGTGGTGAGACGGAGTGGTTTATGGTTCGAGCTCTCTGTGGTGCAGAATTTTTGCTCTTTCTAAAAAAGATCTGCCACGATCAACCAAAGCTTTCTATGTCAAATGGCGACTTTTAGCGAAATCGATTACCGTGATCCTACCAACCATACTCACAAGCGGGTGACCAGTGCCTTAAATAACCTCCTTGGACAAATTCTCTTTTGGTTTTTAGGGCAATACTGCCGAGTTATCTTGCAAACTGTGCTCGAACCAGCTGCTGTGTTGGCATGCCTTTTGGAGGAGTTCGGTCTTTCCGATACTTCACGCGTTCCTACAAGGCAAGAGAAGAAATGGCCAGCAGCTTCGCATCCATCTTGCGAGATGCGCAATGCGGGAGCATCGAGGTAGAGGATGAAGAAGGTATCAGTGCGGAATCAGAAGAGGATCAGAACAGAAAAAGGTATCAGCGGTACCCAAACGTTACTCTTGGTCAACAACTGGAAGCCATTCAAGGGTCACAAGACCATTTCATCAGTTTTTACAGACCCTACTAGAGTGAAAGTGATAAACATTCCGGTAGAAACAACATCACAAATGCAACCACTAGACGTACATTTCTTCAAAAGCATGTACAAACGTTTCATCTCTCATGTATTGACACACAGTATAAAGTTCTTAATTCACTCTGGCGACTCAATTCTTCGAATTGTATCGCTGATTTGCACTCCATTTTCGTATTCATGGTACGGTGCAGGATACCTGCACAGTCACCCCGGGACGAATGATACACCAATTCAATATTGTTTCCCTACTGGCATGTTTTTGGCAACTATTCATGATAAATTGCATCTTCGTGCCAGTATGATTTGTCAGTATGAAGACAAGTCGTTTCTGGTGACCTTTCCGTTGCAATTTGACATAGAAAGCTTTGGTTGATGGTGGCAGATCTTTTTTAGAAAGAGCAAAAATTCTGCACCACAGAGAACTCAAACCATAAACCACTCCGTCTCACCACGCCGCCCTTCTACCCCCGGCGCCACCACTGTTCGGCCGACAGTACAGTTTCAACCCTATTTGCGCTCACTCTCTTGTGATTGGCCAGCACAGCGTGGGCCTAGAGGGCAAAGAGCCTGCTACGAAAATGGTCCATAACTCCGTTCACTGTTGCGCACAGCAGAAACGGAACATGTGTTTGGAATCAGCGTTCGAAGCCGCATCCAGTGGTGTACGTCTAACCTCGAAGTCCCATGGTCACCTAGTATCTTTTCCTTGCCAGCACATTTGCCTTACTCAAGCTGTTTTAAACTTTCTGCATGGCGTAATACGGCCATACCATCATGGTTTGGTTCCGGCCTTTGTTTATCTCTGTGCTCTCAAATTTTTGCAATCATAAGCCAAGATCAAGACTCTTATTTTTATGAACGCAACGCTTTTAGGAAGAGGCGTCCCGTCACAACGCGAGTCACCGAAATATGACAACCTTAAAAACATTATCATTTGTTTCCCTCTCGTAAAGCAAGCTATCCCAGTATATCGTTCCCATTCTTGAACTGTCTACACGGAATGTTGTTTGGCTAGCTCAAGCCATATCCTTGCTGTTTGCCTCACCGACTACAGGTATATACACCTGTGAGCGTCACCTGTAATAACTCCTTGAAAGTGTTTCCAATTTTTTTGAACCAGTCCTCCCACCGCACCACCACGCCCGTAGTGAATGATATAGTGAAGAGTGAAGAAATACCTTTTAGCGGATAAGCAAGAAGAGGGCGGTCTCTTTCGAACGACTGCTGTTTGTTCTGGCCAATCTATGGAGACTCCAATTGTTGAGAGAACCATCTCAACGATCCCCAACTAGGGGGTGAAATATATACACTTATGTTATTTCTCGCTTTGTCTATACGTTGGTCCAGCTTCACCTCTTCGTTTTTTCCATAATGAAGTCGTCATTGCTTCTAGGTATACTTCATGGATGGGCAGAAATCGCGCCAGGACCTGGCCATTCTTCACTGACCGCCATACCCAGGTTGCGCGGACAGCCTGTCGCGATAGAATACCTTAGCCAGGGAACAGAGTTAGGCGAACTCGTCCATTCATCTCTACAATACCGCTCTTAATTCGTGAATTTGCGACAGATTTTTCCGTCGCAAACCGTCGCAGTGTCATACCTTCGTTTAAAATCAATTATATGCAAATTAAATTGTACCATTAGATTCACCTCCCTCCTACCAACCCTTCTTCGTGCATAGACTGTAGAATTGCAAACGCTTGACCTAGTTGTGGAGCTCGTCCTCTCAAACGTCCGCTAATTGATTTACGACCCTCCGCGAGCGCCACTGCTCCATCTTTATAGAGCTAAAGAGTTTATAAAAGTATCCCATCACCAACTTTCTTAATCAGATCTGTGTTTTGTAGAGCGTGGTCATCACTTTGATAGAAGACACTGCGAAGTTTAGTTTGAAGTTTCGGCCTGTTCATTCTATGACATGGATTCTTCGAAGTTCAGCCTTCAATTTCTACTTAGCAGCGAGCATCACGAAAGAACTAACCTATCTATTATGAGAAGTTAAATGCACCTTATTTCATAGGTTTAGACAGGTTTAGCAGTTGTCAAACAGTTTAAAGGGCTGGGCACACTCCTGCTGCTTGACGGAGCTCCAATGATGAAGAATAGGGCAGAGACGCAGAGTACGTGTTTCTGCGTCAGGGGCGGCGGCGCGCTTATGGCACACTTCGCTTCAGTGTTGAGCCCAGCGTCAGCGCTGCAAGCGTCAGCTTCACGGAATGAGCTCGGTCATACCATGAAGCTGACGCTATCGCTCCTGAGCAAGAGATAAGATAAGTAAGGTAGGAAAGCCCTTTCCTCAACCAAACCAGCCAACCGGTCAGCTGAGCGATGGCTGGCAATGGTCCAATGCCGACACCAGAGAAAGAAAGCAAACATGCCCTGAGCCTGAGAGCGACGCCCCGCCCCGTTTTTGTCACACTAAAGCCGATGCCGAGTGTGCCCAACCCTTAAAGTTCTTAAAAAAATAGCAAATGTCGGCTCCCAATAAAAATTAGCAAATGTCGGCTCCCAAATGATTTCCATAATTTTCAAGCTACTCTTACTTAATTGTAGATGCAAGTAAAAGGTTGAGCTTTTTCCTGTTTCATACTTCGACCTGCTATCTGCAAAGAGTTTGCAGTTCTGTCAATGCTGGCATTAGTGGTTGTACGTTCTTCAGCTCCTTTCTTTCAGCAAAAAAATTCTGTTTTTTTTTTTGGATTTTTCATTGGTTACTCCACCTCCTCATCTCTATATGAGAAATTACTAAAACGGTCCTCTTCAACACGTCGAGAGCTCTCCAACAACACAACGGTGACCAGATTCGAAATAGCCAATGTTTCACCCTTTTTCCACTTGATCAAGCCCTCAGCTGCGCCTTCTCGGCCTGAACCAGAGCTCGCCGAACCCGATTCAGGCTGCCATTAAACCACCCTGCACTCCTTTCCAAATTGGGAAATTTATTTCTACTGAATTACCTGATGAAAGCACTTTTCAGATGTTACAAACAAGTTTTCAGAACTACGAAATTAATAAATTTATTTATCCATAAGTCCGTCACTTTTTGTTTGCAGCAAGCGATTTCCTTCATGTTAAATGGGTTGTAGCAACTTTGTTATAGCAAACAAGACATTCCTACCTTTTCAGTACAATAGCATCATTAGTCGGGCTTCAAGAACTAACAATACATAACACCGGCTTTGTCTGAACTGATCACTTTAACGCGATTACAGAGGCACAATTTTGCGATTTTTTTTCACGTTTTGTTTAATTTGTTCCTCAGGTTGCTTCCATCTGAGAAAATGGTTAGGTTGGTGAGGTTGGCGGCACCAACAGCTCTCTAACAGTATAATCCGGTTCAAATCCGAGTTAGCCGATATTTCACCCTTTTTGCGCTCAGTCGAATTGGAGACTGGTGGTAGGCCTCGGCCTGACCCCAGCGCTTGGCGGCGGGATCTTCGGCGACCTTCCTCGGTTCGCACCTGGGTGTCATGCCCAATGGCAGTGTGCTACTCCAATGGAGCAGTAAAACAACACTGATCGATTTTTTTTTGAGAACCGCTCGAGGTTTATCCGTCGTCTTTGATGTCAACTTCGCTCCTATCTTAACATTTGGGAGAATCTAAACGTCTTATTTATTGTGTTAGTCTAAAAATATCCTCGGATTTGAACTGTCACATTTAAATTAAAATGTCCTAACACAACAGTTTGTTTTTAGTGGGAAAACAAACTCTCAGTTTCTACATGACTTCCCTGATAATAATCTAGGAATATCATTCCATATATGGACATACAATCTTCACGAAAAATAGGACACTTCAAATAAACTGGACCCTCTTCTAAACAAGGTTAACTAGGCTAGAACAAGCCTCAAGCCGTCTTAATTGACCTGTCTATTTTAAAAAATTATAATTTCTGACAAAAAATGATGGTTTTAAACTTGTTCTAAAAAACATCAAGTCTAACGTTTTTAGCATCAAACGAAAAAATTGCGGCATGTCCTCGTCAGCGATTTTTAGTCAATAGCAAAAATTCTGTTTTCATGGAGTTTCACGCCCGTAAACAATTCAACAAAACCAATTGTAAGGATCACACATATTCTCTCTTTGTTGCCTCATGTCGTATGGCTTACTTTCTTTTTTTGCTTTGGCTGTCCAATTGAGTGTTAAAACGGTAAAAATTTTTTCCAATTAAAAAATAATAAATCAAATTTCGTTTCAAGGCTCAAAAGGCAAAATCATTTAGTGCAACAAAACGGGATCGCTCCATGCACTAGAAAAATTTATCGCGATCTGTATCTGATTGATAAATATAAGTTATACCAAATTTTCCTTGAACAATATATTATTTCACCCATCTTGGAGAACCTGTAGTTTAACATGAAGAAGCTGGTTTCGAATTGGAAGACGTTTGCTTTGATTTCAGAAGCATTACTTTTGTTTAGAAGAGTAGGAAGCCGTAAATGAGGAAAACGAAACTCCCTGAAATTCATTGCGAAACAGACTTCTATGTATAAGAACTCTGGAAAGAGTATATTTGTACATTTGATAAGACTAAGGCTATGTGTGTCTTGCATCAAAGTTAGAATGCTAATTTTGGAAGTTAGTTCATTAAATACTGTTTTTATTTAATTTCAAAAGCATAATATCTGTTTAGAAAAGTGGAGAGCAGCGAGTGAGGAGAACAAACGGGTTGTTTTCATTTGACCTTTCAAAGTTTTGCATTTAGTGTAACACCTTCTCAGAAATCTGCCCCGATCGATGAACCATTTGACAGAGTTTTTTGAGCTAAACAAATTTGTATCATTGGAAGTGTCGAAAACTCAAATATGAGTGAGCAACCACGGAAGAAACTTCGGGAGCTAAATCTGTCGCCCTGAAATGGCAGCTGGGGATAAGGCACTTTAAACAGCTAGAGAGTTGCGAAACACGCCTTATTAAACCATCTAAAGTGGTATGCTAGCATGCGCATTTGTAGACCGCTAGCTCTCCGCGCCTTCCCACAGAGGTCAACTGAAATTGAAAAAATCGTGTCAGAAGACTAACCTGCATTTTCGCACCACGGTAACTTTATCTAGTCATAAGCTACATTGCTGAATTTTAGCGCACTACTAGTTCATTTTGCTGCCTACAAAACCTACAAGCCGCAACCAGGTTAGCTCTTCGCGTCTTACCGCAGTGGTCGACTGAAATCGGAATAATTCCTGTCACACAAACCTAACCTGCATATTCACACCAATATAACTTTTTTCGTTCTTAACCCATATCGCTGTGCTTTAAAGTTCCATTACACCCTTTTACTGGCTACAAAACTCATGAGCTGCATCCGGAAGGATTTGAACTTGACAGAGTTATTGGGCTCCAAACCCGCCCGCGCGTGCAATTTGGCACACCAACGGTCGATGTGCTCCGCGCCCTTACTCGCTCAGGTTACAGTTCTCGCTACTGAAAGTAACACCATTCGATTCATCAAAAAAGTTACTGAGTGGTTTCAAACTTGGCATGTTGCGAAAAAAGTATCGGTTTTCGATGACATTATCATCCGCACAGCCTCGGCCTAGGGCACGATGGGAAATTGTTAAAAAGTCGTTTTTTCTAATATTGGTCGAGAGTGACACCATTCGATAGAGCTGTTCGTGTCGAACAGATTGCTGTTATAGGAATTCTCGAAAATTCAAATATGGGCGAGAGAAGGCGGAAGATTTTTTTTCGAGGCCTGAGAACTTTAAAGTGTTTGACAACTGCTAAACCTGTCTAAACCTATAAAATAAGGCGCATTCAACTTTTCATAATAGATGGGTTAGTTCTTTTGTGATGCTCGCTGCTAACTAGGAATTGAAGGCTGAACTTCGAAGAATGCATGTTATAGTATGAACAGGCCGAAACTTCAAACTCGGTAAACTTCGCAGTGTCTACTTTCACAGTGATGGCCACGCTCTACAAAGCACAGATCTGATAAAGAAAGTTGGTGATGGGATACTTTTATAAACTCTAGCTCTATAAAGATGGACCATTGGCGCTCGCGGAGGGTCGCAAATCAATTAGCGGACGTTTGAGAGGACGAGCTTAACAACTAGGTCAAGAGTTTGCAATTCTACAGCCCATGCACGTGGTTGGATTGATAGGTGGGAGGTGAATCTAATGGTGCAATTTAATTTTCATATAATTGATTTTAAACGAAGTTATGACACTGCGACGGTTTGCGACGGAAAAATCTGTCGCAAGGCATCGATTGTTCACGAATTAGGAGCGGTATTGTACGACAGTGATGGGACCAACCGCCCACCGTGGTGGGAGCTGCGCCGCGGTCGAGTTGTCTCGGTGCCGTATGCCGCGGCGTGCCGCGAGGGCAGCCGCAGTTCTCGGCAGCACCGCTCTGCTGAAAGGCTTAGACCACTTACAATCTGCGGGGAGGGACTAGGACATCCTGTTCCCGGTTAGTATTTCCTGTCCAGGCTAAACAAGCCTTACGTTGCTGCGGGGTCGGTGAATTGATCCCAGACCGCAGTACTAGCCGTGCCTCTTCGTCCAACCAGCACAAGCGGCGCGAAAGATGAAGACTGGCGCAAAAGGGCGCCGGAGAGCGCCGTTTTCTGCTCGCCACGCGTCGCGTCTGACAATACTATCTCAACGGTAGGTCTGAACGGCCCAAGTGTTGTATATGGGCAGAACCGCCTCTCCCTGGGAAATAACAAACTGCAGGTATCTCAACCCCAATACAACTCTGCGCAGAGTTAGGGGCGACGGAAGTCGGGTGTTGGCGGCATGTTGATTCACGTGCTCCGCAGCTGACAGGCGCGCGTGGGAGGAGGGCTCATGTCGCGGCTCAGCGCAGTGCGCGTTTGTCTTGCTCTTTTGCAATATCAATTTTTATCCATACTACAATACTATAATATACATATTAAAATACTTCTAGGAGATCCAGCTGGCTGATTCAGGTTCAGGTCTTCCTCTTCACAAACTATGTTCCATTCGCCGTCGACTTCGTCTTCTCCAATTTCCAGGTTCCCTTCATCATGGATTTCCTCGAACTGTATCTTGGTGAGCAGTTTGTTACTTCCAGGGAAAGGCAGTTCTGTCCATATACAACACTTGGACCATTCCGATCTACCGTTGAGATAGTATGCTAGTGAGGCAAGTCGCGTTAGGGCCGGCACCCTCAGCTTCTGAACGTTAGGCTGATGGAAGGAGCATAGTCTTGTGTTTGGACGAACTGGTGTACTGTTAGGAACTAACTAACGGCATAGCGCGCCGTGAACAGTGCATATATGCTCGGCAGAATCAATCGAGTCGGCGCGAGAGAGCGGAGCGGACAATTCTGGTTAGGCTTGTGCGACCCTTTCTTTTCGAATTGGGACGACCACTGCGGTAAGACGAGTTGAGCTAACGTCATGCAAAGCAGTGCACTGAAAGCACTTTGAACTGCACACAACTCGTCAGCTTCCAGGAATACTTTAGCCCCATCTGCCATTTTAGAACGGCGGACGGCAGCGGTGAAGTTTCTTCCCCCCTTAATCGCCCACATTTGAGTTTTCGACACTTCGAAGGTGCCGTTCTGTTTATCTTGAAAAGCTCCATCGAAAGGTACTAATCTCTACCATTTTGGAGAACACCGATTTTTTGTTTTTGACAATTTCGGATCGAGGACGAGACTGCACTAGGCCGCGACAGTTGAACGATGACATCGGAAATCGAAATTTTTAGCCGAATTTTCGCGTCCAAAATCATCTAGGAGGTTACTTAGGACGCTGATTACAAACATGACGTCTATTTTTATAAATTTCGCAGATTTCGGTAGGTTTTGGATTTTCTTCGGGATAGCTGAAGGTGATCGGGAAGGGGTCACTCACTTTGCTCAAACTTTGTATAGTGGCTAGGGGTTAATCGAGGTTCCGAACACGATGCCGAAGTCCATTTGGACGATTACGGCAGGAGACCACCCATACCGATAACTGAGGCTGATGGGTGACCACCCTTAACCTACTGAAATCGGCGGAATTTTCACGAATAGACATCGGGTTCGTAATCAGCGCCCAAAATAACCCCTAGATGAATTTGCACGACGCTTGGACGAAAAAAATTTGGCCAATTTCGAAAACGTCGATTTCTGATGACGTCATCGGCCGCGCAGGCTCGGTCTCGCATTCGGTGCGAAACTGCCAAAAAACCGATTTTTCCGAAATTGGCCTAGATTGATAGCATTCGATAGGGATTTTTGTGGTGAACAGAACGTTGTCATTGTTAGTGTCGAAAATTCAGATATGGGCGAGTAAGAGTGCAGGAAACCTCAACTAAGTCAGCCGCCCTAAAATGGCAGCTGGGGTTAAGACAGTATAGGCAGCTGAGGAGCTGTGAGCACGAAAATGTAAAGAGTCTTTATTGTTCTGCATGCCTACGCACTTTTAGCTTTTGCTCTCCGCGTATTACCGCAGTCATCGACTGAAATTGGAAAAAATCGTGCCACACAAGCCTAACCTGCATGTTCGCATCCCTGTAACTTTGTCCGTTTTTAAACTACATCGCTGTGCTTTAGCACACTACAAGGGCATCTTCCTACAAAATCCACAAGCTATAGGAG
>OX377206.1:34080203-34197449 GCA_947396885.1 Heligmosomoides polygyrus polygyrus
CAGAGGCGCTCGGATAAACCGCCCTGAAGGCGCGCTGCCCCTCGCCAGCGGAAGGCACCCGAAGTCGTCCGGACTGCAAGGAATCGATAGGAGAGCCCCTTGACACGACATCTGATGTGGTAGGACGAGCGCACGATCCGTGCAGTGCCGATCCCAAGAAGGCGATTAGCGAGGGTTGACCCCAGCACTCGTCACGGGTCAATCCACACCAAGAATCACCTGACCTGTAGTGCAGTGCAACTATTTATCCAGAGGGTTTTTTCTGCTAATGCTAACCAGACGCGATTCAACATTTATTTATTTGTCGTGTTATTTTCAGCTCAAGCTGATCAGTCTCACTAAAGTATTTCGCTTTTTCACGTCATGATATTCCAACAAGAAGCCCTCATCGTTCGAATATTCGTTAAATTCCTAACTTTTTTAGCTTTAGAAATTAGCGGAATTCAGCGAAAATATCGCTATCAAAAACTAAAAATTAAACAAAAACATTTCACCACTGACCAATGCGGGCGAAAACGGCAACTGCGCATGTAGTGATCCAACAAAACACAAGTCATACGACGAGATTGCGCCATGCGTATTGAGGGAGCGGCACAATCCCTTCGTGTGACGCACCAAAAGATCTTCGTTTTCTACATTTCGAAATTAGTCAAGGAACATTCACTATCAGGCAAATAAGACAGTTCTGGCCGTCGAACCAGTATTTCTTGGGCACCTTTTGTAGTCGCTTCAAAATGGGAAGGTTAACGTATTCCTTAAAGCAACTTTCTTGAGGCATCTTCAATTTGATTGTATGGACGAGACAATTTTGATTTAGAAGGTATCTAGTTTAACTTGAAAGTAGTCCCATTTGAGTTGTGAGTTGGGTGGAAGAGCGCGGTTTGACTTAAAACAGGTTCAGTTTGAATTTGCAGAAGTCCGTTTTAAACGCAGCAAGAGAAAACGGTAAGCATCGAATTAAGATCTGCTGATTGTAGAGAGATTGCAAGGAAGACGTTTTTTTTAACTTTAAAGTGCTTACAAGTACTGAACCCTGAACCATCGATCCATTAGCCATCGCGGTAACCTAAACCTACCTAAAGCACCGGTTTCCTACGCAAGTCTGCCTGTACTTGTCCGATCTTGAAAACCTAAAAATACGGCACTACTATTTAATAATTCTCTGAACTCGCTCGAGCTACCTTTGCCAGTTTTGTAACGAACGTTTGCTGTCCGAGTCTGCACCCTCCTAAACGAATTAAATAGAGTAAGTGCAATAATTTCAATCACACCACAAAGGAAATGGACAACAAAAGCGCCAGAACCAGCTCGACCTTTTCTTCGATCACCGATTTTGCTCAAACTTCGTCTAAGGGCAGGGTGCCGAACACGATGCCAAAGTCCATTTGGCCGACTATAGCAGGAGAGCACCCATACCGATAACTGAGGGTTATCGGTTATCCTGGTGTGGCCACCTTCAAACGGCAGGTAACCTACCGAAATCGGCGGAATTTTCAAAAACGGACATAGGATTCGTAATAAGCGCACAAAATACCCTTAGATGATTTTGGACGAGGAAATTTGGCCAATTTCGAAAATATCGGTTTTCGACGTCATTCCGCGCAGGCTCGGCATTTTCGGCACTTCCTCGTAAAGTACCCTAACTGGTTTGCTCGCTTACGTATTCATAGGCCGTTAGCTCACCGCGACTTCCCGCAAGGGTCGATTGAAATCGGAAAAATCGTGTCAGGCTAGGCTAACCACCATTTTCGCACCACTCTCACTTTGTCCAATCATAAGCTACGTTGCTGTGTTTTAGCGCACATCTTGAACTTTTTACTGCCTACGAAACGCACTGGCTGCAGCCGGAAAAGTTCACACTTGACAGAGTTATCGCGCTCAGAACACGTCCGCGCGTCCAGTTTAGCACAACAACAGTCGATGTTCTCCGCGCTCTTACTCGCCCAGATTGCAGTTCTTGCTGCTAGCACTAACACTTTTCAGTTCGCCACGAAAAGCTCTCTCGAATGGTATCAAACTCAGCCCGGTTTGAAATCATCGATTCGGTTCTCGATGACGCCATCGTCCGCACAGGCTTGGCGAAGAGCGCCGTCCTCGACGGGAAATTGTCAAAAATTCAATTTTTTCGTGATTGGCCGAGACTGATACCGTTAAGGGCGGAAGAAACTCCACTGCTGGCCTCCGCCGCTCTAATATAATATGCAGAAGGGGTTAAAGCGGTTTAGGCAGCTAGGAAGTTGTGAGCACGTCATTGTAAAGCGCCTTCAGCCTCGTGCTTGTCTACGCATTTGCATGCTGTTAGCTTGTTCCTCGTCTTCCCGCAGTAGTCGACTGAACTCGGAAAAAAATCGTGTCACACAAAGCTACATAACCTGCATTTTCGCAGGGCGTAACTTTCGAGCGGTCGCCCCACTCGATCGATAGGTCTTCTTCCGAATGCATTGTTTACGGCACACTCCAAAGGCAAGCTGGACGGTCTTAGAACAATTTCTGAGAAGGGTGGCTGGGAATTTCGGATAAAACTCCTCAAAACGGTCACTTTACAGGCTGCCGCGTCCGTTCGATTGATAGGTTCGACTCTGTATGCATTGTTCACGGCGCACTCCAAAGTGAAGCTGGACAGTCTTAGGACAATTCCTGATTAGGACAGCTAAGAAATTCCGATAAATCTCCCCAGGCGCTCACTCTACAATCTGCTGCCCACTCTACAGGTTGTCTCGCCCACACGATTGATTGTGTCGGGCCTATATGCATTGTTCAATTCTACTGAGGTTTATATGTCAAAAGATAGAGCTTGAGCTACTGAGCTCAAATGTATGTTTATTTTCACAAGTATCTGATTTTTTAAAAAGTTATTTAAAAAAGCCGCTTTGAAACGCTCCAAAGCGGCTTTTTCGGCAAACGGTAAGCCCCAGTTTATACTTGCGCCGCTGGGTGGCGCGGTACGATGGTCGGGATAGATATCGACCTGGCGGCGCAAAAATCGATATCTATGGCATCGTGGTGCAGCGCCGCGTGGCGGCGCAAGTATAAACTAGGGCTAAAGGACATGCCAGGTACTGTAACATTAGTGCTACTGTTATGGACACCTAAAATGTCGGATGCGGACATCTCGGAATACTCCAGTTACGTGAAACTGGGTGGCGAAGTCAACTTGGCCAACGACCTAGCACCGGAGCTGGGCAGGAGGTAACGAGCGACTTGTGGGAGCTTTCGAGAGTGTCGAAGAGTGGCGCCCGTTTGAGTCCCTTATGTGTTTTAAACTTCATTTTCTGTCGTTATTTTATTTTCCTTTTTATCTTTGGGTATACTTATAACTTTTGCCGTTCTTTTATTTCAGACTACCTAGTCTTCGTAGCCACAATGGTGCGATGGTTACGTTGTCCAAAGCATTGCACAGGAGAACCACTATAACATATCCTGGGTTTCCAGATGAACTGAGTGTTCCACCATCAACTTTAATAGCATATAGTAGCATTCTACATTTCACCGACCGCATCATGAAATGAAGGCCGGCTAGAAGAACTTCTTAGAGCGTTTTAAAAATGTGAACCATTTTGCTAAGCGGGAGTTTGTCGGATGTTGATGGCACAAATACGAATTTTTCCACAACAAATCTCTTTCCCACCAGTTGTTACTTGTTCATGCCTAAGCGTCAGAACTTTCGATGATCAAAAGGAGAAGCTGCTTCAAAAGTGGAACACGCTGGCTCTGCGCAGTATTTAATGAAATGCTGTACACAAGAACTTCCAACGATCGAAATGATCGTGGACATTGTACAACATCTGGAGAGGCTAATAGAATTTATGAACTACACAATTTGTGGGGGAATCAAGGTTTAAGCCGTGACATAGACCAGCCTCTGTTTTTTGTTGTTTTGTTATTTTTCGCTTTTTTCCTAAAACAAGCAAAAGTTAACACAGAAGTGAATCGGGGCGAGGTATGTAACTAAAAAGGGGAACTGAATACCACATTCTCTTCAAATCGTCTGCTTTTCATCATGATGAGGCACTGATGCATATATTTATTTATTTACTTATTTATACAATTTTCACATCAAACTGAACAGTTTTCAGATCGAATTGGTACCTTTTTGAAATCAAACTAGACACACTTCTAAGCACGCCTGACATTTCTGAAATCATTCCGAGCCAAATCAGAATGAGCGCCTTCCGCAGGGAACTAAAGACCATTTAAAAGGGTTAGAACAATTTTTTGTACAAGGAAATTTTTAGTCAACTTTCTTTGAAGTCTTAATTCGTTTAATCAACAAGTGAACGCCTTGTTTGAAATTTTATGAAACTCTGATTTTTTGAGAAAAGATAATTGTTTAAAGGTTGGTTTAAAGAGCAGAAAGGCAGTCATGTTTGATTTCTAGAATAAGTGATTGCGCCTTTTCCTCGTCCAAGATGTCGCAATTTTTATGCGATTGGCAACATTCTTGTTTGCGTAGATTTTTACACTTCTAAACGATACAACAAAAACAACTGCAAAGAACACACTTATCCTACTTTGATGCTTTATGTAAGTAGCACCAATTAAAATTCGCAGCAGCTTTTCAAGTGCATGGCGCGATCTTGTCTTTATGATATTGCTGCCTAGTGTTACTGAAGAACCGCCCATCGCAGCAGAGACAATGTACTAAATAACACTGAAAAAGCAACACAGAGAACGCTGCTTTTATAGTTATCGAGTTTTTTTATTTACTTAGTTATTACAAGGCCCGGGTCATAATTACATGCGGTAAGATTGTAATAAAGACACGCTAAATTAGGTATAAAGAGCTGGGTGACCGGGCGATGAAAGAAACAAAACAAAACTAAGCAATCCTAACTAAGCTTTAGTGCAAATAGACGTTTAAAAGAAGACGGTGAGATGTTCACAATGTTCTCTCAGGAGAGATAGAGTCTGAGATGCCCTCTCCTGTCACTTGGCAAAGAGGCACCAAAAAGCCCATTTCAGTAATTGGAAAGCCTACCTGTCAGAACTTTGAACAACATAACTAAATCTGCTCTCTTTCGTCAAGTCTGAAAACTAGACAAACCAAGCATCTTAGCCCTGACACAGCAAGCGGAATATTGTCGTAGTTCAGACCACGACATTTTAGAAAAAGCTTACGGGTGAAGTTTTTCCAAACACTTTCAAGAGGTTTCATGTCTTCCTTTTGACAGGGACTGAAAACTGAAACACTACATTCTACAATGAACCATACGTGAGATGTATAGGGTCTCACAAGAGTATGTAGGTTGGTCTTTGGTTTTTAGTACCTTGAGCAAATTATAAATTCGGCAGTTAGCCTTCTTCACAAGTGCTTTAAAATGATGTTCATAGTTTAGACTACTGAAGAAATGGAAACCCAAATTTCGTGCACTAGTAGGCTGTTCTAAAACTGATCCATTGAGTGTGACATCACAGGAGGCCTCTTGGTTTTGCAGTACCACAAGACAATGCGATTGTTCAGCAGAAAGGGATTGTTCTCAGGTGTTTGCTCATTTGTCTACAAAATCTGTAGCTGCTTGGACAGGAGGCCTCATGGTGCTCGACTAGTTCTAGCTGCGCTTTACAACAAATTTTAACTTATTATTTTTCGAAAAAAAATTTCATAAAATTATTACGCTCATTCCGCCAGATAAACTGAAAGAAATTCAAAGGAAATTAACCATTCGTTCTATGAACAAAAATTTATTCCAACCATCTTAGAGAGTCTGTGGTTTAACCTGTATGAAGCTCGAATTGAAAGACGTTCACAATGATTTCAGAAGCATCAAGTCTGCGTTTTAAATCCTTCAAGGAAACGTCACTACTTGCTGGTCGTTTTTCGCGGTGTGTATGGATGTGACAGCCATTCGAAGAACGTTATTTTCCAATTCTTTTTTTTTGCTCACGCTTCTTCGGCCCGTCTACCAGACGATTTTCAGGCAGATATACATGTAGTTTATATGTGCTCACTGCGCTGAACGGTCGAAACATTGTTGTGCCTGTTGGATCGGCGTGCTCCCGAGTAGATTCCAATAAACAGGGAGAAACGTCTGGAAGAACCCCGACGAGCGTAATCATTCTTGGTGTGGCAAAACGAATGGTCCATCTTAGCGGATGTAAGTCGCCAGAAATCGACTAAAATTCCAGTGGTGTAGCTCGGCCCTTGGGTAACACCCGCTCACGGCCCATCAAAGCGCCAAACAGGAAGCGTATTTGATGTACATAGATGTGAATAGAATCTTTCGAAGAAAATCACATCATTGCCATGCACTCCCAAACAAACCTTCAACAAGTTCTGTAAAGCCAAACGATGTTGTTGTTCAGAGGTTTAACGTCACCGACGACCTCAATTATCGCATCCACTAGGGAGAATGCGAAACAGGAAACAATGAAAAGTAGTGACTGAGGTACGAGCTGCAAAGGAAAAAGCTGTACACATTTTTATTTCCACAAGCCTAGCCGAGTTGAAAAGTGAGTTGAGTGCTAAGGTGCAGACAAGAGTTGTTTGATGTTTGTTTTGAGTTCAGATATTCTGGTTAGTATGTAGCAGTGTCCTAGCAAAAAAAAAAACGACGGAAAAAAGATAGTGATTATGGATGAACATACACCGTATCACTGGTATTAATCTTATCAGCAAACGGTCTCAGGTGTATGTCGGAAGAGCGAAGATAAATAACACTGCAAGAATCTCTACACTTCAAAAAGAAGAAAACTGCATTCCGTACATGCGAATTCCTTGAACTTACCTAGTTATCGAGACCGATAGCTTACAATGAAATCCCACGTCGCACAAGACAACAGCTTTAAACATTTGCAGAAAAATACTGCAAGGTCAAGGAGTCGAACACCTGACCCACGTCTAGGAATAAGTGTTTGCCTTTTTTCTGAACGTCTGATGTTTGGAAGGTGTTGTCTTGTGAGATTGTACGATTCCATTACAAACTTTTTGTCCCCTAACTCTATAGGCTGAGGGGTTTGCTGATTTCAAAAATGGGACATACTTTCCTACTACTAAGGGGGAGATTCTCGCAGGTCATCTTTGTCGTTTGGACATACGTCTGATTCCGTGGTTAGGAAAATTTTATGCTCAAGTACAATTCGGCGTTGTCCTTGTTGCTAGATGCAGCAACTGCCGGCGTCTTAGGAGCTCTTCTAGCTTTGCAGGTTGGCCTTGCATTAAGAGATCGCAGACCAGGAAGGGCGAGTGAGGCCATGTTCCTGGAACAGAACCGGCATGGAACATGTCAGGGAAACATGGAGGCACACACAAATTGATAACTCGAGGCGTTCGTGTCAAGTCGTGCTGTCAAGGATGAGCAGCATCTTAAGGCTCCCGCACACTTCTGCGGCGTTGTAGATGACCTATCCTTAACCATAGACAGAGGCGCAGAGCGCCCTCGGCGGCGTCCCTGCCATACCCTTAACCATAGCGGCGAGCTGCATTACGACAGAAGTGTGTGAGGGCCTTCAAACGGATGGTGCAGTAGCAAACAGACGTGTGCCTTTTGGACGTGACTTTGGAGAAGCATCATGAAACACCCTTGGATTTTACGTTTTGAGACCAATCATTCTTTACGAAAGTCATGCTTTTGTTGAGTAATGTAGAGAATGAAGAATAGAAAGGTTAGATCTATCCTAGTGGAGCGAACTCAACCTCTAGGTTTTTGACAACGGCGACGAAGGTGAACTATTCGATTGTTCGAAAAATTTCCTGTCACTCAGTTTGGCACTTCGCTTCTCTCGAAAAGTGTTTTAAAACCTTCTATCGATAACACGTATAAATATACGTACTATTTTCACATCAATTCGGACACTTCTCAAGTCAAATTGGGCACCTATCACGTCAATTTGGTCACTTTGGATGTCAAACTGGGCACTCTAAATAGTCTCGATGACTTTGAAGCAAAAGTGAATGCGTTCTTTTTGAGAAAAAATAAATGAAATTTTGTTTTAATGCTCAACAAGACATCAATCATTTGGTGCATTATGAAAAGAAATAGCTCATACGATCGGCTTGCTCGCTGCAATTTTTATTCGATTTCTATATAAATGCTGCTTACATAAAGCGTCAAGGTGAGGACACGTGTGTTTTTTACAGATGCTCTTTTCGCACTTTTTACATCTGTGTAAGTACACCCAAACAAAACTTTCGCTATCAATCGAATAAAATTCGGAGCGTCTTGGCCGAGGGCGAGGCAGAATCACTTGTTCTGGAAGTAAAAAATGGCCGCCTTTCTGCGCTTTAAGACAACGTTCAAACCATATATTTTTCTGAAAAAATAAGAACTTTATGAAGTTTTAAACAACGTTCACCTATTAAATAGGTAAATTAAAACTTCAGTGTCAATGATACTAAATTTTATTCGAACGCAAAAGTTTTCTAACCTTTTTCGAGAATCTTTATTTCAATGTGAAAAAATCGCTTTGAGCTGGAAGACGTTCAGGTGGATTTCAAAAGATTTAGGCTTGTTCAGAAGAGCGTCCAATTTGAAAATTCTAGTTTGACGTAAAAATGGATTATATTAGGTTGTAAGGAAAGTTCTGGCAGTTTTCGCCCCTCTTTGGTATCAGCTTAGATCAAACAAGAATCAAACAGAAAATATCAAACAGCGATCTACTCGCGGAGATACGTCACCTTAAAGAAGAAAATTTGCTGCTCAAGCAACAGTTGAACAATTCCGTTGCTTCCAACGTAAATGGTGCACCTAGGTATGCTTCTGAAGCGTTTCATGCATCGGAATCTGAGACCGAAATGAAAAGATCAATTGTTTTGTCTAATCTCCCTGAGTCTTCTGATAATAGAGCATCTCTAAGGATTTCCCATGACGTGTCATGTGTCAGGCAACTTCTTGACTATTTAGATATTGAGTGCTTTCCTACCGCAGTTTATCGGATGGGTAAACCCAATCAGAGTCGTCCGCGACTTATTAAAGTTGTGCTCCCTGCATCTAAATTCCAAAGAGAGGCGGTAAGGCGGGCTCCTCGCTTGCGGTTCTTCCCTCTATGTAAGGGTATCTACCTACGCCCTTCCTTATCAAGGGAGGAGAGGGATCGTAGGCGTGAGGAACGTCTTACCAGGATGGGTCAGACTAGCGTTTCCAGTCACGCAGTACCGGTGGGGAGGGAATCGCAGTCTGAAGCCCATCAACTTGACCTTACCCAGGATACGCTACAGTCAGAGCTCAACAGTTCCCTGGGAAACTGATGAGTTCTCCAAGGACTGCACGTATCCCGATCTTGTGTCTTCTTTCAAATATTAGGTCAGTTGTCAAAAATTGTAATTCTTTGGTTTTTAGCCTTTGTCAAAATAGCTATGATATTGTAGTCTTAACTGAAACTTGGCTTACACCTATTAATGATTTAGGCCCTCTCCTAGGTATAGCCAATAGCAAATACGTTGGCATTAGGTGCGATAGGCTTGAAAAAAAAGGTGGTGGTGTCATGTTGCTCATAAAGTGTTCCTTCTCCTACGAAGTAGTTTTTTGTGAATCTGTCAATGAGGCATATGAAATTTTAATCTGTGATATCGAAATAGATACACAACCTTGCCGTTTCATTGTCCTTTACAGAGCTCCGAGCTGTAACACAAGTTCGTCCGTCAACCTTGTTAAAGCCACAAGCGACTTTTGCATTTTTAGTGGTCCATGTGTTCTTTTAGGAGACTTCAACCTTCCTGACCTGTCTTCGGCTAACCCTGGCGTAAGCTCCAAATTATTTCGAGATCTCTTCGATATCCACGGCTTCCAGCAAGCAGTGCATAAACCTACTAGAAGAAACACTGTGCTTGATCTCGTGCTATGTAACTCCCCTAAATTGGTGCATGATGTAGCTGTGGGTGCCCCACTGGGAAATAGTGACCACGCTGCAATTACTTTTAAAATTATTTGTAGCAGAGATCAACGGACAGTTAGTTCGACATGGATAAGAGATTTCAAAAAGGCTGATTATAGCAAAATTAGGGAACACCTAACTAACATTGACTGGGTTGGCACATTTGGCGCTTTAAACGATGTCGAAGAAATGTATGAAACACTGCTTTTTATCCTACACTATGTTATAGATTTATATGTGCCAAGGAGGTTAGTTGATCCAAATCGCCAGATCGTTCCAGATTACCTTGCTAGAATGAAGCGTCGTCAAACTACATTATGGAACAAGGCTATTCATTCCGCCCTGAATGAAGATTGGGCTGAGTATCTATTTTTCAGCAGAAAATTTGACAAAGCCCTTTTACGGTACAATCTTTATGCTGAAAAGAAATCCATTCTCTCAAAGGACAAGACAGCTTTCTATAGGTATATTGCCTCTCGTACAGAAAATGATAACTTTATTCCAAATCTAAGGAATGAAGAGGGTGTTTCTATTTCCTCAGCTCGTGGTAAAGCTAACCTTCTTGCAACTGAGTTTCAGAAGGTCTTTAACCAATCCGCTTGCAGTAGTTCCGCGTTTTTTGCATCCCAGGACAATGCATTACCTAGCTTCCCCCAAATGGGGCCTACGCTGTGGTTTCATAAAGAGGAGATTTTCGACATATTAACTAAATGGCCTAAGTCTTTCTCAACGTCCCCGGATCATCTACCATTAACGTTTATCAAACAAGTTGCGGATTGTATTGCTTATCCATTAGAACTAATCTTCAATTCGAGCTATATGAGAGCTGAGGTTCCTACAAGGTGGAAACATGCCTTTATTACGCCAATTCGCAAAAAGCCACCATTCAATCAACCGGGTAATTACCGACCTGTCAGTATAACCTCTGTATTCGTTAGAGCTTTTGAAAAGATTGTAAAGAAACACATGCTGGGTCATATTGAAGAGCATAACATCATCTCTAAGGACCAGTTTGGTTTCCTGAAACAACGCTCGGTGGAAACAGCTGTTCTTTCTGCTTTAAACGAGTGGACTAAATCTATGGACCGTAGAAAACGCACAGATATTGTATTTTTTGACTTTTCTAAAGCCTTCGACAAGGTTCCTACAGAAAAACTATTGTACAAGATGGGAAGGGTAGGCATACATCCTATGATTGTAGACTGGATAAAGAGTTTTCTTACGGGCAGAACCTATCAAGTCAGAGTAGGACGAGAGTATTCATCGGTTTATTCTGCCCCCAGTGGTGTTCCACAGGGTGGAGTACTATCGCCTTTACTTTTTCTTTTGTACACGTATGAGATTCCTGATTCAGTTCAAAGGTTTGGAGTTTCTTGTAAAATGTACGCGGATGATATAAAGATCTATAGAGAAGTCGACAATCTAGAAAGCTCCTGTCATGTCCAAGCGGCTATAAATTTTGTAGAGAATTGGGCAAGCACCTGGGAACTACCCCTTTCGGCTGAAAAATCGCATTGTCTTGTGATTCAATCTAAATCTCAAAGTCACCGTCCAACATACACACTCAACGGGTCAATTTTAGAGCAACTTACAAGTGCACGAGATTTAGGGTTCCATTTCTCGAGTAACCTAAACTTTGAGCATCATTATAAAGCACTTGTTAAGAAGGCTAACTACCGAATTTATAACTTGTTCAAGGTGCTGATAACCAAAGATCAACCTTCTTTTCTGAGAGCCTACAAATCTTACGTAAGGCCCATTGTTGAATGTGGTGTCTCAGTTTTCAGTCCCTGTCAAAAGAAGGACATAAAACTCCTTGAAAGTGTTCAGAATAACTTTACCCGTAAGCTTTTTCTAAAGTGTCGTGGTCTAAATTACGACAATATTCCGAGTGGGTCTGACAGGGCCAAAATGCTCGGGTTGTCTAGCCTTGAGACTAGACGAAAGCGAGCAGATTTAGTTATGTTGTTCAAAGTCCTGACAGGAAGGCTTTCCATTGATCCAGTTGGATTTTTTGGCACCCCTTTGACAACTGACAGAAGAGGGCATCTCCGACTTTACCTGCCACTTGCAAGGTCAAAAGTAAGGTCAAGTTTCCTCATTCACAGGAGCATCAGGGAGCTCAACACCTTGCTTTCGGAGAACGAGAACATTGTTAATATGTCTCTATCCTCTTTTAAACGTTTAATTGCGCTAAGGTTTCGTTAGGCTTATTTTTTGTTTGTTATTGTTAGAATCTTACCGCATGTGAGTGTTATCCGTGCCTTGTAATAAATAAATAAATAAATAAATAAAGCTTGCACTAAATTTGAACGGCTAGTCAACTAAACGATAAGTTGTGCTTCTCAGGTGAGGGAATAATTCTTCTTCTTGCTGAAGTGCTTTTCATGTATTTCTTCAACATTTCTGATTTCTGAAGGAACCCTAATTATATTATAGCATGGAGAAGACGGCTTTCCGAACTGTTTTACTTCACGAATTCAAACTTGGTCGGACGGTGATGGAAACAGTTGTGAGAAAAACTGCATGGGGAGAAGATATCGCCTCGGAGCGAACCGTTTTTCGCTGGTTCAGTAAGTTTCGGAATGGAAGAGAATCGAGGCGCGAGCTGGAATATCATAGGTCGTTGATCACGATGCTCAACCATCACGATAACTCCTCCAATTTTAAGTTGTTTGAGAAACGGTTGGTGCCGTTCAATTCGTCTCCTCGAGATCTACACAACCGTGTATGAAACTTTACCAGACCTCCGCATTTTCGCCGTGGGTGGCCTAAAAAATGACTGAAGCAGGCTTTTACGATTGGAGCAGCTTATTTTCCATGACTTGCATGTTCCGGACTATCTCAAGCATGACGTACGTCGCCAGTGACCTGTTATGCCGGGAACCCTGCGATGCTGCGCCGTGCACAATGTATATAATATCGAACCTATCAATCGAGCGGGTGCGACAGCTTGTGGAACTGCGGAGTTTTATCAGAAATTCCTAACCACCCTATTCAGGAATTGCTGTACTCTGTTCCGAGAGGACTTTGGAGTGCGCCGCGCACAATGTGTATAGGATCGAGCCTATCAATGGAGTGGGCGGCACGACAGCTTGCAGAGTGAGCGTTTGAGAAGGTTTGCCACAAATTCCCAGCCGCCCCATTCAGGATTTGCTGTTCTCTGTCTCGACAAGGCTTTGGAGTGCGCCGTGCACAAGGTATATAGGATCGAACCTATCAATCGACTGGGCGCGACCGCTAGCAAATTGCATCGCGGGCGTGTTCTGAGCGCGTCAACTCTGTCAAGTCCGAATTTTTCCGGCTGCAACTTGTGAAGGCAGTAGAAGGATCAAGAAGCGCGCTGAAACACAGCAACGTAGCTTATGATTATACAAAGTTACAACGGTGCGAAAATGCAGGTTATCCTTGTGTGACCTATTTTTTCCGACTTCGGTCCACCACTGTGGGAGGGCGCGATTAGCTAACGGCCTACGAATGCGTAGGCAGGCAAGCCAGTTAAGGTCCTTTACGATGAAGTGCCCATAACTCCCCCAGCTGTCCAACCTGCCTTAGTTCCAGCTGCCACTTTAGAGCGGCGGAGGGCAGCGGTGAAGTTGCTTCCACGCTTACTAACCCATATTTAAGTTTTAAACCCTCGAAATGTTACCGTTCGTTCTATCGAACGGTATCAGTCTCGGCCAATTCCGTGAAGACTGATTTTTTTGACAATTTTCCGTCGATAGCGAGGGCGCTCTTCGCCGAGCATGTTACAGCCATTTGAGGCTGGTAGGGTCAGGATCACTGACCACCCTCAGTTATCGGTATGGGTGGTCTCCTGCCATAATCGGTCAAATGAACTTCTGAATCGAATTCGGAACCCTTAAGAACCCCTGAGTTTAGACGAAGTTTAGGCAAAATCGGTGTTTCTGACCCGACTCTCCATGAGAAAATCCAAAGCCTACCAAAATCGGTGGAATTTTCAAAAATGGACGTTGGATTCGTATTTGGCGAACTAAATAACTACTTGACGATTTTGGAAAAGTTTGGACAAGAAAATTTGGCAAATTTAGTAATCATTGAATCTCGATGATGTCATCGTCCGCGCAGGCTCGGCGAAGAGCGCCCTCGTGCTCGACGGGGAATTGTCAAAAAAAAAAAAAAAACAGTTTTCCCGGAATTGGCTGGATTTGATCCCATTCGATAGAGCTTTTCGAGATAAACGGAACGATACCATCTCGAGTGTTGAGACTCAAATGTGGGCGAGTAAGGGCAGAAAAAACTTCACCACTGCTTTCCGCAGCTCTAAAAAGGCAGCTGTGACTAAGGCAGATTAGGCAGCTGGGGAAGCTATTGCATTCGCCGTAAATTACCTTAACTGATTCGCTCGCCCACGCATTTGCATGCCATTAGCTCCCCTTGTCTTCCCGCACTAGTCGTCTGAAGTCGGAAAAAATCGTGTCACACAAGGTTTACTTGCATTTTCGCACCGCTGTAGCTTTGTGCAGTCATAAGCTACGTCACTGTATTCAGGCGCACTTTTTGAACTTTCTACTGCTTACAAAGTTCACAAGGTGCAGATTCAAACGTGACAGAGTTATTGCACTCAGAACACGCCCGCGGAGCAATTTGCTAGCGGTCGCGCCCAGTCGATTGATAGGTTCGATCCTATATACCTTGTGCACGGCGCTCTTCAAAGTCTTGTCGGGACAGAGAACAGCAAATCCTGAATAGGGCGGCTGGGAATTTGTAGCAAAACTTCTCAAACGCTCATTCTACAAGTTGTCCCCCTCTCAACTGATAGGTTCGATCCTATATGCATTGTGCACCGCGCACTCTCGGAGGATTCCTGGCATGAGAGAACATTGGCAACGTACGCCATGCTTGAAATACTCCGAAAACATACAAGTCCTGGGAAATAAGATGCTCCAATCGCAAAGAGCTTACAACAGCCATTCGTTTTGGCCACCCACAGTGAAAATGAGGTGGTCTGGTAAAGTTGCATACATGTTTGCGTAGATCTCGAGCAGACGAATCGAACGGCATCAACCGTTTCTTAAAAAACCTCAAAATGGCGGTTTTTGCGACGTTTATTCAAAGAAAGCGTCCAGTACTACACTTCTGCATGACAACGCACGACCGTATGTTTCGCGGATGGTCCTCCAGAAATTGAACGAACTGCATGTCGAAACTCTCCCTCAACCGCCAGATTCGCCAGACCTAGCGCCAACTGGCTTTCACTTGTTCAAGCATCTAGATAGCTTTTTAAAAGATAGAGTGTTTAAAAACCAACGTGTTGTAGAATCTATCTGACAATCTAGAATTTATTCAGTTTAGATCACCAGAGTTTTACGAAAATGGCATAAGAAGGTATCACATTGGAAGAGTTGTGCTGATTCTAATGGTGCTTATTTTGAATAAAACGGTAAATACAACTTGAGCTAGTTATGGCTCTTCAAAAATAACGTGGAAAAACTGCCAGAACTTTCCTTTATATATACTTGCGATACTTGCGACCCGTTCCTCAGCAACGATTTTTCTTGCGCGAGTCCCAACTTGTTTGCCACCTTGTTCGATATTGAGCCAAAGTTGACCAGTGGACGAGCACCTTAATCGAGTTGATGTTAGAGGCACGGATGTTGTTCCGATGAGCGAGCGAATCTTGCCATCGTAGAGGAGGGCAACCGAGTGGTCGTTTCTTGCTGAGTGGTACCCAGTGTATAGTGGCACTACTCCAACGTCCGTCCTTTCGTCTCACCAAATGTCCAGCGAAATGGTGTTTCGCTTCATCGATATGAAGAATGACATCCTGGACTCTGGACACTGCTCGAAGTTGTTTATTGTGCAGTCCGGAGAGTCGCTGCTGGTGTAGAGAGATGCCGACCATCTTCCTTTCCAAAGCCGTTTGCACTCTTCGTAATTGATCTTCTGCTGCTTTTGTTAGTGCCCATGTTTCACAGGCGTAACATAGCGCAGGAAGAACTGTGGAGTTGAAGATCTTAGCTCTCAGTTCACAGTTATTGCAGCTCTCGACCACGTTTCTCACAGAATTGTATGTACGCCGCCAATGCCGCTTTCTTCCTTCGTGATATTTCCGGTCTGAGGTCATTCTACATGTTCAACAGTTGCCCGAGGTGGACGTAATCTTCGACTTCCTGTAAAGGAACTTCTTCAGACAGTACTGGGTCACCGACCACGAATTCACTCCTCATAAATTTCGTCTTCGACATGTTGATCGTTAATCCAGCATCAGCCCCTTCGATGTGAAGTTCGTGCAGCATTCTTGATGCCTGTTGCGTGGACTTTGTGATGAGGACAATATCATCGGCAAATCTCAGGTGGTTCAGCTGCCTCACATCGACTTCGATGCCATAGTCGCTCTAATTAAAGCGACGGATGGTTGATTCCAAACACGCTGAGAAGAGGCTGGGAGAGATGGGATCGCCTTGACGTACGTCTCTTTCTACAGCCACCTCTAAGTCGCGATGAAATGGGTGAAATACAGTGATGCACCCGGTGTAGCATTTGCTCAGAATGTTTGTGTATCGTGGTTCGATCCCCTGCTCGTTAAGTGCTTTCCAAACTTTCTGCGATTCCACTGAATCGAACGCTTTGTGGTAATCGATAAACGTCGACACCAGAAGTTAGTGGTATTCTCGAGAAGCTTCAATTAGTCGACAGCAGGTCAGTATGTGATCCAAGGTGCTGAACTTCCTTCGGAAGCCTGCCTGCTCCACCGGTTGCGCTTCTTCCAGAGATCTCCTGATGCGCGATAAGAGACACATGGTAAAGACCTTGCATAGCTCCGGTAGGAGAGTTATTGGACGATAGTTAGAAAGGTCCTTCCTGTCGCCTTTTTTAAACAGCAGAATCGTCTTGGATCTCTTCCATGCAGACGGTATTTCGCATTGCGTCACATAGGGGGAAAAGCGCTGCACTAAGGCGTTGATCATCTCATGACCAAAAGCCTGCAGAATTTCGACAGTGATTCCATCGGCGCCTGGGGATTTACCTTTGGACATCGTCTCAATCGCATGACGCACTTCAGATGGCAGGAACGTCGGAACATTGTCGCCAAGAAGTAGACGTGCAGCGGTAGAGTGGCGTCTTGTCTTGAAAAGGTTCGTGTAAAAGTCCGCCATTATAGATTCCATTTCTGGCCTAGATGAAGAACGCGTTCCATCAGGAGCCTTCAAGCAGGAATCACATAACGATATTTTGCAAGATCACGTTTTGTTTTCTTCAGACTCCGTTTGTTGGCTGCTGCGTCCAATAGTCGCTGACGTGAGAAACTCCTGTGATCCACCGTAAGCTTTTGTCTGCACAATATAGTGTACTCAACGTAATTTCGTTGACGGTCCATCAGTCTTCGTTGTGCAAGGAGACGTCGCGTGATATCGGAGATTCGGCGAGAGCTGTGATTTGGAGCCGCAATACAGCTCCGGTGGGCAATCGTCGTTACTGCGTTTATCAGCCGAGTATAGTTTTCATCGATGCCGCCCGACATTTTTAGGTTTGCACTTTCCACCATTGCGTGAATCGCCTCTATGTCCAAAACCGTTGCCTTGGGAATTCTCGATCGTATCCGTGAAGAGCGTATGTGGGACCGATTCGCGTGAAGTCGAGCTCGCAATAGACGGTGATCGCTACCCGTATTGAAGGATGGGACGACTCCTACATCTGTCAAGGCCCTTCTGCTGCACAAGATGTGGTCCAACTCGTAGAGATGCTCTCAGTTCGGAGATGAGTGTGTCCATCTCCAATGGCGACTTAAGGAACTGGCTGTTGCTGTGATACAGATGATGTACTTCGCAAAAGTTTGCCAGCTTCTCACCATATTCGTTGCGGGTCTTCGCACCATTAGGCCCGATAAAGTACTCACCAGCTCTACGAGGTCTAATACGTGCGTTGAAGTCTCCAGCTACAACTACATAGCTGCTCTTCTGTGCTCTAACCAGATCTCCTAGCTCTTCATAGAAATCGTTATGGAGTTCCTCGTCGCTGTTGGCCGTCGGGGCGTATACTTGAATTACGGAGACATCGACGTTCCTCGCCAGAGTTGCAGTGAGTACGTCGAGTCGATGGCCATAGAAAGTGACACTAGTTACGCTCTTCGCAAAATCGGGTGCTACAATGAAGCCGACTCCTCCTGATGTTGTTTCTGCTCTACGCGCTCCGAGGAATACAGCAGTTCCATCGTTCCACAAGCATGATAGAGGATCCTTACGTTTCGTTTCGCTCAGTCCAATTACATGATACGAAATCCGTTTTGTCTCCTCGATTGAGGCCGATAACTGAGCGGCCGTGTTGATGCTACGACAGTTGTATGTGCAAACAATAAAATGGCTCGCTCTTGTCCGTTTCCGATGGTAGCCTACTGCCCTGAGATTTCTTCGCCTTTGGCTGTTTGCTGATCCAGCGCTACCGTAATGGGCAGTGACAGCCTGCAGGAGATTAAGGCAGGAGAACGAAGTTGTTGTAGCATAATTCGTCCTACAGGATAGCCTTGCTGGGGCGTTCCTGCTGCTCAAGGAGAGCGCCTACTCACCATGAGCTTGTGCACTTTGGGTTCTTTAGTCACGGAAACTGGTCAGAGGCTTGGCAGGCCTTATCCTTGCGCATATCCCGGTTTCTGCTACAAGCTGGTACACCACGGCAAGGTAGAATCCAAATACCAGTCCTTTATATATATATCAATAAATAAAAATAAATATATATAAGGTTGTCCCATAAGTCCCCGCTGTTTTCTCAACGATTCACTGCAGTTTTCGCCGGTGGTTTCTTGCATAGGGCGCCTTTTATACTCGCGCCGCCGCAGCACGGCGTGGTGGTTGACATAACTATCGATTTTTCGCGCCGCCCGGCAGCGCTGCATCACATTCATACTCCGCCGCCTCAAAACACCACATCTGACGGAATCTCGGGTTACGGTATTCGGCGAATCGCGCCGCTGGGAGGAAGGACGCGGCGTGGCGCATGAGCTGCGGCAGACTCGATGTGGAGTGGGAGATTCACCACCGAGATGAATCATTTTGCTATGTCCTCCTTGTTTTGGCTCCTCATCTAACAAAACAAAGAAGGTGTAGCAAAATTATGGCACTATTGCACTTCCAGGAGCTCGATGAGAGGTCGAAAAGTTTTTTCGACCAAACGTTTTCCGGGGGGGGGGGGGGGGAGGGTTATTTAGCGTGCAGATCACGAATCTGACATCCGTCTTCGGTGACCATTACCTTAGCCACCAGTACCTTTCGTAACCTAGGAAGGGAATGGGGATCTGTAGACATTCACGAAGTTTTACCTACTACGCTAAAGATATGTTCAGTGAACAATTACCACGGAATGGCAATGTGAGAGAGAATTCTGAGCGATTCTCGACAATGAGTACCTTCCAGCAATTTTACTTTTGAACCCGCACATCTGCAAAATAAAGAGTCGTTTAGTGCCATTTGCATTGCAGGGGACTCGACTCAATGCCACACTCACCAATTTCAACCGTAGGTTGAGCAGACGACGTCGACCCCAGCTTTGAGAAAGGATTCGTCGTTCCCCACAGGGTTCCCACCACTAACATTAGCCAGATGCATTTCGCTGATCAGCCAGACGGATCCTTTCTGTTTTGGTTCTTCAGTAGTCATGGATCGTCTCCTCCGTCGTCCTTTATGGCGCACGGAACGTAGTACGTAGAAGATGGTCGCCGCGCGTCGCTGACGCTTCCCATTCTAAAGGCCCCCACAGAGTTCTGCGGCAACACCGCTCGCCGCTATGGTTAAGGATAGGGCAGAGACGCCGCCGGCGGCGAGCTCTGCGTCTCTGCCCTGTGGTTAAGCATAGGGCCGCGGCGCTGCCGCAGAACTCTGTGGGGGCCTTAATTACAATCGCGCAGCGGCGCGTGAAATTCGGGAGAGGCGCGACTGGCCGCGCCGCGTCCCGAATTGACGCGCCGATGCGCGGCGGGAGTATAAAATACGCCTAGCGCTGCATAGCTTTCGAAAAAGAATGATTTGCTCTATCAGAGCATGTATCGCATTTCTTTCATGAATTTTGTTTTAGGTCGTTGAAGTGAAAAGTGAAAAAGTAAAAAAAGTAGCCATTTGCGCACTTGATCTCTCCGCTTAGGTTTGTAATTTTTTGCACAGTTTTTTATAGCACTTGGAAGACAATGTTCTTTACTACAAGAATATGTGTTAGTGCTATTTGCTCACTTGACCTTTATTTATTTTTAGGTCATCAAATTGGGACGTCCAAAGGGGAAGAGTTATTTTGCCAACAGCTCCTGCTCTGTGGTTGGACTTTTTGGGTTGGTATTGTATGTCATTAGAAAGAGAATGTCTTGCCCTATAAGAATATTTGTCGAATTTATTGATTTCTATTGAATATCAACAACATGCCAAAAAGAGAAAAATCGTCTTCACCAACAACTCTTTCTCCTTATTCAGTCTGTCTTGCTCAGTTTTATATGACAATTGAAAGTGGGTGTCTTGCTCTACCACAGCATATAATTTCTACTTCGGTCATTTAAATGTTTGCTAATTTTCAGGTCATCAAAATGGAGTGCCAGGTAGACAACAGGAACCAGCGAGTGACGATCGCTGCCGGCCTGCTTGCCCGTCATCATTCATCAAACGGACACATTCAACGATTTTTGCACAGAATTGCAACTGGCAATGAAAAATACGGTCAACCAGTGTTCCAGTGCCTTAGCCGCATAGGACCCTGGTTGAAAGCAAAGCGAAGAAGGTGGCAAAAGTGCTCATCCTTGTTGACCTGGCACTGCTCCATTTTTATGACCTGAAAATTAGAAAAATTTAAATGGCCAAAGAATAATTCATATATTCTGGTAGAGCAAGACATCCACTTTCGAATGGTGTATAAAACTGAGCAAGATAGACTGAACAAAAGAAGGAATTGTTGGTGATGATGATTTTTCTCTTTTTGGAATTTTGCTGACATTAGACAGAAATCAATGAGCGCAACACAGATTCTTATAGAACAAGATACTTCCTTCCGAACGACATATAACATCTACCAAAAAAGTCCAACCACAGAGCAGGGGCTGTTGGCAAAAATAACTCTTCTCCTTTGGACATCCCAATTTGATGACCTAAAAATAAATAAAGGACAAGTGAGCAAATAGGACCAACACGAATTCTTGTAGTGCAGATAATTGTCTTCCAAAAGCTCTAAAAAACTGTGCAAAAATTCCAAACCTAAGCGGAGAGAAAAAGTGCGCAAATAGCTACTTTTTCACTCTTTCCTTTTTCACTTCAACGACCTAAAAATTGACAAAATTCATGGTGGAAAAGAACTGCAATACGCTCTGATAGAGCAAATCATTCTCTTTCGAAAGCTGTATAGCGCTATGCAAGAGACCGCTAGCGAAATTCGCAATGAATCGTTCAAAAAGAACGGCGGGGCTTATGGGACAGCCTAATACAATTTTATTTTGCTTAGCCTAGTATCCACTATAAATTGCATTCACGCTGAGGAGTTGGTTTTTAGTTCTATATCCTATAATGTGTAGTATATAATAAAGGTTACAGTTCTCTGTTTTATAACATTTAATACTGGATTCAGTGAATCAATGACATTCTGGTTGTTCATTTAAATTTTTTGTAAACATGAAAACAAAGGATAGCTTTTCTGGGAAATGCGAAAGAACTGACCTGAACTGCTTGTGTAGCGTTCTGCTTCCCTGAAGTAGTGAAATCCAGGCGGGATTTCCAATCAGACTCAGGGACTTTAGTTTTGGGCAACTTTTTCGTAAGTTCTCCAGCAGGAGGGCCGGATGATGAACCTGTATCACAAGCGAATTGCGAATGTGAACATGTTGATAGCGATTTTGAATCGAGGCGATTACTGTCAAAATCGGTCGGCTGTAATAACGCGAAGACACACCTCCAACATAGGGCGACAAAACTTCGAAACTGACCTCGTTGTAGTCAATACTCAAAGTTTTCAGTCGAGGAAATGACGGCATGTTGAAGGCGCTCTCATTTAGGAAGTTCCCGTCTGCAATTAGGTGCTCCAAAGACACCCGGCCTCGAATGACATCGACAGGAAGATTCCTATAACAACTCATCACATCGTATGGATTGCGGGTGGACATTTTTGTGAGTAATTGCAAACTTGTCTGAAATATTTTGTATAGGTTAGTATAGTTTAGCGAAGGGGGGGGGGGAGAACAAGAACATGGGGTCGGCAACAGAGATTTCGGCATGCTGCGCTAAGGTTCAAGCATGGAACGCAATTTTTGAGGAACATTTACGACCCCACCCTTCCGATGCGGATTTGGTACGATTCTCTGTCTCAATAACTGCTTTACTTCTTATCCGTATTTTCAACTTTCTACGTGATTTTAGAACCCGTTAATAGGTTTTTTTCAGGTATAGATTCGACATAGGTGAAATTCTCGAGCAGCTTCGTTCACAATAGGGACGTGTTATAAGCAAAGAATTAAATCATTTAGTTTTAAATGCTGATTGTTGCACAGTGAAAAACAAATAGTTTCTAGTTTTCGAACCAATCACAAGGAATTCAACTTTTGCCGATTTTTCGAGGACGTCATGGACACGAAGCTATTTTTCTGCCTGAAGGAACGATATCTTGATCTAAAATTGTATTCTATAAAGGATCATGTGCTAATTGGTAATGGAGACCACCTGCACCGATCTTCGACATGATTAGGGAGGGGGCTCGTCTTCAAAATCGTCGCTTTTCATGAAAATAAAATTGTTTTCCTCATAAAAAAGCCAAGCTATACAGGTGGAATTTTGCGTTATACAACTTCGATCCTAATTTGTAATTTTGGGTTATTTTCGGAAATTCAGCGCGTAAGCCCCCAAACGTCGGCGCGAGAAATCCTTAACGCATTTCGGATACCGGCTGCTGACCCAAAAATCAACCGTAAGTAGGAGTGCCTATATGCGTATACCATTTTTAACGTCGACTTGTAGATTCTTCTAAACGGGCATAATACTTTTGAAATTAAACTGAACATCTTACAAATCAAATCTACTTTCACATATAATTAGTGACTTTCAAAAAAATTAGAATATTTTTTCAAGGGAAATACGACTTTACTCTTCAAGTAACCAATAAGTGAACATTTTTTAAAATTTTATAAAATAAGAGTTTAAAGCTTGTTTTACAGAGCAGGAAGACAGCCATTTTCAGTTTCAAAACAAGATATTACGCCATGTCCTCGTGCAAGACGTCGCGAATAAAGAAGAGAAGAGCGAGAGTGTCGTATTACTATAATCAAACTTTAATTTGAGCTCCAATCTTTTGTAAGTTAAATTCAGAGCACGACGTGGCCATTCCAGGTGTCACTTTTGCCTTATCAGCACGCCCTGAACTGATTCAATTTTCTGCCATTTTTGGACCACCCAGGGGCATTTAGCAAAAACGAAACACAGCTCTGTGATCCTCGTCCGATGCTCATGTAGGCCACGTGCAGGATCTTTAAAGAGAGCTCATGGCCTTGCTTGTTAGACTTCTATAGGCAATCTTAGGCTGCTAACAGTGCTAGCCATAAAGGACATTTAATAAGACCGATTAAGCGTTATGAGTGGCGTGATCTTTGTCTTATTACCAGATTTGAATGCTAACTTCATTGCGTTTAAAATATTGTATTTCTACTTACAGAAAGATTGTGCATAAACTTTGATTTCTTATACTAGTAATATGTATTTGAAAAATCATCTTGATGATAAGAACCCAAGAATCTTTGATTGTTCTATGTTGATGGGGAGTAGTGGGATGCCGCCTTGCCTGCCTTCTAAACTCTTCTACGGTAGTTCATTTATTCCCACAATTTTGAATATATTTATGAGAAATTAAATGGTTTAATGAGCTGTGTGTTAACTCCGTTTCCGTGTTCCATGTCCCGGCTTCCGCCCATTTTTGAACTCTTCCGTTCCACATTTAGTGTTCTGGTTTTCTTGAGAAAAAAAAACTTCCGCGCATCCCTGTTGATAGCGCAGCTCATCAAATCCTCAAAACAGAGTTCAAATTTGCAGCCTACATACGTCTATAGCATTTGCTGCTATACATACTGATATGATATTATTCAATGCCTTCTAGTGAAAATTAGGTAGGTTACGATAATTATTTCACCTATAGAGCTGACTATATAAAATTTGTACCCAACGCAATTGATCAATAATGATGTTCGACCGAGCTGGTCGGGCTTTTGCAGAAAATGTAGTCAAAATTTCACTCCACCTGAGCCGTTGGTTGGATATATCAATAGAAAGGGGGCGTCCGCCACTGCAGACGATAATAGGAGCACATATGTCAGCAGATGAAGAAGCAGCACTGCTACGAGCACAAGTGGTAGCACGAATTGAGATCATCGCCACGATGTTTTCCCACGTGAGTTGAAGAGGGTTAGGTCGTGGGTCGATGACTGGTTCATTGAGATAGCGATGCGCTCACGCTATCGTCCCTGGCACTGCATGGAGGTCAGATAAAAGCCACATACCGCCAAGATCTGAGTAGCCTTCAATGGTGAGCACTAAATGAGCAGTGCCTGTTATGATCATTTGGAAGCCATTCGGTGAGACGGAGATTCCACCTATCGTCCCTTCGTCGAAGCAGGTGTCCGGCCCAGCGATATCCGGACTTCCTCATGTACTACAGCGGATCTGATAATTGCGACTTCTCCTTTAGCTCCGAGCTTCGTAGGCCTTCTTGCCATTACTGACGAATGCTTGTCCTCAGAAGACATCTCTCCAGTGCACGATGCGTAGTTTGCATCGCTCTGGCGACTCTTGTTGTCTTGCCAGGTACAGTACCAAGGCGCTGAATATCGAGGCCCTGAGGCCGGCATCTTTGACCTGATCGTTGATTTCGCGAATCGAGCTGAAGGCTGCTCGTCTCCTACGGGCGATTTCAGGAACAAGGTCGGTGCCCATGTTCAGCTCTCTTCCCAGATAGATGTAGGAGTCGACCTGTTGTAGAGCGTACCATTTAACATTACGAGTCCCGTGTCCACCACTGGTTGACCATAAATTGAGTTTTGAACATATTCATGTCCAATCCAATCCTCATACCTGCCACATTGAGCTCGTTCAGCATCTCCTCGACTTCTGCCGTGCTGGTACAAATGAGAGCAATATAGTCCCAGTCCTCATCCTGGAGTGCCGCTGTTAATACTTTAGGAGAAATGGTGTCTCCCTGCCGTACTTTCCCGATAGGAATTTTAAGCTTTCGGTCGAACAACTGGATGGTAGTCGATGTGTTCGAGAAGCATTCGTCGAGAAGCATTCGTCGAGAAGTCGCTATGTAGGGACATGCACAAGCATGCACAAGCGCGTTCAGAATGACGTTGATTTCCACAGAGTCGACAGTTTCCGGTAATCCACGAAGACAAGAACAAGTGGGATGTGGTATTCGCGTTCTTTTCGATGAGTTGTGAGACAGTCTGAGTATGGTCCATGCAGGAGAAATCTTTGCGTAACCCTGCTTGCTCCACTGACTGATACTCGTCCAAGCAACGCTCCATGCGGCTAAGCATTATCTTGGTGAAGATCTTGTGCACAACCGAGAGAAGAGTAATGGATCGATAGTCGTTAGTATCCTACTGCTGACCTTTTTCGAAGATTAGAACTGTTTTCGATTTCTTCCATGAGTTCGGAATCCTACCAAGGCGAAGCTAATGGCTGAAGCGCTTGGCAAGAAGTGAGCAGAGGGCACTGCCACCCGCACAAAGGAGATCAGCAGAAATGCCGTCCTGCCCTGGAGAACTGCCTGGCTTCATCCTTCTGATGGCATGAGCAACTTCTGATTTCAGAATGGGAGGTGCTTCCTTAACTGGTGGCATCAAGCATTTCGAGGCAGAAATGGAAGAACGAAACAGATCTGTATAGAATTCTTAAACGATAGCTTCCATCACTCTTCGAAACGTTTGCGTTGTACCATACCTACCCATAAGCGCTGGCATTATTTCCTTCTGGTCGCAGAGATCTCGTTTGCTGCGCTTCATGCTTGAACCTTTCACAGTGGCTTCTAACAGCTTCAATCTTCTGTAGGCTTGTACGGACTCCTTCACTACAATTCGACAGGCCTTCGAGGTGGTGACTTTTTCCAGATGGGGGACATTAGAATTTAGTTTGGCAGCTCTTCTTTGCTCCAAGAGTTTAATCGCATGCGCATTAAGTCTTGAGGCAGACGTTGATGTGGCTTACAAGAGCTGCTAGCGCATTTCAACAGTCCTTTGGGAATAAGGTCGTAGTCTTCCGATGAATCTTCAAGAAGGTTCCAATCATACGACTTTATCGCATATTCCAACTCCTCAGACTTGAATGTGGGGATCCTCACCGGTGCCGGTTTATGGGTGTCACGCTTGAACATCCTCTTTTTGAGAGTCAGCTTCGCACGGACAAGACGGTGATCCGAGCCGGTGTCAAATGAAGGCAGCACGTAGACGTCGAACAGACTCCAGCGTCTGTTCGTAAGAACATGGTCGATCTCCGAACGTATTTCTCCATTTGGGCTTTCCCAGGTCCATCATCGGTTTGAAGGCTTCTTAAACATAGAATTTCCATGGTAGAGACGGCACGCGGATAGGAAGTCTATCAGGCGCTCTCCGTTTTCGTTCCTTAAGAAAGTTCCATGTGGTCCTAGCCTCCATTCGTCGTGATCATTCGTACCGACGATAGCGTTAAAGTCACCAACGACAACTTTGTAGTAGCTCTTCTCGTCGTTGACAGTCCTTTCGAACACCTTGTAAAATTCCTCCTTTTCTTCATCTGGGGCCGCAGATGTTGGAGCATACCCATTTATGATGGAGATGGTTCCTTGATCTTTGGTTTCCAGACGAAAAACAGCTACTCGCGGACTGATGATCTTGTAAGAGTCTACTAGGTGGTGCACTGTCGAATTGACGAGAAATCCAACTCCGCCAATATTCTTTCTGTCCACCTTTGCTCCGATAATGAGAAGCTCGTTGTGGTCGGTCCTGCCTATGGTTTTCGTTCTGCCTTTTGTTTTCTGCAGGAAGATAACTTTGTATTTGATCTTCTGTAATGCAGTGTCCGAAGATCATGCTCAGATGCGCTCGTATAACAATTATAGGTGCAGACGAATAGGCAGTTTCCGTGTCGTGGTGGGAAGGGGCTTTCGGTAGTCCGATTCCAATGACGTTCTGATTTAGTTTAACTCCGAGATTAGATGGCTCCTCGCTGGAGGTGGATGCAACCGACGTTGTTGAAGACCACCTATGGCGCGCGGAGGTCTGAACGCGGATTCAGTTGTTTGAGCCATGGCGGTGGTCTGGTTACTCACATGTTCCTAGCTAGGGATACACGAGAGCCGCCCATACACGACGAAGCATCGCGTACTGCGTGAGCATTTGTGCCGTTGGCTATCACTAAAGTGATGTTCACCCCTTCACCGCGATGAGGTGGCACATGAAGGGGAAAGAGGAGGCATAAAATTTAAGTTCGTTAATACGAACCCACCGAATCGTTGACAATGAGCTGCTTAGAAATTGTGCACAGAACCTCCTTGAAACAATGCCCCCGTCCGGAGATGCGTTGAAGATTACGCAAAATTAAAGCACGTCATAAATACTGCAACTGATCAAGCGACCTACTTTGAACCACTTCCTCCCCGAATTTCGGAGCACAAGCGACAACTTTTACAGTTCCGTCGTAACCTGAAGTTCGGAAGAAATACTGATCTGCAGAATATCGAATACGCTGAAACGTGTAAGCTTGTTCGAAAATCACTCACAGAAGATCTTCGGCAACGTCATCTTGCGATTGTCACCAAAGCTTTACAGACGAACAAACTCAGAATCGGACGCCAACACTTCAAATACTCCCGCAAGACTGCGCCCAGTCTCCGACACAGGCCTCTCCCCTTTACCCAGCCCACTTCCCCAAGCCTTCCTCGATCCCTGTCCACTTCCTCCTTGAATCCTGCAGACCCAATACAAGAGACAGTCATGGCTGTGGAATCATTCTATATTGACCTCTATCGCTCCTCATATGGACCTCAGCTCCCGCCTGCAGACCCAATCGACTTACGACTGACCGTCGCCGAAGTTGAGGAAGCAATGAAAACGAGAAAATCAAGGTCTGCTCCTGGTTCTGATAAGATTCATTCCTTCGCCCTCCGACCACTTGCAAGAACTATTTCTTCACCGGTCTGTCAGGTGCTCAACACTATGATAGCAACAAAAATCATTCCAGAAGAGCTTACATTTGCTGACACGATCCTGTTGTACAAAAATGGAGATCCGACGGATGTTGCCAACTACCGACCTATTTCCCTTCTGTCAACTATATATAAGATCCTCACGAAAGTGCTTAGTAACCGCTTGGAAAAACTCGTTGAAGCTCGTGCTATACTTCCATCAGAGCAGGCAGGTTTTCAAAAAAAGTTTTCCACAGTTGATCACATTCAAATACTGAACGAAATCATTGAAAAAACACGTGAATTCAACGTCTCAGCTTGTGTTATGTTCATCGACTTCAAAAAAGCTTTCGACAGCGTAGAGTTCCCGGCAATATGGTGTGCTCTTCATTCCGTTGGTATTGATAATAATATCATCAAGGTAATTCAACTGCTTTATGCCAATGGAAGTGCGATGATAAAAGTTAGAGATCGTCTGGCGAAATTGGATATACAACGCGTTCGTCAAGGTGACACGCTTTCCCCACTCCTCTTCGTACTTACTCTCCAATACGCTCTGAATAATGTCAACTTTTCCAACAGAGGTATTTAAGTAAATGGCAAGCTTCTATCCTACATGGCTTATGCCGACGATATAGTCCTGCTAGCGCGCTCCAGTTAGGAACTACAAACGATGGGTGCCGACTTGATGATGGAATCACAAAAAGTGGGACTTAGTATAAATTTAAAGAAGACCAAATGGATGCAAATTCGGAGCTGCAGCCACACTGCGATCAACAGTGAAGAACGAGTGGAATTGAATGGCGACGCAATGCAGCGCGTCAGTGCAGCAATGTATGTGTATCTCGGCCAACTGATTAAAACACCAAGAAAACAACTAAAAGAAGTTCGGGGACGCATACGTGCTGGCCGTGCAATATTCTACAAACATAGAAAGTTCCTCTGCTCAAACACTGTGGCGATTTCCCTTAAAAGAAAGCTCATCAACACTTGAATCCTTCCAGCGGTAAAATACGGATGCGAGTCATGGGCCTGGACTAAAGAAATGGCCATCAGTTTGCAGTCAGCTCAGCGACGTCTAGAGCGCGCTATATTCGGTATTCGCCTAGCTGACAAAATAAAAGCGAAAGAGATAAGAAGAAGATCTGGCTTGAAGGACTGGATAATATCCGCACTGAGGCGTAAATGGATATACGCCCATAAATTGTCACTGAACACGTGCCGTGCACCTCCTGGGCTCGAGAAGCGACAAGGTGGCTGCCGTTTGGAAAAAGAAGTACGGGGAGACCGAGGACACGATAGCTCGACGATATAGCACGATATCGAGGACGAAAGGCAAAAGATGTGATCGACTGGGAATGGATGGTGAATGATGCAACCAAGAAATCTGCTGACCTCTTCGCAAGAAAGACTCGCGTATCTTTATGTCGTTGCGATGTAAGAGTATAAATAAATAAATAAATACGAACCCAACCAGGATTTCACCATTCTCTAGCGATGTTATCGTAAAGTGAAGAAAGGGGTTCAGCAAGGGGATACAATATCCCCGATGGCAGCACCGTGCCTGCAACACCAGCATTAGCTGGGTGAAGTGATTGCTGGTCGACCTCGTGCAGGTGTGGGTGCGCTCGACCGCAGCTACGTCTCACGGAGACGATGCTCTTATACTCCGTCTCCGCTTCACGAAACGAGCATCGCCGAATGCTCCTGCTACGGGTATTTATCTCGCGAAGTCAACATAGCCAACAATGTAGTGCCGGGGATGTGCTGTAGAAAACGAGCGACTTTTGAAGCTTTTATGAACGTTCAAGGAAGGAGATGACGACGTCCACTCTCGTGTACATATATTTGATCCACCGTTCTTACTGCATTAACAAGAAAAGGTTCCCAACTCAAGGTGAGCTCTTGAGGTCCCTGTAAGCGGAGTCCAGATCCACAGTTTTTGCTGAACGCTTTTTTAAAGACCTGAAACGGAGGCCTGGAAGCGTGGGCTCAACTACAATCAACCCCTATGACTCCCCACGAGATGTGCCTTGGTGGCGCACTCGGCAGGAGTGCCGCCTATACCACAAGGGCGGGATTTTGTGTTAGAGTCCGCGTACTGCCAGTAATTTTGCACACATTACTCCGTTGTTACTTTTTTCATGATCACATGAGCGAATTTTATACCACCAATGCTCACAACAAACCAACCCTCTCTATTTGCGCCTTCATATATACTAGCTTCTCAACAATGCCTATCTGCACCACCACCATATAGTACCGCCGCTAAACATTCAACCAGTTGACGTTTGCGACGCAAAAACGCGTTTTTTGCGTCGTAAACGTCAATTGGTTGAGTTTAGCGGCGGTACTGTATCATACCATATCCCCAATGATACCGGAACTGCACACAAGTACGCATACCTGACGGTTGAATATTATGAACCCGAACTATCTCGGTACATAACGGCTACTAAACATGTCGTCTTCACCTGAACGTGTTGTCGGTCGACTACTTTCCACTTCCACACCGGACTTCACTTCTCGGATAGGAAAGAGATTGCGGTTGTGGATGCCATAAAAAACACCTCCTGGACACATCTATGAAGATAAAAGCGCCTGTGTTTTCCTTGTTTACCATAGCTGTTGACTACAAGGGAAGAGCAAGGCAGGACTTTTTATTTCCAGAGAAATGGTAAGGTGCAGACAGGCACTGTTGAAAACTAGTACATTTAAGGGCGCACATAGAAAATTTTGGTTTTAAGCATTGATCGCCTATAATAGTGAGAAAGATCATTAGAAAGCGTAATAACAACAAGCTAATATGTGAAAAACCTACTGGCAGTACGTGGGCTCGAACTCCAACCCCGCCGGTGTGCTCCTGTGAGGGGGCACTGCTACCAACTGCGCCTCCGAGGCACATCTTGTGGGGTGTCGTAGGGGTTGATGATAGTTGCGCGTACGCTTTCAGATCTCTTTTGCAGGTTTTTAAAAAAGCGTTCAGCAAAAAAAAACTACGTGTGCCAGTTGCAAAGTCAAGACTTAGAACAGATTTCTTAACTTATACAACTCTTACGGAACTAAACTTGCTTCTTGGTAGATACGACGATATAATGTCAATGTCCACACATGTTTGGAATAGAGCAATCGCTTGTTGAAGTTCTTAATTGTCATTGTAGTCGATTGATGTGTGATGATGTTTTGTCCTTGTTTTTTGTTTGCTTTATGTTTCCATGCGTGAATTACATTCTCGCTTTGAATAAATAAATAAATAAATAAATAAATAAATAAATAAATAAAAACTAACTGTGGTTCCGAACTCCGCTCTCCTACATCCTATAAAAGTGGCATTGCAACGATCACCTTGAGTTGGGAACCTTTCCTTGTAAGGTATGCCTCGAAAACCTCAAGCCCATGATAGCGCGATGAACATGCGGTCAGTGTCGCGCAGCGAAGAATCCGAACCACGACTTGGAGTGGAGCAGATATCTAGAAACTTCGTTTACGTTCGAGGACTATCTGTCGTTCTGGTTCAGGCCTATGTTAGGCTATCGCTCACCCTGAGCGAAGAGGCGGACAGAGAGATGAGCAGTGCCGGTGAAGAAAAGAAGAAGAGAGAAAAGAAAGAGAAGAAAAAAGGGGTAGGGTGATGTTGTAACAACGCTAACGGCTGACGCTCTGCTAAGCTCAGCGATGTGCCAGCATCGCTAGCGATGGGACACACGCGCGTCTTCTCTCTTCACAGGGTGTGAGACGGTCCCGCCCTAATTGGGTTTGTTGTCCACGCCATCGCTCACCCTGAACAATGGCATAAAATAGGCCTAACGGAGCCGCAATCGATTGGATTCCGTGGAACGCCAAGAGTACAGTAGGATGCACACCAATGCGTTGATTGGTTGGTGAAACCTTTGACGAAGGTTTTGATGCACTTCGGGTTCTCGAGCAAGGAGGAACGAACCACTGGAGTACTCTCGCAGGGTACAGGGACGAATACAGATCGTAAGAGTCTCAACCCGAAATACTCATTCTGCAGCATCATAAAATCAATCGATATCGGCCGACCGGACAATTCCGTTTACGTCCGACTGCAGTGACACTCCACCGAACTCGTAGACGCATGCCGCGCAAATTCTGACCTGTGGTGCATCTCCTGGATCAGGACGTAAGCTGTACGACGTCCTGTCACGTCTTGAATCCGGAAGCATGTTTTATAACGTCTTTTACACGCGTTTCCTATGCACATGTCACGACGTTGCCGCGACTTCTATGACACGTCTTCTGCATCCGACCAGGGTTTTGCGCAGATAAAATCGGCAATTTCGTTAATCTCAAATCGTAATTGAGAAAAAGCTATCGTAAATTGTGAACTGCAAATCGTAACAGCTTGCTGACGTGTAATGTATTACAAATAGATTTTTAGTTTTTTCTATCAGTGTTAATCAACAACTATTTATGTATTTAATGTTGTCAAGAAGGAAAGTAGTGAGGAAAGAATAATTGTGTTGTCTAGGTTGCTTAATGTGTTTTCTAGGTTGTTTAGGTTGTTTTTTGGGTTATTGGAAGTAATTAATTGTCTGTTGTTCTGATAATAATCACGTCGATCTCACTACACCTGTGCCGCGCCAGCAGCGGGGCGATCGATCGCCGTCTGCCTCGCATGTGCCCGGGGGGGGGGGCATATAATAGGGGCGGAGCGTGCCCGCGTAAGGGGCCGGCCTTCCCTCCGCGCAAACCCATATAAAGCTGGCCCGGGCGCTCCGGCTCATTCTTGTCTGAGTGCGAGGTCGCGAGCGGCCGGATCCAGAAGAGAGGGGGCACAGCGGAGGCGGACCAACCGGCCGTGCTGGTGCCGTAGTAGTCAATCAAATCGGTTCTCCTGCCCGGTTCATGCACATCCCTAGACATCCGTCTCCTGGGTGAAAGACCCGGCGTAAGAATGTGTTATTTTCAGATTGTTTTTAATATTCTCTTTTTCATTTATCTTTCTGGGCGGTCACTTCTTCAATCAAGCTTCAAACATTTCAAGAAGGTCAAAATAAGCTGCTGATTTAAGATCTTACCTTTGGCTATGTATGATGTCCTAACAAGAAGCTTACATCTTTTGAGTGACCATAAACTTCCCAATCATCTAATGTCAACGACGACATTCTCTGCTGAATGAGAAGGCGTTTGGGATGTTTCTGGGATGTTTCTTAACTTGAAGGGGTTAGGAAATTTCTGAAACGTCGGTCTACAATGTTTGTCGTCGTGCTACACTACTATTCAAGCAGGTTCCACGTGAACAATGAATGAACACTTTCCACGTCAAATCAGGCACTCTTCTAAGCATAGGTCTAAGAGTTTTGAAGCCAAAGCGAACTAACTGGTTGGAATAATTTTCTGTTCAAAGAAATTTTTGAAATTTTTTAGTTTATTGCCCCAGTAAGTGTAGTGTAATTTTTCGAGGAAAAATATTAAGTCAACTTTCGTTTCAAAGCACAACAAAACAGATTTTATTTAATGTAGTACAGGGGAGATCGTTCCCCGCATTCGAAAAGCTCGCCCTAATTTTTATTTGATTGACAGTGTAAATGCTGCCTACATGAAGCACTAGAGTGAAGGCATGTGTGTTGTTTACAATTAATCTTTGTTATATTGGTTACAGGTGTAAAAGTCCATGCAAACAGAATCTTTGCTATCAATCGAATAAAGTTGCGACGTCTTGGACGGAGGCATAGGTCAGTCTCTTCGTTGGCACTGAAAAATGGCCGTTTCTTTGCTTTTTAAATCGAGTTTTAAACCTTTATTTTTCCTCTAAAAATAAAAATTTTACAAAGTTTTAAACAGTGTGTTCAATTGTTGGGTAAGTGAATTAAATTTCAAAAAATATCATACTAATTTTTCCTTGAACAGACAATTATTCTAACCTTCATGGAAGGTCTCTAGTTTAATGTAGAAGAAGCTGATTCCAATTTGGAAGAGTTCGCTTTGTTTTCCAAAGTTTCAGACTAGCTTAAAAGAGTGTCCAATTTGATTCGAAAAATGTTCAGTTTGATATGAAAATGGCATATAATTGCAGGTACTCTCTCGGAGATATCTCCGCTTGCTTTGTGAAAAACGTTTGCCCTATGCGAGTCAACAAGGCTCTAGACAAATCAGATCGGAAGAACGCAATAAATGCAAAATCTCAATTACATCTCTCAAAAGAGATAGCAAACGACCTTTGCATAAGCTTATGTCCATCTGCTCTGCACTATGACGTACAGCGTTAATCGAAGAAATAGAATATTAAATATAGAATACCGTCTAGGGTTTCACGCTTGTGAAACTAATAAAAAGAAAAACATGCACAGGCATGCCTGACAGATTTTATTTATGCTAAAAAGCTGAGTTTTATGGGGAGCTCTTAAAGTTCGACAGCTACATAAACGACCTGCAGGTGCTTCCAGAATTTTAGAATAAGGTAGGTCGATGAAATCGTTTTAAAAAATCCACGAGCCAAGGTCGTACAGGTCGGGGCAGAGGTCGATTGGTGTTGCTCTTATTGCTCCAATAGCGTAGTGCATTTCTGAGTCATATTAAATATATTGCCGAGAAGCTGCTAAAGCGGGCAAAATATCAAACCAAACTGTTTGCTCTTTCAAGAACAAACCGAAGGTTAAATTGAAGAAAACGAGAGAAAATACCAATTTTGGATAGCAGTAGAGACCACAGAATAATCGCTTTAGAAAAGCCAGTCTTATTTGCAGCTAGTTTTGGGATACTGACCACTCCACCGTCCATTTCCAGTAAAACTACCATTCCATTCCAGTGAAAAAAGTTGAAGCTCACTCCACTGCTTTATTATACACCCTACAGCGAATTTAATAAGAAAAATCTTTTGTAGCGGACGAAAAATTGCGATCATGGGGAAACACTAAAGAGGCCGTTCGTTTTTAGCCCTTAAAGCTATTTTATCAAACATGAAAGAAGTTCTTCTCAGCTAACTCAAGGTAAATAAATGCTTACAGGGTGAGGTTTGTTAGTGAGAAAGGACGTCCTGAAAGTGAGCATTGCGAGCAATTGGTTCAAATATGCGGTGAAATCAAAATCAACCAAATTATTCAGTTTTTAGTGTTATAATGATAGTCACAGCAAGTTGAATTCAGATCTTCCAAGAGAATGCCGAATTCTGGATTTCGCTGAAATCGGCTGGAGGAGTGACTGAGGTAGGCAAGTGGGAGTGGCAGTTTTGGAGAGGTCGTCAAAGTTAGAGGCCCTTCAGACGAAAATGGTCCATAAACAGGTCATATGTTGTCGAATTGAGTGTTGCACAGCTTGGATGCACCAAATGCGCAGTGAATAGGGGTTTCGAATGGTGCTACCTGGAATCCACAAGAATAAGTTTGAAGTACGTTATGACAAAGCGACGTTTTGTGACGGATTAATCCGTTGCGTGTTTCTTTCAAAGAATTTGGGCGGTGTTGTAGATGGGGATAGTTGAAAGTGGAATTCGCATTACCTATTTATTTATTTATGCGTCAAAAGGCGCGCCGTCACATCAAAGAACAGTGGGCACAACTCTTAACTCAAACAAACACAACAGTAGACACTTCAAACCTCAAAAATGACTAAAAATTAGAAAAAAAGCTAATACAAAACTGGAAAACGTACATTCCGAGCGCTCAATTACAATGTAAGTTTTGTAGCCAAAAGGCGACAGTGCAGGAGGGACATGCCGGGACTGATCACGATAAACGACTAAAGAGAACAATGGAATTAGCGTATGCATTTTTCTAGTAACAAAAGTCTGACAATGTTTAACAATTTATGTTGCATTCGCGATCGAAGTTAGCTAGTATTCGTTCTGCTTGGCTAATGAATGGTGTTATGCGCACGAGTCGTCGCCATCGCGAATACGGTGGCGTTGCCGGCCATCGATGTGCATTACCATGCGTTCCCAGTATAGGTTTTGCATTTTCGAGGGTGGCGCTGAAGAGGGGGGATATGCTATCTTCTTCCCGAATCCTTTTCCCCTCATTGACGACGACTTTAATGCTGTAGAATGGTGAGATCTTGGTCGTCAATCCACTGTACATCTCTCGAAGGTCTTTGATGTACTGTGTAGGAAGGCCTGAGTGGGCTGGGCTTTGATGACCGCCTCAGTTTCGACGAAGTCAAATGCTTTCTTCACCTCGATGGACGTAAGGAACAGCAGCATCACCTGTATCACCTGTCGTCCCGTTAACCATCGACTTGCTCGAGCGGGCGCCATCAGCGTCTCCATTCGTCCCTGTCGCGTGCCAGAGTGGTCCAATGGATCCTCCTCGCTCGAGGGACACGAAGTGCGTCATATCGGTCGTTCAGGGCTTTCACGAAGAAGTCCGACCAACGCGTTGGTGGGCGTCCCGGTGTTCTCTTGACATCCCGCGGAATCCAGTCGGTAACGGCTCTCGTCCAGCGGGTGTCTGCGAATCGCATTACGTGGCCGGCCCACCTAATTTTCGACGACTTGGCCCATGCGACAGCGTCTCTGATCTTCGAACGTCGGCGAAGCTCGGAACTCCGGAGGCCTTCTCTCACTTGCGTGAGTCGTGTCACTCCGAGCATCGTCCTCTCGATTCCACGCTGCGCGACGCTGATCGCGTGTTCATCCTGCTTACGTATAACCCAGGTCTCTGAGGCGTATGTTATGGCAGGAAGAACAGTGGAGTCGAATAGGTGGGCACGGAGTCGGACGTTCTTCGTCTTCTTCACGACTTCTTCGACACTCTTGAAAACTCCCCAAGCCGCTCGTTTCCTCCTGCTCAGCTCTGGCGCTAGGTCGTTGGCCATGTTGACTTCGCGACCCAGATACACATAGCTGGAGCATTCGGAGATGTTCGTTCCGTTGAGCGAGAATGGGGCATCAGAAACCCATCCGTTCCTCATGAACATCGTCTTCGTAAGATTCAGCTGCAGTCCAACGCTTCCACATACACGATCGAAGTCGGCCAGCATTCGCTCCCCCTGGCTGATGCTCGGTGTTATGAGCACGATGTCGTCAGCGAAACGAAGATGGTGCAGCTGCTGGCGGTCGACCTTCACTCCCATGTCTTCCCCTTCTAGTTCGCGCATGACGTTTTCGAGGGTGGCGCTGAAGAGCTTCGGGGATATGGTATCCCCTTGTCGAACCCCTCTCCTTACGTCGATGACGACGTCGTTGTAGAATGGAGAGATCTTGGTCGTGAATCCACTGTACAGCTCTCGAAGGACTCTGATGTATTGAGTAGGAACGCCCTGAGTGAGCAGGGCTTCGAGGACCGCTTCAGTATCGACGGAGTCGAATGCCTTCTTCAGGTCGATGAACGTAAGGCACAGCGGCAGCTTACACTCTCGCGACACTTCGATGAGCTTCGTAATGGTGTATATGTGGTCGATCGTGCTGAATCCTCTCCGAAATCCTGCTTGTTCGCATGGCTGCCCTTCGTACAGCGTTGTGCTAATCCTATTCAGGATCACTCGAGTGATCAGCTTGTAGACTACGGACAGCAGGCAGATCGGGCGATAGTTGCCAATGTCGTGCACGTCTCCCTTCTTTTACAGCAAGACGGTCCTGCTGGTCTTCCACTGAGATGGAACCTTGCACTCCGACAGGTATCGTGTGAAGAGCCGCGCCAGGGTGTTGATGAGCGCTGGGGGAGATTCTTCAGGTGTTCGGGTCTGATCCTGTCGGCTGCGGGACATTATGTACGAATGGTCGCCGCGGACGCGGCGAATAGCGCGGCGAGCGCGGCAGAAGACGTTGCAATTGATTGACTTCAGCGGTCAGTGATATCTAGACCTGCATCAAAACTTTCACATCAAGTGCTAGAAAGTGTATACAAAGTCAGTTTCACTGGAATAGTGTGTCATATTTTCAGCTTTTCCTGAAGAAGCACCGTATAAAATTGAGCATAGAACGTTGTTTAGTTTTATAACTCGAACTCAATTTCTGAACCTGAGAATGTTTTTCCGCAGCTCCTGCCGGTGACCATTCGTACATAAAGACCGCCCCTCGATCCTGTCAGGGCCGGGTGCTCTAGGTTTCTTCACCGACGAGATGGCGTGTCGGATCTCGGAAGGGAGAACAGAGGGAACGACGTATCCATCCTGCGGAAGATGGCATGGGGGCAGGTGGACGTGGCTATCGAAGAGATCGGAGTAGAAGTCGTGGATGACCTTCTCCATGGTCCTTCTGGAGGAGGTGACGGTTCCGTCAGGACGTCGGAGAGCGGTCATCTTGGTCTTGAAGTTGGCGAAGTTCCGGCGGGCATTGCGGATGCTCAACCCTGCCTCTGCTGCTTAAGCCAGCACTTCCGCCCTTCTCTCCTTGAGATCTTCCTTTATCGCCGCTCTGCATAGCTTCGCAAGCTCGGGCGTCAGCTGGTAGTTGCATGACGCTCGTGCTGCTCCACGCTGGCGTATAAGCTCGAGAGTTTCCGGAGACAGGCGTCTCTTGGTGCTCTTCAAGCTCTCGGCTCCCTTAGCACTATCGTGGAAATGGTGCACGAAGCGGTCGTATTCCTCATCGACGTTGTCCATGACGGCATCTTCCCAAAGGCCGACAAAAGAGGTGTAGAGGTCCCAGTTGATGGTCGTTCTGGGATGCCTCTTCTTGAACTTCGCGGTCTTCTCTCCTTGACGCGAAAAGTGAAACTTCGCGCGAAGGAGGCGGTGGTCCGATCCCGTGTAAAACTTGAGGACAACGGAGACGTCGGTCAGGTAATAGTTGCGATTGAAGATGATGTGGTCGATCTCGTTGTGGAACTGGCCACCGGGGGATTCCCAGGTCCATCGTAGAGAGGGAGGCTTCTGGAACTGTGAGTTTCCATGGATGGTCTTGGTCGACATGATAAACTCAGACAGTCTTTCACCTTGCTCATTCCACTCCAAACCATGGGTTCCGATGTGAAGTTCTTCCGGCGACCTTCGTGGCCCGATCTTGGCGTTGAAGTCGCCGACGATCACCTTGTAGAAGGTGTGATCTTCCTTATAGAACTTCTCCAGCTCCACGTAGAAGGCTTCGACCTCTTCGTCGTCGTAGTTGGATGTTGGGGCATACGCGACGAATACAGTCAAAGCTGGCATGGAGCCACATCGCTTCAGTCGCAGACGTCCGATTCGGCTTGTCAGAGACTCGTACGAATCGATGTTCATGGCCAAGTGCGTGTTGACGAGGACACCAACGCCGCCTACTCCCCTGCTGTCGCATGTTTCGAGGAACAGTTCTTCTCCGGAGTCGTAGGCGGCGTGTAGGGGGTGGTGTCTTCTCGTCTCGGTCAGTCCGATGACGTCGTACTTGATCTTCTTGGCTTGCATCATCAGGTCCTCGACGGATGCTTCCGATGCAAGTGTGCGGGCGTTGTAAGTACAGTAAGTACAGATCGTCATCCTAGTCCTTCTCAATTTGCGTAGCCTGGTTAGGCCCTGAGATTTTAGCAGCCTCTCCGTACTCGTCCTTTCCATCGCTGCAGAAATGAGGGCTCTTTCGGGGTCAGTGAAATGAGCCCCTTTAGTGCTGCTGATTTTGACTGGAGTACACACGGGTAGCTAGTCGGGCTCTGTCGTGCGGGCGAAGGACTCCGGGCAGCTAGTCAGGCTGCCCGAAGGGACGGGGCGAAACTTAGGGCGGCCTCGAATCGCCTACGATGTACTCCCAGTCTACCGAGTGCAAGCTTTTGGCCGGGCCGACACAGTTACAATCCGCACAGGCGCGAACACATCTACACACATTGTGCATGAACATGCCGCTCCTACGCGCCACGTGGCCCTGCGACAAGCGGCCCGAGATCCCTCTTAACAAGAGAGCCCGAAGGCTCTCTATCGAGGAAGATACGTGGAGACTCTCGCAATACTTCGTAATATAGGGTGCGTAAAAAGTATTGACGCACTGAATGACGGTTGTGGAAATAGGATTGCGCAGTAAGTTTTCAAATATTCACTTGAGAAATATGGAAAATGATCTTGCGAACACGATAGAGTAACTCGTAATTGACATTGGCTCCTTTACTGTGAATACAGAAGCGAAAACGACGGAAAAATTCATGAGCACGTAAGCAGCAAGTACTCGCTTGGATTTCGTCCCGTGCTTTGTAGCCTTCTGCGACTGGTCACTTCTATTGAAAGTAGCCCAGACCTCATTCTCCAAAATCGCCTAAAAGGAGTAATCCAGCGGATTCATGTTTAAGCTGTGTTCGTCTGAGAAGCTGTCCACGCCTGCGCGCGTTACCTGTTTGCCGTTATCGGACAGAGATTGATAATTTTGGATTCGAACGTTATCGTGCTTGAACATATTGTAATCATTATCTGTTATAACAGAGCCGTGGCTGACGTTTAGGTTGCTGACCTCTTTCCTCACCAACCATTTCGAACAGCGCCTAATTCTCTTGTTAAGGAAATATTCAGCTCTTAGGGTAACAGACAAAAAAGGGCCACCGTAGCGACGATGGTCATGTTTCATCAGTTTTTTCGTGAGTGTTTTTTGAGCACAATACAGGAAACAAAAATAGCACACAAAAACCTAGAGAGGTAGAAAGAGAAAGCTGGAGCTGAAACAAAATGTAGGTGCGTTAATACTTTTTACGCACCCTGTAGTGTGTATGTGGTCGACCGTGCTGAATCCTCTCCGAAATCCTGCTTGTTCGCAAGGTTGTCCTTCGCCCAGCATTCGGCTGAACCTATTCAAGATAGCTCGGGTGAACAGGTCCCCCTTCACTCCTTCACAACGAGACGGTCCTGATGGTCTTTCAGTGAGACGGAAGCTTGTACTCCGACAGGTAGCGTGTGAAGAGCCGCACCAAGGTGTTGATGAGCGTTGGCGGAAGATTCTTCAGGTGTTCGGGTATGATCCCGTCGGGACCGGGTGCTGTACGCTTCTTCACCGACGAGACGGCGTGTCGGATCTCGGAAGGGAGAACAGAGGGAACGACGTATCCATCCTGCGGGAGATGGCGTGGGGGCAGGTGGACGTGACTATCGAGGAGGTCGGAGTAAAAGTCGTGGATGATCTTCTCCATGGTCCTTCTGGAAGAGGTGCTGGTTCTATCAGGACGTCTTGAAGTTGGTGAAATTCTGGCAGGCATTGCAGATGCTCAACACTGCCTCTGCAGCTTCAGCCAACACTTCCGCCCTTCTCTTTTCTCCTTGAGATCTTCCTTACTCGCGGCCCTGCTTAGCATAGCAAGCTCGGACGTCAATTTGTAGTTGCTGCTCCACGCTGGCGTATCAACTCGAAAATTTCCGGTGACAGACGTTCCTTTTATTTATTTATTTATTTATTTATTTATTTACACTCTCCTTCAGTTATAACGTGGAAGAGCAACGTTAGGGTGTTTGTGCACACTGGCGGTAGGTTGTTCATGTGTTCGGGTCTGATCCCGTCAGGCGCTGGTGCTGTATGATTCTTCATGACAAGATGACGTGTCGGCTCCAATATTGAGAACAGAAGGCACGACATCCATTCTGTCAAATGCACCACGAGACAAGTGAACGTGGTTATCGAAGATGAGGGAATATAATTTGTGGATGACCTTCATTCCTCGTCTGAGAGAAATGGTGGTTCCGTCAAGGCTTCGATAAGTCGTCGTAGTGCCTTAAAGTTGGCGAAGTTCCACCGAGCACCATGTGGTCTGGTCAACACAGTGAAGTCTTTCACATTGCTCATTCCACTCCAAACCGTGGGCCTCAATGTGAAGCTCTTCAGGCGACCTTCGTGGTCTGATCTCGACAGTAACACTGCCAACAATCACCTTGTAAACGACATGATCTTCCTTATGGAACTTCTCCAGCTCCACGTAGAACGCTTGAGCCTCTTCGTCGTCGTGGTCGGATGTTGGAGCGAATGCGAAGAAAATTTAAAGCTGTTGCGGAGCCATATTGCTTCAACCGGAGACGTCCGATTCGGCTCGCAACGACATATCAGAGGCTCGCAACGATGTTCGTGGAAAAAAGCGTGTTCCCAAGGGCACCAACAGAGCCTACAGTCCAGTTCTCGCATGCTCTGAGGCACAGTTGTGTTTCGGAGTAGTAAGTGGCACGTAATAGATAGTATCTTCTCATCCCGGCCAGTTCACTGACATACATAGTACCTCACTTTTGTGGATGCTTCCGATACAAACGCTTGAGCGTTATAGGGGCAGACCGTCATCATAGTAATTCTCAATTAGCGCGGCCTGCCTTAGCCATCTTAGCAGCTTTGCTTGGTTCCACAGGACAAGATCCAATGTTCAGTCTCGTCTACTTGGAGCCAGCTCGCCGTACTCAGCTGCAGTTGTTCAGTGACGTCCAAGCCATGTAGTTATTCAGGACTGGGCAACCAGTTAGACCGCCCAAAGAAACGTGGCGCGACTTCGACTTCTAGAATCGCGAATTGCCTTTCAATGTGCTCCCGTCTACTGAGTGCAGACCTTTGGCCGAACCGATATGGGAGGTACAACCGGTGCAGACGCAATCGTACCTACTCAGTCTATGAATGAGCATACCACGTTCGCACATAAACTTTGAGTCCCTGACGTTGCAAGAGCAATGAGTGAGACCAGTGCAATAGCATCCTCGCAGACGATCCCTAGTCCAGGACTGCACGAAGCTGTGGCGTGACTTACATAACACGCGAGTGCTGACGCGTGTCCTAGTTGTGTCTCTCCACCTCAGAATCGTCTCTTCCTCTCCACCTTCGCTGTCGTTGTTCGCGGAATCGCATTTGGCCCTGGTCTTGCTCTAGCGGTTCTCTACTCGACGAAAGCATTCGTTCAGTTGAGGTCAGTTGCAGGAGCAGGACAACGCTGTCACCTTCATCTCGCAATCATCTCGCACACGCTGCTCCCATATGTTTTCCCATGCGTTTTTCGATAACACGAATGCTAATGGTGTTGACTAGTCGGGTCGGACTCCAGCCGCTCGTCGCATCTTGCTTCACCTTTAGTGACGCCTTCTATTGCTGGACCTTCCGGGAGTGCAATTGAAACGCGCGGCCAAGATGCACATTTCGGCGTTCTTATCGCTTCCCTCCCTGTTTTCAGTTGTACCTCAAAATTTGTTGCCACATCGCTGAGAGTAATTGAGCTCATTGCTATTTTTTCCTCTTTGTAAGACTTTCATGAATGCTTCACTTTCAGCCACAGAATGATTAATGGCTGAGTGGTGTTCCAGTGTAGTTTTCTCATCAAAGCCAGATTTCCGATGGGACAAACTGATTTTAAGTGACATGGCTTTTTGTTCTGCCACATAATCAAACACTTCTGCATTGATCTTCGTCAGCAGTGAAGTTCGGATGCACTAAAGAACGTTTAAGCGAGCGATTCTGCAACTATCTGTTTCGGATTTATTAAATTCTTTGTGGCGTTAACAAAACGAACAGAAAATGCCCATTGCAACACAGCTGTGTGTTCATTCTCTAAACGGCTAAGGCTTTTAAATTAATCTAACTCAATGTTGACCTTTAGCATTAACGCGCTACGTTTCAAAGTTTTATTCCTTGCCGCTATTTCTGCCTGAAATAAATAGTAGTCCTTGTAACGCAATTGTGATATATGTATCTCTCATACGTGCCATTTTCACGTCAAATTAGACACTCTTCTGAACAATCGCGATACTTCTGAAAACAAAGCGAACGTCTTGCAAATCAAAACAGGCTTCCTACAGGTTAAAATACAGACTCTCCAAGATGGTTAGAATAATTTTTCGCTCAAATTTGGCATTACCTTCTTTGAATGTTTTTAGTTCTGCGAGTCAATGAGTGTAATGATTTTACAATTATTTTTTTTGAGAAAAAATAATACATTTTACTTTATTGCAAAGTGAAACATGGCAGAAATCATTCAGTGCATTTGAAGACAACATCGCGCTATGCACTTATAGAGCTCGTCGCAACTTAATTTTATTGATGTTGTGTAAATGCTGCTTACCTGAAGCGTCAAAATGAGGATATGTGTGTCCTTCACAATTGCTTTTGTTGTATCGTTTACAGGTGCGGAGCGTCATGCAAGCAGAAATTAGGATGTGCGTCTGTCAGTTGATTGCAACCCTAATTAAATCTAGCGATTTCTCTTCACAGTTATAGAGCTAAAACGAGTATTTTTCATTGAAAAAACAAAGATGTCCCTCCAGTTAGCTTAACTCTCGTCTTGCATGACAATTTTTGTCCTCGGCTCTTTTATCTAGGCATCTGAGAAGCAAACAGCTGCCCGAGACCGGTTTCCCCAACGTAGGTCTCCCTTCTAGCTCTCATTGCCATTTTTTCTCACTCTGTTCTTAATTCCGTAATGCTATCGTAATCCTCAGTCGGTCGGATCAACGACTGAAATGGTGACTGAAGGAGTGGTGACGCGCGAACGTCGTATAAATGAACGTCTTCTAGCGGCAAACGAAAATTTGGGTCACGATCGCGCATCCCCCACTTTCTAACCTACACACCTATCCCGGCGCCTTTATCACCTGCTGAATCCTTCCTGAGCAACCTCGCATTCTACGCCTCTACAGTGTGCATTTTGCAGAGCATCACACCAAATGCTATACATCATCCCGCATTGCTGACTTCGTGCTTTCCGCAATAAAATGGGCCGGTCTTGCGACGCAGGTTAGAAAAGAAGGTGCTGACCAGCTTTCTTGTGTTTCGTTGACCAACTTACTTTCTTGTGAGGTTCCAATTATTCTGTTCCGATCTCTCGGCTTATTGCTATTTATGTAATATCGAGGCTGTAATTTGAATGCGTGTTTTCCCAGTAGTGCGACTTGTGAGGTGATCCGTTAGTTAACTCGGCGGTTTTTTAACTTCTTCCCCTTTGGGCTGGAAGTTCTTGCTGAATGAGTGTGAGTGCGAATGGGACCTAGAGCTGCTTTATGTTTGCCTGCTTCTGCATCACTACTTCTTGCAGAGGGTTCAACAACTGTCAGCTCTTAACGAAATCTTTTGCTGCTTTTAGCAAGACTTTCACTGATATTCAAAAATTTCGGCGAAAGAACCCGCAGGTCTCAACGTTAAGAGTTCGTCGCCTTTTCAGGACCACTAAATGTTGCTTTGCGCGTTCACGGGCTAATTATAGCCATTCTGTGGATCTATCCTAGTCCGGGGGACATAACTAAAAAGTAGGCAACAAAATGAATTGGAACTTACCGAGCGGCCCCTAGAGAACGAGCTGGAACCTGAAAGAAACCGAAAACGAGCGAACAAACAAAAAAAATCGCCGCGGTTTACAACCGTCTCGGCGGACAAAGAGACGGAATGGAAGCATGCCGCGTGCTGACCGCCGCCTGCCATGTTATAACCAGGATCTAACATGGTGAGGAGGGCACACAACTTTGCCGGCTTACAACCTCAACAAATGTAATTTTTTCGTTTTTTTTTTCTTCATGACTTTTCTTGTTTAGGTATCATGTTGTTCTGTAGGAGCCGCTCGGTAAGCCTCAAGTGGATTTGTTACGTATAATACCTTTTAGTTATGTGGCCCCCCGGACTAGGATAGATCCCATTCTGTTTTGCTTTAACTGATGAAGTACGAATTAGAAGAAACTAAGAACTTCATGGTATCTTCAACATGTATTCATTGGAAAGTTGGTCACATTATGCTTATTTTCCTTATAGCGCAGTTTTATAGCTCTTTTAAAGAGCAAATAATCGAAGGTTTCAAGATGTGACGTTTAGGAATGCATTTCATGCGGGTTGGAGATCTTTGCTTGTAGAGAAGTGTAAGTATCTTTTACTTAGAGTTTCGGCAGAGGATCGAGCGGTTTAAGGGCTTAGCTTTTCTGTTTTTCCGATTTCACCTGTAGGCTGATCTTTTTTTCTTCTTTTTTTGCGGCAGATCTTTGAGCTAGAACTAATAGCTTGAGATGAACTAAAGGATTCGATATCAGTGTTACTCCTCGTTTAAGGTGACAGACCTCTGTCTAACGCAGTCTAATTATCCTGCATTAATGCATTCATTTATTTGCACCATCACTCAACATAACTTCTCGAAACGCTGTGCACATGCATGACCCATTCCCAACACTTAACACGTCGCACCGTTCCCGCTACCCGCTACCTGCGGTTTTGTAAACAGGTAATATAAAACTGCTTCTTGAGACGTTCCGCATTATTAGAGATCTCCAAGTATGTTTGACAGCTTTGGGGAAGGTGTGGTGATGCACTGTTACTAATGGGCATAGATCCTGAGGAAGTGAGTTCACGTTCGGTGCTCGTTAGTAACAGTGCGTTTCGTGGGCTCCACGACACAGTTTGTCGAGCACCTCGAGCGTGGAGGCCATCGTTTATTCACAAGCGCAGCCACCCACCTGCACATGGCCCGCTCCGTTCGTTCTCGTTCTGTTTGAAAGAGATTTCAACAGAATGACGGCCAAATACACCTTATGCGTCAGCTAGTTTTTATGTAGGATTGGGTCGCGCATCGAAATTAACAACGCAGAGAAGGATATGTCTCTCACTAGTGTCCGCACAAGAAGACGTCACCTTAAGCGAAGCCGCTCTTTTTTCAGTGTCCTCATCACTAAATGTACATGAGTTTAAATTATTTCATAGGCAGACTATTGCGTATCAATTCTATTGTATCATTTTGCTTCCACTATCCTTTATGGTGAATTCCGCTAGGAATAGGAAGGAGTTTTGGGGGTTATTCAATTAACAGCAGCATGTCGGCCTAAAGGCAGGGCTGAGTACTGGGCTGGCTTTGCCTCAGAAGTCATCCGTTACCTATTTTAATGTGTTAACCGATTTTGTATGCATGATGTAAGATCCCGACAACGGTACATGCTCATCATTCTTCTCGATATGTGTAGTGGAAAGGAGAGTCATTTTTCAATTCCACATGAAATGTGTACGTCGGTGGCGACGTCCGTTCTTCCACGAGGTAACACTCAGTACTGCTCGCTTCTGCGAGGTGAACCTAACGCGGATATCCGAATGCAGGCGACAGGTCCGTCCTCGAACAATCGCGCCACGTATTGGTGTATGTCAGTTCATGGTTGTCGTGGTAGTGTTACGACGCTCACGGGAGCCGACGCGCACTCGCAAAGCCGGCGAGTGCGAGGGCCTCTGATGGCAGGACGGCATTGGGGGCAACTGAGCTAGTCCGAAAGTCCCATAATGTAAGGAAGACCCGGGTGGCGATGCTATTAGGGGGGGGGGGGGAGCGGGCAAAAGTAATGAGACAAATGCAACAAATTTCTTTATCTCTTTATAACTCAATTGCAACTCAACGGTGCTGAGGAATGTGTTCCCCATTAAGGTCAATGACTCGCTGCCATCGCTCCGCCAACTTTATGATCCCATCCTTCCAGAACTGCCTGGGCCTGGTGTTGATCAACTGCTCGATATGGTTGTCAAGGACTGCTCGGGTTCTTGTGTCCTTCCGACCAGGAAATCCTGTAGGCTCGAGAAGTAGTGGTAGTCGCATGGAGAGATGTCCGGCGAATACGGTGGGTGAGGCCGTGAACGTAGCCCAGCTGGGCAAGCTTATCCGTGGTTACTTGTTCCCGATGGGGTGCGGCGATGTCGAAGAGGAGGAATTTCTTGAAGCGCTGCGACTGAATAAGGTCGAGTCAAAGGTCCATCTCTTCTATTTCGTTTACCATGGCCTTGGAGTCCATCGTCGTGCTTTCAGTACACAGCTTCCAGTGTACCGGTCCATGGCCACAGACCCAAAAGTTCTGAAGGTGCTTCTCTCCATGAACATCTCGCCGAACGAAGGTCGGTAACTGGTCACCAGGCCTCATCCAGACTCGCTGCTTGGCAGGGGTAAGGTAGAAGACGTACTTCTCATCTTGCGTGACTATTGAGTGCAGGCTGCTCGGGGTTGGGAACTGGGCGAGATTTGCGCGTGATACAGGAGCTGGCTCCGTACGTTGACCTTTGCGGTCTCGAATCGGTGGACAGTCTGCCAGAGGCTCGCTAGGAGGGTGAACCAAAGGTGACTTCATCTCCTCACATGTCGCCTTAAAAGAGGTACTGTTCGCCCATCTGCAGTGGACTGTTTGTGTAACCTCCTCGTGTTTCGTCTCCCTCTTGTACCAACCTCTGATTCACCGCTGTGGTCTGAAATGGCTCTTGAACGGATGGTTTTTCAAACTCAACTTGACTCTTCCAGGCTCTGAAGAAGGCGGCTACGCCGAAACGTTAGCTGGAATAAAGGATCTGTACTAATCTTGGTTCGTCAGCTACATCACTTGGGTATTTATACCACAGAGGTATTGTTTTGACCAAAACCCTAGTGAACACTCTATGTGGTGGAACGTGCAAAGGAATTCTTGGCGACTATCCGATTAAGTATAAAGGCCTTTTAAAGCAAAAGCTGTGCCGAAACACGAACAAAGACGGGCAAACGTATATCGTTATCGTTCTCGCCAATCCGGTCGAAAAGGAAGCATCTGGAAATTACTCGACGGTGATTAAAATAAACCAGGATGAACGGCCAGGTAAATCTCTTTTAGTATAGGGATTAACTTTAGTATAGCGACTGACTTTAGCGAAAAGAGCTTCTGCTGACATTTTCAAACGCTTTGACGGACTTTCAGCCCAGAATTTGATCTTCGGATGGCCTGCACTTCTAGTTGGATGACACCAACTAACTGCTACAGTCCCCTCCCGTTATAACGCCTCCGGATAAGACGCGACTCTCGATATAACGATAGATTTTTTTTCGAGAACCGGCTAGCTTACCTTAACGCCAGTACAAATCAACTCCGCTTAAGACGCGTCGGATACTACGCTACTCCCGTTATAGCGCGGTTTTGAGAGAAACTCTGCGCTTAAAATGACTCCCACTATAACGCGACCAGTGCTTAGATCCAGTCCCCAAGATGCTGACTGAGTTTGGGATCAGGCCTACCCTTCTACAATCTCATCGTCAGTCACTACCAGCACACGTGCAACAAGGTATTAGGGCGTCCAGAAAGTATCTGCAAAAAATACGACAATTTTTTCAAACTAACACAATTTTTTATCAACATTTTATTAATTAACCAAATAATTGCCATCAACATCGACTACTCTCTGCCAACGTTCCGCAAGACTTCGAATTTCTCTGGCGTAGAAATCCGGCGACTTGGAGGCGAAAAAAGCTTGGAGGACATTTTCGAGGTGCTCACGATCTTCATAACGCTTCCCTTCCAGATGATGCTGAAGTGATCAAAAAAGGTGATAGTCACTGGGGGCAAGACCTTGGCTGGACGGTGGAACTTCCCATCCGAGTTCCAGAATTTTCTGAGGAGTCGTCTTCGCGATGTGTGGGCGGGCGTTATCATGCAGCAAGCGAACTTTGTCGAGCCTGGGCTGTTCCTTGCGCATCTTGTCGGCCAGTCTCTGTAGTTGGGTAGCGTAGACCTCGGCAATGACAGTCGTGCTGTCAGGCAGCAGCTCGAGATGATAGATCCCATAAACTCCCACCAGACTCCCAGCATGACTCTCCTCGCATGAGTTTCACCTTTTACGAATGATTTCGGCACTTCATCGCGTTTGCGCCACGCAAGTTTACGAGCGTTGTTGACGCAGAGGACCGATTTTTTGTCTCCGGTGACCAGCCAGTTGAAGGTGCGACTTCGGGAGAGCAGCTGAGTGCATATGTCCAGACGTCTTCGCCGCTTGTCGTCGGTCAGTTCGTGTGGGAGCCACTGACCGAGCTTTTTAACCATTCCAAGAGATCGCAGTCCGTTGTCCACGGTAGATCGGGAACAGAAAAGAGCAGTAGCAAAACAACGCACACCTTCATATGGATGCTGCTCCGCCACGTTCCTCAGTTCATCCAATGATATCGTTGTCGGTCGCAAGAGCGAGGCTAATCTTCAAGACTCCTGTTCCCGCTTCGAACCAGCTCTACAAAGACCATACAGAAGGAGCTTCAGAGCCGAATACACGACACAAGTTTCGATAGGCTTCTGCAGCGGAGTGCCCAGATTCAAACTCGTAAAGGAATACATGTCTAACATGGGTAGACAGTTCGGCCATCGTACAGTGGGCAAGGAAGACGGATCTGGAAATGTTATGCAGTTACAGCAGGATAGTGTCTTCATATGGCACTTATGTTGAAATCTTCACAATATTCAAGAAAAAATCTGGAACATTGCAAAGTTTTCTGCAGATACTTTCTGGACACCCTAATATTAGATGCACATAGAAGTTTTCACGCGTGCGCGACCCACAAAAGTGCTCATGGTATATGTCGAGCACAGTGGAAGACTCCCGGTAGTCGTTAGAAGCCTCCGTAAATTGGAGGGTTTCCTCTATCAGAAACGGAGAAGATATGGATTAAAACTCAGATTATTCAAAACGATATCCTACACTTTGTTTTATGCCTAGAGCAGCTGGTATAGGAGCTATATGCTGTCACATGATGGCTTGTAGCGATCAGAATTCTCGCATCGTGCAGGACTTGTGCCTGCACCCTCTGCTTTCCGAACAGGATTACAGCAACAGCGCTGTTTGATCACATGCAACATCCCGATACCGTGGAAGAGTGCTGACAAGGGAACTGTCTAAACGGTACGCCGGAACGGCAAGAACGAGTACTATAGGGAGAATCCCGTCCTCCGAATAGTAACAGAACATGTTTTGTTTTTGCCGAATCCTTGAGGCAAACGAGTAAGAGGGTGTAACGGTTAAGGGTCCGTAGAGCGAGCTCTTCACGGCAGCGCAAGACCCCGGTGGACTGGGTGGCGCAGTGGTAGCGGGCACGCCTCATGTTCGGTCGAGGGTTCGTTTCCCATGCTACGCCGCGTTTTTGCACTTTTTCTATAGTATTGGATTTCCATAGAGATTTCCATATCTAAACTTGTTTTTGGAGTTTGCTACGGTAAGATGTTTTTATTACTTATTATTTGTCGACATCTCGTAGTTCACCAGCAATGTCCGAAATATGCCAAATGCGATTTTGTATGAAGCTTTTACTCCAATAAATTGTTCTCATTGCCAATGTAAGAAATTCTGACACAAGAACGATATGAAACAGCGGCAGAATGTCAGAAAAATGTCTGTCTGATGTCTGCTCACCCTCGAGTGGTCATTCACCTATTGACACTGAAGTGCGGATCTCCACTGGATGCTGTCCCTCCGAGAGACGAAATAAAGCTGGCGGAGCAAGTATCCCACAACTGCGACACTGGAAATCGACGAAGTAGAGAAGTTGGAGGTAGTGGAAGAAGAGGACCAAAAGTTTTAACGAGAAGAGGACTGTGCCGGAGTCACGACACCACTAACCAGTGAAGGCACTATCACGTTTTCGGAAGGACAGATCGCTTTGGAGGAAAAGGTTCGGCTATACTAGAATTATTATACTATACAAATTTGAGAACTGGGAAAGTGGACTGTATCGCGATTTCAAGTTGAAGATCATGTGGTCCCCTCCTACACTGTGAGTATACTGGTAGCACTCACCTCACGGACACAAATAAATTGCATTTGAAGCATTTTTTTCTGGCATTCTGCCGATGTTTCATGTTGTTCCTATGTCAGAATTTTTTACATTGACAATGAGAACAATTTATTGGAGCATCCGACATTGCTGGTGAAATACGAGATGTCGACAAGAATAAAACATCTTACCGTAGCAAACTCCAAAAACAAGTTCAGATATGGAGATCTCTATGGAAATCCGATACTATGATAGAAGTGAAAAACGCGACGTAGCATGGGAGCCGAACCCTGGACCGAACATGAGGCGTGTCCGCCACCACTGCGCCACCCAGTTCGCGACCCCGGGATTTTGCGCTGCCATAAAGAGCTCGCTCTGCGGACCCTTAACCATTACACCCTCGTACTCGTTTGCCTCAAGGATTCGGCAAAAACAAAACATGTTCTGTTACTATTTGGAGGACGGGGATTCTTCCTATAGTACTCGTTCTTGCCGTTCCGGCGTACCGTTCACACAGTTCCCTTGTGAGAGGTCGCTGCAAGGGGCATGGCGGATGAGGCGCGCAGTTTAACAGCGCTGGTAGCGTAATGGATGGACTAAAATCCTGCCTGTAAAGTAGAAGGTGCCATGTCCCACCTGGGACGAGTTCTGATGGCAGCAAAGGATGTCTTAGCATCAGGTTGCACTGCTTTGTTGTTGATCACTTCTAATTTTCCTCTGGTGCTCGTTACTCCTCGCACATCTGTCATACTTATGCACATAACAGCATCTATGACGACAGGACCTCATTAACAATCTAAAAAAAGTTTTTTTGCCTTCACTCTCTCATCGTGGTCACATATGTAGTTGCTATAGTCATGTTTAGTCCTTGCATGGGATTTTAGATAAGTATGTGCATAATATGGCGCAAAAAAGGTCAGCTCAAGAAAGGTTAGGACGCGACTCCTATTATAATACGGATTTTCTTCGGCCCCTTCAAACGCGTTACAACGATAGGGGGCTGTACCAGAAACCATTTCGTCTCTTTCTTATAATGGTATAGCACACGTACGTGGACCTGATGCATCGTGTAATCACACTTGCCACGCAGGAGTGAACTGACTTTTTGGGCAAAATCCAGTGCTCTATCGTACGCCGCTGCTCTTCTAATCCAATTTACGTAGAAATTTTCAAGCAATTTAGGTTAGCAAAATATTCCAGCAAGAAGAAGCATCTGGGGGCCGTTCCTTATATGAAAGGAACCGTTCTGGTAATGCCGATAGAAATCACAAAGAAATGCTTCACATCAGAGTAAATCTCAGGGCAAACCGTGTCGTCGCGCGTGGAAGAGACATTCGTTAGTATTCACCTGCGTCGGTTTCGAGTAAAGCAGTTTCTTTCAAACTCTTCTGATAGCGGCCATTAGAAACAATGCTCCTCTTCGAAGACTTCGGAACGAGGCATTCAAGCTTTCACGAGGAGGGCACTCCATCGTGACTCCGTGAGTGAATTCGATATTCGAACAAATACAGCTTGTTTTCAATAGGTAAGATACTTCAATTCGGCGACAATTTTGCACTCCATGATATCTGACGTGCTCAGTAGTTGTAAGACTGTCCCCTTTTGGTGTGCCTGGTAACTCATCGGCCGTTTTCAATGTCCTCTTGATCTTCTCCTCACAGCCTTCGTCAAGTTTAGAAGAAAAGCAAGTGCTTCGGCAACAAATCTTCTCCGTTCCTGGGAGTGTGACATTGCTTCATAATTCTTCTAGCCCTGTGTTGATTGTAACGCATGTTGCCCTGCTGATCAACAATCTGCTCGAGCGGGCACCAGAATCGTCTCCAACCGCACGTCGCGTACCAGAATAGTGGACCATTGCCGCGCATGCTACAAAGAGCACCATATTGTTCGTTCACAGACAGCTTCGAGCAACGCGTTGGTGCACGTGTCGAGTGTCCTCTCGAGAAGCTTTTGAAACTGGGCGGTGACGGCTCTATCGGGTGTCTGCGAAGCGCACTACATGGCCGGTCCATCTATAATAATTTTCGACGACTTCGCCCATGCGACAGCATCTCTTACCCTTGAATGCAGTCACAACTCGGACCTCCATACTATACCTTTGTCCTTGGGAAAAATTTCGAATTTCGAATGATCGAATAATATTCGATTTTCAAAATTTCGAATTTCGAATGATCGAATAATATTCGATTTTTAAAATTTCGAATTTCGAATGATCGAATATTATTCGATTCTCAAAATTTTGAATTTCGAATAATCGAATTTCGAATTGTCGAATATTCGAATAATCAAATGAACACCTTACTTATTTTGGTCACCCAATGATTGACATTTACTTTTTTTTTATTACCCACTGCAAACTGCGTTCGACAGAGCGGCATATACGAAGGCTTCAGATTGTCATTACTCTTGCACCAGTTGGTTAATTGCGAAAAGGATCGGAGGACCGAACCGAGGCTGTGGAAGTCGGTGTCCAGGCTCAGATGCCGTTGTTCAAGCGCCGCGAAGGCTGCTCCATCCATTTCCTTCACGAGACCAAAAGACGGTGACAAAGCTATAATGAAGCACCCTTGCTTCCCTAAGAATTCGTGCTCCGAGAAGAGAGAAACACCTTGGATAGGCAGAGCTAGATTGTTATAGATCTTGCTCCATAGCTTACTGCCTTTCCTTAGGTTAAACCGAAGCTTCTAGGTGGTAAAAGAATGGCTAGCACGGACGAAGAAGTAACACAAAGGCGATCTGGTGCGGAAAAGGCACATTGGAGGCTCATGAATGGTTCAGTCTGTGTTCTGGCTCCGTTGAAGAGCTTCGCTTCACTTGTAAGCAATCGGACCCGAAGCCCATGGTTGTAACCTAATCTGATAAGACACTACGACTTGGGTAGTGTTATTGCGAAAATGTGGATGACTCGCTTTCATAGGAAACGGAGTATTACTGGCTCTTGTACTCCATAGCGCTTGCTTGCTCTTACTCTGCTTGCTCTTGCTCTCTTCTTTAACGTCTTTGCTGGTAGAAAGCAGGAGCTTCCCAGGCTCCGGAAAGTGCTACCTCCCTACCGAGGCTCCTTCCGGCTTTAATCGTTCTGTCATTGTACTTGGGGTAGAAATACAAAACGGAGATCCTCCCATAGTATACCGAAGACAAAAGCGTCATTGAACAGCCATAAACCGACTCATTTGTTATTCACCGACTCACGTGACTGGCCGCAGGACGCCTGATGGCGTTCGAAGAAAGCAGGGACGCAGCGGATGTCCGCGTTTGCCCTCGCTTACCTCGCGTCGACTAACAAGGGGAGTGTCTGAAGCGTATGTCTGAACGGGAAAAGCGAGTCATATAGGGAGAATCTCCACCTCTCAATTAGTATAAAATGTGTTTATTTTTTGCCAAGTCGCTAAAGCCAAGGAGTAGGGGGTTGTTGTAGTTACAATGTAATCGGCGCCTCACGAGTTAAGCGGTCTTGTATGCCCGCGATGCCTCTGCCGCAAGCGGGTCGCAGCGCAGTGGATAGAGACGTTGCTTCATGCGAGGGAGATCGAGGGTACCAATTCTCCTGCGCTGCTGCACTTTTGCATTTAAAGTCATTGTTGAGATTTGATGGATTCTGACGTCTATACCATTTCAGAGGTTTTCTACTAATTTTTCCAGCTGCATGCAGTGGTATTCAACATAATGATGTATAAACGTTCAACATCAGTGATACACAGGCACAACGTGCATGAAGAAGAAGCACTGGTCACAATACGGACGGCGTATAAAGGCTACAGGCTCCTAACAGTTTGTTTCCCTAGATGGACCGATGACCTCGGGAAAAACCATCCTGCTCGGACTTTCAAATACCAGGAGTCGAGAGTGATGTCGCAAGTGGTTCAAATGAAGAAACGAGGTCTGTGGATCCCGCAAACTGACGTTAACGGCCATCGATACACTCCTTCCCTCATCTTTTCCTGGCAACTGGAAATCAGAGGTCTGCTGAAGGTTTCCTAAAACCTACCACCAACAATGTCCGTCGATGCTGAAGTGGTGATCCACCTGCTTACGCTGAAGTGTGGCCCACCTTTAGGCAAAGAACCTTCCAGGGAAGAAATCAAACTGGCCGAACGGATGGCCAGCATACTCAAGGACTTTGAAGCACGCCAACTTGAAGTTGACAAAGACGAACAGCTGGATGTGGTGGAAGAAGAAGATTGAGATCTGCAAGATGAACTGATAGACGTGGAGAGGCATGTAAGCAGTCAGCAGCAGCAACAACAGCAGTAAGTAGGACATATGATAACGTTTTCGAGTGGAATGATTTCACTCCCACGTCATTATGCACGACCCTGCTTTTGACCTGCGAAAACGGGACAACATCCTTAAGGTAGATGTCGAAGCTGCTAGTAGCTGAAGGAGAACGGATTTGTTATAATGACATTGAAGGTGGTGTCGCTGGTATACATGCGAGGAGCCTGTAGCTTTTATACGCTGCCCGATTGTGACCAGAGCTTCTGTTTCATGCACTTTGGGCTTGTGCATCACTGGTGTTGAACGTTTATACATAGTTGAATAGCTTTCTCATTGCGTTGTGGTTAAAAAACCGGTCAGTAATAAACAAGTGACAAGAAATTTCTTCTTAGCGTACAACTGGAAAATTAGGCCAAAACATCTAAAAATGTTATATATGTCAGAATCGTTTAACTCTCAACCAATCATATGAAATGCAAAAACGCAGCAGAGCAGGAGAATCGCACCCCCAACCTCCCACCCATGAAACAACGTCTCTATCCACTGCGCTCCGAGCCACTAGCCGGGCGTACAATATCCACGAATTCTATTGTAACAGACTCCCTACTCCTTGTGTTTAAAGACTTGTCAAAAATAAACCCATTTTTGCACTAATTGAAGGATGGGGATTCTCCCTGTATGACTCGCTCTCCCCTTTCAGACATACGCTCCAGGCCCTTCCCTTGACAGATTGCATACACACAATTCGGCCACTTTGAATGACGCGCGAAACAAAACATCGTTCTTATCAAAAGGTCACAATTCCCTGGTCTTCGAAGAGGAGTGCCATTTACTTGTTAAGAGATTGATAAGGAATATTCGAAATTCGATTATTCGAAATTCGAAGCCTTAGAATATTCGAATAAACGAATAATTCAAATATTGGACTTTCTCGAATATTCGAATAAACGAATAATTCGAATATTGGACTTTCTCGAATATTCGAATAAACGAATAATTCGAATATTGGACTTTCTTCGAATAGTCGAATATTCGAATATTCGAAATTCGAATTTATTCGAAATTCGACTACTCGAAATTCGAAAAGAACAAAGGTATAATGGTCACCCCACAGCATCGATCGCTGATTTGCACCTTGAAGATCGCCCCTCCAAGACTGAAGAAGGTCAAGCGATGCGGTGCTGCAAGAATCAAGTAGGCCCGAGTGAAGGAGGCGGAAGCAGCTGTGATTTCTCGCATGCGCAGTCATCGCAGCCATGTTGATGAAACTTGGAAGAAGGCTAATGGCGCGATACGTCAAGCTGCAGCAGCGGTGCTCGACACTACGAAGCTTGGACAGCGAAGGGTCTGCAAGGAGGGATGGCGGTGGACAAATGACGTGAAAACAAAAATTCAAGAGAAAAAGTCGTTGTTTCGCGTGTTTCATGGCGAAAAAGCCTGCCGATAACTGTCACAATTACCAGGAAGCGAAAATATCTATTGAAAAGGCCGTGACCGCTGCAAGAGCTATTCATTGCAGGACATCTACAAAAAGATCAACTCGCGCGATTGTGAGTGACCGGCTTGCGAAGGACCGGCATTGCCAAGCCGAGAATATTCTTTGGCTTCAGTGATGAGAACAATCATTCTCTTATGGACCGCAAGGACGCGTTGAAGAAATGGATTTTGAAGGAATCTCGAGATAGGAGTTGCCTCATCCGACCGTCCGCTCCCATCAGCGCCCCACAAGATCACTGTGAAATAAAATGAAGCGGCTTTGAGAAAGATGCGGGTAAGAGGACTGGTTCAAATAATTTCCCAACCAGGTTGTAGCGGTGAAGCGATGGTGATGTCCGTTCCTCCACGTGGTGCTACTGGAAACTGTTTGCTCTGCGAGCTAAGCTAATCACGGAATCTCGATTGCAGGCGACAGGCCTTTGTGACAGGCTGGTCAACGAAGACCCAGTCACATCACATGCTTAAGAGATCTCGCAATAGTGCTACGGCGTCCGCGGAAGTCGACGCGCATTCGCAAAGCCCGCCGAGTGTGAAAAGTATGCGAGGGTCCCTGATGCGAGGACGGCATTGGTGGACAAGCGAGCTATTCCGAAAGACCCATAACGTAGGTCAAACCCGCGCAGCAACATTGAATGTGGATGCGTTGATGGGCCGTTCATGCGAGTTGGTAGAAGCGCGGGAACGAAGAAAGACAGATTTCTGTGCGGTGCAGGAGACGAGGTGGTTCTGCTGAGAGTCGAGGAACATTTGCCGTGGCTCCAAGGCGGTTCTGTGAGGCTGTGCCAGGACCACCAGTGGGGTCGGTATGATCATCTCCGTGGAACGTTTCGATGACCGCCCGATGAAGAATGTTGTCGCCGTAGGAGAGCGATGATGTCATTTCTTTTCCGCGTATGCTCTGCAGAAAGATTGCTCCGAGCAAACCAAGGACTGGTCCCTGCTTGATGAAAAGACGGCGGAAGTGCCGTCACAGGATATGATTGTTGTGGCAGGTGATCTTAATGGTCACGTCGGAGCAGCGAAAGACGGCTACAGCTGTCATGTTGGTTTGGCTATGGGTCACAAAACGCCGATGGTGAGCGCCTACTTGAGTATGCTGCAGACTCGCACGACCTCACCATCGTGAACACCAAATTTCGAAAACGTGACTGCCACCTCATCTCGTTTTATAGCGGGAACGCCAAAACGCAGATTGACTATGTCTTTGTTAGGCGTCGCGACCATGGCCTTGTCACAGATGCGAAGACCGTGCCGTATGAGACGGTAGATCTGCTCGGTGAAGAGCCAACCTTCGAGGTGTAAAGGTGTCGAGCGGTGCGACACGACTAGAATGAAATGGTGGCAATTGAAAGAGAAGGAAGCAGCTGTTATTTCTCGCATTCGGTTGCCGACGGTAACAACTGTCGAGGAAACCTGGAAAGAGGCTACAGAAGCAATAATTCTGACTGCACGCTTCGAACTCGGCACAGCGAAACCTGGAAGGCGCTTGGTCGAGAAGCAGGCATGGCTGTGGACTGACGATGTCAAAGAAAAGGTTCTAGAAAAGAAACGGCTTTATCACGTTTTTATTGGTGATAAAACACTCCATAATTGGCGGAATTATCTAGAAGCGAAGAAAGCGGCAAAGAAGGCAGTGGCTGCTGCTAGAGCCGCATACCACGCTGAAGTCAGCGAAAAACTGGAGACGCGCGATGGTGATTGTTATCTTTACCGATTTGTCAAAGCTCGTTGTCGCCAAGCAGAAGACATCGAGAAGTTCTTGGGCATTAATGACGAGAACGGTCATCTTCTGATGGTTCATGAGAGGGCTGTGAAGCGGTAGCACGACTATTTCGAGGAAATCTCGAATGCTGAATTTGCCCATCCTGCTACTCCTTTTGCATCTCATGTATACGGCCCCGTTTAGGAGACCGCAGTGAGCGAAACCAAAGCAGGCAAAGCCACTGATCCCGATGACCTTCCAGCCGACCTGTGGAAGTCGAAGGGCTGGTGCCCCGCTGACTGGGTGACAGAGTTTTTTTAATCAGGTTGTTGCTGAGAAGAAAGTGTCGGAGAGTTGGTAGCAAAGCACGACCATTCCGATTTGGAAGAAGGGCAGTCCTGCGGACTGCGCTAGTTACCGTCCAATTCGCCTTCTTTCGCACACCATGAAAATCTTTGAACGGATTGTCGATGGACGTATCCGGGATGTCGTCCAGCTTTTCACGAATCAGTCGAAGGCCTTCTCAGGAAGGCAAAATAAATTAAAATAAATGGCAAAATAAATTCTGTTTCTCGCGGTACTTCTCTGGCAGAAGACGAACGGCGTGGATGGAATCAACAGTGCCACAGCCAGAGAAAAACCATACTGGGCACCTCGATGGAATTTCCTCTGTAGGGTGCACCAGGAATCTGCGTTCTCCCCACTGCTCTTCGTGGTCGTGATGGATGCAATCTCACAAGATCTCCAAATGGCGGCACCTTGGACGCTGCTGTATGCCGACGACGTCATGCTTGCATTTGAAGACAAAATCGTACTCGAGCGACAGGCACAGGCGTGGTGCGATCGCTTGGGACTGTTCGGACTCAAGCTAAACGTTAAAAAGACAGAATACTTGACGATGGATGTGAAAGAGCAGGATCTATCAAGATCAATGGTACTGAGCTCTCACGATTTACATCTTTCAAGTATCTTGGATCAACTTGCATGCAAAGATAAAACCGAACATGTGAAGATAAGTCCGATGACAGCCTAAAGTTGGAGGTGAACGCACGTGTGAGTGCAGCCTGGTTCAAATGGCGCTCGTTGATTGGGGTGCTTTGCGACAGGACACTACCTGAGCACCCCAAATCGAAGGTTTATAGAACAGTCGTCCGCCCAGTAGCGACGTACGGTGATGAGGGCTGGCATGTGACGAAGGAAGTTGAAAGCCGCCTTAGTGAAATGGAAACGAAAATGCTACGGTAGACGGCTGGTGTTACTCGTTTGGACCACGTTCGCAACGACATACGAAAGAGGTTCGGTGTCACCCGATACCCGAGAAGCTGCGCGAAGCTCGTCTTCGATGGTACGGCCATGTCCTTCGCGCTAACGACTACAACGTCCGTAAGGTTGGCCTGAACCTTGAGGTCCCTGGAGAGCGACCCAGGAGACGCCCGAAGCAACGTTGGCTAGATACGTTGCATTTGGACACAAATATAGCTGGTGTGCATGCTGATCAAGCATTTGATGTGGAGAATTGGCGTCACCACACCAAGAGCGGACCCCGCTACCAAACGGGACAGACGCTAACGAAAATGATGATGATGTTGTTGTAGCGGTGAAGCTCAAATTACTGTCCGATTCGTTTGCTTTCGCACTGTATGGAAGATGTATGAACGGATTGTCAATGGGCGAATTCGTGAAATTGTCAAGCCTTCTGCAGCCACTGTGGCATCGTGACGCGTTGTACTATCCATGCTATGCACGCCGTTCGTCTTCAGGCGAAAAAGCATTTCGAGGAACAGAAGCCGTCGCATGTTGCCTTACGCGACGGGGAGAATGCTTTTGACCGCTAACCGTGTTCGCTTATATGGCACGCCCTGCGAGAATACGAGCATTGCGCTATGAACGCAAAGCAACGTCAGCAACGTCACTAAGAGCCTGTGGGGTGGGTGCGAATTCTAAAGTTTTTGCACAAAGAGTAGGGTACGAGCTGCGGCAAGCACCTCTATGGAGTTCCCCATGTCTCTAGGGGTACATCAAGGTTATGGGTTCTTTCACTCCTTTTTGTTGTCGTCGTAGGTGCCACTACACGAGATCTTCAGAAACCAGTCCCATAGGCGTTGCTTTGCGTTCATAGCGCAATGCTCGTATGCGGAAATAAAAATGAACTCGAGCGGTTGGTGCAATTTGCTGCAACCGCTTGGAGATGCTCGGACTCAAATTGAACGCCAAGAACACTGAGTACGGAGTAAACAAGTCCAGCTCCATTAAGACTCATGTCACTGATTTTTTACTCACATCCGTTTGGAGTATCAGGGATTGTACAGCATGGTCCGAGAGTTACTCGTTGACTCGAGTGCTCTGCGACAAGAAGATGCCACAGCGAGTTTGAGTCTTGTCTCGGTTTCTCCGTTTGCCGCCACTGGACATCCGTTTGCCAATATCTCAGATTAACTGCTGTTCTGCTTTGTCCTTCATATGTTAGTTTCGTGTTTTCTTCGCTTCATTTAAGTGCTTTTTTCACAGTCTTGGTTCGTTGACTGGTAACTCTACTTGTTTTAGCGCACACTATTGTGCATATATAAATAAATACTCTAGTATTGGGCCCATAACCTGAACTCTGAATGTTGTGTGGTTAATTACCATAAGTGATTTATATTTTTAGCGACAAGTGCTGTTTCTTTCATAACTTCGCATGTACAGTGATCTGACAAGGAAGTCGTAAACTTGAGAAATATAATTGTGGAGCAACGGAAAAGGGGGGGGGGAGTACTGCTGAAGTGTCTCGACGAATGCTATGTCTGTTGCAGCGAAATTCTGCCGGGTGTCGTGCTTTGAACGCCTTTCCTCTAGAAAAAGGCGAATGTGACTTCAGTGAGGTTGGAAGATATGTGCGAAGGATCTCGCATAATCAGCGCTTCAAATCTCGTCCTGCCACCTCTGTGCCGACCATTGCGACTGCATGGACGAGTGACTGAATGACGTTTATCCGACGAGAGGTATTCGGTGTCGCGTCACCTCCTTGTGACTCTCAATGGCGCTGAACTCTCGACCGCTGGATGGCGTCATACCTACACGCAAAAGCCGCAAGTCACTGAGATAGGCACTCCCGAGAAGATCACATTGATGGGATGCACAGCCGCGCACTCTGATCCATTCAACCGCGTCCATCACGACATGGCCTTCATTTCCCTGACCTGATTCTTGCTATTTAGAATTCGGATACTTTCTTCAGATTTTGAAAGCGTTCGATGACACCTTTGCCACCATACACTAGGAGTCGGCCGGGAGCTGTGGTAGTTGGAGGGGGTCACTATCATGACTGGTAGGCGAGGCGAGTAGCCAGTGAATGCAAATGCAGTTTACAGTGAATGCAGTGAATATAAATGCAGTTTATCTCCACCATTAGGTTACAGATCATCGTCTCATTTGCTTCCGTATTGGGCGAGGGAGGGACGTCCAGGATGTAGGCAATTTTAACACGGGAGCGTTAGTTGGCGCACACCTCGGAGTCCCTTCCACTGCCCAATTCTGTGCTCTCCCCCGCGTCAGTGTGCCTCGTTTTTTCTCCGCGTTAGCGCAGAAGAGCACAGAACAGAGGTATAGCATTGTTTGTTTGGTTTCTTTACCATCAGTGGGCCTCGTTTCTTTTTTCGTGTTAGTGACACTTTTATATGTATAAGGTGACCCCCTTCAACTACCATAGCGCCGTCGGCCGGCCATTATTACATTTCAACCCAGTTCTTTTTATCTACGTCCTTTTTGTTCCCACATTTCTCTCCTATTAGGGAGTTAAACGAAACACGCTCGCGTTCCTGCTGGTATTTAGTTGATGCCAGAATTAATGAGGCGTTAGGTCGAAGTCAATCTTTTTCGGTTCCACTTTCGACCAATAATTGAGATGGTGCAAGTGCCCCACACGTTTGCTTATCATGTTGAGTAGAATGCAGAGCTGGTCCAAAGTTGGTAACCTCCGTACCACAGGATTTTTTCTAGCATTCTGAGGCATTCTGAGGCAAAGTGATTTTACAGTATGATTTTTCTTTCTTATTCGACGTATACACCTATAATGCCTACACAACATATGTTCAAGTGAATAATGCGAGGAGCTAACTTCGTTATGTATTAAATGTCAAGTTTTCGGTCGTATACTTCAAGGGAGCAGCTCAGCAATGTATTCTTCGTTCTTTGCCGCCTTTAACGCAGAACTGATCATGGTTATGACGGGTGCCAGACGGAGACAGAAACTACTGAGAAAGTTAGTAGAAGAAAGCATGGAGGCCTTGGTTTCAGACATTTCTCTAAAGTAGATCTTTTTCTCGTGATCTTATTCTATCCATGTAGGTTGCTAAGATTTGGGAAGGCAATGTTATGCTGCTATTTCGACGAACTTATTACGGTTTTCTCAATTAGACCGGCTCAAATAGGTTCAATTGTGACAAAATTTTAAATGATTTCAACCTAATTTTAAATTAGGCAATAGGCTTCATGGCGGAGAAACCTAATTATCTGAAAAAAGCAGGTCGGAAACATGAGCGAAGGTCTGGAATATGAGCATCACGAAGTGCGCACATACCGCCGAAATTCAGTGCCCAGCTACATGTCCCAATGTGATGCGCCTCGACTTATGAATGTTCATGAATGGCTTGTAGGGTAGTGGATTGGTGATATTTTCTGAAGATCTGCCTGTCTCATGAAAATCACTCCTCGAATGCAGAAGAAGAATGTTCTGTTCGTTTTTGTAGCCAATAAGTTTTAGTAAAAAGATTTGCGTTGTCTTCAAAAGGATGCGATTTTCGAGAAGTAGAGTAGTTCTTAGCGGAAGGATCCAGAAGCTGAGCTGAATGGTGAGATTTCTGTGCTGCGCATCTAGAAACAAATTTCATCAAAGGATTTATCGAACTATAGAACCTGACTCAGTAATGGTCTCAATTAGGGCCAAAGTTCGAAACGAGCCACCAGGTGGTCTTTTTTCGAATGTGCTTTCCTTGAAGCAATAGGTATGGATTTTTATAAGGTGTTTGGTTTACAGGGCGTAGCCAAGACATTGACTTTACGTTTCTCTGTGCCATTTGATGGGATCTTGCTACTTGACCGAAACTTTTTCCATTATTGAATGCAAAATGAACTTACCCACACCGTTATCTTACGAATGCGTGGCTAGGACCAGATATACGCGCTGATCTCTGGGCGTTAATCTTTTAACGAGCATTTTCGTTAAATTTCCGGTAATTCTTCTAATTCTGTTAACAAACTGTTTTTGTTACTACACACTATTGTTTTAGGTAAAAAAAAAAACCGGTAGACTTGTCTAATTACGTCAATCTGGACACGTCTAAAGGATACAAAATGCTTTTTTAATCAAACTAAGAACTTTGCAAATAAAACGGTCGCCTATCAAACCAAACTAAATTTTTTAGAAAGGTCAAGATGAACATTCACTTTGAATTTTTTATCCGCCAGTCCCAAAACGTGAACAGAGTGTTTGGGTTGTCATAATCTTTGTTCTCTTAGCTGCAAAAATGGTTTTGAGCTTATTCTAAAGAGCTAAAATTGGAAAATTTTCAGTGTAATTTAAGAAAAAATAACACTAAGCGGAGGGTTCCCCTCAAGCTGAAAAGCGTCCTATTTCGTTTTAAGATAAGTTATTTCAGCAGCTTCTTTTATTTTATGGAGACTTTTCCCAGAAATTTCGCGTCACAAAAATTCCGTTAAAACACCGTTTCCCAAAAATTTTCATTCCACTAGATAGAGAACAACAAATTTGTCGATGGATCGTCGAACTTTTACAAACTTAAAAAAATCCTTGAAAAAATCGCTAAAATCCTAAACATTTTCCGAAACATTCCGTTAAATCACTGAGCCAAATTTTAATGTCGTTAAACCTTAAATTCGTTAAAACTTTAGCTGTCAAATGTAATGCCCTTGTTAGGACAGAATTTGTTTCGTTCTCAGACCTTTGTACTACTATGCCACTGTGACGTTTTGCAAAAGATGCATTCCTAATGAAAACCACTAGCAGCTAAGGCTTAAAAAATCGCAAGTTGTTTTCATGGAAGGAGGACAATTCCAGCAAGGATGTGCGAATTGAGAGTGATGAAAAAGTTCCTGTCGTTGGTGGCAAGATATTGTCTCTTTTCCAACTTTGACGCCTCTATCGCTTCTTTTCTCCCGCTTCGGACTTCATTTACAGCCGGAATATGTCGGAATCGGCCGAAAGAAATTGATGGTGTGTTTAGATGTAAAAGTCTAGGCTAGAACTCGATACAGCTGCGTATTATGCTGGACTGAAAGTTTCCGCCGTTTAGGTGCTTCGAATGTTCCAGCCTTTGTCCAGGTTTTTTATTCCATGACGAGAATAGCCGCTCTGCTACCATTACGTGAGGAAAAGAACGCCGATTTAAAACGCCTTTGGAACATATAGTGTGTCTCCTAAAATCTGAAGGGTTTAACACAATTCTCGTGATAGACGAGAAGGTGGACCTTAGGTACGTCACTCCAGGACGTTCGTTTGAGTAGGCGCTGCAAATAAGAAGATTACTCATTAAAGTGATTGTTATATTCTCGAAGGCTGAGAATAATCTTATAACCCTCGCTTCTCTCCCGTCCTTTTACCCTCTCTCGTACCTTTGCGGTACATTTGGAAGTAGGATCTTCGTGTCAGTGGGCTAAGTCCCAATCGAGTACCACGTTCTACATCAATCGCCAAAGAATTCAGCAATGAAATAGTAATATGAGACGCTTTGTACAGTGAAACAAAATCTTAAAACAATGTTAAACATTGCACAGGATAGGAGATCGTAAGGAGAAACTGGAAAAAAGACAAAGCCCTGTTAATGTCTCCACAATTTAGCTTTGGGTATTGAGCCGTATCCTGCTGAAACTCATTCCTCATATTTCATAATCCGTTGCATGGACCGGGCGCGTGCTTAACTCCTTCTTCTTCAGCGTCTGTCCCGCTTCGTAGCGGGGTCCGCTATTCTGGTGTCATGACGCCACCTTTCCCGATCCAGCGCTAGATCAGGGTGGACACCAGCTACTTTCGAGTCCATATGTAACGTATCAGCCCATCGCTGCTTCGGACGCCCTCTAGGCCGCTTTCCAGTGACCTCGAAGTTAAGGCCTATCTTGCGGACGCTGTCTTCCTTTTCACGCAGAACGTGGCCTTACCATCACAAGCGAGCTTCGCGCATCTTGTCAGTTATCGGCGCGACACCGAACTTCTACCGAATGGCATCGTTTCGGATGCGGTCCATGCGCGCGACTCCAGCCGTCCAGCGAAGCATCTTCGCCTCCATGACGCTGAGGCGCGTTTCAACTTCCTTAGTCACAAGCCAACACTCAGCGCCGTACACTGCTACCGGCCGGACGACTGCTCTGTAGATCTTCGACTTCAGGTGCTCTGGTATCTTCCTGTCCCAGAGCACGTCAGTCAACGAGCCCCATTTGGACCAAGCTGTACTCACGCGTGAGTTCACTTCAGTCATCAGATTGCCATCGGATGCTACTGCTGATCCCAGATACTTAAAAACCGAAACACGTGGGAGCTCGATGCCATTAACCTTGATGGAGCTGGACTCAGTAAAGTCAGTCGTTAGATATTCGGTCTTCTTCACGTTCAATCTGAGTCCAAACCACTCCAAGCGATCACACCAAGCTTGCACATCTCGCTCGAGTTCATCTTTATCTTCGCTAGCGAGCATTATGTCATCAGCATAAAGCAAAGTCCAGGGGACTGGCTTCTGAAGATCCCGTGTAATGGCGTCCATCACAACAAAGAGGAGTGGGGAAAGAGCAGAACCCTGGTGTACCCCGACAGAGATGGGAAACTCCATCGAGGTTCCAGCTGCAGCTTGAACTCGACTCTTTGGACAAGAGTAGAGAATTCGCACCCACTCTATGAGCTGACTCCATGATGTCGCAAGGCGTACCATATCACTTCACGCGGTACGCGGTCAAAGGCCTTCTCCAGGTCGAGAAAGGCGATATGCACTGGCTTCTGTTTCTCGCGATGCTTCTCTAACAGAAGGCGGGCGGCGTGTATGGCATCAGTGGTGCCACAGCCAGCTACGAAACCGCACTGATTGCTGGAAAGCTGGACAATGTCACGAATTCGACCATCAACAATTCGCTCAAAGATCTTCATGCTGTGCGAGAGCAAGCGAATCGGACGGTAATTGGGGCAGTCTGGAGGACTGCCCTTCTTCTTCCAAATCGGAATCGTCGTGCTTTGGCGCCAACACTCAGGCACATTCTTCTCCCCCACAACCTGGTTAAAGAACTTCGCCAACCACTCAGCAGGGTATCACAGCTTTCACTTCCACAGATCAGCTGCCACGTCGTCGGGCCCAGTCGCTTTGCCTGGCCTCATCTTCCTCAGAGCCGCTTCTGTCTCCTCCACGTGATCATTTGAACGGGGCCGTGGGTTGGAGCCGTAGAAGGGATGGCTGGGTGAGGAAATTCTACCGTAGAAACTTCCTCAAGGTAGTCGCGCCATCGCTTCAGCGCTTTTTTGTGGTCTGTCAGAAGATGGCCGCCCTCATCATTGATGCAAAAAACTTTTCAATATCCTCGGTTTTTTGGCGATGGCGGGTCTTAGCAAGTCGGTACAGATACCGCTCACCATCGCGCGACTCGAGCTTTCGGTAGACATCACCATAATGAGTGGTTTTTGCAACAGCCACGGCCTTCTTTGCAGTATTCTTCGTTTCTTGGTACTTCCGCCAATTATCGGCTGTCTTGTCGCTGAGAAACACGTGATAGAGCGACTTCTTCTCTCGAACTTTTGCTTTCACGTCGTCTGTCCACAGCCACGTCTGCTTTTCGACCTTGCGTCGTCCAAGCACCGTGATGCCGAGCTCCAACCTTGCAGCTTCACGTATCGCGTCGGCAGCCTTCTTCCAAGTTTCGTCGACAGTTGTGACTGTCGGTAACCGCACGCGAGAAAACACAGCTGCTTCCTTCTCTCTCATTCGCCACCACTTGATTCTCGGTGCACCGCATCGCTCGACCTGCTTCTGCCTTGGAGAGGCGATCTTTAGGGTGCAGATCAGCGGTCGGTGCTGTGGGGCAACCGTCTCATACGGCACGACCTTCGCGTCTGTGACAAGACTTCGGTCGCGATCTTTCACAAGGACGAAATCTATTTGAGACTTGGAGCTCCCACTATAGTATGAGATGAGGTGGGAATCGCGCTTACGAAATACGGTGTTCACTATGGTGAGGTTATGCGATTCCGCATATTCAAGGATACGCTCACCATCGGCGTTACGCGACCTGTAATCGAATTCACCATGACAGCTGTACCCGTCTTTCGTCGCGCCGACGTGCCCATTAAGGTCACCAGCAACTATGATGACATCTTTGGACGGTACCTCCGCTGCCTTCTCATCAAGCAGGCTCCAAAACTCATCCTTGGCTTGATCGGAGCAGCCAGTCTACGGAGCATACGCAGAGAAGAAGTGATAGAGTCGCGGCGACAACGATCTTCATCAATCGATCGTCAAAGCGTTCGACGCTTACAATCGAGTCACGAAACCGTTCGGAGACGATGACTCCAACTCCACTGGTGGTCCTGGGACTTCCACATAGAACGACCTTGAAGCCTCGTCCTATGTCCCTTGACTTGCGGCAGGACCACCTCGTCTCCTGCACCGTACAGAAATCAACTCTTCTACGCTCAAGTGCTTCAACCAACTCGCACGAGCGGCCCGTCAACGTACCCACATTCAGCGTTGCCACGCGGGTCCTGCTTACGTTACGGGGCTTTCGGACTAGCTCAGTTGCCCCCCCCCCCCCCGATGCCGTCCTCGCATCAGGGAACCTCGCATACTTCTCACACTCGCCGGGCTCTGCGAGTGTGCGTCGGCTCCCGCGGACGCCGTAGCACTATCTCGATACTCATGTAACGTCATCAGCCATGTGATGTGACATGGGTCTTCGTAGACCGGCCTCTCGCCTGCATTCGAGTGTCCGTGCTTCCGTGCTTAGCTTAGCTCGCAGAACGAGCAGTTTCCAGTGGCACCACGTGGAGGAACGGACATCGCCACCGGGCGCGTGCTTAACTACGGTTTACAATTTACGATTTTACGATTTGCGGCTATTTTTGCCAACTTTTTGCAATTTACGAGTTACGGCATTTTGGGTCGTAAACCGTCAATTTTCGTAAATATGGTCTGCAGTTTACAACAGTCATCTACATGATGTCACTCAACTCGACATGTCACGATTGGCCCACTTTTAGAGTCTGCACATCATGGTGCGGAGTAATTAGCATACAAAGTGCCATAAAATCAATGCTCACAGTATATTTCGAAAGAGATCGGAGCCGTTTTGGTCATTTGTTAGTGATGTGATATCGCCTTCGCACTAGAATATTATGCCCTGTCGGAGAGCTAATGTTCTTTGCAAAACCAGTAGAGGGTAGCCCATGCGAGTACAGACATTTAGCAGTGCAATATTTAGAAGTTCTGGAGAAGCAAGTAGTGCAAACCATGCGTTCTAGTTAATCGTCTGTCGGGTGTCGTTCGACTGATTTTGTTGAACGAGGCACTTTCGTTTCAGAAACTGTGAACGCCTACAAAGCTAAGAAACGGCTTTGCTAGAAGCTCTATACAATTGACAGAACTTCTGGAATCATGTGCATTGTGACGCCGTTATTACTACTCATCCTTTAATTAGCCAGTAGATGCTTAACTACCTTTCTGTGACTATTTACATAAAATTTTTCTTTTGGAAGTTTCGTACATATGAGGGTTTTTAAATCAAAGCAAAGTTGAAACTGCAGCTCTCGCACAAATTTGGACTTCTACAGAATCAAGCTGCACACATCTGTGGAATGCCGCACAGTATGCTTTTATCTTTAAAAAAACCATAAAGCCTTAAAAACTTAAAAATCGCACTAGAAGAGTTGACCGGAAAACGATTAAATTATTTCAGCTCTTTTCACATGCTACAAGAATGTTTTTGGGCACACATAAAAATGCAGATAAGAGTGTTTTGTGAAAAGAAGAGTTTTTCGGTGCACCACATGATAGGACTGCGCCATGCGGTCGCTCAGCACGCGATGTCTTTAGATTGCTTGTGCAAGAACTGTTTTCGCCGAGTTGGTCTGCTGTTATATATTTTTTTGACCTTATCAATGACTTTTTCGTTTGTTTCTGCGTAGATTTACTCGAAAGCTAAAGGCAGCTAGAATGGTGGGAATTTTATGATTGTGCTTTACATTGGACACTATAAGCTTTTGATCAAGATATATCTTGTAAAGGATAGAATTAATTCAACGATTTGATTTCGATTCTTTAGCTTAGGCTGAAAATAGAAGGCGTAATAAATGTTGAATTGCTTTTAATTATCGATAACAGAAAAACCTCCGGAAATATAGAAGGAATGTCTTACGATTTACAGTTAACGATTTACGATTTGCGTCTTTTTTTCGTAATTACGATTCACGATTTATGTGCCGAGTTTTATGTGCCACCTCTGTTTTCTTTCTTTATTTTTAAATAAGAGCGAAAAGTTTTCATATATTATTTATGTTTCATAAAGCGCGGGCCATCAGCAACACAGTGGAGAGCTGGGCAGTTTGTTTTACGAGAACCAGCCTTTTCCAACCGTGACAAAGCTTCCATTTCACTTTCAAAGGATAAAAGGAAGGATTTGGTTTTTCGTGATCTCCTTCCAGTGTAGCCTTTAGTAAATACATGAACAATTAATCAAAAATAGGATTCAATTAGAAAGCTACAGCTTATTGCTGAAAATGGTGTTGAGAATCTGAGGACGAGCTGTGGTAATCTGTTGCAATTATGCTGTGCTAGGCAATTTAGCAGCAACTCAATGTATCACGAAATCAAACTCATCCGCACAAACCTTTAGAACTTTAAGTTAAAAGCTCTGCCTAATTTCTTGTAATCTCTAGACAGATAGTTCATTTTCTGGCTCTCTCTGCTAATGAAGTTCTGGCCCACATTTGGGTTAAAATTGAAAGGCTTACACGAAATCGAATTAAGGTAAGCACAGCCAAATGGCGAGCCCCAGTCGCATTGAGGAGGACACGCACCTTCGACCTCCCGTCCATGATCTACTAGGCGACAATTTTTCCCATTTTTGAACGGTCCAGTGACCCAAAAACAATAACCAAATTCGCCGCTTTGTTTCATGTTAGGTGCCCCACAAGACCACTTGAGTCTTACTGAGTACCGTTAGAGTTTGTTCACAGACGTTTGCTGTAAAATCAGGTGGTGCCTGCCTCCTGGCTTAGGAAGACAACGACAACTATGTAAGAAAAAGCCATCCTACTATATATAAAGGAGTTAGCGGTTGTATGTCCGTCCATCTGTCTGTCGGTCCGTCTGCTTATCCGTCTGGCCTTTCCTAGAAGTCGAGTAGCAGGCGTCCGTGTTCAGACGAGGTGCCACTCACACCGTGTCGAGACCGTCAGAAAAAGAGTCACCGATGTCGCGTCAAGGGCGTGCGAGTTCAAAAGACATGCCAGCGACGTAGCTGAACAGGCGTCCGGATTTAGAAGACGTGTCAACGACGACCTGCGATGTCGCGCATTGGATGATTGGGTTCAGAACAGTGGTGTGCGTTAAATTTTTCGGTAAATTTTCAACGACCACTTTTTAACGAAAAAATTATGCGTTAAAATCGGTAATTTCGTTAAATGAAATCTGCCTTAACTGCAGTCAGTTTTGCTGTATTTTTATATTTATTTATTATTTATTATGTTTATTTCTGTATTCGTTCCTGTATTTATTTTTCGTCTCCATTCACATGACAATTATATAACCACAGGGCGATGTCTTCATCTTCACAATAAATAACAAGACTCCATCTACCATCAACAAAATTGCTAAACAGAAAAAAGAACATTATGATCCTAAAACCAATCAGTAACAACAAAACTTCTAAGACAACAAATTTCTGGGAGGGGGACGTTCTGCCTGAAAGCGGCGCGGGACAGTGCCTGCGGAGACAATTAGCGTCGACTCGCGCAGTGACACCCGCCGCTTCGCACTCAGCCAGACAGCTCTCACCGCGGAGACGATGGTGACCCAGCCAACCACGGGAGCCTGTAAGTCGACCAGATTTGGTGTGATTACAATCGATAGAGGGATAGGAGGCTCAGACGGCTTGCATTGGCAGTCCAGAATATGGAATTGATCTGAACCCCACCATTTTCTACATTTGAATTTCGAGCTCTTCCGAATGAGCCAGGAGAGAATTTTGTCTTAATAACCCTTACAGCATTTTTCAGGCGCTATTTAACTTTCGTGAAATATCAGTTTTTATTTACATCAGAATTAACTACGAGGCATGCTTCCAGGCTACTGATGTGAACTACCATTTCCTGTAGTAGAATTTCGATCTCTATCAAATGAGCTAGAAATTACTATGTCTAAAAACCCTTAAGGCGGCTTTTTAGGCATTTATTTTCGTTAAATATCAGTTTTTATTTATATCAGAATTGATTGCGAGGCATGCTTCCAGGCTGAAATTGTGCGAGAAATATAGTCAGATAGGCGAGAGTCCTTCTAAGAGCACCCCAAATGCTCATCCTTTTTGAAAACGACATTATGATCCCTCAGTGTGTAGAGCATGTTCACAGTCTGAAATTGCCCAACGAGTTCAAATTGATAGTTGGTGGACTTCCCAAGAACACCGAAGTACTGCAGTTTTTTTTCAAAGCTTTTCATCAGCTCGTTACCTAACTCGTTATTTGGTGGGGTGGAACGCGAGGTCAAAATACTGCTAGAAGCCGCAAACGACTGGACAAGCAATTTGAAGTATTGTGTGATGAAATTATTCTCGGTGAACATTAGATTTCAAGAACCACCTATCCAGTCTTACAACTAGTGTAGATATTTGGTGTGCATTATAAAGTTCCATAGAAAAGTTGCGAAATGCTAAAGAGATGTAATGTTGAAAGTAATCTTTAAACTTCTGTTAAAAAATCTAATTGAAATGTCTATCTAATTGGAATCCTCGTGCAATTTTAGCCTGGAAGCAAGTCTCGCATCTCATCCTGATATATGTGAATAAACACCGCTATTTGGCGAAAAATAAGCAACGCCTAAAAAATCGCGTTAAGGGTTGTTGAGGCATGGTTCTTTTCTGGATCATTTGATAGAGCTCGAATTTCTAGTACAGGAGATGGTATGGTTTACATCAGTAGCCTGGAAGCATGCCTCGTAGTTAATTCTGATCTAAATAAAAACTGATATTTAACGAAAGTTAAAAAGCGCCTGAAAAAATGTTATAAGGGTTATTGAGACAAGATTCTTTCCTGGCTCATTCGATAGAGCTTGAAATTCTGATATAGAAGATGGTAAGGTTCAGGTCACTCCCATATTCTGGACTGCCAATGCAAGCCGTCTGAGCCTCCTATCCCTCTATCGATTGTAATCACGCCAAATCTGGTCGACCTACAGGATCCTGTAGTTGGCTGGGTCAGCATCGCCTCCGCGGCGAGGGCTGTCTAGCTGAGTGCGAAGCGGCGGGTGTCACTGCGCGAGTCGACGCCAATTGTCTCCGCAGGCACTGTCGCGCGCCTTTGCCCGCGCCGCTTTCAGGCAGAATGTCCCTCATCCCAAATTTCTTACGATGTCTAGTTCGTTTAGCTTGTGGAAAATCGTCCAGCTTCTGCGTAGGTCTAAAGTTCTATGTACCGTAGTGCGGCTCAAGGTTTTTGCGTTCGTTAAGTAAACTTTTGAAGCTCATCATCCTTCTATAGCGCCATAATTGTGTCAAAAAAACTACAGAATGTTTTAATGAAGAATTCAGGTCAGGCAGTGACCACAGCGAATTTTTTTGGTACAGTTCGTCATTGGAAGTCATTTACGAAGTCCACAGATCGCCTGTTTTAAAGAATGATCCCTTTTGTCCCACAAGATCCTGTTCTTAATGCAAACGAAGCAGATAATCAAATAGCCGCGAACCGTTGAGAAATTTTTAATTGAATCAAATTTTTCCGCATTGAGTATTTTTGTACCTGCCACCCAAGTAACAAATTTAAATAGTTAATCTCCTTCTCTTCTGTGTTCCAAGGAAATGCATATGGGACATGTACATTTAAAAGTGCATTTCTCGCCCTATTGCAACTGTCTATCACTCTTTTACGACTGTTCAGCAATTGATCACTCCCATTTTCTTCTTGAAGCACATGGTAGCATACTCTACAGCACATTTACTTGAGGTTCGAGTGTGTTTTGGGTTTCTCAATTTCCTCCTATTTTTGTAGAGTATATTTTGGATTGGAAAAGAGTATTATACTAAGATTCACAAATTAAACGAAACGACCCACTGACATAAAGGAAATTTCTTGCACCAGCTGTCATGCTTTATCAGTTAGGCGGGCTCATCGTTGCCTTAAAGTAGTACTACAATCATCACCTGATGCTGCACAAAGAACTTGCTCTACTTTCCGGAAAACTTGCGGAGAAGAGGGAGGGAGTCTCTTTTCCCTTGTTTCGTTTTTTACACTTACTTTTTCGCATTATTTGTGTTTCGTCGCGTCTTCTTCACGTTGTGTGTGCCTTTTTAACCTGAACTATGAAGCAAATATCATAAAAAAACTGCGAAAAAACTGACTGGCTGATAAATATGAAGAGATAACATGTAACAATCAAACGCGAGAAAACGGGCTGGGAAGTCAAAACGGGAAACTACGATAGAAAAAGTTAAAAAAATGAAAAGTGCACGCAAAAAAAAAATTGGTAAAGGAAAAGGAACAAATTGGTAAGACAAGAAAAATAAAAAATACCAACAGTTCTCCAAATATAAGGACGATATTGGTTGCCTATTTCCACTAATTTAAGCAAGGAGAGGATTTACTGGGAAGCTCATCCAAAATTTTCGTTCAAACGGCATTTACATGAAGAAGAAGTCAAATTTCGAAAGTGGCGCGTAAAATGTCGTTAATGCAATTTAACGGAAATTTTCGTCGTTAAATTTCGTTAAAAGTTTTCAACGAAAAATGCCGGTAAATCCGGTAAATCGGTCAATCGTTAATCGTTAAAGCCACACCTCTGGTTCCGAAGAGATGTCAACGATGTCGCGTAATGGGTGTCTGGGTCAGAAGACATGTCACCGATGTCATGCAAGGGGTGTCTGGGCTCAGAAGAGCTACTACAGATTTCATGCAAGGGGTGTCTCTGCTCAGAAGAGGTGTCACCGATGCTGGTGTCCGGATTCCGAACACGTGTAATGGGAGATCACTAAAGAGGATACCAGTAAGCGGGGATCCAGTGAAGGGTGGGAGGACCAGCGAAGGGAGGAAGGGGTTAACAATAAGGGTAGAACCTTTAATGGGAGACAGTGAAGGTGACCAATAAAGACTAATATGAGGGTTGGGGTGGGGGTAGTAAAGGGGGGGGGGGGGCGGGGGTGGGGAGGCGGTGAACGGGAACCAGTGAAGTGGGAGGGTCCTGTGAAGGGGGGACCATTAAAGGAGGACCAGTGAAGAGGGACCAGTGAAGGTAGTACCAGCAATGGCGGCCAGTGAAGGGGAGGGGATCAGTAAAGGGGATCAGTGAAAGTGAGACCAGTAATGGGGGAGCTGTGAAGGTGGGTGGAGGCAGTAAAGGAGGGACCGGTTAAGGGGACCATTAATGGGGACCAGTGAAGGGGACCAATAAAGGGTACCACTTAGGTGAGAAGGGGGCAGTAAGGGGAAGGGGCAAAAGGGGGGACCGTGAACGGGAACCAGTGAAGTGGGAGAGTCCTGTGAAGGGAGAGGGGACCGGCAAAGGGAAATCCAGTGAAGGTGGAACCAGTAATGAGGGCCATTGAAGGGACTGCCAAAAGAAGGGGACCAGTGAAGAGATGACCAGTGAAGGTGGGCCAGTAATAGGAAGGGGATCATTGGAAGGAATCTGTAAGGGCGGGCCAGTACTTTTTCTCACTATCGTCCAACGTGTACGTGACAAGAAGGTCGTACAACGTCGTCTAGATCGAGAAGATGTGCCACAGATCAAACATTGCGAGGCATGCGTTGGATTTTCAGACGACCTTTGAAAGGCAGCGAGCGTGTGCGTGTACATGCCTCTCAGCCTCTCATTCTCACTACTGACTGATGCTCACTACATTGTTCTACCTGTCTCTGCCTGCACATAGGTAAGGGTGTATGTGTATTGTCGGGGGGGGGGGGGGGGGGGTAGGGAGAATGGCTTCGGGAGTCAAGGAACTATTATTGCCGTCGGATATTTAACGGTGTAGAGCTTTCACAAGATTATCACAATCTGTTCCTTGCCACGTAGAGAATGTGTACTTCTGAGAATAAATCGGCGTAAGTGCGATAGAGGGTGGATAGGATTCATGGGAGCAGTTTTCAAGATTGTGCCCTACTGTCCCGCTTTACTGTAAAACCAGTTTTTCACTGTAACGCGAGTAAGAAGGCCTAGACGGGGTTCTCGGGGTTCTATTCTCGTGGTTTGTGGGCGAATCCCCCAACCAGACGTTGGCGGCCCCTAGGCCGCTGAACGTCTGGTTGTTCATAATGAACTGCCACACAAAGGACTGGTTAAGCCAGAATCCGAGGGCTGTCTTTTCGGAAGAGACCTTGGATGACGTAAAAAAAATGCTGCGATGAGTTAGTTGGCATTTCATGTTAAGAAGAGAGGAAAGTACACGTATTGGGTACTCTAAAACATGCACATCTGCTCGCACAGCCGTCTGGGACGGCGCCAGCCGGCACGCGATCAGAGGAATAGAGTGCATGTTTCCCTTTCCTACCATTAGTAGAATAATACCAGCCGGTCTTTTTTATCAAGGAAGATAATAAAACATTAAAAGCCCGTTTCCTCTGCGGCAACAAATGGCAACATTTCACAGGAAATTTGGAAATTTGGACAAGAATTGAGCCATTAAACAGTCGCAGGGCATAGGCTTCACTCACCAGTTACTTCACTCTAGAAGAGCCATGCATCGTTTTGGTGAAATCTAGTTTTCTTGCTTCCGCTTAAAATCCACAAAATCAGCATAACATTTGTACCCGAGTCTAGTCACCAAAATATATTATACTTCCTCATGAGAACCTCTAGAAAATGTTTCTGTTGTTTCGAAAGTACGCAGCTCCTGCGGTTTTTCTCAGCTTTGCCAGAGTACACAAAGCACAGAAATGTATTCTTTACAAATGAATTTACCATCGAAACCCTATTTTTCCTGCTCATCTCGAAACATCTTTTAGAAAACAATCGTTTTTCGCACCTCTTAGGAAACGATTTGGGAAGAATTCACTTTGAGAAGTATAAATCGTTTATGCGTTCAAATTTTAAATGGATTTGATAAATTTTAAATGGGTTGAATGTTTTTTTACAGGCGCATCATTGCAGGAGATGGACTGAGCACAATTATTTTTCGTTCTATCAAAACGGTCAGATAATACAGAATATGGCAGTCTTATGCACCGCTTCCAAGGAGGGAGACACTCTTGGTCGACCTGATACCATTTCCACGTCTAGAAAAGAAGACAGGAGCTTTCATTTGCACTTATGTTTGTGTTAGCTGTAGAAGAACCTGCGAAGCTCACATTAAGGTCTTTGAAGCAGCGCGTTCGAAGGGATGACGTGCTCAGCGGTGTTCTGGTCGTGAGCCGAAGTGCAAGTCGCCTCCGTGCATTCGGCGGGAGAGCAGGATGTTCGGTCAGGCACCGCGTCATCGCGTCCGAAGGAGGCCCCGTCGTCCGCGGCCACCGCGGGCGGTCGGCGTTCGCGAATCCGACGTGGGCGCGCACGTCACTTGCACTGCTGCATGCGTCGGCGACGGGTGGACCTTGGGATATCTGGATGCTGCCCGCCATCCCCACCGCTTGCCGTCACATGAATTGGGGGCGTTCTCCTGCCTATTCCAGCGGCGTAGAGGTCGTTGCCGAAGTAGTGCAGGCCGAGAAACAGGCACCGGGTAGCGAGGGAGACAATCTTAATGTTCGGAGGCAGCTGTTTCTCTGAAGTTCATTGACGCACTTTTGCATTGGCGAATGTACATTCGCCTCAGCTCGCTCCACTTCCCCAGAACTGTCCAAGAATGAAGAGCTTTTGTTGCCTCTCTCGGCCACCATTGTTCCACAAGCTGAGCGGATTCAGCGGAGGATATCGTGCGGTCACTAATTTCTGTCCCACGCACTCCTTTTTCTTACAACTCTGTTATCCCCGCTCAGGTATACGTCTAGTGGTTTTCCTTTTTCCGTTCCCGTCTCCTAAATCTTTAGCAATTTGTATTCAGTTTTGCTTTCGGCTGGCGACATAGTTCATGAGAAGTTGATAATTTCAACCTCTTTATCCTTCAACTCTGAGGCAATACACTGATAGATATGACAAGTGGGAAATATCGAATGGCATGTGGAAATGGAAATGGCAGGGTCAGTTAAATAGGCTGTCTTACATTAAAATTGAACGGACCCATCGGTCGCAATATTGCGAGCGTTTGGCGTTTGAAACTTACTGTATTCCTCTATTCTTTATTTTACCGCGATTAGTTTTTTTGCATATTTTAAGTTGCGAGTTTCCAATCGTCGCTGTCGTTATTCGACGAAAAACCTCATTGCGTTCTGGTCTTCTCCTCTAGCGCTCTGCAGATGCTTAACGAAATGAGCTGCAATGTTCCGCAACCAGCCATTTTAGATGAATTTTCGCTTGGTGGCCACTGTTCCTTCATGAAAGGGAGTGAGGATGTCACATGCCTTCAGACTTCTTGCAACTGGCAACATTATTTTGCTCTAACGGTTCGAAATGCCGTCCTGAAGTGGATTTGTAGACAGTGGCTGAAAAATCTAGGGAATAGGACGTTGCATATTTTCAGGTATCAGTAGCTACATATACATATATACATATACATATACATATACATGTACGAACTATTGTTTACTATTGTTTTTTGGTATTTCTAGTGAGTGGTAAGGTGCAAGAGTAAAACTGGGTGGCGCAGTGGTAGAGGGCACGCCTCATGTTCGTGAGGTCTAGAGTTCGGTTCCCATGCTGCGTCGCGTTTCTGCACTTTTGCAGTAGTATCGGATTTCCATAGAGATTTCCATATCTAAACTTGTTTTTGGAGTTCGCTACGGTAATATGTTTTTATTACTTATTATTTGTCGACATATCGTAATTCATCAGCAATGTCCGAAATGTGTAAAATTCGATTTTGTATGAAACTTTTACTCCAACAAATTGTTCTCATTGCCAATGGAAGAAATTCTGACACAAGAACAATATGAAACAGCGGCAGAATGCCAGAAAAGTGCTTCAGATGCAATTTATTAGTGTCGGTGAGGTGAGTGCCACCAGTGTACTCACAGTGTAGGAGGGGACCACATGATCTTCAACTTGACCTACCACCTCGATCAATATTCTCGCCTCTGCTATGCTTACAAAGTCGCGCGGTTATAACAAGCTGCTGCCGTCAACACTGACTCTACAATGTCTGCTAACCCTCGAGTATACTTGTGCTCGAATAATCGAATTCGAATAATTATTCGAATAATTTATTCGAATTCGGTTTTCGATTATTTGATTATTCGAGTTTCGCAAATTCGAATAATTATTCGAATTCGATTATTCGAGTTTCGCAATTTCGAATAATTATTCGAATTCGATTATTCGAGTTTCGCCAATTCGAATAATTATTCGAATTCGATTATTCGAGGTTCGAAAATTCGAATAATTATTCGAATTCGATTATTCGAGGGTCGAAAATTCGAATAATTATTCGAATTCGATTATTCGAGGGTCGAAAATTCGAATAATATTCGAATTTCGAATACTTGCTTGTTTCGAATGTGACATAATGATGATCTTTGTAAGCGACGTTCATTCCGGTGACGACTGTTTTCGATAGCACACCGTCGAGGATCTCGCCGTTACGAAAACGAGTACTAGTGTATTTAGTGTACCGCACTAGATCTTGTTCAAAATAGGTCTACTAGGGGTAATCTGCCATGGGAAGAACGAATATCATAGTCGTTTTTTGCGGAAATGCTTTATAAGCCAACTATGTTAAGTTCAAATCGCCCTAGGCCTTGCGAAATAGCGCGCGCTGGTAGGAGACGCAGAAACCGCCCCATACACTAGCGCCGGAAAACGCATTCAAATATTTATTTATTTATTTTTATACGCGGGTATAAGTATAGGGGGTATATATAGAAGTTAGGGGGTATATACAGGGTGGCCCTTAAGTCCTGCAACAAAAACATAGGCGTATAAAAAGGCTAAGAATGCACCAAATTTGAACCACTCTTAAACCTTGTTCACCCATTGTTTGTAGATTATGGTGGAGCGGTATCGTTCATAAGGGACCACTCCTGGATTGATAAGAACCTTCAGATCGTGTGGGTTGCTTTGCAGCTCACGTCGCAGCCCCTCTTACGGAGTTTTACTTCTTATTCGTTCCAAAGAAGATATTGAACAATAGTTTTCCAGGCTTTATAGAGCACGACATTTTCTTTAAGATGGTTAATAAACAAAGATTGAAAATCTAAAGATTTAGGAATTTCACAGCTGGTCTTTCGCAGGTGCAATATTTTGCAGATGGACTGAGAACCGCTACCACGTCCTTTTCCTTTGCTGTTACAGGAATTGCTTTACCAGAATGTGCATTTTGCCTTTAAACAGCGCGATTGAGTCTCTAATATATGGTGTTAAGTTTTCGTTCCTATCAAACGAACATTTTTATTGATTTTCACTATTTTTACACAAAAACCTATGGAGTGTGGGGAGACATTTTGGAAAATCGTGTATGACAAAAACCTGCCATGCGTGGCCGTTGTTTTTATATCATCAGGTTTCCGCAAAGGTAACATTAAACGCACTGTTATTTTGACCGTTCCGATCGCTCAACTTTGAGAAATTTTTCATCAAATGAGGCGGAGGCTGAATACCCATTTCAAACGACGCGCTCCAACTGCGCTTACAAATTTTTCTCTCTACTTTCTTCTCCTCATGACTGAGTCTTCGCCTCACCTGTGGGCTGGTAGAGCTTTCCTTGTAGTTTTCTAGAAACTACATGTTGCTTAGTAGTAGATTACGGACACGGCTGAATATTGCATTTGTTCCAGCTGGTTGCTGCACCGTGTATGATCAGAAAATTAATAGCGTTCTTCTGTTGTAGTTCAGATTCGTTCATCCATTGTTCACTCTTGAGAAGCCTCTGAGCTTTCCTACACAGTACCATCATACCGTATGTTCAACAACCAATCTTCCGAAATTTAGTCACATCGGAATGGGAGCGCCCCACCACGGGCCAGAGAAGAATTTTCGGTAGTTTTACGTGAGAGCGCATTAATTTGTAATAAGAGCAGCTACAACCATGATAATTTCCAGAAGTATAGCACTAAGTATATCCTACATAACTGTTGGTATGCGGTTGTTTTGCAATTGGAAAAAGACAACCAATAAGGTCTCCTAATTTTGTTGCAGGACTTATGGGCCACGCTGTATATATATATAAGTTCACATATGATTCAAACACAAGATAACAAGTGACTAAATAAGTGACTTGTGGCTTGCACAATAACGCAATACCTCAAAAACAACATCAAACTACGAAGTTTTCTGGTGATACCCGTCAACCAGTCTTTCAAATTGCCTTTGGGTGTTTGGTATATTGTTTTCCTTTAAAGGCTTCAAAAATTCAACCCCTGCTCCATATGTGAAAAATGCGGATCTTACCTTGCTTTTGCTCTGGGAAGTTGAATTTTCCATTGAGCACCTCTTGTAGGAGAAGAAGAGACCGAATAAAACTAGAGGGCACCATACCATTTATCAACTTGTAAATCATGACTAGATCATATTTTTTCTATTATACGATACGCAAGAGCACGTTAGTTAAGGATCATCTTCCTGGGCAATGTCAAAGGTGTCGTGGTATGCTGTTGTAATTGTAATATATCCGTGAACTCCTATCCAAAATTTCCCAGTGAAGCTGATCCGCACCAATTCAATTCTAGCTACTTCTCTTTTGCATTAAGACTAAACACAGCGGTACCGTAGTGCAGGTGTAGTACAAGTTCTAGTTCAGTGCTAGTACATAGTACAAGTGCTCAGTCACGCCCTTGCTGTTGATGTTGCAGTATCACTAAGCCAAGAACAATCAATTCAAGCTGCTTGCTATACCAACTCAGCCTTCTTCACTCCCTAGCAGTACAGATGGCAATATTTGAGAACCCTATTGTGCTAACCTTACTGGGTGCATGTAGCGCAGCCGGAGGAGGTGCCGGCTGTCGCGTGCACCCGATATCAGATTCCTGGTTTGGATTTCCCGCCCAGGCCAACCAAGCCTTCCATCTTTCCGGGTCAGTGAACTGGTACCAGACTTATCTGGGAAGGAGAGAGCGCAGACTTGTTCATCGGCTGGCCACGGCAAGTCATGTATGGCCAGATACGCATTCAAATCGCCTCCACGATATCCCGTAGAAGTAGAATGCTTGGCGCATCCCAAAGGGGATTGAGTATCGCCGTCCTTTATCCTTATCCTTTATTGTTTTCCAACCTTGATCAGGTGAGTAGTTTTATGAAGCCAGTATGAAGCCATCCAGCCCTCCACCCCCACCACTACACTTAATATCGGCATCTCCAGAAGCTTCAGTGATGTCGAATCTTCTTCTGATCAGTGCCTTCGTCCCCAAGGTCATTCGACGACCCACTTGATGCCCCAAAGCACGACCCTCCACTTCACTCTAGCCCCAAATTAACTGCAGGCAGCTCCACTCCCCATCCTCGAACAGTGGACCTCGGGCAAAAATTGAAATTCTCTCTAGGTATTGAGCTTCTGATCGATTTTGATCCTACGACAAAATGCCTTTTTGTCGGAACCGATCGTTCCCAGCGCTTCTATTAGGTTGGTGCAAAAGTGATGTAGGTTTTTTTGTTTTCCTTGTTTCAACACTATTTTTAACAACAAACTAAGACCATTTCATAAGGTATTATACATTGTTGGAAAGGTTATTACATGCGCTTTCTAAGTATGTATTAGGCTGTCCGGAAAGCTCTCAGCGTTTTGAGTGAACTACCATAACTTTCTCAAATCTTATGGGGTTTAGTCGAATCAGCACACTGTTACCAACGGGCCAACAGTCGACTTATTCCATCAGCGAAAAAATTATGTGGTGAGATTGAGATTTTTGTGATGAGATTCGAGAAAATCCATGAAAGCTGTTTTGGCTTGGTCCTGATTGGTGAAGGTTTTACAGCAAGAAAGTTCTGAAAGTGTTTGAAAGGGTGGTAGTCGGTTGGTGAGAGGTCTGGAGAATATGGCGGGTGAGGCAGAACTTCAACCCTTAATTCGTTCAATTTTCGAGTAGCGATTTGTGAAACGTGTGGGCGGGCGTTATCGTGCCAAAGAATCGGGCCTCTTCTGTTGACCAATTCTGGCTGAAGTTAACGCAGTTTTCTGTGCATTTCGTCGATTTCCTTCCAGTTGGTGTCTGCCGTGATCGCTTGGCCTATTGCCAAAAAGTTGTAATGGAGCACACTAGCCGCCGACCACCACACAGTCACCATCACCTTTCTTTGTTGGAGGCTCGCCTTTGGAAAATGTCTATGGGATACATCGGAGTCCAACCACTGCCCGGAACGTTTCCTGTTATCATACAGAAACCACTTTTTATCACAAGTGATGATTCGATCCTGAAACAGGTCAGTTTTGTTGCGTAAAAGTAGAGAAGAACAAACGTCGAAACGTGACTATTTTTGCCGCTCACTCAACTCATGGGGCATCCACTTTTCGAGCTTTTTCACCTTCCCAAGGCGTTTCAAAGCATCTTCGAGGCTGAAATCTCCGGTCCAAGATTTACTGAACCACTGGCATACAGTGCTTTATCCAGAACTATTAGGCCCCCACACTTGGTTGATTTGTCGGGCTGTCTCGGCTGCGGATTGTCCCAATTTGAAGTTAAAATTAAATATCTTTCGGAATTACTCCTTCGACATCCTTCGAAAAGCCCTTCAAGAACAAAATTGTAATAAAACGTTGAAACATAATTTATTTAGCCAGATAGAGCGAAAAATTCTGTACAGAAAGTATGTAGCATTAATGCGCAATGCAAGTTGAATTTTTACTTAATAATAGACGATGAAGAACAAACAGTAACGAGAACAAACAGTAGTAACACAAAACGCTGAGAACTTTCCGAACAACATAATATATGGAACTTGATTTAAGTCGGTTGTTTAAAAATAATTTGGTTTTTATTTTTAGATGTCCAAACGCGATTTTCGTAAAATTTTCCGGCTTTGGCTGATGTCGGGGGAACTTCTTTTTGATTCAGCCACTAGGCAAACGCGCCTGTTATCATAAAGTATTCATCTCTCATCGGAAGTCACAATCCGTTCGAGAAACGGATCGTTGACATTGGGCAAAAGATGGGCCGACGATATCTCAAGACGACGATTTTTCTGATTTTCGGTCAATTTAGTTTCTTGGTCTTCCCAGTTTGCTTCAAATGGCGAACAACTGTAGTGCGATCGACGTCGGGATCCTCGGCAATATCTCGCGTGGTTTGCGCGGATCAGCTTCGACTGACGCCTTCTATGGATCATTATCAACGGCTCTCATGTGGTTCGTCTTCGAGGCTGGTGTTGCCGGCACGAAACTTTTGGAACCATTTCGTACTGTGCATTCGTTGATCCTTCCCTGGTCCCATACTTCGTTTATATTTTGAGCGGTCTGAGCGAAAGTCCGGCCCAGTTTCAACTCGCAGAAGTAAATCTGACGAAAATCGCGTTTAGGCATCTGAGAATAAAAACCAAATTATCTTTTTAAATAAGCGATTTGAATTAAATTCCATATACATACATAGAAATCGCATATAATGAGCTTTCCAACAATGTATAACACCTTTTGAAAAGTCTTATGGTTAGTTTATTGAAAAATAGTGTTAAAACCAATAAGACAGAAAACCTGCATTTCTTTTGCACCAATCTAATAATGCTAAGTTGAACAGAAAATTTTTCCACACGGGACCGCTACGGCAGGGACAGGCTGCCTAACTGTCATTGACATACAAACAAAGAAACTTCACTTTCAAGCTACAATCAACAATATCGATCGATACTGACCTCTCGATCAAAACCTTTCACTCGCTATAAAGCACACGTTTTTTTGCATTTCTCCGTCATTACTCAAGAAGGTTGTTGCATCATTGGCTATCCTTACCAGTTGGTTAGTACATTTTTGATTCCATTCGTGTAAAGAATATAATTTGTCTACAACACCTCTTCATCTTGAAACAGCTTGGCTGTTCGAAAATAAAAAGGGCCCATGCACTGTACTACCGAAGTCGAAAAAATAGTTATTCATACTTCGCTACGAATTGGGTTGCTCATCACGAATCTGACATCGGTTTCTGAATTTCCGGTTTCTTATGGCAGGTTAACTCTTTCACGACACGCGTATTTTTCCCGCGCGCCTAGTGAATACGGTTTTTGGCTTGCTTAATGGGGAAATCAAAAATGCTCACCTTTCCACTTACAAGGAGCTCGAAGAACGTAAATGACATTTGTTGCCATGCTTTTGTTCAAGAATGCGTTGGAAATGGCGATAAAAGCTCTCACTGACGATAAATCGCAAAACGCAATAACAATGGTGTGTGCGGGAATTGAACCCATGACCACTCTCTGTGAAGCGAGAACACTTCCGCTGCGCCGCCGCCTAAGGTGGCCAGGCCGCTAACGACAATGCTGATTGCGCAACACTGCGTCCACGCTGCATCAACGCACGCGGCACACATTCCGCAGACGTTGGGCAGCTAGTGCTTGCTTATGAAATCCGTTTGGCAAATTTGGTATAAATATTTGTAATCAGCGTTTCGATCTCTTTCACAAGACGTAGGTATGTCCGAAGTTCCATGAGAAGCTGAAGGCATTCCGCGGTTAGTGGTTCATCCTTTACGGGTCTCCCTTACTCTTCCAAATTGCCAAGCACGTTGGACGACGTCTTCGGCACGTCAGCTGAATTCCGACCAACTTTGGACGACGTTTTCGGCATGTCTGTTGAACACTCACCCACGTTGGATGACGTCTTAGTTAAAGGAAAAATCTCACTGTCCCTATTATGTGTGAAGTTTATTCGATTATTCGTTCGTTCGAATAACTGAAAAATTGGGTTATTCGATTATTCGGAAATTCGAATAACCGAAAAACAGGGTTATTCGATTATTCGGAAATTCGAATAAACGAAAAATGGGGTTATTCGATTATTCGGAAATTCGAATAAGCGAAAAATGGGGTTAATCGATTATTCGGAAATTCGAATAACTGAAAAATTGGGGTTATTCGATTATTCGTTCATTCGAATTTTCGAAAAATGGGGTTATTCGATTATTCGGAAATTCGAATAACTGAAAAAATGTGGTTATTCGATTATTCGTTCATTCGAAAATTTTTGGAAAAGCACAAGTATACCCTCGAGTTCACCTATTGACACTGAAGTGCGGATCTCCACTGGATGCTGTCCCTTCGAGAGACGAGATGAAGCTGATGGAATTGATAGCAAGTATCCTACAGGATGTCGAACTGCGACAGCTGGAAATCGATATCGACAAAGTGGAGAAGTTGGAGGTAGTGGAAGAAGAGGACCAAGAGTTTCAACCAGAAGAGGATTGTGCCGGAGTCATGACACCACGAACCAGTGAAGGCACTATCACGTTTTCGGGAGGACAGATCGTTTAGGAAGAAAAGGTTTGGCTATACTAGAATTGTTATTCTATACAAGTTTGAGAACTGGGGAAGTGGACTGCATCGCGATTCCAGGCTTGGGCTGCAGCGGAGTACCACTGGGCAGGAACTGTGAAGCCAAAAACAAGTTCAGATATGGAAATCTCTATGGAAATCCGATACTATGGCAAAAGTGCAAAAACGCAACGTATCATGGGAACCGAGCCTTAGGTATCATGAACATGGGATGTGCCTTCTACCACTGCGCCACCCAGTCCACGAGACTGGGATCTTGCGCTGCCGTGAAGAGCTCGCTCTGCGGACCCTTAACCATTACAACCTCGTACTCGTTTGCCTCAAGGATTCGGCCAAAACAAAACATGTTCTATTACTATTTGGAGGACGGGATTCTCCCTATAGTACTCGTTCTTGCCGTTCCGGCGGACCGTTCAGACAGTTCCCTTGTCAGTACCGTTTTTGACCATTGGCTGTCTTGTCTTCTCATGGTGTGGCCGCCCATCGACGCTTAGTCTTCGGCACGAATCCTCTGGGTCACGAAGATGGGGCATTCTTCTTATCCTGAAGCTGCGAAGTTCGGCACGATTTTGAGCTTGCCGATTTCAGCAGATATCACTCTTGCAATCTGTGCGTTGCCTTTGGCGTCTTTGACGTAGCAGTAGTGTTGGCCCACGTCTTCGCCGTAGCAGAGCGCAGGGAGAAATATCGAGTCACATAGGTTTACTAGGATGGGGTTGGTCAGAAGGTCTGGAACCATAAGAGGCCCGAAATCAGTCATGCAGCTCTTCTCCTCTTATCCAGCTCGTCCTTCATGTCGTTGTCTGTGCTAACTGAATGGCGAGGTACACGTATGATGACGCCTCAGTGAGTTGAGAGCCTTCCAGTTTAATCCCTTCTCCCTCGCAGTAGACGCTCTTCATGGGTTGTGTGTTTTCACAGTTTACCCGCAATGTTGTCGTCTCCCTGTTTCATTTAGCTCAGGAAACATCGTCTCTGCTTCAGCGTTGGAACCGGAAACGAATGCGATGTCGTCAACAAATCGTAGATTTGGCAGCGCGACAGGAGGTACACCGCTGTTGTGCGGACTAGAAACCTTTGTTTCGCGTGTCAAAGGTTTCGTAAGGCAGCCGTTAGACTCTTGGTGAAGCCTAGGGGGTTGGGGTGGGTGAGCAAGGGAGATGAAAGGAAGATCGCACGCCCCCCAGCAGGGGGAGGGTGTACCTCCTGACCGTCCCCACCCCCCCCCCCGTAGATTTGAGAGAAATCCCCCATCCACTCGTATGCTCTTTCCGAGTCGAACAGCTTCGTTATCCACCGCATCGTTGTGGTGAACAGCTTCGACGAACACGAGTGGTACTCCTTACTGGTGGGAATAGCGGTGGTGGGGGTTGTGGAGCAGCTGAACTATTTTCTTGTATACATCGCAGCAGTCGGCTAATGTTCTCACGTTGGAGGAACCCACTCCATGGTCGATGAGCGCAGCAGAATGACGTTCGTTTCAACGCTGTCGAATGCCTTCTCGTAGTCTGCGAAGACGGTATTCTCAGCAAGCTTCGGTGGTCCATCCATGAGACGATGTAGATGTGGTCCGTGCAGCTGAACATTATTAGAATACAGTCTGCTGCACAGGTTGGGCGTCATCCAGTGTATTTGATATGCGTGCAAGAATAATCTTCATGAAAAGCTTGTAAAGCACGCTCAGCAGGCATCTAGGACGGTAGTTTTGAAGATCTTTTCTGTCACCCTTCTTATGGAGGACAATGCACGAGTTCCTCCACTTGTCGAGGATGTTCGGCTGAAATGTAGTGTGCTATTCGGTCCAGGGCTGTGTCACTCTTCATGCTCTTAATCGCAACTAGAACTTCTGAAGGAGGAATAGAAGGCGGCTCTTCAACAGCGGGAATACTGTGGCTTTGCACGGGAGTAGATGAGCAAAAAACGTTTGTGTAGAACCTCTCTATTGTGGATTCCATCTAACGACGGAAGAGGTGAGAGCTGCATCATTGTTCAGCAAATCTGGTTGCGAAGCACTGCTCTTACGTAGATCCCTGCGGCACATCTTCGGACTAAATCGTCTCTGTGCTGCATCCAACAACCTCTTGCGTCTGTAGCACTGTAAATCGTCTTGCAGGATGCTTCTACACCTACCATTAGCTACATTTAAGTGTTAGATTTTGGCCATAGAAGAAGAGGTCACCGCGAGGAAAGCATTAGAATCACTCTGGATTTTCACGAAAAATCCAATAATGGACAACTGAAATGAGTTCATGTCCGTTACAAGTGAACTCTCTTGCCTTTTGAACCACGCTGCGAATTGTAGATCGGCGAGTTAGGCATGCATGTCTTGGAATTTTACTTATACGGTAGACTGCACGGTGCGTTTCATTCGCTCTTACTGGTCTAGAGGACTATTGCGCTATAACAATATTGGTTTATTTATGCGTGAGCTTACCTCTCCTTACTAAGCTTTTTACGTTTGGTCGCAGATTTACGTCAAAACCGGTAGAGCAGCTAAGGCGCTTGATGGTTTAAATTACATATCCAAAAACCTTATACCCACATTCAGGCCTCTAAAAACGACGAATTAGTCGAAACGTAAAGCCAAAATATGGACCCACCTCAAAACCTCGTTGGCACATCATTTACAATAACAACAATAACTATCCATGCCGAGGTTTCAAAAAGAGAGAAACTGGAGGCTTTATCATGTGTTTCTCTTTGAAAAAGCAGCCGGTAACTGGAAGGAGTATCAAAAGGCGAAGAAGCCACATATTATAGTGATTTCTACCGAAACCTCGAGTCGCGCGAAGGTGAGCGGTATTTGTACCGACTTGCTAAGACTCGCCTTCCCCAAACTGAGGATGTTGAAAAGTTCTTTGGCACCATTGATGAGAGCGGCCACCTTCTGACACACCGCAAAAAGACGCTGAAGCGATAGCGTGATTGCTTTGAGGAAATTTCCACTATGAATTTTCTCACCCAGCCATCCCTTCTGTGGGTTCTGTTCACAGTACCGTTCACAAGATCACCGTGGAGGAAACAGAAGCGGCTCTGAAGAAGATGAATCTATGTAAGGCGACAGGACCGGATGATCTGGCACCCGATGTTTGGGAGTAGAAGCTCTGGAACCTTGCTGAGTGATTGGCCGAATTCTTCAACCAGGTAGTAAAGGAGAAGAAAGAACCGGAGTGTTATAACAACAGTACAACGATATCGATTTGGAAGAAGAAGGGCAGTCCTGCAGACTGATCCAATTATCATCCGATTCGCTTGCTTTCGCACAGCGTGAAAATCTTCGAGAGAATCCTCGATAGACGAGTACGTGAAATCGTTAAGTTCTCCGACAATCAGTGCGGCTTTGCATATGGTTGCGGTGCCATTGATGCTATACACGCTGCCCGCCTCCTGGTGGAGAAGCATCGAGAGAAACAGAAGCTAGTGCATGTAGCCTTTCTCGACTTGGAAAAGGCCTTCGATCGCGTACCCCGTGAGGTTATATGGTACGCCTTGCGACAACACAATGTGCCTGAGGAACCGATAGAGTGGGTGCGGATGCTCTACTCTTGTCGCAGTTGGCAGGCGGAATTATTCAATCGTTTCATTTAGGGGGACGCCACACATTCCACTTCAACAGGATGCAGTTTGAAAGCATATGTGGGGATAGAATGACTTGCAATGGCTAGCCAGTAGGCAATCCACTGTTCTGTGTTTTTAAGACAAGCCTGTTACCTATTCACAAAGTACGGAGGTTGGAATACTTGGTTGGCCTGGGCAGGAAACCTAGAACACGAACCTGGAATCGACGGTATGCGGCAGTTAGTGTCTCGTCAGACGCCGCTAGCACGAGACACCGATTGTTTATTGTGAAAAAGCATGTTTATTGTGAAAAAATTCAGGCATCAGTCAAGCAGAAGTGGTGGTCCTGGGATGTAAAATAAAGAAGATGATAGGTGTACTATGACAAATAATAAAGGAATGACTGGGAAACCGAAGTCGTTAGATTTGAGGACGACATGAAAGGGGCGAATTCGAGCAGTCTTTCTGGAATGCGCCACGCATCCAACCATTGTAAAAGCGTAAATAAGAAATAGAAAAGACAAGAATATTAAATGAACGGGGGAGGTGGTATTAGGTTGCCGGGAAATAAATGAGCGTTTGCAACTCGAATATTCAAATTAGCACAACTCAGCTCAGAAAGAACGTTATCAAACAATATAATAATCGTTTGAATCAGTTCGTTTCTGCCAACAAGAAACTTGTTTACTTATGTAAGCCTAGAAATTCGGAGTTTTTGAGGCGATGAAAGCGTTGAAGTCATTTTCGACATCAACTTTGCTACTGAATTTTTTATCCTTTACAGGACGATCTAAATGCTCGAAGAGATGATAATTGGTAGTGGACAGATATGGTGAATATGCTGGATATGGCAGAGTTTCTTATCCCAATTCATCCAGTTTCAGGACAACAATTCTTGAAACGTGCGGACGCGCGTTGCCGTGCGGTAGGATTGGGCCTCTTCGATGGACCAATGCCGGCTGTTTTTCAATCAACTTCTGGTGCATCACTTCGATTTCGGCACAGTACTTATCCGTTGTGATAGTCTCCAGTCTCCATGAAGTTGAAGTGGACTATACCAGCCATTGTCCACCATGGTCTTCTTTGAATGGAGACTCGGTTTCGGCATCTCCTTGGGACTCTCATTCTTGTCCAGCCATTGTGCAAAGCAACGACGATTGTCATAAAGGATCCATTTTTCGTTGCATGTCACGATCCTGCTCGAAAAGGTTTCCTTAGACTTTGCAGCATAACGAAACAAAGGTGTCGTGACTCTTAAGCATCTGCCCGTTCGTGCGAGATCCATTTTTCCATTTTTTTCCTTGCCGATCGCATTTAAGTGGCAACTTATAGTGCTGCGACAACGCCGAAACGCTGTGCTAGCTCTCCCACAGTTTGACTAGGATCCGCCTCCACCATGGCTTTGAGTTGATCGTCGCTAAGGATGGTGGCCTACCTCGGTCTTCATCTTCGGGCTTTCACTTCCAGATAGAAACCTTTCGAACCAGTGGCGAATTGGGCGTTCCTCAGCGAAATCCTCCCCGTTGATATTACCTGCTGTATCGGCTACAATGATACCAAGGTTGGATTCGTAGAAGAAAATTTAGCGAAAATTGCTTTCAGACATCTGATAACATACTTCATTGGAAAAAATGTACTCCAATAATAACAGTGCAAAACGCTCATTTATTTCCGGGCAACCTAACAGTTGTTCAAACCTCGTTTGTTATACGCCGCGTATTCTCAAACATCGTTTGGAGGGATCAATATGGCGCCACGGCACCGGAAGTGGAAAGACTCTAGATAGGCGATTTACGGCGCCCTCAGATGGCGCGAGGGGTCTCAGAGGCAGGAGAGTCTACTGGCTACGGAACTAACCTGGGTTCTTATCAGGGCTATTGAACATTTCAGTCGTAATAAACCGGTACAAACGAACGAAAATTTTAAAATCGAACCACCCTTCAAGGCAGAATTAACTGGGGAATGTTATCATAGACTATTTTCCCGTTTTTGAATAATTTTTTTAAATGACACACAGTTAGCATTTGATTCTGCCTGATTTTTTTTCAGTTTGCTTCGTAACTACGTTGCCAAAATCTCTTACAGCTTAGTCGAAATCTCTCCCATGGAGGGCTATCAAGTGTTTTCATAGGTTTCCAAGTATCTATTTATGTTTATTTTTTCAAAGAAACGATTTTGTGTCAGCTTTAATCATATGAAAAGTGTGCGGCTAACAGCAAAGACCTGCTGTGAGGGCAATTTTGCCAGTGTATAATTACTAGTGATTTCAATCCCAGAGGTTCCACTGTCGCCGCTTGACTTGAACTATAACGTTTAGTGGAACATACGAGTATAAGCACACATAAACTTGATATTCCAAAATTAGAGTCCTCTAAAGTGAACATATTTTTTGAAACTGATGCCAATTAAATTGTCGGATAATTTAAAAAATTACATCGCTGTGACCGCAAAAAACTAATGAATCCAGGGAACTATGTATTACTATATATAGGTTAGAAAATAGGCTTTAATAGGCCGAATCTCTTCCTTCATTAGCTACTTAGGAGCTGTTGGTGTAATTATCTCCCGTGAGAGAAGAGGTCAGCCGCGCCAGGCAGAAATGCGGTCACTGAACTATTTTTCAGACGCTCGCTACTCGTTTTGCGGCTCATCAGGAAGAGGGCTCGGTGCTGATTGCGAATATGTGTTCAATTTATAATGCACTCAATTTGAAGAGCGCTACAGAGAAGCGGCAAGGAAGGCGTTTTTTTCGCTCTTTTCGCCCAAAACCAAAAGTTGATACGGTATTATGTAAGCGTTTTACCAAACATGTAGTTGTATCTATTAGGTTGGTGAAAAAGTCTTGCACCAAAAAAATTGAAAATTTTTCAAGATTAAACAGGAACTTCCAAGGACTGTTTAGTGCCACCTAGTTGTAGCAAATACATTCTAGAAAATTCCGTATACGTGGCAATTTCCTTCTGAGGGCATATAATTACTACAATTGTAGTGAAGGCTGACTGACTCCATGACTCGGACAAAGCTTCACGACTGACTATCGCTCAGTCTCTCCTTGTTTGTTTTCGTATTAAGGACTTTCTCGAGAATGTCGCCACGGGAGATGAATCCTGGGTCTTCCTAGTTAATCATGCTCGGAAGGCAGGTGGCTCCCTCAAGGAGAACACAAACTCAAGGCGGGCATCCAGCACAGAAAGGTAATGCTGTGTCATTGATGGGATTCTCGAGGAATGCTCTATCATGAGCTGCTTGACGACAGATCACAGGTACAGCGAACATCTACGCTACACAGCTGCAGAAGCCGAGCGAGGCCATGTCGAGCAAAAGACGAGGGTGGAGGAATATTACTTTCTTCACGACAATGCTCGCCCCCACATTGCAAGGTCATGTCGTCAGAAGCTGCAGGAGCTTAGGTGGGAGTTGCTGCCTCACCCACCGTATTTGCCAGATCTTGCGCCATTGGACTACTAGCTCTTTTGAGCTCTCAAGCAGCACCTAAGGGATAGGTGCTTCAACGACCAAATCGAACAGGTGTCCGAGGTGGAGTACTTCTTCGAGTTACAGCTGATTCATTCTGGAAGAAAGGATTTTGTGATCTCCTCATCAGATGGCAGAAAGTTGTAAATGTAAATGGTAGCTATTTTTAAATTGAAGTCGCTCACAGAAGAAGCAATAAAATTTTGAAAAAATTGCGCTATGGTGCAAGACTTTTTCACCAACCTAATACAAAGCTGACCTAAAATTACCAAGGGAAAGAGTTTTAGTCTTTGGAGCAGACGGAGGTAGTTTCCATTTTTTCAGACCATTCAGCAACCTCTTAACTGCACTTTGTAAAGCCAAGCAGTCTTCCGATTTGCTAGTGTTTTTGTATAGGTTTATGTTGTTAGCAATCATTTCATACTTCACTTTGAAATTCTCCACTTGATATGTTATATCGGAAGTGTAGACAATAAGGAGTATGTGTGGTAATACCCCACCCTGAGGAACTCCAATGCCTTACTAAAGTCAAAATAGATGATATCAATCTTAATGTTTGCATCTAGTGCTTTGGTCCAGTCACTTCAAGTAGACAACATTGATATCTCTAATCTCCTACTTCTCTCTTCTTCAAACCGCGACATTGTAAGTTGTTAGACAGTTTGGCTTTCTGTGCCAACACAACCAGTGTTGGCACAAGAAGCTTAACTGATTGATATCTCTGTCGAGCGTTTGACTTTGAACTTATGTTGGCTCTTAGGTAAAGGATCGTTTGCCTCAATGTACTGATTCTGCCTTCAAAATGTTTTCGAATATCCTACAGAATACCGATGGTTGCTTATAGGACGGTAGTTGAAAACTAAATTGTTCGGCGACGTTTCCGGAATGTGAGTGACAAAGGCATGTTTCCTCCGATTGGGTAGTAATGTATGTTTTTCGCTGTAGTTAAAAATGTGTTCCAGAGAAAAAGCAATTGCAATGGCAATATTTTGAATAAGATTAGATGGAATTTCATCCGGCGTTTGCGGGCTTTTTTCGACGTTAGCTACTGTATTTTTTAAGAAGGCGATCAAAGTTTTCTTCAACTCTTCTGAAGCAATTTTGTGACCATTTTGTGAAACGTGCCAAGCTTCTCCGTTGAGTTCAGCTAATCGAGAGAGATAAGGAAGAACGTTGCCATGTCTCAAAGGTTGCTTCTTAAGTGATGCAAATTTTTTAACACACATATGTAAAGTAAACGAGGAAATTTCGTACTTTTCATGAATATTAGAAAGCCTTTCTAAGATATTCCTCCGGTCAAAAGAAAGGAAAAACTGAGAAGTGATTTCGTGGCCAGCCATATGTCGTTCTACTTCAACGGAAATGCAGGGGTGATCCATAGGGATTATTTCATACGAGAAAGAAATTGCCACTAGAACCTATTAGGGGGGGGGGGGCAAAAGTAATGAGACACCCCATGCCGTGTCCATACATCTCGTGACTGGAGTCTGGTTTCGTGCTTATCGTATTTGTATGTTTGTATGCTACTTACTGAAGCCCATCTGAGAAGTTACCACTTTCGCCCTTTCCAGAAGCATGCCAAAAACCCCAGCCTGTCTCATGCCGAAACCCCAGTCTGACGAGTCGACCTCTTCTTCTTCTTCTCCTGAGCGTTTAGTCCCGCGCAGTCGCAGGGTCCGCTGTTCTTGTGATCTGTCGCCACCTCATCCTATCAAGGGCGTCATCTGCCGTGGCGCCGACTTCGGCGAGATCTCTCTTGATGACGTCCTTCCATCTTTTCCTAGGGGCTACTCTCGGACGCTTTCCGGGTGCCTCGTAATCTAGGGCCAACCTTACGGGGTGATTCTCTGGCCTTCTGAGGACGTGTCCGTACCACCTTAGGCGCTGCTCCCTCATCTTCAGCTGGATCGGGGCAGTCTTCATCACTGCCCTAACATCCTCGTTTCGCACCCTGTCCCGACGGGTCCATCCACATGCCCACCTCAGCATCCTCATCTCTGCCGCGTGCAGTTGCCGCTCCTGCGCCTTACCCAGGGCCCAGCACTCACTGCCGTAGAGGAGGGCAGGTCTTACAACTGTTCTATAGAGCTTGCCTTTGAGCGTCCTGGAGCATCTACGGTCGCAGAGGATCCCTGTGGACTCCCTCCACTTGAGCCAGGCTGCGTTTATCCGTCCCCTGACCGCCTGGTCCACACTTCCTTCCTCGGATAGGTCACTTCCGAGGTAGCGGAATTCTTCCACCTTCTCGATCGTTTCCCCTTGGCAGTCTAGGATCGATCCAGCGCACTGCTCAGAGCTGATGAACTTCGTCTTCTTCACGTTCACCCGTAGGCCGTTGTCCGCAAGGGCTCTCTGCCACAGCTGCACCTTCTCCTCCAGCTCCTCCTGGTTGTCGGCTACTAGGGCGATGTCGTCCGCGTAGAGGATCGTTCTGAGAGGGCCTTTCTCAAGGTGGTCCACTATAGAGTCAAGCGTCAGCAGGAAGAGGAACGGGCTCAGAGCCGACCCTTGGTGTACCCCCACTGTGATGTCCACTTTCCTTGTCACCCCGTGTGGAGTTCGTATCGCCGCTTTCGAGCCCTCGTACATGTCCCTTATGACCGTGATCAGACGTTCCGGGACACCCCTCCCTCGAAGGGAATTCCAGATTACGGTCCGAGCTAGCCTGTCGTAGGCCTTCTCCAGATCCAGGAATGCCAGGTAGCAGGGTTTTCGTTTCTCCCGATATTTCTCCATCACCTGACGAGCGATGAAGATGGCGTCTGTGGTGGACCTCTCAGGCATGAAGCCCCACTGCACCTCGGAGATGGGTACCATCTCCCTCAGCCTTGAGTCTACCAGTCGTTCGTAGATCTTCATCGTGTGTGAGATCAGTTTTATCCCTCGGTAGTTGGAGCATTCGGAAGCGTCTCCCTTCTGCTTGAAGATGGGGACTATGGTGCTGTTCCTCCAGTCATCCGGCATCTTACCTTCTTTCGTGATTCTGTTGAGGAACTGCGTCAGCCAGTTGATTCCGAGGTTCCCGAGCACCTTCCAAGCCTCTACTGGCACACCGTCAGGCCCTGCTGCCTTTCCGAGTTTCATCTTCCGTATGGCCTTGCGAACCTCTTCTTGCGTCCAGGGTGGGATGGGTCCTTCCGTTGGCTGTTCTTCCTCGGCCTCCCGACGAGGGAACTCCTCGTTCAGGAGTTCCTTGAAGTACTCCTCCCATCTCTCTCTGACCTCGACCGGCTTCCGTAACACTCTACCATCAGCACTCTTCACAGTCTTCACTACTCGGATGTCGAGGCTAGCTCTATGACGCGCCTTGGCCAGGCGGATGGCGAACTTCTCTCCCTCTGGCCCATCTAGTTTCTCGTACAGGGCATCCATTTCCGCGTTCTTTGCCTTCGCTACAGCTGTTTTTGCCAGCCTCTTCAGCTTCCTGTAGGCTGTGAGATGCTCGGGTGCCCTCGTCTTTTGCCACAGCTTGTAGGCCTCCTTCTTCCTCTTCACCGCAGCCTGCACCTCTTCGTTCCAGAACCATGCCGATTTATTCCCTCTGGTTCCTCCCTTTGTTTCTCCCAGGGTTTCCTTGGCACATCTCAGGATTGTTTCGGCTACCCTCCTCCAGGTCTCATTCACGGGACCAGCTGGATCTGGAAGGCCTGCTTCGAGCACTGCCCTTCGTAGCTCGTTCCGCTCTGAACCCCGCAGTCTCCACCATCGGATCCTGGGTTCCGTCCTCACTTTGGGCCTGGTGGGTAGAGGTATGCTAAGGTCGGCTACCAAGGGTCTGTGCTGTGATGCCACGTCTTCTCCCGGAATGACCTTCACATTCCGGACTGTTTTCAGGGCAGCCCTTCGAACCAGAATGTGGTCGACCTCAGTTCTTCTTCCTCCGCTAGCATAGGTCACCTTCTGGCTCTCCCTCTTCGCGAAGAAGGTGCTACAGACAGCCAGGTCGTGGGCGATAGCCAGATCCAGAATTCGTTCTCCATCCGGGTTTACCAGGCCGATCCCTTTTCCTCCATGAACCCTTTCCACTCCTTTTCTGCCACTCCCCACATGCCCGTTCATGTCCCCTGCTATGGAGAGGTAGTCGCCTTCTGGTACGGACCTTATGGCTTCCTCGAGCGAGAGGTAGAAGTCATCCTTGTCGTGCTCGGAGCATCCGGTCTGCGGAGCGTAGACAGACATGATGGTCCAGTAACCCTCCTTCGTGTCCAGCCGTAGTGACATGATGCGGTCGTTTATTCTTTGGACAGCCGCTACTGAATCCTTGAGGGACTCCGCGACAGCTATCCCTACCCCGTTCCTCTTGGTGTCCTCTCCGTTGTAGTACAGCTTGACCCCTTCTCCGATCTCCTTGGCTTTCGCCCCTTTCCATCGCGTTTCCTGCAGACACAGGACTTGTATCCTTCTGCGCTTCATCAGGTCAGCCACTTCCCTAGATCTCCCGGTCAGCGTTCCCACATTCAGAGTCCCCAGTCGAACTAGTTTCTTTAGCCGAGGTCGTTCGGCCCTCGGTAGCCCTCGCATACTGACCACAGAACTCGGGCGGGGGCTTGGCCAGCTGGGCTACGTTCGCATGCCTCGCCCACCGTATTCGCTGGACATCTCTCCATGCAACTACCACTACTACTTGAGCCTACAGGACTTCCTAGTCGGAAGGGACACAAGAACCCAAGCAGTGCTTGACAACCATATCGAGCAGTTGATCAACACCAGGCTCAGGCAGTTCTGGAGGGATGGGATCAGGAAGTTGGCTGAGCGATGGCAGCAAGGTCCTTGCCCTTAATGGCAAATATACTCCTCAGCATCGTTGAGTTGTAATTGAGTTATAAAGAGATAAAAATTTTCTTTCATTTTGTCTCATTACTTTTGCCCCCCCCCCCCTAATAGAAGGGCGGGCACATCGACACCTTTATCTTGACTTGGTTGAGTACGGAGAACTAAATCAAGTATGTGCTTGCCACGAGTGGGCTCACCAACTTTTTGAGAGATTTTGGCTGAAGTGTAGAATTCAGTGGAGTGTAGAATTCTGTGAGATAACAGAAGTTTCACCTGCCGAGGATTTAGATCTGAAATAATGGAGTTGTTTGGTAACGGATAAGGTACTCCGCACTGGCTCAGAAGAGCTTCTGATGGCAGAAATCGCTGGGTGCTAGCAAAGCATTTCTAAAGAGAACTGTGCGGACACTACTCCCAGAAAACCAAGTAGGCTCGCTGCACTACTGGACCAGTCTTGCAAAAACACACTCCTCAGATACCCACTCATAAACTTCGTCTCAAATTACAACAAGTTGCGCAGTGTTTGCATTATCCCTCACAATCATCCTATTATGCTGGAGTCTGTTCGACGTCTCCCTGCTGCCTTCGTTTGACACTGGCTCGGATCACCGTCTTGTCCGTGCGAAGCTGACTCTCAAAAAGAAGATGCTTAAACGTGACACTCATAAACCGGCACTGGTGAGGATCCCCACATTCAAGTCGGAGGAGTTGGAATATGCAATAAAGTCGCATGATTGGGATCTTCTTGAAGATCCATCGGAAGAGAAGACTACGAACTTCTCTCCAAAGGACTGTTGAAATGTGTTAGCAGCTCCTATGACGCCACATCACCGTCTGCCTCAAGACTTAATGCGCATGCGATTAAACTCTTGGAGGCAAGAAGAGCTGTTAAACTGGATCCTAATGCCTTCCATCTGCAAAAAGTCACCATCTCGAAGGCCTGCCGAATTGCAGTGAAGGAGTCCATACAAGCCTACAGAAGACTGAAGCTGTTAGAAGTCGCCGGGAAAGGTTCAAGCATAAAGCGCTGCGAACCAGTTCTCTGCGACCAGAAGGCAAGCCCACATGGATAAGGATGGAACAACGCAAACGTTTCGAAGAGCGATGGAAGCCATCGTTCAAGGATTCTACACAGATCTGTTTTGTTCTTCCATCACTGTCCCAAAATGCTTGATGCCACTAGTTGAGGAAGTACCTCCCATTCTGGAATCAGAAGTTGCTCATCCCTTCAGAAGGATGAAGCCTGGCACTGCTCCCGGGCCGGACGGCATTTTTGCTGATCTCCTTCGTGCGGGTGGCAGTGCCCTCTGCTCACTTCTTGCCAAGCACTTCAGCCACTAGCTTCGTCTTGGTAGGATTCCGGATTCATGGAATGAATCGAAAACAGTTCTAATCTTCAAAAAAGGTCAGCAAGAGGATATTAACAACTATCGATCCATTAGTCTTCTCTCGGTTGTGCACAAGATCTTCACCAAGACAATGCCGCGTGGAGCGTTGCTTGGACGAGTATCAGCCAGTGGAGCAAGCAGGGTTTCGCAAGGATTTCTCCTGCATGGACCATATTCAGAACTCTACTGTCTCACAACTCATCGGAAGAAGCCGCGTATACCGCATCCCACTTGTTCTTGCCTTTTGAATTTCGTCTATCAGGGAAGAGAGCTGAACAGCTGGGTAACGACCTTGCTCCTGAAATCGCCCGCATTAGACGCGCAGCATGGGCAGTCTTCAGTTCGATTCGCGAAATCACCGATCAGGTCAAGGATGCCGGCCTCAGGGCCTCGATATTCAACGCCTCTGTACTGCCTACGGAAACCTGGCCCGACAACAAGACAATCGCCAGAGCAATGCAAACTATGCATCGTGCACTGGAGAGATGTCTTCTGAGGACAAGCCTCCGTCAGCGATGGCAAGAAGGCGTACGAAGCTCGGAGCTAAGGGACAAGTCGCAATTAGCAGATTCGCTGCAGTGCATTAAGAAGTCCAGGTATCGCTGCGCCGGACACCTTCTTCGACGAAGGGACGATAGATGGAGTCTCCGTGTCACAGAATCGATCCCAAGAGACTATAAGGGACCACTGGGATGCCCGCCAACGTGATGAGCAGACTCATTCGCATGATCTTTCGGAGAGCGGAGTCTGCCTCACTGGATGCAAGCTGCCAGAGATCGAGCGGTCTGGAAGAGTTCCGCTGAGATGACCTCCAACCCACAAAAGGACCGTAAAAGTATCAAAATAAGTATCATCCCAAGCTTTACAAGAAAACTCCACCAACGAAGGAATGATCAACCTGATTGTGCGGTGGATAGTGACTCAAGCAAGGATTTTGAAAGGATCTCATGTTTAACCGGAGCGGTTTATGCTGCGGTTCACAAATGATGTAGAGAACATTCTACGGTCCGCTTATTTCAACGGTCAATGTTTATCATCCACATATGTAGTGAAATTAGGTAACCGCAAAAGGGTTGTGAAAAACATCTTCTGCTGCCACCAAGAAGTATAATAGTCGCCGCTAAAAGTGAGTTTTCTTACAAGACAATTTTGGAACCCTCGCTAGAAATTCGACATCTCATTGCACCCTTTGAATTCTGAAGTTTTTTTTTGGAAGTTTACCTACACAATTAAACTGATTTCGACCAGAAACTTACGGGTAATCGTGATAATACCTATGGTATACAATATTATTCCACCAATGCTCCGACTTGCGCGCTTCGCGCGAGCTTGCAATGTCACTAACCTACAGAAAGCAATTTTTGTAAAACTTAAAGTCCTTTAACATCTAGATCTTTTCCGGACCGTCCAGCAACGCCACTGGTTTGGGCTGCTCAGTACTTCCGTCCGTCAGGTTGCTCCGTAGCCTTCTCATGCTCAACAGCACTAGTTACAGGACACCGTTGTCACGTCTTCCGAAACCAGACGCTCGCTGCACAACGTTGGTGCCATTTCTTTTGAATTCAGACACTCGTTGCATAACCTTGTGACGTGCCTTCTGTATTCGGACGCTCAATCAGCGACGACAACGCGTCTTCTCATTCTAGATGCCCGTTGCGCGACATCGGTGACACGGTTTCTGCACGCGGACGCTCAAAAACGCGTGCAGTTGTCGATTTGTCAAACAGGAGGCTGCGCTTCCTCAGCGGCTGCAACATCTCATGTTGAATTTTGAACTCGGATGCACACCGCACGGCGTCGGTGACGCGCTTTCTGAATCCAGACACTTGTTGCGCGACGTAGGGGACACGGCCTCTGAATGCAGAAGCTCAGAAACGCGCACTTGCCGCTTTGTCAAGCAGGAAGAGGCTGTGCAGGTTGTAGATTCCTTGCTCTTCCTATTAATTCCCCTTACGGCTCCCTTCTTCCCGTTTCTCCGCCCTTGTCCCACCTCCAGGTCCCTCCTTCCTGCTAGCTCCCTGGTCCATCTCCCTCCACTCTTCCCACCCCCCTTACTACTCTACCCCATTAAGTTGTCCTCCCACTTTCATGGCAGGACGACGGCGACCGTGCGCTCATTGCGCGACGTCTGTCACATCTTCTAAATCCCCACGCTTGGTCTCCCTTACTGGTACCCTTGTAATGGATCCCTTTGCCGGTCCTCTTCACTGCTTCCTCTTATTCGTAACTATTAGGTTGTAACGAAATAAATGGCACTGAACCACTGTAAATTTAAACAGTTAATATCTCGGCTTGTAGGCAAGTTTATTAAAATAAAAACCTTCTGATTCTACACATTTTTGCCAACGTGACACAAGCTTTTTTATCACAGTAGCATAAAAATCAGAAGTTCTGGAATTGACGAAATCTTCGAAGGCACTTTCGGCATCCTGTTGGTATTTGAATATTTTCTCTACCAAGAAGTCGCCAAGATGCTTGAAGAAATGGTAGTCTTTTGGGGAGAGGTCGGGAGAAAACGGAGGATGTGGTAGAGTTTAATGCTCAGCTCATTCAATTTCTGCAACGTCATTCGTGCTACATGGGGGCGAGCATTGTCGTGCAGAAGGAGAACTCGCCTTCGGTTTACCAAGGCCGGCCGGATATCCTTCAACTTCTTCATCATTTCTTCCATTTCAATGCAGTACTTCTCTGCCGTGATGGATTCACCGGAAGGGAGGAAGCTGTGGTGAATAATTCCCAGCGAACACCACCATAGTGTCACCATTACTTTCTTTTGGTGCAATTCCGGCTTCGCAAAAACCTTGGGGCTCTCATCGCTGTCCACCCACTGTGCCGATCGTCGCCTGTTGTCGTACATTATCCATTTCTCGTCACAGGTTACGATGCGATCAAGGAATGGGTCCGTTTCGTTCCGTAGAAGCAGTGCGGACGAGATCTCATATCGTCGATTTCTTTGCTCCTCAGACAGCTCGTGAGGCGCCCATCTTTCCAGCTTTTTGGTCTTTCCAATTTCCTTCAGATGCCGGGCAGCTGTGTTGTGACTGACGCCAAGAACCTCCGCTATCTCCCTGGTACCTTTGTGTGGATCCTCCTCTACCACATCTCTCAGCTTGTCCTCATCAACATCACTATGCTCCCACGACCTTCATGTTCTTCCAAGCTCTCATCTCCATTCCGGAACTTCGGATACCAACGATACGCCGTCCGAATTGTGGAACATCCTTGAGCGAATGCGGCGTTGATCTTCTCGTCCGCCTCCTTTGCTGTAGTGCCCAGCTTGAATTCATACAAGTAAATGCCTCGGATTACCCTTTTGTCCATCTGCAAAAAAGTCAATAAAACTCTAAAGCTTTCCCACTTTTTCATAGAAAATTTGGTATTCACCGGTAGAGCAAAGTTTGCGATTCTAAATGATATGCCACATGTTACGGTTTGTTCTTGATCAAACGCGTAAAGACGCGCCAAAAATGGCGCGAGCCAGTGCCATTTAATTCGTTACAACCTAATAACTCGCTACTGCCCCCCCGCCCTTATTACCTCCACCCTTGTTGGCGTCACCTCCTGGCCTTCTTCATTGTCCCCCCTTTTGACCCACATCCTGATCCCTCTTCCAGGTCCCTGATCGCTGTCGGTTCCCCACCCTCGAATTCCTCCTTACTACTGTTAACCCCTTTATTGGCCCTCCCATGCTCATGGCACGAAGTCGGCGACACGGCTTCTGAAACTGGACGCTTAGAAACGCGCGCAGTAGTTGCTGTATCAAGCAGTAAAAGGTTGCGGTTCCACTGCTGCAGCAACACCCCACGTTGCATAGCAAATTTGGCCGCGCGGTAGATGATAAGTCGTATCTCGCGCAGGTTAGATCACGCAAACGCTAGCTCCTTTATATTAGGCTGGCCGAAAAGTGTCGAGACAAAATGTTGAAAACTTCAGAATTTTCTAGAAAAAAATCAAAAATCCCGGGTCAGTGAGGATCGTGTAGAAGGTTCCAGAAGCTTTCGCTTTATGAGTATACAAGGGCTCGCGCGCGTCATTTTGGTGACATGTCGAACATGATTAGCCAACAACAGATTCGTGTGGTCATCTTCTACGATTGGTGCCGAGGCTTCAACACAAGCACAACGGTCGCTAATGTCACCGATGCATTTGGAGAAGGAACCGTAAGCCGCACCTCAGTGCATGTTTGCTTTACTCGCTTTGATTCAGGAGCTATGGACCTTGAAAACGGAGAGCGCAGTGGACGACATTCTGCTATCGATGATGATGGATTGCAGCTCGCTATCAAATCCAATCCAGAAGCAACCATGCGGAACTGGCAACAACCTTCGGCTGCACTTGCTCCATCATCCAACTGCATATCCACGACCTCGGCCATCGAAAAGTTTAAACAAGATGGATCCCTCATAGGCTGACTGAGGCGCGTAAGCAAGCGCGGAAGAGGACATGCCAGGCACTCCTCGCTCACTCGCTTGATAGGAATTTCTTGAGAATGTAGTGACTGGAGATGAGAGCTGGATAGTCTACAATAACAGAGCAGGTCACACAGAACCACCAGTCAAGCCGAAGCCAGTCCCACACCAAAACATTTATTTTGCGTTTGGTGGGATGCGAAAGAACCAATCTACCATGAGCTGCTGACGGTCACCTCTTCCATATACGTTAGTCAGCTTCAGACAATGGTCGATGCAGTGCGAGAAAAAAAACGAAAAGATCAAGTGTTCTCATCGGACTACCATCTGTTTGGACCTCTGAAGCGTCATTTGAGAGGGGAAAAATTTGAAAGCTGTTATGACCTCAAAATGGCAGTCGACAACTTCTTCAAGTCGCAATACAATAAGCGATTTTCCGAGACGATGGAATAAGGTTATACCGCTCTATGATGATGATATGGTTGAATAAAAAAAGACTTTTCGGCCAGCCTAATATATAGGTGGTGATAGTGAACTCGGATAAAGACATCTTGAAAGCGTGCGTGAGCACGTACATAGCTCATCGATGTGATGTATACAAACGTTCAATAGTGTACCAAGTATAGACTCTACGGTTCTCAAAACGTGTATGGGACATAGTAGCTATAAATTTATTTTTTAACTTTTTGCTTTATTGTTTTTATGCTGTAGTTGTGTAATGGTGATTTCTTTGGAGGAAACCTTACTATTCTAATTGTTCCGAAATTCGTTGTCTAAAGAGTTCAAAAATACTAGAAATTTAAATTTCCTCGAAATGTATGTATTGAGATCTTCTGAAAGACAATTATGACGGTTCCAACGAAATATGTATGTGGGCAGTTTAATTGAACTTTGGAACTGGCAAATTTTATGGTGGGCCTGTAACCATGGTATACTGTAGACTTCCTCTCCACGAGGAACATGTCCAGTAGCCTGTTGCGAATAATCTGCTAATATCTCAGCATCATTGAGAATTACGCTCACTTGCATCAATGTCGCTCAATTGGTCGTTGATATGGAGAGGCAGGCTCCAGCAACGTAATCGTTCGCCTTGTCGTATGCCACAGTAGATTCTCTCCTTCGGTGCTTTGCGCCTACATAATCTTCTGCTCAAAGCATTGCTACTGAATGCACCGACTTACTTCACCATCACATTGTTCTACTCTCATTGCTGCATTCGAGTTATTGTGAATTCAAGTTTTGTCGCGAGAGTAGATGCATGTTTGCTGTAGTGTATCCTGTACCCTTCATCCGTTTCTCCGCACTCAAATTACATTGTGAACAACGCAGTTGTGATCCTCTTGTAGGGTAAGCAACCATGAATAAAACGAGCGATGCGAGGAGCGGTGCAGAGGCAGCTGAAGCGCATGGATGTGGATGGAGCTGGTACGGCTTATGTATCGTGCATGCGCACTCACGTTAGGCTGTAGTTAAAAGCATGTTTTGCAGGTTTTCACCGAAGCTGCTACGGAAGTTTGCTGTGTTCAATGTATATATGCTGGTCTTGTCCGTAAACGCCATTATTCAAGGCATGATGGTTAACGGCTTTATCTCAACAAGTATTTCGAGCATAGAGAAGAGGTTTGTTGTCAGATTATGTGAAGGATCGCAAAACAAGTAAACGCTTTCTCAGTCGTAAGATACTGTAACGTTAAAAATAATCTTTAGGTTTTTTTGGGACATTGTTCTGATCAAACATCACAAAACCTTCACATTCAGTTGTTGATATGCTGCGATGTTGATCACTTTCTATGATGTTAGCATTTTAAATATGATGAAACTGATAAAAAAGAAAAAGGTTGTACAGGAATTTTTGAACATTGATTTTTAGAATTGAGCGAATTTGTCACAAATTTCAAATACTGGTGAAATTCTTGGAGTTCATCAAAACAAACGCCTTTGCTGTAAATAACACCTCGACAGTCTAGGACTTTACCACGTTTTTTTCGCTCTCTCTGTTGAAGGCTCCTATTTCCATAGAGACCACCCTTGAACTTCGTTCCTATCACTGACTTCCTGGAAAGGAAGGCTGTTTTGACGACAAATTTGCGGTGCTCAAGCCACATGCCCGAGATTCCTTCCATGTACGATGTTTCATCGCAGTAGCTCCCGATTAAAGGTGTTCAATTTATTGTATTTCAGGAGAGTTTACCTGTATTGCATACCGAAGATTTTATCCGAATTCGTGAATGATAGCTGAGACCATGGAACCATGGAACCGAGCTATGCTGGAATTTGTTAGCAATATAAATCGCCGTTCGAATGGAGCGCATCCGATCCTTTAAACTCTCCCGACCTAACCGCACTCCCAGTGGCGGATTTTAGACGATGCAGCAATAGAATTGGGCTGGCTGAAATTAATATCAGATGTTGGTGCCATTCTACGATCGATCCACCTTTCCTGTTGGAGAGTACTTGACACACCGGTGCAAATTTTCACATGGCATGCACTTTTATAGGCAATTTAAGTGAGCGACCAACTTCTTTTTTCATTCATCGCCGTGCTTCTCCATGTAATTTTCGGGTGATATCAGAAAGCCGACGGTGTAAATGTGGTGCCCAGGCAATTGTGATGGAAGGAGCGATTGAAGATTACTGAAGCAACTCGATGAAGGTGTCAGACTCCCTACCCGATCTTTCTCAAATTTCCTTCTGTGGTTCATTTTAATTCACTGATATCCTTAAATTCGAGTTAGGTATATTCGTTAACAGGAAGTGGTGCTATTCGCATACAAAACTGAAAAATAATATTCAGTCCCGCTTCGACAAAGATGCATAAGATACCTTAACAGCCATATTGATGTGAAAAGCAGTTGTACCCAACTAGGTACACAGTACCGTTGAATGTGATGAGTATCCGACAGAACACATATCAAAAGTTCGATGACAATCCGTTACGAACAGCGTGATATGTGCCGCGCTAGCATAGGAACCGCAAATCGGAATCGGTCATTGGATTACGGTGGCTTCAAATTCTTGTTGATTTTTATAATTCAGTGCGCGATAGCGCACAGCATCCCGGGACTCTCCCATTCTAAAGGTGTGATGGACTCTGAAACATTGAAAAGCGGCGAAGACTCACAAGGGAAGGGTCTGAAGCGTACACCACTTATGACTACAGTACCGTCGGCAAACATTCGCCAAGACGCGGCCGGCGACGGATTAATCCGCCGTTTCCGCCGCGTTGCCATAACTCTCTTCAAAGTCGATTCAGAGTCGATTAGATTCAATGAAATGCACATTGTTGGAATCAGAATAGCATGGTCTACCCAATGGTGTAAAAGTCTTGACAAGATTTTGGAATTTTTGAGTTCGAGATGATCTAGATTAGTCGAGCCCATAATTGTCTTGACCTTACCCTAATTGCTCCCCCTGGCAGGGATCAACTTGCCCAATGGAATTTTAAAATTTCTAAACGCTGCCGAAATTGTGTTTCGTGCTAATTTTAGGTTTGTCTCACCACGGCGTTCTCTTTGATATTCGCCTAGTTTGCCACCAAGTTCACCATTCCATGCATCCTCAACTGCCGATTTTTCCATTTTCGCTAATTATTTACGACCGCTTTTGTTCTAGAGCTGATTTCTGCTCAAGTTCTTGACTATGGAGTGTTGATTGCAAATATAGGTTTTAGGCTTACTTTAGTTAGAAGATAGTAATCAGCCACCAATTTGGCACTGCAGCGTTCAAAGGAGACGTAGCCTGCAATGCCTACTTCACGCGTGTAGATCTGTGTCTCCACGCGACGGATCAGTATGGAAGCTGGATATGCGGTAGTACAACACGCAGAGATGCTGCAGCACAAAAATCATGGAGCTGGCAGCTTAGGACTGGCAGCTGCACTGCTTCGAAAAGGTTATTTTCTTATACTCCGACCATGGGACTCAACGCCAACCTCTTTCCGGACCGCGCAGAACAGTTTCTGTCGTTTAGCGGATCCGATATTCGTATTTTTTTTTTCGAAAAATTTCCCACTTCACGTTAATTACATTTACACCTTGAGACAAGTCTGCTACTGGAGTTCTGTAATTGCGGTGACCTGACCTGTCTCACAAGCATGTCTCCTGGACATACAATCGCTGCTTCTCTCCTCTCACTGGTCAAGGTCGTTTACATCAGGTACTGCTTTCCCCAAACTCACTTGATCATAACCATTTAGCTTTAGAAAAAGGAGTTATCAAGTGTTTATAATAAGCAATAACGATCATTTTATTATTACTATTCTTTTAACAAACTGTAATAGGAAGCAACAATTATTAAACACATGCAACGGAAAGGTGAATCTAGGTTCTTTCGATTTTCGGACCTCAAGCTTGACCCTACATTGAGTTAGTGTGAGTAGTGGAAGGAGCGAAGCAGCGATTGTATGTCCAGAAGACATGCTTGGTGGGGCAGGTCAGGTCACAGCAATTACAGCAACACTCTTGACTCCAGTAGCAGACTTGTCTCAAGGTGTAAGTGTGATTAACGTGAAGTGGGAAATTTTTTGAAAAAAATTGCGAATATCGGCTCTGCTAAATGACAGAAACTGTTCCTCGCGGTCCAGACAGACTTCGGGGTTGAGTCCCAGGGTCGGAGTATAAGAAAATGACCTTTCAGTTTTATCTTGCATGACATGCTTTCTTCATCGAACAAAGTTGTGTGCGAGCCAAGGGTGTGCGTAAACGAAATTTGAAATTTCGTAGATCGTAAACCGTAGATCGTTAGAGTCATCTGGACTATAGTGCAGTGCAGCTTAATTTCCAAAGGCTCTTTCTGCCAATGTTCATCAGATGTGATTCGATATTTATTTATTTATCGTGTTGTTTTCAGCTTAAGCTGAGCAGTTCTCTTACCAAATCGTTTCTTTTTCACAGCTCCTTTCTAGAAAGACATCTTTCAAGCCAAACTTTCGACGTTTCAGAAAAGTCGAAAAGACAGTAAATTCAAAAACTTCACTTAAACCTTTGCATGGCATTCCAACAAAAAGCTTGCTCGACTTGAATTTTCATTAAATTCCTCTAGCTTACTACCAATTCTTTATCTTGCATATAAATCTAGGATTCAGTAGAAGCGACAGCGAAAAATTCGCTGCTAAAACTAAAAATTTGAAAAATTATTTTACCACTGACCAGTGCGTCGGTTTCATACTCAAAAGTGCACTTGTAGTATTTCGAAAACTTTATAATTTTGCACTACTATTTATAATAACTCCTGCACTCGCTCGGGTTACCCTCTCTAACTAACGTTTGCTTTCCGAGATCCTGCAGCATCATAAGCAGATTAAACAGGATGAATACGATAAACTCAACCACATCGCCGAAAATGGAGATCAAAACTGTCAAACCAGTTCGACCCGTTCTTGAAGTGCACTCGGTTTCACCGCAGCCCGTAATCAATTTGCTCCGCCCTATAAGGTACAGTGCAAACCGATAGAAACATTGGTACATGTCGCGAATGTGAGCAACATTGGTAGGTAGTAGCGCACCAGCCAATAATAACCAAGCAGAGCACAGACCGAACATATGCCAGCCCACCAAGGTGCCGACTGTACACGCCCTCTCTGAATGACATGCCCATTCAATGCGGTGTGATTGGATGAGGCGTTCCCATCTCACAATGTTGCCCATGTTAGCGACATTTACCGAAATATTAGGTTGGAAAAAAGTCTCTTCACACTTCGAAAAGTTTTTTCCGCTCTCCTTGTAAGCGCACTAGCCAATATTGATAGCTGATTTCGTAATCCTATCTCACTTGTCTACCGTTCGCACGCGGCCATTGGTCAAGACCCTTCTTGTAGTTCGTTATCTGTCCAATCTTCCGGACTCAATGATCTACCCCATGGCCATTTTCGGCACGGCATTCTTCATGAATTCATTAAAGGATCTACAGCACGTGAGGCAGTCGACCAAATTAACCATATATATGACTTGGGATCTACCACTCATCGCGCCTGTTATGAGTCGTTCGGGAAGTTTTTAAAAGGAGATTATTCAACCGAGGACAAAGCAAGGTCAGGAAGGCCGACTGAATTGGACGACACTGAACTACTCCATCATCTTCGTACCGATAGTAGGCAGACGACACGTCAACTGGCGGAGAAGCTCGAAGTGTATCATAGGATAGTGGGAATTCATCTGAAGGGTCTTGGCTTTGCAAGGAAATTTGGAGCTTGGAGTCCACATGCCCTGTCAGACACTCAGAAAGGTCGACGGCTCTCCATCGCTGCTTCTCTTCTGTCCAGATACGATGAAAATCATTTCCGCCGCGGATTGGGACAGGCGATGAGTCCTGGGTTCTGTATGCCAACTTCCAAAAAAAAAAAGGCAATGGGTACAAAAAGGAGAGACCCTTAAGCTTGATCTCAAGCCAATGTTTACGAAAGGGAGATTCTTTTGAGTGTTTGGTGGGATGTCAGAGGAGTGATTTGCTGGGAAACTCTCAGAAGTGGAGGGACACTTACTGCTGCTACATACTGTGGCCAACTCCACAAAGTCGTCGCAACTCTCCAAGAAAACAGGCCGGGGAAGTCAAATGTGATGATCCTGCATGACCATGTAGAACCACATGTTGCAAGACTCACAAGAGAAACAATAAAGGAGCTGGGCTGGGAGGTAAGGCCACATCCACCGTATAGCCCTTACCTCGCCCCTACCGACTACCATCTTTTCCGTGCTCTCAAGCAAGAAATTGGAGAGCAATATTTTGAAGCGGATGAAGACCTCAAAAATTGGATCCAGCAATGGTTCGATTCCAGAACTGCAGTCTTTTAAGCGAGAGGAATCGGAAAATTACCCAGTCTTTGGAGAAGTGTAGTGGAACAAAATGGAGTTTATCCCAGTTGATTTGACTTTGTAGTTGTGAAGTAATAAATCTTTGAAAAAAAAAATGAAAAGACTTTTTTCCAACCTTATCCTCAACTTTCTGCACAAGTGTAGCAACGTTCCAAGCCCCGCTTCCAATCACGAGTGATGTTTTATTGTGGATTTGCGTCAATTCTATTCTGCAGGATTAACACGTATATATTATAAACAAATTGACTAGATGTTATTACCAAACAGGACACTGATCTAGAATAGTCCTCTCTCTTTCTCTAACTATGTAAGAATCTAGTAGTAAAGAAATATAAGAAACTACCTCCTATGGCCGTCTATGTGCTGGAATGGAACAGCCTTCGCCAGTACAGAAGAAATGCGATGTGACTGCTAGCCCTACACCGAAAACGGAGGAGCCCCGTCTCCTCAGCCCACTAGACAGGAGCTTATTTTTTAACATTGTATTACACTTGTTTTTCCTCTTGGACCTGGCCAATTCCAAACGGGAGTCGTCACAATGTCCGTGAAATGGAAAAGCTAGTTAACAGAAAAGTCGGATTCGAGAAGCCTGTTCACAGGACGGTATTGTCTACCGCAGACACACATTAGATCATGAAAAAAACTCTAAAGGGAAGTGGGAATGAGCTATATAGGGAACCATTAGAGTGAGCGCATCTTTAAAACCCGGCCTACCACATAAATTTGGACGCTAGCTGGTTGTTGATCTAAGATCAAACGAATATTTACCCTTTTTTCACGATCATTTTTTACAAATACAAATGTACGATTTACGACCCAAAAAGTCGTAAATCGTAAATTGTAAAAAATTTGACAAAATAGCCGTAAATCGTAAAATCGTAAATCGTAATTACACCTGCACGGTGCGAGCCACCATAACACTTATGCCACCACTGGAAATAACAACTTATTGAGAGATACAAGAATGAGCTAAAAGGCTGGAACAATTAAAACAGATAAGAAACAAACCAAGAAGGAGACGACAGGGAAGGGCCGTGTCACATCCGTTCTGGAAGGGGTAAATTTTCTGCGAAAATCGAGTTTCACTCTAGACCTTGATAGGGTTACATACATTATTTTGGCTCGCTGCTGGTGCGATAAGCAGAGTGCGACGTTTTCCGTGCCTTGAACAGGCGTGTTAAAAGCCGTTGGCATCTTCAGGTTCAATTTGTCTTCAACGAAATCGGGTGTATTTTCTGCCACCTACGATGTTGCCGTTGCTGTGATGCTAATTCCTCTGTCGTATTATGCCCATCGAGGTTAGTGATTATATGCTAATTAGTTGTCTTCATTTTCCAAAGTTATTGCGCTATCTTTAGAAATCATGAATACTAACCTTTCTTGGGATCCACGGATCTCCCTCGATAGAGAGCCTTCGGGCTCTTTTGTTAAGAGGTATCTCGGGCCGCTTGTGGCAGGGCCACGTGGCGCTTCTCCAGGTGGTGGATAGGGGAACCAAAACGCGAACCAAACGCGACCGTGTACTGCCCAGAGGCGCAGGTGGGATGCAGGGGATGGACTCCTTGCTCCCGCTGTGTCGGCTCGATTCGTTCCTTGTGTGCGGAAGCGGCATGTTCATGCACAGTGTGCGTGGATGTGTTCGCGCTTGCGTGGATTGTAACTGTGTCGGCCCGACCAAACGTTTGCACTCGGTAAACTGGGAGTACGTGTCAGGAGACCGTCTAAAAAGTCTCGCCCCATTCCTTCGGGCAGTCTGGCTGACTGCCCGGAGTTCTTCGCCCGCACGACAGAGCTTGACTAGCTACCGCGTGTACTCCAGTCAAACATAGCAGCACTAAAGAGCCTCATTTCCCTGACTCGAAAGAGCCTCCACCCATTTCTGAAGCGATGGGAAGGACGAGTACGGAGGCTGCTGAAATCTCTGAGCCTAACCAGGCTGCGCAAATTGAGAAGGACAAGGATGACGATCTGTACTTACAACGCCCGCACGCTCGCATCGGAAGCATCCGTTGAGGACCTGATGATGCAAGCCAGGAAGATCAAATACGACGTCATCGGACTGACCGGGACGAGAGGACGTCGATTTATTGATAATTTAGCATCGAAGACAGCGGAGGAGCGATGACGTCACCGAAAATCGATATTTTCGAACTTGGCCAAGTAGGGTACCTTTCGATAGCGTTTTTGACGGAGAATTGAACGGTTTTACTCAGAGTGGCGAGAACTGTAACCTGAGCGAGTAAGGAGAACATCGATCGTTGATGTCCCAAATTGCACGCACGGTCGTGTTTGAAGCGCGATAACTCTGTCAGGCCTCTGTCATACCATCGCTCACCCCGAGCGACGCCTAATGATATGTACCCATATCGATTCCATCGCGCCGCCCGATCGATATGGGAGCATATCATTAGGCGTCGCTCGGGGTGAGCGATGGTATGACAAAGGCCTCAGGTGTGAACACTTGCGATCGCGGCTTGTGGATTTTGTAGTAGGTAAGAAGTTCTAGCAGTTTACTAAAGCATAGCGATGTAGGTTAAGAACGGACAAACTTAGAGTGGTGCGAAATGCAGGTTAGGCTTGTGCGACGCAATTTTTTCCCATTTCAGTCGACCACTGTGGTAAGACGAGGCGAGCTAACGGCATGCAAATCCGTGTGCTAGCAGAGCACTAAAAGCACTTTACATCGACATGCTCACAGCTCCCCGGCTGCCTAAACTACCTTAGTCCCATCTACCATTTAGAGCGGCAAACGGCAGCGGTGAGCTTTCTTCCGCCCTTACTCGCCCACATTTGAGTCTTCGACACTTGCGATGGCACCGTTCCGTACAGCTCGAAAAGCTCTATCGTATAGTATCAATCACGACCAATTTTGGAAATATCGATTTTTTTGATAATTTCGCCTCGAGGACAAGGTCGCGGCAGAAGGACGATGACGTCATCGAAAACCGATGTCTTCGAATTGGGCTACGCTTAATACCATTCGACAGAACTTTTCATGCTGAATTTAATGCTATTATTGAATGTGGGAAAAACTGTAATCTAAGCGAGTAAGAGCGAGGAGAACATCGACCGTTGTTGTGCTAAATTGTGCGTGCGGCGTGTTCTGAGCGCGATAGCCCTGTAAAGTGTGAACCTTTCCGGTTGTAGCTTGTGGGCTTTGTAGGCAACAAAATGTTCTAGTAGTGTGCTGACACACAGTAATGTATCTTATGATTGCACAAAGTTAGAGTGCTGCGAAAATGCAGGTTAGCCTCGTGTGGCACGATTTTTTCCAATTTCAGTCGACACCTGCGGGAAGACGGGGAGAGCTAACGGCCTACAGATCCGCGGGCTAGCAGAACACTGAAGGTGCTTTCAGGTGACATTCTCACAACTCTCTAGCTTATTAAATTGCCTTAGTCCCAGCTGCCATTTTAGGGTAGCGGGCTTAGCGGTTGAAGTTTCCTGCCAGATTACAGGTTTTCCAAAACTCAGTAATACCGTTCTATTCAGCACGAAAAGCTCTATCGAATGGTAGCCAATCTAGCCCGGTACGGAAATATCGATTTTCGATGACGTCATGGTCGCTCTGCTGCGGCCTTGAGCGGCCTCGTCCTCGATGCGAAACCGTCAAAAAATCGATATTTTCAAAGTCGTCGAAATTGATACCATTCGATAGCGCTTTTCATGTTGAGCGTCGAAAACTCAAATCTTGGCGAGTAAGAGCGCAAGAAACTCTAACCTCTATCTTCCGACGCTTTAAACTAGCAGCTGTGGCTAAGGCAGTTTAGGCAGCTGAGGTGTTCTGAGCACATCGTAAAGTACATTAAGCGTCCTATTCGCCCACGCATTTCAAGCGCGTCAGCTAGCTGCGTCTTCCCGCAATGGTCCACCGAAATCGGAAAAAATGCTTCGCGCAAGCCTCATCTGAATCTTCGCATCTCTGTAACATTGCCTCTCCCTAGGCTAACCATTCTACACTAGTGTACTACTGGAAATTTTACTGAGTTGCACCCGAAACGACTCGAACTTGACAGAGATATTGCGCTCTGAACACGCCCGCGCCTGCAATTTAGCACGATAACGGTCGATGTTCTCCCTGCTATTACTCCAGATTACGGTTTTCGCTACTCGTAGAGCAATTTTTAATTCAGCACGAACAGCTCTATCGAACGGTAACCAAGTTGGCCCGGTTCGGAAACATCGATTTTCGATGGCATCAACGCTCTCTGCCGCTACCTAAAGCGCCATCTTCTTCGACGCGAATTTGTCAAAGATCGATTTTTTCAAAACTGGTCGAGATCGATACCGTTCGATAGAGCTTTTCGAGCTAAACGGAACGTTTTCACTGCGAGTGCCGAAAACTCAAGGACGGAAGGAGTAAGGGCAGAAGAAGCCTCACTGTTGCCGTCCACCGCTCTAAAATGGCAGCTGTAACTACAATACCGGCCTTATCTTTTGGTCTTTGGGCGGAAAAAGCGAAAAAAAAACCGCCTTTTCCGCCGCTTTTCTGTAGCGCTCTTCAAATTGAGCGCATTGCAAATTGAATGACATATTCGTGATCAGCACCGAGCTCTCTTCCCGATGAGCTGAAAATCGCATAGCGAGCGTCTGAAATGTAGTTCAGTGACCTAATTTCTGCCCGACGCGGCTGACCCCTGTGCTCGCGGGAGATAATTACACCCACAGCTCCCAAGTGGCTAATGAAGGAAGAGATTTGGCCCTTCAAAGCCTAGTTTCTGCATTATATACATAGTCACACATAGTTCTCTGGATTCCCTAGTATTTCACGATCACAATGATCTACTTCCTTAAAGGATCCGACAATTTAAGTGTTATTATTTTCAAAAAATGCCTCCGCTTTGGAGGACTCTAATTTCGTCATATCAAGATAGTATGTGCTTATACTCGTTTGTCACGTTGGAGGCGAGAGTGAAAATCAAGCTACGAAGTTGGAACCTTCAAGGTTGAAATCGTTAGCGATTGTACGCTGCCAAAGTTGCCTGTATGACACTTCTTCGTAGTTAGCCGTACACTTTTCGTATCATTAAAGTGGGCACAAAACGGTTTCCTTGAAGACTGGAACGTAGATATCTGGAGGCCTATGAAAACACCTTATAGTCTTCTACGGGTGGGATTTCGACTGGCCCGGAGGACATTTTGGTCACCCAGTTACAGAGCAAACTCACCTCAAATGCTAACTGAGTGTCACTTTAAAAAATGTCTAAAAACAAAAAAATGTCTACGAGGCAATTCCCTAGTTAATTCTGACTCGAAGGATAGTTCGATTTCAAATTTACGTTCATTTGTACCGGTTTTTCCCGAGTCAAATGTACCATAGCCCTGGTCGGGACCCAGATTAGTTCCGGAGCCAGTCCACTCTCCTGCCTCTGTGACCCCTCGCGCCATCTGAGAGCGCCGTAAATCGCCTAACTACAGTTTTCACACTTCCGGTGCCACGGCGCCATATTGATCCTTCCAAACGAGAGTGGAGTAGAATAGTACACCAAACAAGGTTTGGACCTTATACTTATACGCTTGTGTTTTTCATTTCGCGTTTACGCTTTAACAATGTTTAGATGCGTGGCGCATCCCAAAAAGACTGCTCGAACTCGCTTCACTTTCACAACGCTCAGTCTCCAAGCTGTCGCGCCCACTCGATTGAAAGGTTCGAGTCTGTATGCATTGTTCACGGCGCACTCCAAACGCTAGCTGGACAGCCCTAGAGCAACTCCTGAGTAAGGCGGTAGGAAACTTCTGGTAGAACTCCCCAAACGCTCAGTCCACAAGCTGTCCCTCCCCCCTCGATTGGAAGGTTCGATTCTGTATGCATTGTTTACGGCGCACTCCAAAGGCCAGCTGGACAGCCTTGGAGCAACTCCTGACTGGGGTGGCTGCAAATTTCTGACAAAACTCCCCGAACGCTCAGTCTACAAGCTGTCCCTCCCCCTCGATTGAAAGGTTCGATTCTGTATGCATCGTTCACAGCGCAGTCCAAAGGCTAGCTGGACAGCCCTAGAGCAACTCCTGACTAGGGCGGCTGCAAATTTCTGACAAAACTCCCCGAACGCTCAGTCTACAAGCTGTCCCTCCCCCTCGATTGAAAGGTTCGATTCTGTATGCATTGTTTACGGCGCACTCCAAAGGCCAGCTGGACAGCCTTAAAGCAACTCCTGAGTAAGGCGGTAGGAAACTTCTGGTAGAACTCCCCAAGCGCTCAGTCCACAAGCTGTCCCTCCCCGTCGATTGAAAGGTTCGATTCTGTATGCATTGTTTACCTAGGGATTCGTTTGATCGATTTTACACAAAAAAAATCTATCAAAAATCCGACCCTTCATCACATCGAAGCTAGCTGCAGAGAAGCTCGGCCTTTTAACGAATACTAATCAATGCTAGAAGCTTTATGGAAAGCAATTCATTTTGTGACATTGCCCCTAGTTCTCAACAATTATTTCGTGATAAGTCAATTCTTCGCATATGACCGACAACTCAGGAAACGCAGTTGCCGGCATATAAACTCGGGGAGTTTTTGAAATCTTGAAAAGCCTTTGGA
>OX377206.1:34197649-34220634 GCA_947396885.1 Heligmosomoides polygyrus polygyrus
CTTTGAAAAATAAAGATTTTGTGCATCTTCAAGCACTTTTTCCATTGTTCAAGGAAGGAGAATTGAAACACATCAAAGAAACCCAAACTAAATTTCCCTGAGACGAAAAATGATTTTTTTTAGAGAGTCTCTGTTTTCAAGTGAAGAGCGATTGTTCTGATACGGATGATGCGCATTTATTTAAACTGTGCGGCTTGCTTTGAAAAGAGTCCACTTTAATTAGGAAAGTGTCCTATTTGCTTTGAAAGTTGTAGGCGAAATATTTGATGTGACAATGGCATATAACGCCGATATGTACGCATTCAATGAAGAAATGAGACAGAAGACTTCTACGATGTGACGCAACCTAGGAATGCTGCAATGTTGCACGATGCGAGCAAATGCGAGACAAGGCTTTAGTTCTGTCTCGGATGGCCGTACAATGCACAGTTATATAATAGTATGGATGTGATGAATTCCGTCGTTAGACTCCGATCACTGAGCAACAACAGGACATCTAATAAGGGTGCTACGAATTCTCAGGGTGCCCATAAGGAACACATCTAGTAGTCTACCGTTTCAAGATTGGCATTTTGTGACGGATATTTCTGATAATCTCTGCACCGGATTTTGTTGCAACCTGTGTTGCGTCGTTCCCGATAATCTACTTGGTAATTTATCCAACCACCGTTTTCAGCTCCTATCCGGTTCTTCTGCTTTCACAGCTTCTCATTGGATTTGGAGCAGCTCCACTGTTCACGTACGGGTACAGTACCATTGACGAATTCGATTCACACAAGCGCACGGGAAACAATATGGGTAAGTGTTGGATGAGATGGGAAGGCGCCAACGAGACACTTTTTTGACATTTCGAGTGAATTCGACGTTGGTCAACATAAATTGCATAATTTTCAGCTTTTCCTTCGAATAGAGCGCCTCTACTTCTTTTTATCAAGTTGGGGGCAATTAAGTTCTTTTAAGAGTGTTAGGCCACGCAAAAAACGGCTTCGCAGCGCAGAACTTGACTGACACCTTCAACACATCTGGTGCTTATGAAAAGCCGGGTGCATTTGTAGAAGTTCTACGAACGCATGGGGTTTTGGTCACAATACCTAAAGCATGTGGTAACTGTCGGGCTGTGTACGTTTAAATAAGTAGAGCATTTTCCCGTTTTCTCATATTGTGTGAACTTTCACTGCTGACCGCCATTCGCTTCACCACAGAAATTGAAACTGTTTCAGCGATTTTTATGGGAGTGAGCACCGTGGGACCCGCCTTAGCCTTTATTGGTGGAGGATATTTGTTAACCATTTGGGGAGATATAGGAAAATCAAACTACCTGGAGTAAGTTCACGGCCACGTACATTTGAATTCAAGTGCTTCCAGAAACTCTGAAATTATAGTCTTGGAATCACTGGACCAACGGACCCGAGATGGTACGGTGCGTGGTGGATAGGGTTTCTGCTGGCTGGACTCGCCTCTTTTGTCACGTCTCTGCCACTGTGCATGTTTCCGAAAAAGCTGAACGGTATGCTAGACGCGTTTCCACTCTACGAAGCGGTGACCCAGCTGGGGTATTACTTCATGTCTTTTTTCAAATGAGCTACTCTGAGCATTTTCTCATTCTAGACACCGATGAGCGTAAAAAGAACGACGTTATTCAAACTCACGCAAAACTCAATATGGACTTTTCTGGAGACAAATTTGCCTACTTCAAAATTTTCAAGGTTTGTTTGATCACTGAAATTCGTCAAACTAAACCTGTGTCCCTATGTGCCACTGGGGCATTGTTGTGTGATGTGCCTTTTCAGTAGCAACCAACGACACAGAAAGCAGAATATTAATTAATTTATTTATTTATTGCACTCAAAGGTGCGCATAACATTGTGCACGTCATAATGTAAGGCAAAAAATCAGATCCAAACAAAAAAGGAAAGCAGCAAAAAGTAAGCAGCTCCATAACAAGGTACCAAAGGAAGGACGAACAAAAGATCTCACAGACAGGTAGAAAGATGAAATATGTATAGCTGCTGTTGCCACTATTAATCGCCTGGCGCTATAAATGTTGTTTTCTGTCGAAGAATTAGTTTCGGTGAAATCTCGTCTGATGACAACTTTTCACACTTTCCTCGTAAGTACTCGCGGTCTGTTTCGGGACCCCGACAACCTGGAACAATATTGTTGAATGTGGATCTTGTATCCTCAGGATGTGTCCACTAACCATCTCGGTAGTTGTTCCTTGAGTTCCGGCTCAGAAACGGTGCTGTCTTCTCTGACCTAACTTCCTCCTCATTCCTCATCCTATCCGATCGAATCCATCCGCATGTATGCCTCATCATTCCTGTCTTAGCAGCGCTCTGCTGCAGCTAGCAATCCCCACCGCTCACGTTCATAAAGGAGGCTTTTGTCCTGTATGGTTATCATTTCTCGAATATCTCACTTACCCGCACAGACCGTAGCCAGCCGTAGTCTACCGCAGCATCGAAAGCGTGTGCCAAATCCGTGATAACCATCCCAAATACCTCCCTGATCGACCTTTTGGCGAAATTTTTTTCTACCTCTAAGGTCGTGAGGGCACATGAGTTTGCGTCCGCAAGGGAGCCTTCTTACTAGAGAAGAGGGAGTGGCCGGGGCAAAATAGGCGGAATACCTACAAATAGGGTGGGTAGAACATCCTAGATTTGGACATAGTTGGTAGAATTATTAAAAGTCACAAGAAAAGCGCTCTCTATAGAAATCTGGAGGGCGATCGGCGCATCTTGGTGAGGGATCAAAACTGAAGTTAGCCTATCTTGTTTGCAAATCAAGTTACAATGAGAGAGACTTACAAAACTAATAGAACACATCACATGGTGCTGTGTTTAAATGCGGACGACCTAAACTTTCTATTTTCAAACAAATTTTGTAACACAAAATACAAATGAGAGAGAATTTTTTAACATACAAATAGAGGGACATCTCAAGAGCAAAATTACTTAATGTACCCCTCGTCAGCCGCAATGAGCGCCTCCATCCTTGGCCTGATACGCTTGCACGCTGTTTTTTAAAGAGCGCTGTCCATATTTGTGATTGATGTTTCAATAGCGGCGCGGAGAGATGTGGCATTAGGGTGTCTCGTCTTCTCAGCAACCCTTCCGACTACGCTCCAAACATAATAGTCCAGGGGATTCGAATTCGGTCTATGCCGGGGCCAGAACTCGTTAGAGCAAAGCATGTTCAAGTTATGGGACAGCCAGTTTTGGACTAAATGGCTGGTGTGAGACGGTGCGCCGTCCTGCTGGAAGCCATATGGCCTCCCTGAGGCAACAGTCTCCATCCATGGTCTCACTACAGACAGCAAAACTCGTAGATAAATGGCTTTCGTCGTAGGTGTGTTCCAGAGTCAGCGCCTCAACCTTTTCCACGACTGCCCCAGTTCTTAACACGCGTTCTCGCGAATGGGTTTTCCTCGCCAGTCTAAACCTCTGGAACACAACTTCCTAAGATTTCTCAAAAGGTTTGTACCTGGCCATAATATCGTCAAGGTTGATCTCAAGTACCCTCTAAAGAATCGAATTATTTCAGTTGGTACCGTCCAGCATGAATGCTTTCGATAATCGCTGCTCTTCGGTTGTACCCCGAATTGCATGCAATATCGAGGCCATTGTGAGGTTATGACTGCTTGCTAGAGACTTCTGGCATTCAAGGACACAAATTGCGACCTTTGGCGGGATTACGGTATGGCGGGAAATTTGAATCTAAATTTGTGCGGGTTTAATCGCCGCGCCCTGTACAAAAGGATCATACACGAGCAGGATCTAAAGAGAGCTTCCTCAATAAGATGGTTTGAAGGGCAAACGACTTTTTGACTTTGACTTTTATTACATGTGGAACCACATGTGGGATTTAAAGAACAACAGCAACAATAAACCCAAGGAAACATAGAACAGACCTGGCTACAATAGATCACACTGCATTGTAGGACCTACAATAAGAGTGGAAGAAGAATGAAACATAACGGCAAAGAGAAAGGCTGATTTTATGGGAACGACTAAATGTCAACACTTCAGGTGCACAGATAAAACGCTTTTGAACTTAGCCAACCCGTCAGGGACCTGCACTTTTTTGCTCAGTTTGGAATACTCCGATCCGGCTCTGAAAGTGAAGAAATGCCGCCTAAGCGTTGTACGTGGCTGTTTAAGCACCAGCTTACGCTCAAGTCCTCGAGTGCGTGAGCATGCAAAGGTGAAGAATTTATCAGGATTTAAACCAACTAGTGTTCCCACTATTCTGTGTGCCATAATGAGATCATTTCTTTTCCTTCTAAGGTAAAGACTGTCAAGTTTTAACATTTTGTTCCCGATTAAACCACGAGGTGCTCTAATGAATACTTTCCTCCTGAAATTATTTTGAACCTTTTCTAGCATATCAATTACGGTCTTCTTTCTTGGATAGAAAACACATGTGCCGTATTCAAGAATTGGGCGAACGTAAATTTTATACGCCTTAATGAGTAGGGAAGGATCATTTGAACTGAGGGACTTAAACAAGAGGAATAACCTCTGCGTGGCCTTACTAGAAATGAGTTTGCAATGATCATCAAAGCTAAGTTTTGAATCGAGGAGAAAGCCAAGGTCTCTAATACAGTCAGCACCTTCAAGAACAGTACCATTTATCTGGTAGGCGTGTCTGGGATTAGAGGGTTCCAGATAAAACACCTTAGTTTTATTAACAGACAAGGGGAGCTTCCATAATTTCGACCATAGAACAACCTCATCTATTGCGGCTTGAATGCTAATCGAGTCATCCTCATTCTGCAAACTACTAAAAACCTTTACGTCATCCGCAAACAACTTACAAGTAACACCTAGTCGTTCGATTTCCAGCGGCAGATCATTAATATAAATAATGAATAATAAAGGTGACAACACCCACCTTGAAGGCACACCACTAGGTGCTCCCTTAATACTAGATAGGCAGCCATTAACCCTCACCTGAAAGGTAAGTTTCTGAAGAAAACTTTCGATCCAAGCCAATATTCGATGATGTATTCCCACCTGATTTAATTTTAATAGCAGCAGTTTGTGCGAGACTCTATCAAATGCTTTTTCAAAGTCGAAGTAGATCACATCTATATAGCGCTTTCTATCAATTTCTAAGGTCCAATCATCAAGAGATTCCAGGATCTGTGTTTCAGTTGATCTCCCTTTTCTGAAACCATGTTGGCAGTGAGACAAAATACGGTTAGATTCCAAATGATTAACAATACTAATTTTAAGGATTTTTTCGAAAAATCTGCAAAAAACGGAGGTGATACTTACAGGCCTGTAATTATTAGGACTACTATACGGAGGTTTCTTGGGAATCGGTGTAATGAATGAATGCCTCCACTTCCTAGGCACTTTCGCACGAACAAATATTAAGTTAAACAGAAACTCAAGAGGGGTCGCAATGTGATGAGCAACCTTCTTTATGAATTGAAATGGAAACCATCGGGCGTCTCCGATGATGCATTTGGCTACCTTGAGAGAAGTTCTAAGATTTTAACACGACTAAACCAAACTGAATCTTGCTGGAAAACTTTTACCTAGAAATGGCATGTGATCATCACTTTCCTTGACATAAACACTTTCAAAGAAATCCGCAAGGAGTTCTGCTTTGTCCATATCGGAGACAAAGATCGATCCGTCATCCCTATGTAAGGTGGCTACCGGTTGCTTGCTTTTAATTTTTGCGTTAATGAACTTGTAAAAAGCCAATTTGTTCCCAGATGCTAGGATTTTTTCTCTACTGCCTTACTAAAATTGGCTAGTTTTTTAACAAATAAATCAAACGCTTCTTTGTAAAATTTCCAGGTGTCTACTGTATTGTCAACCATGGCTCTCTTGTACGATTCAACCTTAGCTCTATATAACCTATCAAGATAACCAGGTAGCCTAGTTTTAGAAACCGGAGTTTTCCGCAAAGGGACGAACAGCGATACAACATGCTTCAAAATGAAAATGAACGTCTCATACATCTCATTAACATTTCCAGAACTAAGAAAAGAGCTCGTCCAGTCAATAGTATCTAAATACGTACCTATAATTTCATAATTTGCCTTTTTGAAATCAGCAATGTAAATGGACTGCACACGTGGAACGGAAGCTGTAAGATGAAAAAGAATGGTGGCATGGTCGCTAGATCCTATAGGGGAAATAACTTCAACTTGCTTTAGAGATCCCAATTCACTAGTAAATAACAAATCAAGCATATTATTACCCCGTGTATTAGATGTAATATGCGGTGTGTAGTTGTGTTAGGTCAACAGCGTGAGAAAAGCATGGGGAGCCAGACTAGATGAAGGATCTACAGCCCATTGTATGTCCGGAAAATTGAAATCGCCCATTAGGAAGCAGGGGATGTCGCAAGAAGTTAAGTCACTGATGCATTTGTAAAGTTGTTCACTAAGTTTAGCAACGCATCTAGGGACCCTATAAACAACTATGAATCGGTGCTTCCCCTCGTAGAAGTACAGATCGCAGGCGAGAATGTCGTAACCATGTGGCACGCTTTCTTGATAGACCAAATCTGGGAACAGTTTATTCTTTACTAAAAGCGCGACACCGCCCCTTTTTTAAAGCCTGTCACAGCGAAAAGTGGTGTACGACGAGCATAAGTCACTAATAAGAGATTCGATCTTCACACTGGGTTTAAGCCACGTTTCTGTTACCGCAGGAACACTAACCTCGCGCGAAATAACAGAACACACCAACGACTGAGCATTTTTTTGTAGGGACCTGACATTAGCACATAAACAAAGTAATCCACTACCTGAAGTCCTGGGAGCATTTAGTAGTTTACCGATTTTTCTAAGACAGGAGGAGGAGTAGAACAATCGTTTGCCACTTCAGACATAGCTTGGTTTTCTGACATAGCAGAAGGATCAACTAAGGTGGAGAAATTGGAAGCAATGTGAGAACCATTGTACACGACACGGTTTACGGCAGTATTCGTAATTGAATGAGTGGCTGAATGAGCGGTAGTTTTTATTGTGTAATCCTGTTTGCGAAGAGTATTGTTTGATAAGCGTTCCACCCGTTTGCGCTCTCGTTAATTGACGAAAACTAGCCTGTTCCACGTCTGGAAGGAAGCTGAAGCTACCTGGGTTAGGAAGCACCTGTCGTGGCCAAATCGCAATCCACATTGACAAAAATACAAAATTAGTCTTGGCCCCACCGCAAGCGTTATACCGCTGATTTTTCTCCACTCGGCCATTCGATTGCTACCGTATTCCTGTCTATCTCTCGTATGTGCTCTTTCGCTTCTACTAAGAATTGTAAGATCCCATGATCTGACTATAATTGAAGCTTCACACCTTTTGCATCTCAATTTTTGAGCAGGACAAGGCCATTCAAGGAGCTAGTCTGTGGCAACCAAAATGCTGGTGGATATTCTAGGAAATTGTAAAGAAGTGTAACTAAAAAACTGAGGTAACATTGCGTAGCAGGGAGGTGGCAAAAGGGATGATTTCTTCTTCATGTTTAACTACTGTGCATTTATGCGTTGATGAACTCAGACGAGTTTCTAACAGTCTGCGTTAAATCTCATCGTTTCTTGCACAGACATCATGTGGTGGATATATCCACTGGACATGCGATACTGTGGAGGATGGACCTACATAGCTTATTCGCGGCATCACACGCTCTATATGTACATTTTCATAATTTCAGATGTTTCTTTTTAACAAAACCTGCATGGCATTGATAGCAATGCAGACTGCCGAATCAATGATAATGAATGGATACATCACCTTTATTCCTAAACTATTTGAGAATCTTTTCGGATTCAGCAGCAGTTGGTCAAGTACAGTGACAGGTGAGAAGTCTTCTATTTTGCTTCGGTTGACTAAGGTTTTGGAGTGGAAAGCCTTTGTTAGTAAAACAATGCCAACTCCTTCTATTAGCAAATCATTTCTAAATTGCTACTTGTAAAATTTTACTTCAGGTCTTATCATAGTGCCCATGGGGCTCATTGGAAGCTTCGTTGGTGGAAAACTTGGAGAAAAAGTTGAAAATCGTTTCAGGTGAGGACGCCCCTCGTTTGTTTCTCGGAGCACCAGTTTTTAGAGATTGAAGTCGTCTTTCAAAAACAAGGTTTTGACATCTAACGACTGCTCTTGGTTTCGCGAAATGTGCACAACGTATTAATATTTATTTTTGAATTTCAACGAAGGCATTTCATTTAGACCAATCATGAAAATGTGCATGATCCTCACCCTACTGATGATGCTTAGTTCGTCGGCCTTCCTGCTCGGATGCCCAAAAATCCGAATTGCTGGCATGAATAGTCCCTATGAGCCGTACGTTTATTTTCATTCTGAAGCATAGTTTTAGCGTCACTTATATTTTTGATCGTCTCGGTGGGCCCATTTTTCCTCGGGGGCGTGGGCCGCCTTCCTGCTACATACGTCTTCCCCGTACGGATTGACCACGCGCGTCGTAGTGCTTTAGACCGGCGCACTCCACGCCTTCGGTGCGCTCACCAGTACACTACTTCTTCGTTCGTCCAGCGTCAGTTGGCTCACGCTCAAAGCTGCGCGTGCCAAGGAGTTTGCTACTCGCAGGACGTCTTCATACGAACTAGCCGTGGAGCCGTGCCTCTTGCATTTTCTCACTAATACGAACGATTCCTATCAGGGCCAAGCTTGAGCGCTTGAAGCTTGAGAGATTCGAACGACTCGTTCGACTCGTTGAGAGATTCGAACGACGGATCGTACTGTGGCGGGAGAGTAGAATCGTACTGTGGCTCGGTCTTAAGAGAGGACTCCTGATTCGCAACTTTTCAGCTTTTTAGGCATCTTTTAGTAAAATGCTTTCACGGGGTAGCTTCGGCAATGTGGAGAGTTGCGCGCAGTTTTGTTTGCTGAAGAAGACCTGTCATGAATATGAAATTGAGCCCTATAACGTGTTGAATGCTCCTCGTTCTACACCTGAATAATCATTTTCTTGAAGCAATCTCAATTTTTCGCTGTTGGTTTTACCACAACATCATGAAACGACGCATTTTTCTACCTGAACGGTCGACATCTGCGTCTGAAGTTGTACTCTGTAAAACATTGATGCTATTGGGCGCTCTTTCAATCGATCAAAGAGCCGTAGCCGGGGGCTTGACTAGCCACGGAAACAAATTTTTCCTACCTGAGGGAAACAATGTTAGGAGGTGAAACTGTACCCCACAAAATTTCGAATCCTTGCTAATGCAGAAAAAAATCAAAACTTTATTTGACGACCTTCCATATAACTATGGAAGTTAATTTCATAATGGTCGTTTTTAAATGAAATTCTTAACTGGAGACTACTTATAGAATTGTGAATATAGCCGCTGCTTTGTACTTTAATCGTTGTTTAACCTACTGGAAATTCGAGGCTTTTTGAATCAATATTCTATATAATCAGGCTTTCTGGTTTACTTTTCATGCATCTCCAAAAATAAGAAATGTAAAAATAGTACCCTCTAATAATGTAGAATTTTGTTTAGTTTTTCGCCATATCATAGAAAGATTGATATTTTATAACTTACAAATCCTATCTTCATTGTCTACTTCAGACAGAAAAATTTATTTCTGTTACGAAACGGCCATCGCATGCAACCGCATGCAACCGAATAAGTCAGAGATTTTAGGGGAAATCGACGAGAAGTCAAACCCTCCTGGCCCACATAGGCTTTTACTTTTATAAGCTGTTTTCATGTGGAGAAATCGTCTCTTACTATTGGTTTCAGACGCTGTTAGAACTTCAAAAACTCCGAAAACTCTTGTTAGTTATGACCGTTTAAGTGTTGACAAATTCGTTCTCTGACTTTGTTGGTCGCATGGGAAGGCCGTGGTGCCACGGAAATAATTTTCCCTACCTGAAGAAGACAACATATGAAGATGAAAATGTACTCCATAAAATATCAAGCACTGTATGTTATATGTAAAAAACAAGCTTTTTGCAGCGACCTCTGATATAGAACTAGAACTTTTTCGAGCCACAAGAGGCACAAAATAAGTTCATAATATGATAATATATAATAATATTAATAGTAATACAATATACAATATGATCAGGGGCTCGATTTTTATCGATTTTTTCCGGCTAACGATGCAAGCCAGTGCTAGTGCTGTCGGAGGAGCCGACTGTCGTAGAACTATCGCAGTCTATCCCAGGTTCCTATTTGGGGTTCCCCGCCCTGGCCAGGCAGGGGTCGCAGAGTTGGTACCAGACTTGTGTGGGAAGGATAAAGCGCTGATTTATACATCGACTGGCCACCGTAAGTCATAGATTCAAAGTGCCTTCACGATAAGTAAAATGGTGACGCATCCCAAAAGCGGTTAATTAACGCCGTACTTTATCCCTTATCCTTCATAACTATGCAAAATTGATTCCACTGATCATAAATACGTGGCGAAATTTCACCGTTATAAGTCTTCTCCTTCGGTTAGGAAACATTTTGTTTTTATAAAAAAACTTCGATTTTGATATGACTTTTTCTGTTGAAGATCGCCGCAGAAATATTCTTTTACTTTATTTTACTGTATAGTAATTGAGGATACTGGGCTTGAAAGTTTCGCAATAGAATTGCACCTCCTAATGTGGTCTCCTTCTGGGAGAAAATTTTTCTCAGTGTTAAGTGAAGTATTTCATTATGTCTCCGTGAGGCGATCGTTTCAAAAAATCTCTGTTCGCTGTAAAAAAAATATTCTGAAATCTTAAAACATGCACTTAAATTAGCATCAGCAATTAACTTCGAAATTTTACAGAGTGCAGTTTCAGGTTAAGGACTCACTCATTTAGGTGTCGGAATAATATGTTGCGTCACAATCCAGAGTTTTACGATGCTGGAATATTTGAACTAGCTTCTCGTTGAAAGATATGTGTCGATTCTTTTGATTGTGATTTTGGTTGAAAAGGTTTCCTTTGGAGCGAGTTATATAATAGTATTTCAAAGTAGTTGCTTCAAAACGGTTACTATTCCACATTTAGTTTCTTGTATGGTGGTCAGTTCCTACTCGACGGAGTTGATAGAAATTTTAACTGCTTTAAAACGCAAACGTAAGCTAAAAAACAACTTAAACGGCATCTCATTGGGGCTTATGTGTAATGCTGATCGATTTGTTTGTAAAATCACTCCACAATAATGTGATGTAAGGTTCCACGTGGATTCTGCCTCATATTTTGCATACAAGTCCTTTTCATGAGAGTAGCGAATAATGATATTTAAGTGTCGGAGAAGAAGTACCATCCCTCTCTCATCCGTGCAACTTGGCGTGCCACTGTGACCGTCTCTTCAACCCGGTGTGCGCTTTCGATACTGGCATCAGCTACTTCTCTCCTTGTCACGCTGGCTGCACCAGCGGCACGGTAAGCGTTTCAAATGAACAACTGCAATCTGCTATTCCATGGAGGCCATCAGCAAATGCTCGTGAAGAGGGACACTCGGGATCGTTTCAAACCGCCTCTATAAGCTGAAATGTTCTACGTTGTCTGCTTTTTAGTATAATTGTGGTTTTGAGAAATTTTATCAAACGAATGAATGAACGAAAATTTTGATGACGAAAATTTTAGAAAATTTTAGAACAAATGAACGAATGAGTTTATTCACCTGTATATTTTTTCGAATGATCGAAAATGGATTATGCCACTTTTCGTTTATTTAAACAGATTGGTGTTTCATTTCTTTAACGTGCTACACGAATGAAATATGGAATTACTAAGTCGTCTCGAAATGCGCCAGGCACTGCAGTTGTACACGATATCGTGGAGAACCTGAAGGAGTTCCTGGCCCTTGCTGAGACCCATGAAGGTTGCCGAGCGTAATTTCTTGCTCTAGTAATCACGAACAGGTCTGTGGCAAATGCACCTATATCAATGCTTGAGAGGATGCTTGGCCTTGGCAAAAAGTAAAGGCGGTCGATTCATGCGTGCATGGGTTTCTGTAGTTGCAACGGCTAATTCCTGTCTCGGAAGTAGAATAGTGTCAGAAGTTAGGTGACGTGTCCCAAAAGTCGCGCACCGAGTGCCCAAATACAGCACTCGTTTCCCTGATGTCGCGAGGGGAGTGTTGAAATTCAGAACACATGTTTCGAAGGCTGTGCACTAGATATTGGATCTGGATCCGACACCGATTTTTTGGATTATCGGGTGATTCGGATAGGACATTTTGTCAAACACCCGATCTCCGGATGATTCAGCTAAGAGTAGTTTCGAAAATCCCACATTTTCGGTATGTGATGCCTGACACCTTCTTCTTTCATGAGCCACACTTTTGGAATCTATCACCAGCTGTATGTCAAGACCAGCGCTATTTTTGAAACTATATAAGAAGCTGGTTATATTCATAACAGCCTACGTCTAAAAAGTTTAGGAATTAAGAGAAACATAGGACATCAATTCTCCGGGTCTACGGGTTTAGCGTGGCTTCTACAATGATTCACAGTCCACTGGCAACAGTAAATCAGGACCTTAACATTTCTGAAAGGATTGTGACAAACCAGTATGTCCAAAGAACAAGGAAGTTTCAATCCAAGGCGGCGTGGAATAATATTCGCATGGTTTCTCAGCATGGCGAGTTACATACATATGTTCTTTTTACCCGATTCTTCTCCGAATCATTGCATTTTGAGTACTCCGGGTCTTCTGATGATTCAGATGAGGGTGAATTTCAATTGGCCGGATCTTCGGATGATTAAGATGACGACAGTTTTTATTGGACTGGACTTTCAGATGATTCAGATAATGTCATCTTCATCCGACCGGATTGCAGATTATCCGAAACCGGATAAATCTCACCGGATATTCGAGAATGCATGACTTGGATCCCATGTCTCTGTGCACTAAGTCCCTCTATTCAGAAGACGTGCCTCAAGCGTCACTCCGATGTCCAACGAGGACATTACTTCGGGAAGTTAGCTTGACCCGCCGCTTGACTCTAATGCAGCCCTCTCTGTACTTGTGAGCGAAGGTGGAGCACAGACTGTATTGGTTCGACCAATGTAAGCATGTCCAGTATGAAGTAGGAGTGCTCTCGAACGGAACTTAAGAGTGATGAAAACACCCTTCTATGCAGCGAATTCCAATTCTACTTTGTTTTTGCTGATTTTCAACCTGTTATTCTAATCCCAACCTTTAATCGGTATTGAAAATCTGAAGCTTGTTTGAAATTCGAAAAAGATTATTCGATCGTGAAATAAAGTCTGAATAATCACTTTTCCAATAATATTAGAATATCGCTCCCTATCAATGTCCGAATTCGAAGGAATGTCGGTTTTTTGAAAATCGTCGAGTTTCGAAATAGGGCAACTATTCAAAAATCACGGAGCTTCGAAAATTCGACTATTCGTGTGTTGAGGGTCTTGTACGCCCGCGAGGCCTCTGTCGGCAAATGACTCGGAGCGCAGTGGAGGTGGCGTTACTTCATGCGAGGAAGGTCTTTGGTTCGGACCTGCTGCGCTGCTTCATTTTTGCATTTCAACTGACTAGTTGAAATTTGGGGAATGCTGACGTCTATACCATTTTCAGACGTTTTCTGCGCATTTTCCAGCTATACGCTGTGAAGTGTACCTTTCCTGCGACAAGTTTAATACTAACCGGTTTTTTAACCGCAACGTCTTCGTCAACTTCGGATTGACGTGCTTCGAAGTCCTTTAGTATGCTGGCCATCCGTTCGGCCAGCTTGATTTCTTCCCTCGAAGGTTCCTTGTCAAAAGGTGGGCCACACTTCAGCGGGAGCAGGTGGATCATCACGCGAGCATCGGCGGACACTGTTGGTTTGTACCTGAGTATCACTGGTGTTGGTGATTTACACACCACGATGTTGAATACCACAGCGTATAGCTGGAAAATGCGCAGAAAACGTCTGGAAATGGTATAGACGTCAGAATTCGCCAAATCTAAAGCAGTCAGTAGAAATGCAAAAATGCAGCAGCGCAGAAGAACCAAACCCACGACCCTCCTCGTTCGGAGCAACGCCACTTCCACTGCGCTCCGAACCGCTTGCCGTCGCATGCATTGCGGGCGTACAAGACCTCCAAACTCGTGAAGCGCCGTATTCCATCGTAACTTCAAGGACCCCCTACTCCTTGGGTTTAACGACATGGCAAAAAATAAACACATTTTATACTAATTGAGGAGTGGGGATTCTCCCTATATGACTCGCTCCCCCCGTTCAGACATACGCTTCAGAGCCTCCCCCATGTTAGTAAACTTGTGCTCGAATAATCGAATGCGAATAATTATTCGAATAATTTATTCGAATTCGATTTTTGATTACTTGATTGTTCGAGCGTCGAAAATTCGAATACTCATTCGAGTTAGATCATTCGAGGATCGCAAATTCAAATAATTATTCGAATTCGATTACTCGAGGGCCGCAAACTCGAATATTTATTCGAATTCGATTACTCGAGGATCGATTCGGATTTCCCACCTATTCCAACCAAGTCTTTGATCCCTCCGGGATCGATGAATTGGTACCAGACTTATCTGGGAAGGATAGAGCGCTGACTTGTTCATCGGCAAGTCATTGTATGGCCAGATACGCATTTAAATCGCCTCCACGATATCCCGTAAAAGGAGAATGCGTGGTGCATCCCAAAAGGATTTCCTTTATTGTGTTTCAACCTTGATCAGGTGAGTAGTTTTGCAGTATGAAGCCAAACAGCCCCAGCCTCCCCCCCCCCGCTCAATATCGGCTCTCCAGATGGTTCAGTGAGGACGATGCTAGTGCTCAGTGCCTTCGACCCCAAGGTAATTCGACAACACACCTGATGCCCCACAGTACGGTCTTCCACTCTAGCCCCAAATTGACTGCAATCAGCTCCACTCCCCATCCTCAAACTGTCAACCTCAGGCAAAAATTGAAAATCTCTATAGGTAGTAGACATTGGATCCGACATTGATTTTCTGGATAATCGGATGACTCGGATAGGCCATTTCTCAAACGCCCGGATCTTCGGATGATTCAGATGAGGGCAATTTTAGAAAACCCGGATCTTCGGATGATTCAGATAACGCGATTTTCGGCCGAACCGGATTTCGGATACCCGATGCGGATACAACCGGATAAGTGATATAATAGTGGCACGCAATCTCTTAAAAACGGAACACATCAGTAACTCCGCGTTTACTTCATTGACCAATTAAAGTCACGAGCGCGCAAAGCAGCTTGGAGCGAGTCACCTTGAATTAAGTGTTTATATGCCCTGATAACAAGGCACATGAATGCCCAGTTACATTATATCTGGCCTAGCTTAGTTCACCAATGGAGTGGAACACACCAGCGCTACGTAAAAGAAGTCGTATTTGGCTGCCCCTCCCCAGAGCTACTTTGCGCTTCCAGATCAAACGAAAAACAGCATTAAGACCCCCAAAGAACCAATACCAACTCAACAGTGAGTTGGTAATAGACAGCGAAGTCTTGTAATGGACAATAATGAAACGATTACGAAACGTCCCGCAAGAAATTTCTCGTCCTTGAAGTTACAGTGGAATCGGCGCCTCACGAGTTCGGGAGTCTTGTACGCCCGCGATGCCGCCGGCGGGTAGCGGCTCGCAGCGCAGTGGATAGCGACGTTGCTCCATGAGAGGGAGGCAGAGGGTCGACTTTTTGTGCTGTTGCACCTTTGCATTTCAACTGATTGTTTGATTGGAGGGATTCCTACATCTATACCATTTTAGATGTTTGCTGCGCAGTGTTCCCAGATGTATGCCGTAGAGAGCAACTGTGTTGCCACTTGTTTATTACTGACTGGTTTTTAAACCAAAACGCAATGGGAAAGCTGCTCAACATAACGATGTATAAACGTTTAACATCTGTGATACACAGACACAAAGGGCATGAAACATAAACACTGGTCAGAATACGGGCAGCGCATAAATGCTACTGGCTCCTCTCAGTTTGCTTCCATATATGGACAAATGAGATCGGCTCCATAGACGAGATCTAATTGAAAACGTTCCCTTTCCTCTGAAACAAGAGTTCCAACCGAAAACATTGTCATATGCCCACTGCTTGCCAGCCTTTCCACGTCAATCAGTTCATCTTGCGGATCCCAACCTTCTTCTTGTTTTTCCACCACTTCCAGCCGTTCGTCTTCGTTAACTTCAAGTTAACGTGCTTCGAAGTCCTTGAATATGCTGGCCATCCGTTCAGTCAGGTTGGTGTCATTCCCTTGGCCATACGTTCGGTCAGGTTGATGTCATTCTCCCTTGAAGGCTCCTTATCTAAAGGTAGACCACACTTCAGCGTGAGCAAGTGGATCACCACTCGAGCATCGGCGGCATTGTTGATGTTAGGTTTTAGAGAACCTCCATCAGAACTCTGATTTCCAGATGACAGGCAAAGATGAGAGAAAGAGTGTATCCATGCCGTTCAGGTCAATTTGCGGGATCCCCAGACTTTCACGTTTTAGCCAGTGACGTCACATGGTCTCCTTTGAAAATCCGAGCAGGATAGACTGAGAGGAGCCTGTAGCATTTATACACTGCCCGTATTGTGCCCAGTGCTGCTTTATGCATGTTGTACCTGCGTATCCCTCGTGTTGAATATTTATACATCATCATGTTGAGTACCACAGCATGCAGCTGGTAAATGCGCAGAAAACAAACACTGAAAACGGTATAGACGTCAGAATCCCTGAAATCTCAACAGCTGAAAAGCAGGAATGCAGCAGCGCATGAGGATCGAATCCCTGATCTTCTTCCCATGAAGCAACGTCACTACCCACTGCGCTCCGAGCTGATTGCCCTCAGAGGCATCGCGGGCGTACAAGACCTCCGAACTCGTTAGGCGCCGATTCCACTGTAACTTCAAGGATCCCCTACTCCTCGGGTTTAACGACATGGCAAAAATGAAACACATTTTATGCTAACTGAGGGGTGGGGATTATTCCTATTTAATAGGATGACTCCCCGTTCAGACATACGCTATCAGACCCTTTACTTGTGAGAGAACTCCCGCCAAATGATTGCAAATCTGCTCGAGACAGTCAGGTTATCAACGGCGCAGAGTTTGCCAGCAAGGCGCGCTAACCTCCTATTATCCGATTTTTATCCGCTTTTATCCGAATCATTGCGTTTTTCAAAACCACGGATCTTCGGATGATTCAGATGAGGGCAATTTTGAAAACCCCGGATCTTCGGATGATTCAGATGAGGGCAATTTTCGGCCGAGCCTGATTTCGGATAATCCGAAATCGGATAAATCCGGCCGGATATCCGAAAATGCATGATTCGGATCCCATGTCTAATAGGTAGTGAGCCTCTGACCGATTCTGATCCCGTGACGAAAACCCTTTTTGTCAGAACGGATTTTTTTCACCGCTTCTATTTGGTTGGTGCAAAAGCAATGTAGGTGCTTTTGTTTTGTTGATTCCAACACTATTTTTTAAAAATAAACTAAGGTAAGACCATTTCGTAAGGTATTATACAGCTTGTTGGAAAGGTTATTGTATGCGCTTTCTAAGTATGTATCAGGTTGTCCAAAAGGCTCTCATCGTTTTGAGTGAACTAAAACATAACATATGAGGCAGAACTTCAACCCCTAATTCGTTCAATTTTGTGGACGGGCGTTATCCTGCAAAAAAAAAACCGGTCTTCTCCTATTGACCAATGCTGGCTGAAGTAGACGCAATTCTCGGTGCATTCCGTCGATTTCCTTACAGTAAGACTCTGCTGTAATCGTTTGGCCTAATGTCAAAAAGTTGTAATGGATCACACCAGCCGCCGACCACCACACAGTGACCACTACCTTTTTCGGGGGAGGTTCGCCTTTGGAAAATGCCTAGGAGGTTCGTCGGCGCCCAACCACTGTCAGGAACGTTTCCTGATGTCATTCAGAATCCACTTTTCATCAGAAGTGGTCCAAAAGCGGGTCAGTGTTGTTGCATTAAAGTAGAGAAGAACAAATCTCGAAACGTGATGATTTTTGCCGCTCATACAACTCGTGAGGCACCCACTTTTCGAGCATTTTCACCTTCCCAAGGCGTTTCAAAGCATCCGCAACAGCAGGTCTACTGACGTCTAGCTCTTCCGCGATCCCGCAAACTGTTTGGGATGGTTCAACTTCCACCAAGTCCTTCAACTCGTCATCTAGCATTGCTCTAGGTCGACCGCTACGAGGGTAACCATCGAAGCTGAAGCCTTCTTCTTCTTCTTCTACTTCTTCTTCTTCTTCTTCTTCTTCTTCTTCTTCTTCTTCTCCTGAGCGTTTAGTCCCGCACAGCCGCATGGTCCGCTGTTCTTGTGATTTGTCTCCACCTCATCCTACCAAAGGCGTCATCTGCCGTGGTGCCGACTTCGGCGAGATCTCTTTTGATGACGACCTTCCACCTTTTCCTTGGGGCTCCTCTCGGGCGCTTTCCGGGTGCCTCGAAATCTAGGGCCAACCTTATGGGGTGATTCTCTTGTCTTCTGAGGACGTGTCCGTACCACCTCAGGCGCTGCTCCCTCATCTTCAGCTGGAGCGGGACTGTCTTCATCACTGCCCTAACATCCTCGTTTCGCACCCTGTCCCGAAGGATCCATCCACATGCCCACCTTAGCATCCTCATTTCAGGTGCAGTTGCCGCTCCTGCGCCTTACCCAGGGCCCAGCACTCGCTGCCGTAGAGGATGACAGGCTTCATAACTGTTTTATAGAGCTTGCCTTTAAGCGTCCTGGAGCATCTACGGTCGCAGAGGATCCCTGTGGACTCCCTCCACTTGAGCCAGGGTGCGTTTGTCCGTCTTCTGACCACCTGGTTCGCACTTCCTCCCTCGGATAGGTCAGTTCCGGGTAGCGGAATTCTTCCACCTTCTCGATCGCTTCCCCTTGGCAGTCTAGGATCGATCCAGCGCTTTGCTCAGAGCTGATGAACTTCGTCTTCTTCACGTTCAGCCGTAGGCCGTTGTCCACAAGGGCTCTCTGCCACACCTGCACGCTCTCCTCCAGCTCCTCCTGGTTGTCGGCTACTAGGGCGATGTCGTCCGCGTAGAGGATCGTCCTGAGAGGGCCTTCCTAAAGGTTCACTATAGAGTCAAGCGTCAGCAGGAAGAGGAACGGACTCAGAGCCGAGTCCGTTCCTCTTCTTTTGTGTACCCCCGCTGTGATCTCCACTTTCCTTGTCACCCCGTGTGGATTTCGTATCGCCACTTTCGAGCCTTCGTTCATGTCCCTTATGACCGTGATCAGACGTTCCGGGACACCCCTACTTCGAAGAGCTTTCCAGAGTACGGCCCGGGTAGTCTGTCGTTGGCCTTTACCAGGTCCGGAAATAACAGGTAGCAGGATTTTCCTTCCTCCCGATATTTCTTCATCACCTGACGAGCGACGTCTGTGGTGGACCTCTCGGGCATGAAGCCCCACTGCACCTGGGAGATGGGTACCATCTACCTCATCCTCGAGTCGACCAGTCGTTCGGTTCGTAGATCTTCATCGTTTGTGAGATCAGTTGGACCCCTCGGTAGTTGGAGCATTCGGAAGCGTCTCCCTTCTGCTTGAAGACGGGGACTATGGTGCTGTTCCTCCAGTCATCCGCCATCTTACCTTCTTTCGTGATTCTGTTGAGGAACTGCGTCAGCCAGTTGATTCCGAGGTCCCCGAGCACCTTCCAAGCCTCTACTGGCACACCGTCAGGCCCTGCTGCCTTCTTTCCGAGTTTCGTCTTCCCTATGGCCTTGCGAACCTCTTTATGCGTCCACGGTGGGATGGGTCCTTCCGTTGGTTGTTCTTCCTAGACCTACCGATGAGAGAACTCCTCGTTCAGGAGTCCCTCGAAGTACTCCTCCCATCTCTCTCTAACCTCGACCGGCTTCCGTAGTACCCTACCGTCAGCGCTTTTCCAGTTTTCACTACTCGAATGTCGAGACTAGCTCTGTGGCCAGACGGATGGCAAATTTCTCTCCCTCTGTCCCGTCTAGATCCTCGTACAGAGCGTCCATTTCCGCGTGCTTTCCCTCCGCTACAGCTGTTTAGCCTCTTCAGCTTCCTGTGGCAGGGGTGGGCGCAATTTCTGTTTTCTGTTTTCTGATTTTCTGGCCATTTTGGGCAAATTTTTTCTGTTTTCTGTTTTCTGGGAAAATGGCCAAAAATTGGCCAGAAAACAGAAAATAGAGCTGCGAAAAAATGATATAATGGAAATCCAATAAAGAGAATCCAAAAAGTATCATAGAATCATGAGTTTCATCTCAAAATAATGTTTCTAGAGTATTTTAAATTGCAAGCATGTAAGTTTCTGGATAAGCCCTTGTAGAAATTGCACTATGCACTCAAAACTATACCACTTTGTTTGTTTGATTGTATAAGTGCTGCTGACATGGAGACCCTTCACAGGACGTTTCTCCACTTTCGTAATTTCGCTTTGTAGACTCTTAAATTTCTGCAGTAGTTTAGACTATCTACGATTACTTAGAACTTTATGCAAAGGCTAGAAAACTAGTGTTTAGAGGGGCATTTCATTATAATATATGTTAACTATGGGCGCGTATAGCGCAGTCGGAGGAGGCGCCGACGGTCGCGTGCACCCGATACCAGGTTTCTGGCTCGGATTTCCCGCCCAGGCCAACCAAGCCTTCCATCCCTCCGGGGTCGGGGAATTGGTACCAGGCTTGTCTGGGAAGGATAAAGCGCTGACTTGTTCATCGGCTGGCCACCGCAAGTCATTGTGTGGCCAAATACGCATTCATTCGTCTCCACGACATCCCGTAGAAGTAGAATGCGCTGGCGCATCCCAAAAGAGATTGAGTAACACCGTCCTTTATCCTTTATTATATGTTAACTAACTATGTGCCGTAGAGTAATTGTGGGTAGGATTACTCTCCACCTCCGGTTATTGAAAATTGTTGGCTGGTCTTTCCCAATGATCGTAAAGCAAAGCCTTTGACGGAGCTGCTTTTCTAACTCTTGTTCAGCTTTTGGTTGTCCAACATTAGTGAGAGGCTGAAAAGTTTTAGTTACCTTTGACTTCACTGGTGTAGTGATAGAATAGTGATACATAAAAATTTTAATTTATCACATCTATCATCTGTCGTCCCGGTTATCATCGAGGTATTCGAACGGGCACCAGCAACGTCTCCATTTGTCCTTGTCGCCTGACAGAGTGCTCCAATGGATCCTCCTCGCCGGACGGACACGAAGAGCGTCATATCGTTCGTTCAGGGCTTCCACGAAGAAGTCCGACCAGTGCGTTGGTGGGCATCCTGGTATTCTCTTGACATCTCGCGGAATCCAGTCAGTGACGGCTCTCGTCCAGCGGGTGTCTGCGAATCGCATTACGTGGCCGGCCCATCTAATTTTCGACGACTTCGCCCATGCGACAGAGTCCCTGATCTTCGAACGTCGGCGAAGTCGTGTTACTCCGAGCATCGCGCTCTCCATTCCACGCTGCGCGTCGCTGATCACGTGTTCATCTCGCTTCCGTATAGCGCAGGTCTGAGGCGTATGTTAGGGCAGGAAGAGCAGTGGAATCGAATAAGCTAGCATGGAGTCGAACGTTCTTCGTCTTCTTCACGATTTCGCGCTCTTTAAAAGCTCCCCAAACCACTCGTTTCCTCATACCCAGCTCCGGTGCTAGGCCGTTGCCCATGTTGACTTCGCGAACCAGATACACGTAGCTGGAGCACTCGGAGATGTTCGTTCCGTTGAGCGAGAACGGGGCATCATAAACTCGTCCGTTCGTCATGAAAATCGTCTTCGTAAGATTCCGCTGCAGTCTAGAGTTCCCACATACACGATCGAAGTGGGCTAGCGTTCGCTCGGCCTGGCCATGCTCGGTGTTATGAGCACGATGTCATCAGCAAACCTAAGATGGTCAGTTGCCGGCCTTGACCTTAACTCCATGTCTTCCCATTCTAGTTCGCGCTTGGCGTTTTCGAGGGTGGTGCTGAAGAGCTTTGAGAATACGGTCTCTCCCTGCTCATCCCCTCTCTTCACGTCGATGATGACGTCGTTGTAGAGTGGAGAGATCTTGGTCGTGAATCCACTGTAGAGCTCTCAAAGGACTCAGATGTAATGAGTAGGAACGCCCTGAGTGAGCAGGGCTTCGAGAACCGCTTCAGTCTCGACGGAGTCGATTGCCTTCTTCAGGTCGATGAACGTAAGGCACAGCTGCACGATGAGCTTCGTAATGGTGTGTATGTGGTCGATCGAGCCGAATCCTCTCCGAAATCCTGCTTGTTCGCACGGCCGTCCTTCGTCCAGCGTTCTGCTAACCCTATTCAGGAGGAATCGAGTGAAGAGCTTGTAGACTACGGACAGCAGTCAGATCGGGCGATTGTTGCCGATGTCGGGCATGTCTCCCTCCCCAGCAAATCGAGATGTAATATGATATGTATGTATGAATAATAATAATATGATAGAAAGGGTATATGTTTGATCCTTATTAGATAAAGTCTACGTATTTAAAGAAACACTTTCACCCAAAAGTTTCTGCGCTGACAGCCTCTTCAGTCGCACTCTCGTGTTGTTCTGTGAAATATCAAGCCAGTACCCAAAACATCTTTGGCCCGTGTTTGGTGCTCTATAAGGCCAGTCTGTTACGAGTGGGACCCCTAATCTAGCGAATCGTCTGTTTTGAGATTACACTCACATTTAGACCGTGAGCCTTAAACCGCTATATTTTAATATGAATGCAGCAGGGAAAATTCATCATTTATAAGCCACTCCTATAAACGCTTGCAAGTTAAAACGCTGGTCCACGACCAATTTCTAGTCGTGCAAAAAGCATTTGCTGCTGGACAAAGAGATCTTCGGATTGAATAATTAGGTAGTATGATAACTGCGAAATTTTCTGTTTTCTGTTTTCTGATTTTTCTGTTTTCTGGCGTTTTTGGCCTTTCTGTTTTCTGATTTCTGTTTTCTGACGAAAGCGATTTTCTGTTTTCTGTTTTCTGGGAAAATTTTCAAAATTTCCGCCCATCCCTGTCCTGTGGGCTGTGAGATGCTCGGGTACCTCATCTCACAGCCCACAGGACAGGGATGGGCGGAAATTTTGAAAATTTTTCCAGAAAACAGAAAACAGAAAATCGCTTT
>OX377206.1:34220834-34295582 GCA_947396885.1 Heligmosomoides polygyrus polygyrus
GAATAATTAGGTAGTATGATAACTGCGAAATTTTCTGTTTTCTGTTTTCTGATTTTTCTGTTTTCTGGCGTTTTTGGCCTTTCTGTTTTCTGATTTCTGTTTTCTGACGAAAGCGATTTTCTGTTTTCTGTTTTCTGGGAAAATTTTCAAAATTTCCGCCCATCCCTGTCCTGTGGGCTGTGAGATGCTCGGGTACCTCATCTCACAGCCCACAGGACAGGGATGGGCGGAAATTTTGAAAATTTTTCCAGAAAACAGAAAACAGAAATCGCTTTCGTCAGAAAACAGAAATCAGAAAACAGAAAGGCCAAAAACGCCAGAAAACAGAAAAATCAGAAAACAGGAAAACAGAAAATTTCGCAGTTATCATACTACCTAATTATTCAATCCGAAGATCTCTTTGTCCAGCAGCAAATGCTTTTTGCACGACTAGAAATTGGTCGTGGACCAGCGTTTTAACTTGCAAGCGTTTATAGGAGTGGCTTATAAATGATGAATTTTCCCTGCTGCATTCATATTAAAATATAGCGGTTTAAGGCTCACGGTCTAAATGTGAGTGTAATCTCAAAACAGACGATTCGCTAGATTAGGGGTCCCACTCGTAACAGACTGGCCTTATAGAGCACCAAACACGGGCCAAAGATGTTTTGGGTACTGGCTTGATATTTCACAGAACAACACGAGAGTGCGACTGAAGAGGCTGTCAGCGCAGAAACTTTTGGGTGAAAGTGTTTCTTTAAATACGTAGACTTTATCTAATAAGGATCAAACATATACCCTTTCTATCATATTATTATTATTCATACATACATATCATATTACATCTCGATTTGCTGGGGAGGGAGACATGCCCGACATCGGCAACAATGTCCAAACGCGATTTTCTTCAAATTTTCCGGCTTTGGCTGATGTCGGGGAACTTCTTTTCGGTTCAGCCACTATGCCTGTTATCATAAAATATCCATTTCTCATCGCGTTAGACAAAAGATGGGCCGACGATATTTCCAAACGACGATTTTTCTGACTTCCATTCAATGTAGCTTCTTGTTCTTCAAACGGCAAACAACTGTACAGGGTGCGGCAAAATTACCCGTACACCTAAACATTTTAAAATTTTTCGTTTTTTTTTCGCGAAAATTTTCTGCTTTACTCGCTTGAGCTATGTTGACTAAGCATTGTGGAATCCATACGTATTTGAGTACAAAAGGGTTAGGCATCGGCGGATGAAGAAGAGGGGAATGGGGAGATGTAAAAGGTTGCTGCAAGGATTCACGGTGGCACGCGTTCGAGACATCCTCTTTAGCGATGAAAAGATTCTCACGTTGAATCCAGTCTTCAACTCCCAAAGTGAGAGGATTACTGAGGACTCTCTTGCTGATGCTACCGCCAAACGATGGGTTCAGGAAAGTGCGAAACAACCTCACTCCATTGAGGTATGGGGAGGAGTTACATCTTCAGGAAAAACTCTAATAGTTTTCGTCGAAGCTGGCGTGAAAATTAATGTAGCAGTTTTTAAGCTGTGGGCCGATCCCCACTTTGGAGAAGCCTACTGGCGCTTTCAACAAAATTCTCCTCCTGCACACAATGCGAAGGTAGTCCTGGACTGGTGCGCCGAGAAACTGCCTGACTTCATCACACACGTCGAATGGCCCTCCAGTTCTCCGGACCTTAACCGTATGAATTATTCTGTAAAGGCCATTTTAGAGAAAAAAGCTTGCTCTACCGGACACCCAAATTTGGACACTCTTATAGAAGCGCTTTTGAAATTCTGGGACGAGATTGATGAACCGCACCTGCCACATGCTAAGCGTTTGTAGAATGTCTGAAGGACTGCGTGGAGGCTGAAGGTGATCATTTTGAAAACTGTTAGCATGCTTTGAATTGCCATGATTGTAGTAAATAATTTTGATCGTTAGAACTGATCTGCGAAGTTTGATTTCAAAATGCAGTGAATTTTTAGTGCACGGGTAATTTTGCCGCACCCTGTAGTGTGATCGCCGTTGGGTCCTCCGCCATATCTCGCGTGGTTTTTTTGCTCTGTTCAGTTTTGACTGACGCCTTCTATGGATCATTATCAATGGCCTACGTTTAATTTGTCTTCGAGGGTGGTGCTGCCGGCACGAAACGCTTGGAACCATTTCGTACTCTGCGTTCGTTGATAATTCCCTGGCTCCATACTTCGTTTATATTTCGAGCGCTCTGAACGGAAGTCCGGCCCAGTTTCAACTCGTAGAAGCATAATGACGAAGATCGGGTTTGACATCTGAAAATAAAAACCAAACTATTTTTTAAAAGAGCTATTTCAATTTAATTCCATATGCATACATAGAATGCGCATATAATACGTTTTCCACTAATGTATAGTACCTTTAAAAAAGTCTTAGTTTATTAAAAAGTAGTTTTGAAATCAATAAGACAGAAAACCTGCATTTCTTTTGCACCAATCTATTAATACTACGTTGAACAGAAAATTTCTCCACACGGGACCGCTTCGGTAGGGACGGACTGCCTAACTGCCATCGACACACAAACAAAGAAACGTCACTTTCAAGCTACAATCAACAATATCGATCGGTATTGACCTCTCGATCAAAACCTTTCACTGGCTATAAAGTACATGCTTTTTGTATTCCTCCATCATGGCTGACGAAGGTTGTTGCATCGCTATACTACAGCCGTATGTACTTACCAGTTGGTTTGCACATTTTTGACTCGATCCGTGTAAAGAATATAATAGAAATTGTTATCTACAAAACCTCTTCATCTTGAAACAGCTGGGCTGTTGGAAAATCAAAAGGTGTCATGCACTGTAACACCCGGTTTCGGTGTCATACTTCGCTACGGATTGGGTTGCTGATCTCGAGTGTGACATCAGGTTCTGAATTTCGGGTTTCTTATGGCAAGTTAACCCTTTCACGACACGCGTGATTTTCGCGCGACTGCCGCGTGGGACAGCGCGTATTTTTCCTGCACGACGAGCGAAATATAGTTTTTGGCTTGCTTGGCCGACAAGTCAAAAATGCCCACCCTTCCACTTACAAATGGCGATAAAGGGTCTCGCTGACGATAAATCGCAAAACGCAACAACACTGGCGTGTGCGGGAATCGAACCCACGACCACACTTCTGCGAAGCGAGAACACTACCACTACCCCGCCGCCGAAGGTGGCCAGACCGCTAACGGCTATGCTGATTAGCAACACTGTGTCCACGCTACATCAACGCACGCGGCACACAGTCGGCAGACTTTGGCACGCTGGGACTTGCTTATGAATCTATTTGGCAAATTCGGTCTACATATTTGTAATCAGCGTTTCAATCTCTTTCACAAGACACCCGAAGTTCCATGGGAAGCTGAAGGTCCGCGGTACGCCTTCTGAATCCCCTCGCGCAGTGGACGATGTCTTCGGCACGTCAGCTGGACACCACCAAAGTTGAATGACGTTTTCGGCATGTCTGTTGAACCCCGACCCACGTTGTACGACGTCTCGGTTAAAGGAAAAATCTCACCGTCCTTATTATGTGTTCAGTTTATTCCATTATTCGATTTATTCGAATACTTATTCGGTTGCTCGCTCGTTTGAATAACCGAAAAATGGATTTGTTCGGTTATTCGTTCATTCGAAATTTCGAAAAATTATTCGATTATTCGGAAATTCGAATAACCGAAAAAATGAGGTTATTCGATTATTCGTTCCTTCGAAAAATTTTGGAAAAGCACAAATATACGTGTTAGTACGCTCTCCCTTTAGTGGTCCCCCAGTACTGTTCCTACCGCTTTGCAGTCCCTTTACGTCTTATAAATCCCGACGCTTAGAATTGCTCGAACTCACCATTATGCTGAGCACCAAATGCCTTCGCTTGCCTTGCTGTGGCATCATCCCATGTCCCAAAGTTTTCCCCGCGCGCGATACGGCGAGCCGCTGAGCGATTACTCAAACGTCAACGGCGGACAAACTCTTCTATATATGGCTGGCGATATTCGTTCGAGCACAACTATTCCGTGTAGCCCACAGCAGTCTAGATGAAGGAGTAGAAGTTTGAGCACAACGCTCTGTAACACTGCAGCGCTGAGGTTGCTTTATACGAAAAACAAGCCAACAGTAAGAAGAGTGTCGCCTTTCACGGTTGTCACTAACTAGTTAGGGTCTATGCCCGTCAGAATCGAATACTTCTCATCTCTTCGCACTTACATAATTTAGTCAGGGCGTAGTTGGGATCTGACAACCAGGCCCATGCAGTGTTGAGAATAATGCTCTATCATTCAGAGCCCAAACAATCGATAAGACCCATGGAGCGCCGGAGGTCTTGGGTGGATGGCAGTCAGTGGTGTGCGTAATTACGATTTACGATTTACGATTTTACGATTTACGGCGATTTTGGGCAAATTTTTTTTACGATTTACGATTTACGACATTTTGGGTCGTGAATCGTAAATTTTCGTAAATGTGATCTTTGATCTACAAATAGTAGGGTCTAAAGGTTGTGGCGCAACTTGCTTTATAACAACTCACTCAATCTTAGAGTTTCTTCTCACAGCGCATTACCACTTCCTGTTAGATTTTGTTCTTTAATGTTGATAGGACCGAAGCAGATGACCCAGCTTTGCGTAGAGGCGGCTCGACTTCTATCTCTCTTTCTCCCTCGCTGCTTAACCATCTCTCGAACATCGCAAGGCTGCTGCTCGGTATCAGGTTTGCCTTCCAGGAGAAGTAAGAGAAGGAATAATTGGAGAATGAACGCCCCACCAGGAAACTGTGTAATCCCTTTTCCCGTTGCAGGAAGGCACTTCGCATTCAAGCTGTCGGAGATCGTTTCGCTCTTGCTGATTGAAAGACGTGCAAATCCAGTACGGAAAGAAAACGACTATTGGCTAATCCATACTGTGTTTGCTACCTTCTAGTCGCCTTGTCATAAAACGCTTTTTCCTAACCCAAACGAAGTGAATTGATACAGAGCCATGAAGAAATATCATTCATTCAGCTACTAGACTCTAATGGAATTAACGAACCACTGAAGCTTCCATCAGATCACGAAGCGCGTTACAATGTTTCCTTGACTAACAGAGCTTCTGAATTCGGCCAGCGCGTGACAGTTGCGCGTGGTAGCGGTAGAACACGCATTGACCAAAGCTCAATTAATTAATTAACTACCTTCTTGTAACCATTTTCCCTTAGTAGCCTCCTCAGCTAAAACTGGATTTCTTGGCTTCTCAGCTCAACTTCAGTTTTCTTTGAAATGAAACTGAGCAGCTTCTAAATTGCTTGATAACTTTGCACAATATAGTTTCATTTATTTAAAAAATATAACTCAACTAACTAGAGTGTCTAAAAAGGTCATACCGGTTTAATAATATCTTCCTGCGGCAAAACTGTTTTAGGGTTTATACGAAGCGTACAGCTTATTGTTAAATGGAGGCTTTTCATTCTACACCGGACTCTTTTCAATATGAGGCGAACTCTTCATTTTGAACTTGAGAAATAAAATTGACATTAAAAAAAAACAAGTCAGACGTATCTAAAGTTTAAAGAACATTGTTCAACCATTCACCTTAAGCATTGTCCTAGAACAAGCTACACTATGAATAAAAGGAAAATTCTTATCTTGCTTGAAAATGTTCGATTTAAAATGAAAAATGTTCGGTTAACAATGTAAAGCACCCTTTTGAGGGGAAAATGGTATTCTTCAAAATGCAAAAAAATGAAGACCTCGGCGCAGCGCATCGTAGTCGATAGGACACAAGCAAGCAAAACTCAAGGTAAAATGTTGGGAATTTTATGGTTGCGTTTTTTATTTGGTCGTCGTGGATAATCTTTCTTTTAACTAAGCTTTTTAAATCAACGATGTGCTAAAAGGCAACGCGCCCAGTTTCCTTTAGAAGGCGTTGAATTGATTTTAGAGGCGTGCAGTCTGTAAGAAATTTGTTCATTTGAAGCTGAAATTATCGCTGTAAACAAGTACTGAATTACCTTTAATTACCGTAATCAGAATATACCTCCAGGAGTATAGTGGTAGTCGTACGCGCCAGGTACTTTTTACGATTTACGGTGGTTTTTTCGTAATTACGATTTACGATTTTCATTTACGCACACCCCTGATGGCAATGAACGGCGCGTAAAATCGATCCGAATTAGATCTGGACTAGCTCTCACTGTGGATTGCACTGCATGTAGCAATTGCGCAACGAAGACAAGCAAGCGTTTCTCGGCTGGTTGGGATTGGCTTGTGTTTGTTGGCTTTAGTTATGCTGCATTGCCGCCACCGAGTTTTCATTCATCGTCTACATATCATATCGTGTATGACTATTAACTAAGCTATTTCTACTCCAGCAGGAATTTCGCGGAAGTTTGCAGAGCCCGAATCTATGGAGTTCATGCAGCTGCTCGTCCTTGTTCAACGAGACGATAACCTCGGTGCGGAAAGGCTGGTGTGAGGTGCCTTGTGAAACCACACAGGTATGTACCATCTGGGTTTACAGAAATTTAAGGCTGATGCAGAGTGAAAGTGCTCTCAGTGAAACTCGTAGAAGCGAGTCTTAATGTCCAACGATTCGCGAGTCTGGTTAGAGTTCTTAACCTATCGAACTCACGAGGAATGCGAAATGCTGCTGGGTAAGAAAGAATATCTGGAGAGGCTCTTTGCTCAGGGCCGTAGAAGGCTTGTCGGATGTTAAATGTAAATGCGAATACGAATATGTTGTTTGGGGAGTGCTGCTCACATGGACTAATGGTTGCATGTTCCTCATTTTATGCTGTTTTCTTCAGCGCATTCTTACAGTTCTTATGCTAGGCAATTGTATATCTCCTTAATAAATGAATGAATAGATATAAATGCCACATTTTGCCACAACCAATGTTCCTTCCGTCCAGATTATGTTTTTCACCTTATTCGCGGTGATGGCGGTCAGTGTTTTTGCGCTTGCTCCGATGCTTCAGAGTGCCGCAATGAGGTTACATTTTCGATTTGATGTGAGGTCTCTTGAGAGTACTGTACTTCAGTGACAGCGTTTCAGAGTTGTTTCGTTTGATCATCGCGATGCCTTCATCTGCTTTGGCTGGATGTTCATGCGAGTCTGCGGTTAGTCATGTTTTTCTAAGAGGGTCAGTACTCAGTGTATGCTTTATGCAATAAAATGCTACGGAATATCTTGAAGGATCAATTCCTGGCGCAGTACTGTTTGGCGCTGTCATCGATACGACTTGTATGCACTGGAGTACAAGCTGTGACGGGTCGACGAAGTGTGTCCTGTACAACGCGGAAAACCTCGGACAGTACATATTTCTCTTCAGTAAGTGTTGCGATGAACTGTTATAAATAAAAGCGCTCAGGTTGCTAACCACCAGCTAGCATGTGCGGATTTTCTTTTCCGCGTTCTGAGTTCCGGTTTTCGGTCGTCTTTGGGTTCCATTGTTCAGTGCTCCGTGTTTTTTTTGAACGGCGGGAAGCAAACGCTCGTTGTTTTACAGCTCAGAGCCTCCTCTTCTGAATCCACACTGATACCCTCTCCATCCTCTACCTCAGGGCTTCCGTATTCCGCATTTTGCGAGATGGACTCGAAACTGTCGGCCCATCTTCCTCGTCTCATAAGGATGCGTGTCGGTGAGATAATGAAGGGCCAAACTCCTCTAAAAGGCGCAAGGCAAGGCAACCGTTCGTTGTAATATTATTTGGAGGATAAATCGCCAATATTGTCCTCATCGTGTCCGGGAATCGAAAAGAAATCGCGTAAGGAGCTTGTTATTTTATTTTAGGCACTGATCCTCCATTCATATATATTTATGTGGGAGGGTTGGGTGATGAGGTCATAATCATCAGTTTCGCCGAAACTTACCATAGACGGTTATCTTGAGCGCGCATCGCTTATATAAGACCAATTTTCAAATTTTCGGTTGACTGCGGTGGGTTACGGAAGGTAGCCCACGGGTTAAGAGGTCATTGTCATTGACTTCGTTCATACTTCGCCTGGAGAGGGTTTTAAGCCGCTAATCACTTATGTTTGTCATTGAACTTACGGTCGATAACGGCACTCACCTGAACCTATGTACCGTAATTTACGGTACATAGGCTTAAGTGAGAAAAGGTGTTGAGCTTGTGATAATCAGTTTCGCTCAAACTTTGCATAGAGACGTCTGTTCTAACCTGGTATTGATCATGGATCATCCACTTTTACTCACCCATACCTTCAGTAAGCTACACTGATATTATGAAGAGGATCCTCATATCTTACTGTATTGTGTATATATGTATTCAGCTAATCCGTGGGTCACGTGTCCTTCACGGGGAGGGGGACCAATTTCAAGGGATGCCTTCAGCACGGCAGCGCATGCCTTGCCGAATCGACCAACGCCGGGATTCTGAAGACGTGCCGCAGATGCCGTCCAACAGGCGAAGGGATTCAGTAGAGTAAGAGGGACCAGTAGGAGAGGGGTAGTACTCGACGGGGTTCGCAAGGTGAATCATTGAAGAGGACCAGTGTTTTCTCTCAGTAATGTGTGTTGGGATTTGGAGGACGCAGAGAAAAGGACGAATGACTACAGGAATCAGACGGCTACCGTTTATTGCTGTGAAGCATTATCGACCGGTCGACCAATACCGATTGTCTTAATTCATGTTTCTGCAAATTAAGCACTCGGATTGGTACTCTCACGATGTGTTTCTCCCCACGAAAAGATCAGAGAATAAATCACGTACATACGAAGCTTCAAAGTAGCATCTTGAAGTGTTCTGCTCTACCATATCATATTACAAAAAGGAATAAAGGAGGGCGTTACTCAATTCCTTTTGGGATGCGCCACGCACTCTACTTCTACGAGATGTCGTGGGGGCGGTTTGACCGCGTATTTGGCCATACAATTACTTGCGGTGGCGAACCGATAAACAATTCAGCGCTTCATCAATCCCAGATAAGGCTGGTACGAATTCACCAACCCCAGAGGGATCGAAGGCTTGGTTGGCCTGGGCGGGAAACCAAAACCAGGAACCTGCTATTGGGTGCACGCGACAGCCGATACCTTCTCCGCTGCGCTACACGCGCTCATCTTATCCTACTATATTACTATTCTAAATAGTTAAACCAGTTCTTTACTACAATGAAAGCAAGAAGGTCTAAGGAGGAAAAGGAAACGGTCGGAGTGTTCTATTGTCGGGGTTTGGGGAAGAAAACCCCCAACCCGACGTTTGGCGCTCCCTAGGCATTTTGAATTACCTTTATCGGCAATGTTTTAGCAAAAAAAAACAACAATTTCACCTCTGGAGTCGTGAAGGCGCAATAGTGTCAATGAATTTGGCCTCTTTTCTGTTGATCTTTTTAGCTGAGATTTAACAGTGTAAAAACAGTGCATCACGTTAAGTCGAACCACATACCCCTTCCATATCATCACGCTTTTCTTCTATCCACTGCATCACCTCTGCTCGGGCGTCAGGGCTGTTTCCAGCTCACTTGAGCTCATCCTCTGTAACTGGAAGACCGCGCGCACGAAGAGTGCCAACTAATCAAAGCGAAAATGGTCCACAACTCGTTTCGGAGATGTCCGTTGCGGATACGGAGCATATATTCCGAATCAGCGTTCGAAGCTGCATCTCATGATTCATTTCTCATCTCGAAATGCCACATCGAAGTGGTATCCTTCCCTTGTTGGTTGGCCTGGGAAGTTATGGGTTGCTGAACTGGACATTGTTAGTGTTCATCTGATGCGACACGAAGAATGGATTTGTATAACTTAAGCTGGAATCATTAAAGTAAATTGGAGGCAGGTTATGCCAGAGCCATAATTCGACTCCGATGGAAAGCGCCATTCACTCAAGGAAAACAAGTGTGATATACCTCTATTTCGATTTCTGCTTACTTTTTCTGTATAACCTTGCAGAATAGCTTGGTGGTGCAATACCGCTCACGTTCCGCAGTCAAAACAGCGATTTACGACGGAAAATCGAACTTATCAATCGAGTTGGCGAAAGAATGATTATCGGTTTGTATCTTCCCCTACTGAAAAATGTGAAGCTTTCAAATCTTCTAACCGTTTGGAGAATCTTATCAGAAATTTCCAGCAGTCCCACTCAGCATTAGCTCCAGTCTGTCCCGGCGAGACTTTGATATGCGCTGTGTACAGTGCGTATAGAGATGAACCTATCAATCGAGTAGATTCGACAAGAGTGAGCGTTTTGGGGGTTTTATCTGTCGTCCTACTGGGGAATCGCTTTAAGACTGTCCGGCGAGACTTTGATATGAGCCGTGTGCAATGCATAGATAATCGAACCTATCAATCGAGTTCGAGTGGGGCGACCGCTCGCAGATTGCACGCGCTGGCGTGTTCGGAGCGCAAAAACTCTGTCAAGCTCGATTCGTTTTGGGTGCGACTGGTGGGTGTTGTAGACAGTAAAACTTCCTAGTAGTATACTAAAGTAGAACGGTGTACCTTAGGAAGAGGCAATGTTACAGGGGTGCAAAAATGTAGGTGAGGCTTCTGTGACGTATTTCTTCCGATTTCGGTGGACTACGGCGGGAAGACGCGGCGAGCTAACAGCCTTAAAATACGTAGGCGAACATAGCGCTTAAGGTAATTTGCGATGACTTGCTCAAAACTCCTCACCTGCTTAAAATGCCTTAGCATCAGCTGCCAGTTTAAAGCGGCGGAAGATAGCGGTTAGAGTTTCTTGCACTCTTACTCACCCAGATTTGAGTCTTAAGCACTCGCAATGGTACCGTTCTGTTCAGCATGAAAAGTGCTACCGAATGGTTTCACTGTCGACCAATTTGAAAAAAAAATCGGTTTTTTGACAATTTCCCATCGAGGACGAGTGCGCTCTTCGCCGAGACGGCGCGGACGGCGACGCCATCGAGATTCAATTATTTCGAAATTTGCCAAATTCTCTCGTCCAAAACCACCTGGGTGTTATTTAGGGCGCTAATTACAAATCCGACGTCCGTTTTTGCAATTTCCCTCCGATTTCGATTGGTTTTCGATTTTCTTCTGGATAAGTGAGGGTGGTCGGGTCAGGATCACCGATTTTGCTCAAACTTCGGATAAGGGCGAGGCCTTATTCATGGTGCCGGACACAATGCCAAGGTTCATTTGAAAGATTATGGCAGGAGACCACCCATACTGATAACTGAGGGTGATTGGCGATGCTGATCCGACCACTTTCAAACGGAAAATAACCTGCCAAAATCGGCGAAGTCTTCAAAAACGGATGTCGGATTTGTAATCAGCGCCCCAAATAACCCATAGATGATTTTGGACGAGAAAATTTGGCCAATTTCAAAAATACCGATTTTCGATAACGTCATCGTTCGTGCAGACCGGCCTAGAGCGCCCTCGTCTTCGATGCGGAACTGTCAAAAATTCGATATTTACAAAATCGGTGGAAACAGATACCGTTTGATAGAGCCTTTCATGCTGAACGGAGCGGTACCATTGCGAGTGTCAAAAACTCAAATCTGTTCGAGCAAGGGCGCAAAAAACTCTAACCGCTGGTTTCCGCCGCTCTACAATGGCAGCTGAGGCTAAGGCACTTTAAGCAGGTGAGGAGCTTTGAGCACGTCATCGTAAAGTACCTTAAGCGCTCTGTTCTCCTACTCATTTTAAGGCCGTCAGCTGCTCGCGTCTTTCCGCAGTGTTCCACCGAAGTCATAAAAATGAAGCCTCGCCTGCATTTTCGCACCCCTGTAACATTGCCTCTTCCTAAGATACACAGTACTACTTTAGTGTAAGCTGTCCCTCTCCCTCCCCCTCCCCCTGATTAATGGGTACAATCCTATATCTATTGCACACCGCTCACATCACACCACATTAAAGTCTCGCTGGACAGTCTTAGAATAATTCCTGAGTAGGACGGCAGGAAAGTTTTGATACCCCCCTCCCCCAACGCTCACTCTACCAGTTATCGAATCCACTCACTCGATTTATAGGATTGTCTCTATACGCATCGTACGCGGCGCACACCAAAGTCCAGTCGGGGACAGATTGGAGCTAGTTCTGACAAGGGAACTGTCTGAACGGTACGCCGGAACTGCAAGAACGAGTACTATAGGGAGAATCCCTGTCCTCCAAATAGTAACAGAACATGTTTTGTTTTTGCCGAATCCTTGAGGCAAACGAGTACGAGGGTGTAATGGTTAAGGGTCCGCAGAGCGAGCTCTTTCTGGCAACGCAAGACCCCGGTGTCGTGTACTGGGTGGTGCAGTGGTAGAGGGCACGCTTCATGTTCGTGAGGTCGAGGGTTCGGTTCACATGCTACATCAAGTTTTTGCACTTTTACCAAAGTATCGGATTTCCATAGAGATTTCCATATCTAAACTTGTTTGTGGAGTTCGCTACGGTAAGATGTTTTTATTACTTATTATTTGTCGACATCTCGCAATTCACCAGCAATGTCCGAAATATGCCAAATGCAACTTTGTATGAAACTTTTACTCCAGTAAATTGCTCTCATTGTTAATGTAAGAAATTCTGACACAGAAACAATATGAAACAGCGGCAGAATGCCAGAAAAATGCTTCAAATGCAATTTATTAGTGTCGGTGAGGTGAGTGCCACCAGGGTACTCACAGGGTAGGAAGGGACCACATGATCTTCGTCTTGACCTACCACCTCGATCAATATTCTCGCCTCTGTTATGCTTACAAAGTCGCGCGGTTATAACAAGCTGCTGCCGCCAACACTGACTCTACAATGTCTGCTAACCCTCGAGTGGTCATTCACCTATTGACACTGAAGTGCGGATCTCCACTGGATGCTGTCCCTTCGAGAGACGAAATGAAGCTGGCGGAAAGGATAGCAAGTATCCTACAGGATTTCGAACTGTGACAGCTGGAAATCGACGAAGTGGAGAAGTTGGAGGTAGTGGAAGAAGAGGACCAAAAGTTTCAACCAGAAGAGGATTGTGCCGGAGTCACGACACCACTAACCAGTGAAGGCACTAGCACGTTTTCGGGAGGACAGATCGTTTCGGAGGGAAAGGTTTGGCTATACTAGAATTGTTATACTATACAAGTTGGAGAACTGGGGAAAGTGGACTTTATCGCAATTTCAAGTTGAAGATCATGTGGTTCCCTCCTACACTGTGAGTATACTGGTGGCACTCACCTCACCGACACAAATAAATTGCATTTGAAGCATTTTTCTGGCACTCTGCCGCTGTTTCATGTTGTTCCTATGTCAGAATTTCTTACAATGACAATGAGAACAATTTATTGGAGCATATTTCGGACATTGCTGGTGAATTACGAGATGTCGACAAGAATAAAAACATCTTACCGTAGCAAACTTCAAAAACAAGTTCAGATGTGGAGATCTCTATGGAAATCCGATACTATGATAAAAGTGCAAAAACACGCCGTAGCATGGGAACCGAACCCTCGACCTCACGAACATGGGGCGTGCCCTCTACCACTGCGCCACCCAGTCTACGACAGCGGATCTTGCGCTGCCATGAAGAGCTCGCTTTGCTGACCCTTAACCATTACACCCTCGTACTTGTTTGCCTCAAGGATTTGGCAAAAACAAAACATGTTCTGTCACTATTTGGAGGACGGGGATTCTCCCTATAGTACTCGTTCTTGCCGTTCCGGCGTACCGTTCAGACAGTTCCCTTGTGAGTGGGGCGACTGGAAATTTCTGATAACATTCTCTAAACGGTTCGAAATAAACTTGAATGCTTTAAATTTTTCAGTAAGGGAAGATAGAAGCGGGGTGAACATGCTTTCACTCGATTGATAGGTTTATTCATATATGCATTGTTCACGGCGCGCTCCAAAGTCTCGCCGCACAGTCTTACGCGGGAACTGTTTGAACGGTACGCCGGAACGGCAAGAACGAATACTACGAATAGGAAGAACCCCTCCTCCGTGCTCCAAACAGTGACAGAACTCATTTTGTTTTGGCAGCCTTGAGGCAAACGAGGAGGGAGTAATGGTTAAGGGCCCACAGCGTCGAGCTTAGCACGGCGGCGCAAGGAACTGGTACCGTGGCATGGGTGGCGCAGTGGTTGAGGCGCTGCACATGTTCTTGACGTCGAGGGTTCGGTTCTACGCCGACTTTTTGCAGATTTACCACATCGGATTTCCATAGATTTCCAAATCTGAACTTTTTTGGAGTTCGCTGCGGTAAAATGTTTTCACTACTTATTCCTTGTTAACATCTCGTGTTGCACCAGCAGTACCCCAAATATGCAAAATACGATGATATGTGAAATATTTATGGAAACCTTTCAACACCAATTATACACAGGCACGTTGTGCATAAAACAGTAAGACCGATCACAGTACGGGCAGCGTATGAAGGTTACAGTTTCGTCACATCCTGACTCATCACATGGGCCTAGGTCTTCCGGGAACGCCATTCCACTCAGGTTTTTGAAGCAACCAGGATATGCAATGATGGTGATGTTGATGACGATGTTCCCTAATTTTCTTCTTCGTCAGCGTTTGTCCCGCTTCGTCGCGGGTCCGCTCTTCTGGTGTCGCGACGACACCTTTCCCGATCCTGCGCTTGGTCAGGGTGGACGCCAGTTACTTTCATTTCCATGTGTAACGTATCCGACCAACGCTGCTTCGGGCGTCCTCTAGGCCGCTTTCCTGACACTTCCAATTCAAGGCATATCTTGCGGACGCGGTCTCCTTTCCATCGCAGAACGTGGCCGTACCATCGCAAGCGAGCTTCGCGCATCTTGTCCACTATCGGCGCGACACCGAACGTCTGCCGAATGACGTCGTTTCGGAGCTGTCCATAGGGTGACTCCAGCCACCCAGCGCAGCATCTTCATCTGCACGACGTTGAGGCGCGTTTCCACTTTCTTAGTGGCAGGACAACACTCAGTGCCGTGCATCGCTACAGGCCGGACGACTGCTCTGTAGATCTCTGGTATCTTCCTATCACAGAGCACGCCAGTCAGCGAACGCCACTTGGACCAAGCTGCACTCAAGCGTGAGTTTACTTCAACCATCAGATGCTATTGCTGATTCCAGGCACTTAAAAACCGAAGTGCGTGCAAGCTCAGCGCCGTTAATCTTAATGGAGCCGGACTCGTATACGTCAAACGTTAGGTACTCGGTCTTCTTGACGTTCATTTTGAGTCTGAACATCGCCAGGCGGTCGCACCAAGCTTGCAGCTGCCGCTCGATTTCATCTTTATCTTCGTAACCGAGCATCATGTCATCAGCATAGAGCAATGGCCATGGGACAGGCTTCTGAAGATCTCTCGTAATGGCGTCCATGACGTCAACAAAGAGGAGTGGAGAAAGCGCAGAACCCTGGTGCACCCCAACAGAGATGGGAAACTCCATTGAGGTTCCAGCTGCGGTGATGTTCCATAATCATTTTTTTTTCATTTTTTTAAGAGAAATTTAAGGCAGTTTCTAGTACTTTCTCTGCTGCGAGATTGTTCCGCAGTTCCAGCCCAGAGGTTCTATTGCAGCCCACGCCTGGAATCGCGATACAGTCCCATTTTCCCCTGTTGTCATCCTTGTGTAAGATAACAGTTCTGAATAGTTTAGCCAATTCTTTTCCTTCGAAACGGTTTGTCCTCCCAAAAACGTGATTGTGCCTTCCCTCATTAATACATTGCAGATGAAGCAGTCTTCTAGCTTTCTCCGCTGTTTCATGTTGTTCCCAAAATTTCTTCCTTTGACAATGAGAACCATTTACTGGCGTGAAAGTTTCATATATCGTCGTATTTTGCATATTGAGGACATTGCTGGTGCATCAGGAGGCTGTCGACAATGAATAAGTAGTGAAAAAATCTTACCGCAGCGAACTCCAAAAAAGTTCAGATTTGGAAATCTATGGAAATCCGATACTTTGGTAAAAGTGCAGAAGCGCAACGTAGCTTGGGAACCGAACCCATGGCGTCACGTCCACGTCCAGGAAGCACCTCCTCTACCGCTACGCCATCCATGTCACAGCACCAGCTCCCTGCCGTGGTACCCCTAACGCGTGACCCTTAACCATTACTACCTCCTACTCCTTTGCCTCAAGGATTCGCCAAAAACAAAACGTGCTCTGTTACTATTTGGAGGACGGAGATTCTTCCTATAATTTTCGTTTTCGCCGTTGCGGCGTACCGTTCAGACAGTTCTCTTGCTAGAGCAATTCCTGAGAAGAGCGGATGGGAATTTATGATAAAACTCTTCAAACCCTCACTCTAAAGGCTGCGGCGCCCACTCAATTGATAGGTTCGATTCTGTATGCATTGTTCACGGCGCACTCCAAAGACAAGCAGGACAGCCTTAGGTGCCTTTTACACTTGCGCCGCCCCGCGGCGCTGCGCGACAGTCGGCATAGCTATCGATTTTTCGCGCCGTTCGGCGATGTCGCATCGCTCTCATACTGAAAACACCACATATGACGGAATTTTGGGTTACGGTATTCGGCGAATCGCGCCGCTAAAGTCCCTCGACACTTTTGCGGCGAGCAACGGGGGAATGAATCATTTGACTATGCCTGTTTTGTTTTGGTTTCCCAACCAATAGAAAAAAAGTGTAGCAAAATGATGACACTATTATACTTTCAGGACTCCAGAGATCAAGAACTCGAGAAGAGGTCGAAAAAGCATTTTCGACCCAACATCGCCCAGGGAGAGGGAGGGGAAGGGGGGGGGGTATTTAGGGTGCTGATCACGAATCCGACATCCGTTTTTTATATTACGCTGGAGCTTGGGCGAACTCTGTGACCTTCACCTTAGTCACCCCTAACGTAACGTAAGAAGCGAATGGAAATCTGTATTCATTCCCGAAGTTTCAACTACTAGGCTAGATATATGTTCAGTGCACAATGACCCCAAAACGGCCATATGAGAGAATTTTGACTGATTATCGACGATGAGTGCCTTCCAGCAATTTTAGTTTTGGAGCCGCACATAGAATTAGTTGTAACTCTATGCACAACATGTTGCAAAGGAAAGGTCGTTTAGTGCCATTTGCATTGCAGGAGATTCGTCCCAATACCACACTCACCAGTTTCAACCGTAGGTTGAGCGGACGACTTCGACCCCAACCTTAAGAAAGGATTCGTTGTTCCCTCACCACTAACATTGGCAAGATGCATTCCGCTGATCAGCCAAATAAATCCTTTCTGTTTTGGTTCTCCAATGACTCATGGACCGTCTCCTTCGTCATCCTTGGCTCACGGACCGTAGTAAGCAGAACTCGTAGACGCGCGTTGCTGACGCCCCCTTTCTGACTGCAATCGCGCAGCGGCGCGTCAAAGTCGAAGTGCGGGTTGACGAGTGAGTGAAGACCTCGAGTTGACGCGCTGCGCCGCGGCGAGAGTATACAAGTCGCCTTAGCCCTGGTTTATGCTTGTGCGGCTGCGCGGCGCGGCACGATGATTGGGATAGATATCGACCGAGCGGCGCGAAAAATCGATATCCATGGCGATCGTGGTGCCGCGCCGCGTGGCGGCGCAAGTATAAACAAGGGCTTAAGGGGAAGAGCGCGGTGCTGCGCAATCGGCGAGCTCAACACAGACTCGCGGGACACTCATTCGCCCACTCGATTGATAGGTTTGATTCTGTATGGTTTGCGCACGGCGCACTCTCAGAGCAATCCTGGCATGACAGAACACCGGCAACGTACGCCATGATTGAGACACATCGAAAGCACGCATGCTCTGGGAGATAAGCTGCTCTGGTCGCAAAAGTCCGCTCCAGCCACTCTTTGGACCACCAACGGCGAAAATCTGGGTGTTCCAGTAAAGAAGTATACACGTTTGCGTAGATCTCGAAGAGACAAATTGAATGGTGCCAACCATTTTTTGTGTGAGAAGGTTCTCGGCCTTCCCACACATCGCTTATGAATCTGAGATTAATAGTGATTTCAGATTTTGTCCAGACTTGTTGTGCCATAAGTTTGCATAGCATAGCGATACTTATTGAATTGTTCGACAATTGATGTATTTTTTCAAAGGTGGCGTGAATTGTATATTTTTATGTGGTAAGGATTGCGTGGCTTACAATTATTATGTACTATTTTAAACAATAGTGTTTAGACTATTTTGTTTCAAAAATTGAGCGTTATTAGTAAAAGCAGGTTGGTAAAAAATTGAGTTCAAAATTCACAGTCGGAGAGACATTGTCCGCATATATTATTGTTTTACATCCGAAAGGGTAAAAATGAGGTGCATGCTCGGAAGAAATGATGTGAAGTTTATTATGAGGACTGCCTTAGGCCTATGGTATACTCCAGCCCGCTACCGCTACGCGGGAGTGCACAGTGACGCGACGGCTCCTGATGCGCTTCGCGAGCCGTCGCCATCGCTGAGGCTGACATAGTTAACGCAGTTCTGCAGAAGGAGATTTTTGCAGAATTTTAGCGAATCAGCTGGTTCAATCCATTTTTTCTTGGATTACTTGTTTTCTCGACCGTTTCGTTCGCGATTTCGCGTTTTTTCCCGATTTATCGCCTTCTGATCTGTATGCCGTGGTAGGATTGCTGTTTTCAAAGGTTTTTCGTTGATGTCGTGTTTTGATAGGGGGTTTTCCGCCATGCCTGTGCTCACTCATGCATTTATTTCGTTCATTTATTTCCAACCACAGGCTCGGAAACCGACGTGTCTGTGCTCGACACGACGCGAGAGGGTTTTCGTGACGTGTTCAGCACGGAATCGTCCCAGTTTAGCCCCAATTTTTCCAAAAAGTAGCCATTCAATTGGCACATTTTTGTGCCGGACATGTGAAAGGAACCTCCCTGTGACTTGTCAGAAATGTGCATTTCCACGCCGGCGAGGAAGTTCATAGGAGAAAAAAGCTCGAAATGGGCCTAGCCACGATGGAAACCTTACGAGGAGAACAACAGAGACATCACATGACCACCAAAAATCACCAGACGTGTGTTGAAATCACTGCGGTGCAGCAACGAACCAAGGAAGCGTCGAAAAAAGTGAGCGGAAGTGTACAGAATAGAGCACGGCAAGCACTTCCCCCTCCGCGACCATCGCTGCCCGTCGCTGGTCGCGAGTGATGAGCAGCGACGGCCGCCGCACGGGAGTATGATCCGCTCCCGCCACTATAGCTATAACACCCCTCTGCGACGCGTCGCGGGAGCGATGGTGCGTCAACTGAGAACCGCACCCCACTGCGCCCTCCGTCACTGCAGCGAAGGCGCGTCATTGACAGTTGCCCCGCGCACGCCGCAAGGGCGAGAGTATAACATAGGCCTTACTGAACGCCAGTGTCATTGTTAGTTTGCTAGCCTTAGCTCTGGAATTTTTAATGTGCAAGATGCAGCACATACTGGTCGTGCAGTCACTACTGATAACGACAAAATAAAGGCGTTAATTAAAACCAACCGTCGTATGACAACTCGAGAAATGGAAGAGTAGCATGAGATGTCGAATTTAACCGTTACTTGCTCCTACAACAGCTTGGTTACGTGAACAAACTGGATGATTGGGTTCCTCACGAATTGAACGAAATCCACCTCACCAAACGCATCAACATATACGAGGGCACAGTATTGTTTGAGCTTCTCTCAAGGAACCAAACAATTGTTTAGAATGTCTCCTGTCGTCTGCTATCGAAATTGATTTTAAAAATTACGAAAAAAAACGCTTTGAATTGGCCAGTCGCAGGGGCGCGGTGTTCCATCATGATAACCCCAGACTCCACACCTCATTTAAGACCCGTCCAAACCTAATGGAGCTCAATTGGGAACTGATGCCACGTCCACCCTGTAACATTGGCTTCGCACCATCAGAGTTACAGTTTGTTTCGCTCCCTTCAAAACCATTTTAATGGTGAAAGCTTTATCTCCGATCAAGCTGTTAAGAATGATTTGCACCAGTTCTTCCTTTCTAAAAAGAAAGGCTTCTTCAAACGTACAATTTTTCAACTTACCGAAAGATGGCAAAAGGTCAACTAACAAAATGGTCAACATACCATGGATTGATATATGTTCTTAGTATAAATAATTTCACATTGAAAAGCATGAAAAACGACATATAGTATGCACATATAGTACATATAGTGCAGTATCGAACACGGAATAGGCCTTCGAAAGCGCTTCTATCCGTAAACGCCATGCATGACTTTTAAGTTCAAGCCTGCTTAACGATTATTATGAATGGCCTAACGATTATCGTAGTTATCGTTCATAGGGCGATTTCTAACCGTCATGAAAAAACTCTGCCGTGCCAGTGAGCTAGAAATAGGTATTTCTGTCATTTCCCACTGGGAATGCTACACGTTAACTATTTCCACATTGCTCCAGTTTCAACCTTGATTTCTTTGAACCAAGCGATACTGTTCGGTGTACTGCGTCGGGGCAAGACAACTACATTCTCATGAGGCATGATAGGGAAGTGTGAAAAGTTCTTAACCTAACCTTAATCGTTATAAAACAGGGAAACGATTTTTGTTTGGTTTTGAAACGCTTTTGTTTAGAAAAAATTAAAATTTGGCTTCTGTTCTATAATTTTGATAAGAACGTTGAGGTTTCTGTGTAGAGAAAATGCCATTTCGAAAGAAGAATAACAACTGATCAAGAAAGTTCTATGCTGCTGGTTTTCTTCCGTAATTTGTTGAAAGGTGAGGAAGCATAGGCCCGTTGATGTATAGCAATCAGATCTGCTTACAGCGATCGCCACCAAACTGACATGTTTCCTCTGCCTGTTCGTCGCATTGAAGAGCTACATTCCTGTTGAAAATGACGCAGTTGAGTGCGAGAAAAACGTGAGCGCTTCCCGTATGCCGTTAGCTACTGCTTTTTGTTTCAATTCGTTTCAGAACCGGACTACATGTTCTCCTCGGCAGAAGCAGACTGTTTCTGTGGTCGACGTCACTAAGAGCACAGCCCTTTAGAAGCACCGGATCTAGAGATCCTTTCCCTACATTGAATGCTGCTGTTCGAACACAGCATTTTGCCCAGCATAAGAGAAGATGCCACAACAAGTTCAATCGAGTTGTTTTTCCTTATGTGTCGCTTACTAACTGACATTCGAAGCTGTAGACGGGTCGATTTGCAGTGCCATATAATGGTTATAGGGAAAAGTATTACCATTCACTTCCTGTGATTTCATTTGATGTTGTATGTAGCGCGATTTTTTAGGAGTATTGTTGCTCTACAGTGTTCAGCTTTATGTTGATTTTAACGTGAACATATTGAGCAAGTGCTCGTAGATGTTTGTGCGATGTATGTAGTTAGAAATGAATGAACATGAAAATGAACACATGCCTTTGTCCATGTATTGGCCTATAAAGAGGCCATGTTGCAGGTAACTCAGCAGTTATAACGCCCAATAACTTAAGACGCACGATGAGAGCATTCAAAAGAAAGCCACCATCGGTAGAAGGATGGCAAGATGAACAGCTTTCGAGACATGTCGGTAAGAAGAGGACGGTGCATTTCTTCCTATGTGGTTTTTACACACCGCTCCAATGCTCTCAAATCCTCTGGTTTTCTTTGTTGACTTGGTGACCTCAAAACGTTTTATTCTGCTCAATATACATCTTTATGCAAAATGATAATGATAAACTATTTATTTTGCAAACAATATTAGGCAGTCTCTCTGAAAGATCTTGAGAATGAGTCTGCCCATCGTGTGGGCGGTCGTCCTAGTGGTCTCTTGTGATCTCTCGGGAGCCACTCTGTGACACGGAGACTCCATCTATCGTCCTTTCGTCGAAGCAGCTGTCTGGCGCAGCGACATCTGGACTTCTTCATGTACTTCAGCGGGTCTGGTATGTGCGACTTCTTCCGTAGCTCCGAGCTTCGTAGGCCTTCTTGCCATTGCTGACGAAGGCCTGTCCTCAGAAGACATTTCTCCAGTGCACGATGCGTAGTTTGCATTGCTCTGGCGATTGTATTGTTGTCGGACCAGGTTTCCGTCGCGTAACACATCGCAGGCAGTAAAGAGGCGTTGAATATCGAGGCCCTGAGGCCGGCATCCTTGACCTGATCGGTGACTTCACGAATCGAACTGAAGACTGCCCATGCTGCGCGTCTCATGCGCACACGCCCAATAGAAACAGGTATTTCTTATGTGCGATGAACTTGTGAATCTCCAGCCAACAAATTTATTGAACGGTAAATTCTTAACAGAGATCGATCGATAACAATCGGCCGATCTCCACCGCCTTATTTTGTGAAGTCTGGCATACGGCCGACATATCCACCCGACTCCCACTACAAATGGCGAACTCCTAACTACAGCGTGAAGGACGAGTAGCGTCCGTTTGAAGCACCGCTTGAGTCATCATTTTCAAGTTTTTTTCCAAGTTAAGAATTTCTACTCCTCCTTGGCTGCTGTGCACAGGTGGCAGGGCAACGCCTTGACCTTATGGTTCAACTGGTATGACTTGAAATTTATGGAATCTTTTCCTCCACAAAATCGAGCGGTAGCAGCCGCTCATCGGACACACACAAGCACAAAGACACCGAGCAGGCGAAGTTTCGCGTGGCGATTCCCTGCGTCGCAACGCGAGACCGCGAATCTCGCGATGCGACGTGATCGCAACGCGACACAGCCGGCGGCCCAAATAAAGGTGAAAACCATGAAATTACAGGTTTCACGGTAAAAATACGATCGAAGCCCAAATACTCTACAAAAACCAAATTGAATCGAACTAACAAAAGCAATCGATCAATCTTCTGCCGCTCCATCCGAACTCCACCACCTTGCGAGTCACCGTATCGTCGACACCAGAGTTGACTTCGTATTGAGGGAACCACCGTGGAAGTGCCGGAACTAGGCGATAGTTGTTGCAGTGAAGATGACCGAATACTATAATAAGCAGAATCTGACGGCGAGGACTAGGACGGGTACAGGGGCAGGGAGAGGAAGAAGACGGTAGCAGACGCGGTAGGAGATGAGCTGAGCAGACGACAGTAGGGAGAGGGACAGGGAGAGGAGATGACGGTAGCAGAATATCAGACCAGCGACTGCAGCAGGCAGCAGCGATGACGAGGCTGACTTGGAATACAGTTGGCCGGTAGGTGACGGCGGCGACGGCGAGGATGGTAGGTGATGACGACGATGACGCGGATCGGCGGCGATGGTGAGACAGCACAAATCGGTGACGCTTACTGCCATTAAGGAGACGATGTGTTGCCAAGAAGGCGGAGCCATGCGTGCAAGCCGCAAATGAGAGGAGCAGCTAATTTTTGCGCTTCCTTGGTGGAGTGACGGCGCATCTTTACTATATATAATCGGGAGAGGCATGAGTCATGTCTGAAGCTTCGCCGCGCTGTCCGAGGCCCGCAGCTACAGCAGGTCTGCCCTGCTGACGGCAAATGAGGCGTTGGCGGGAGACGTTGATCGGCCTATAGCATCTACTGTGTTTACGGAGTCATCATTATCATCTTTATCATTATCACTACTATCATTCTGAAGCCCACCGCGCTGTAAGAGGCCCGCCGCCCTGTCCGAGGCTCGCCGCGCTGTCCGAGTCCCGCGGCGACAGCGGGTGAGCCCTGCTGACGACAAATGAGGTGTTGACGGGAGACGTTAATCGGTTCATCGCATCTACGGTGTTTACGGAGTCATCATTATCATCTTTATCATTATCATTACCATCATTCTGAAGCCCACCGCGCTGTCCGAAGCCCGCCGCGCTGCCCGAGGCCCGCGGCGACAGCGGGTGTTTACTGCCAACGACACATGACCTGTAGATGGCGCATGTTGATCACATCTAGGGTGTTTATCGACCAACTACCAGAGGGATGGAAATCAAAGAGCAATCCATGAGGTTTCGAATGACGTATCTGTTGGCGTGTGCTTCTTCGTTCAGCTATCTAACATCAGCAACAGCATATTGTTGTGGCCGATGGTGTTTCGATCGGGCAATCGGTCCTATTAGTCGCTCAGAAAATCAATATCGATCGATATTATCCATCACTTGAGCGGAGCTATTGGTTCTCGCCAGACTTAATCGGGCGGGTGTTCCGTGATTATGATGACCGACGGAAGGTTGACCAGGTAATCAGCCACCATGTTGAAGCTTTCATCAAGCAATCAATATCAACCGATATTATTGATTGGCCAATGTCATGATCTGGAAAACGCTTCTTTTGATTTGGAAATTGTTCACTTCGAGCTCAAGAGCATATATACTTCGAGCGCTGGATTACTAAGCTACTTCTACCTGCCCAGGTCCTCCAATTTTAAGGGGTGGACCAGGAGAGGTCAGCGAAGAAAGTTCGTCGGACCTACGCTTAGTTCGATTACGGTTTTAACCAAGTCTTGCTCCTTGGTCCTCAATATTCGGCAGTGCTTTGACCAGTTTCCATACTATTATATGCAGACGAGGATAGTATTTTTTGTCTTAAGTCACCCTTTTCAAAATTCATCACACCTCGTGGCTTGAAGCACTGTTGTGAATACCCAACTAGGGTTTACATCTATAAATGTGTAGTATTATTACATCATAATATAGAACAGATAGGAATGAATGATAACACGTTTAGGTTAACAATATAAGATAAGCATCGTTGCATAGCATCCACAGGTATGACCTAACGATACCGCAAGAAGGTAAATAAGATAATGCACAAATACTACACTCTAGCCGCGGTACACCCTTTTAAGACTAGAGGTTGTCAGCCTCCCTGACCAATATATGTCATACTTCTAGGCTCCTCCTCTAGGAATTCCGTATATAAGCTGCTATGAGTTATTGTTTGTGTTGTGCTCTGATAGTTGTAAAGTAATAAACACTTATTACAATTCGCTACAGACGCATCCGTTGGTGAACCACGCACGACGACTGGACAGGAACGTCAGAAATTCGATTAGGCCTGACGAGCTGCAATAGGCTGTGAACAGAACCCCAGACGAAGCAGGAGTGCTGCGGACATTTCCCTGAGTGCTGTACTGGGATGTTACTGGTATTCAGCAAGGCATCATTCGATCTGTAGAAGGCGTTCGTTTGAACATGTACGACTTCGACGCTAGGAATGCTTCCTTACCCAGCGTTGGTTGCCGGCGAAACCGGCGACCGGCGCTGGGTGAGGAATCATCCCTAGCTAGGTTTAGGCTACGTTCCCAGCGTGGCCCACCATACCCGAAGCCGGCGAAGCCGGCAAGCCTGGCGTGGCCCGCACGCCCAGCGTACGGCGCCGGCGAAGCCGGCGATGGACGCCGGTAAAATAATATTATGTGTCCCGCGGCAGTTGTTGCACGTGACGGTGCATAGGTTTGCGCCGTGCTCCGGCCGCAAGCACCGTCTGTATAGATGAAGTTCAGACAGTCGCACAGCGCGAGATATAGGATCATGGTAGAGATGCATCGTCCTGAATAGTGGGCGTCCAGGTTTTCGTTGAATGAGCAGAATGCGCAGGATGATTTTTTATGCGGTCCATCAGAGTGCGTACGTCGTTCTTCATCTCGGCCACCATGTTGAAGAGAGTGTCCAGTCTGGTGACGATAGTTTGAAGTGTCTGACCGATTGCGTCGTTCTCTGCGAGCTTTTGGAACTGCATGAGCTCTAACTCGCGGTCGAAGTCGTCGGCCATGTTGAACGGATGAGGATGTTGGCGTTTATATACATGCAGTTGCGAAAGGAAAGCGAACTTGTGCCGACGTGACTGCTTCAGGGGTTCAGTGGATTGATCTTAGCGAACAAATTCCGCTAGCGCACATCGAAAGAATACAAAATGTCGTACATATTAGTGCTAATGCAAACTGACCTAGCACTAGCAGAATCTGTGCTAGTACCTTACCTAGAGTCAGCATGATCACCGGTCCAAATAATTACGTGAGCACAACTAAAACCGATAGAAATGCAACTATCGTTTGTGTTGCCCTCCAGTGTTCAATGAATGCCATTTTCGAAGGCTTTATGTCGGGCAAGTGGAGATCGCTGAACCAGTCTAATTGGGGAATGGTTCTGGATGTATGTGGGTTAAAAATATCAGACTCGCCGGTGTACGGGTAGTAAAACAAGGTGCCTTGTAAAGTTACGGACATATTTTTGTCACCACAGATTGTGTAGCACTTGGAGTTTATCAACGCATTATCAAAGTAGAGTGGAACCCTCGTAGATAGGTTTCGAGGATTGCATTCGACTGAAAAAGTGTGATGAGCGCATGTGACCGTAGTCCAGGAGAGGAGGGCATTATAGCAGATCACATCTACTGTGCCACCCTATTTGCAGTCATAGCATCCCGTTATGGATCCCACTTGTAGGGTACATGGAGACGTGATATTCAAGTGTGCCCTTTCGATTTTTTGTGGGAAATAATGGCAATTGTGTTTCGCCTTGATTTGACTCTGCTATTATGCTATCTGAATTGCTGGACAAGGTGTACAGCGAGATCAGTAACGGTAGTAAAAGATCACTGCTCTGTTGAAGCCTCGCAATACTGCTATGAGGGTATTGACAATTCGGTTTTACTCCAGTCACATCGCGTTCATAAGAGCGTGCATTAGCGCATGAGGAAAAGTTGTTTTCCGCTTGCTGCTGGGAGGTGCAAGTCACGAGAAAGACGAATTCTCTCGGAACGATGAGTTACCTGTTTTTGACTGCGCAAAAGTTCTGCCCATTTCAATGGCTTGTCGTTGTTGAGAGATCACTGTAAATGCGAAATTTGCAAAACTTTTGTCGAGTATGGTGTTAAAAACAAACGGCCATGTTCCTCTGCGTTGTATATTTGGACATGTACATCGAGCACTATGGTTGGTGTCCAAGCGTGGCATTCGAATATTTCGTAAACCTGCGGAGAAATTAGCAACTTAAAAATGCGGTAGAACGTGCATGCTCTAAAAGGGATGGCACACACGCACACATGCATTCGACGCCACTACATTGCACAGAGCAAGCACTGTACCCGGGAAACATTACAGTGTCATTGAGTTCCCTTATCATGTCTGAAGGCGCTAATGACTCACATCTATCATTCCTACAAGGTCCCCATGCCTCGACACCTAATTTGATGGCTAATTTGGTATGTGGAATCTTTGGTTCAAAACAAGACCGTCTTGGAGCATTTATAGCGTCCTGCAATGCATCTCACCTTTATGTAACCGAAGCTCGTATTGTGATTTCTTAATTGCGCGCAGATATTCTTTTGGATACCGTTGAATAGTATATCTTCGGTATTCGTAGTGTCATGAACTTCTCTCAGTACATGACAGCTCAACAAAGTCGCATATACCTGCCTTGGCATGCAGATGCGAAGGTTGCAATCAGCGCTACTGCCAGGACGGGTATCATTTCCGCAGAGGGTAATGCTGCTGGTGTGAACGTATTCAAGGAGAAGGGTATGCATTCCCTTTGAGGTTGAAAAGAGGCAGCTATATGGTTGCTGTGTTTGTTACGGCGGTTGGCGACGCGGGACGTTTTTGCATCACAAGCCAGCATAGCAGCATCAAGGTGAAAACAAAATAAGAGAGTAGTGCTGTTGACAGTATTGCACCTACAGGCCAACAATGTGGGTTCCCCTTTGACATGAAGGCCATGGTATCGCAGTATGGAGCAGCCGAACACGTACGCTTTGTAATAACCTTCACTGATCGTATCATAACGTTTACGCTGGTGTGGTACGTTGGTAGCCGAAGCATATATTTCAGCTCGCTCGCGCTTCCACTAAAGTTTTTGCATTTATCATCGAAGCATAATGTGTAGGGCTTATCCACTGGACTTATCGTTACCCACTAAGCTTATCCACTAAGACCTTGTGCGCAAGAAATATGTGTAGCAATACTTGCGGAACACTGGATGATTAACATCATCGTGACTATTAATAGCGAGTAAAAGTGGAAATTGGAACAATCACGAGTCGCTTGCAAGTCTCTCATTTCTGTTCGTTTCTCGTTCTGCTTTAGATCGCGAAGCGCCTCGTAGGCTTTGTTTTTCGCTGCCCTTGGCGGCCGTTGGGATCCACGCGTTGACACGGAGGTGGTTGATATCTCTTTCTCATCGTGCTTGGCAGCTTGAGTTTTATGACTTTCCTCACTATGTTTATCCGGAGTTGCTCGTATTTCAAGGGGAGCTTGCCTATAGGACGATGAATGAGAGGCTTTCGAAAAGGAATCTTCATCTTTGTGGAGCGTATTAGACCATCCGCGCTCGAAACGAGTTCGACTATCCGTCCGATATTCCAATGTCCTTGAGGTAACAATTCATGTTCAATTAGGAGTATCTCTCCCTCCTCTGCGAGTTGTCTGGAATTGTGTCTTTGTTCTTTGAAAAGGGATTTTTGTGAGTCTCTTATGCGAGAGAGATATTCTATGTTCCAGATATCCCAGAATTTGTCTGCGATATGTTCCGAGTATTTTAGTGCCTGTCTTGCCTGAGCCACGGTTTGTATGCAGTCGAGATCATATGTTTCGTCATTAAGTTTGTTCATCCGGGAGTTTTGAAAGGAAGGCTTGGATTGGACCCTTTGACAAGTAGTGCAGTTCTTTAGTATCCTTTGTACTGATCGCGAAAGCTGTGCCATCCAGAAACGTTGTTGGGCTAACGATAATAGGTGGTTTTTACCGCAATGGGCGTTGCGTATGTGCAGGTCAATCAGTATAAGACGCATGAGTGGAGATCGTGCCGGTATGAAAATAGGATTTCCAGTATCGAATGGCAGGTTGGCATTTTGTAACCGAGATTGGCAACGAATAATTCCTTTATCGACCCGGAATTATCACTTCTCAGAATAGTTTTCTGCAGATCTTTGATACTGAGGCTTTTATCTGTGACTTGTACGGTCATCACTTCTGCCGAGTTCATATCTTTAGCTGTTATTCATGTATTGGTTGAGAATCTTGGGATGTTGCTGATCTGAATACCTTCTCCTTTTTGCCTTCGTTCGCTTTCGTTGAGCAACCATTGCGGTCCTTTAATCCAGTCCAGGTCGGGCAATTGATAACTAGATACCCCTCCAGCGTCTGTGGGATTTCTTTCCCCGGAGACGTGAAAGAGGTGACATCTGCATCCTAGATCTGAGAGTCTATTGATAATAGTCATTATGCGATCTTTCTGATTAAATACGAAGAGTGCAAGCTTTCTTGATTTGACCCACTTAGTGCTATCAGTCTATCACTAACAATGTTTACCTCTACGATATTCATTGAGACAGCCGATATGATAGATTCGGCCAATCTGAGGGCGATCAGAATGGCAAGCAATTCTAACTTGGGAATAGATAGTATTCTTTTCTTCGACGCGAGTTTGGTTTTACCACTGATAAGACTAGATATCTCGGTAGAGTCGCTGGTCTCCATCTAGGCACAGACGGCCATTGCCTGATGGCTTGCATCGGCGAAGATCCAAAGTTTGACGTTTTCTAGAATTGTGTTAGCTGAGGACAGCTGGCATGGTATCTCTATGTGGAACTTTTCGTGACTTTCTGCCATTCATCTTTAAATTGTTCATCAACTGCGGTATTCCAGTCTGGGTAAGACTCAAATAGCTTACGTAATAGATGTTTTTGGCTGATCATATGCGGTGCGCTGAGGCCAATAGGATTATAAACTGAATGGTGCTGACGCATGAAGTCTCTCTTTGTGTGTGGTTCAAGAGTTAACGTCGTATCCAACGAAAACTTGTCGGTTACCGGTAGTCCACCCCGAGTAATTTCATGCTCTTGAAGGGAGCTTTGTCCGTTTCTAGAGTTGACAGCTGTTGAGTTACTTACGAAGGCTCTTAAATTCATTCCAATAGAGGCAAAAATTTCTTCCGATTGTTGGTAATTACCGCTACTTTATCAAATTGTCGTGAAAAGGCGGTCCAGATGAACCTGCATAGATCGCGATGTGATTGCTCGATTCGAATTTGTGTGAACGCAGCTTGAATGCCCGCTATCGAAATGTACGCTACGCTCCGAAGTTTAGTTTCAATTGAAAAGCATTACTCCACGATCATCCGACATTTCGCGTATAGCTTGTAGGCTGTCGAAGATTGAAGAAAGGGTGTAAAAATAGTTGTTAAATCGTTACATACATCATGATTCTTTGATGTGGTTCAAGATGCTAAGAGGCGCAGTTTGAGGTAAGAAACTCCCCTCTCACACGCTACAATCGAAAAGTTGCAAATCTAGTTAATTTTTATTTTTTCCCTCAAGGTCTCTGCGCGAAACGGCTCGCGGGGACACCTTGTACTGAGTGGTTGTCCGGTTGATAGGAACGCATATTGAACCCAAATTACATCATAAATACCCCAGTTCAGTTTACCATAGGTGTAGAACGCACGAGTGTTGTATAAAATTTTTAGTTTCGTGGAACGCAAAACGTTGTGTAGGGCTAGCCTACATAGTGATCCTCTCTCTCTCTCTCTCTCTCTCTCTCTCTCTCTCTCTCTCTCTCTCTCTCTCTCTCTCCCTCCCCCCGAGTCGCGTAGCGCCAAAGCCTCATATGGTTCAACGTCTTGCAGGCAGCCCCTGACCCCAGCGCACATTGGACGGCGTCATCCGCACGTCTTCTGAATCCCCAGGCACGAAGAAGACGTCTGGTTATTTTCCGCTATTTTGGTTGGGACCGTGTTCCACCCCCCCCCCCCCTCCCCGCCCCTCGACTAATTTATGCACGACGCCGATCGATAGCTCTTCTTAGCGCTTTCTTATATAGCATGATTCTTGACACTTGGAAACCCACAGTGTAGAAAGCATGTCCTTCTCATGTGAAAGGTATGATGCTCGAGATCTACCAGCAGCTGCCGAACAAACGAATGATGCAAAATTATTCAAAGTCGCTTGGTGGCAGACTGCAACGGGTACATGCGGTGGGGCATCCTGGGCCCGGATTCATCAACGATTTAACGGCCGGTAACGATGAACTTCACGTCCCGCGTACCGCGATTCGTCAACGCGCGGTGTGGTTGGTTCCCGAGGAAAGCCATTGTAACGGTTACCCGCCCAAAGATTCGGGTAAACGATGGAGCTGAAGTGCCGGTAACGATCTGCTGCTAATGTATGTATGGCCCATCGGGAACGAGTTAGACGCGCTGTCAAGTGTAGTGGGACGCATGGGTGGCATCCTTCACCGCGTAATTCGTGAATCACACGAAACAGTAAATTTTTGGCAAGGAGCTGGTTAGGTAATAGCGATTGATAGTGATTTACCGACTCCTTCGTTGTTAAATCCCGGCCCTGGACTTCTGCAGTATGAACGCTGCCGTGTTTTGATTATAGGCACTAGTATGCTCTCACCTTCTCAGATATCGTGAAGGAAACCATGGCTGCTAGAAATCAGGGATGGGGCGGAATTTCTGTTTTCTGATTTTCTGACTATTTTGAGCATTTTTCTGTTTTGTATTTTTAGGGAAAATAGCCAAAAATTGACAAAAAACAGAAAAGACAGCTGCCGTTAGAATTATGTCGTAGAAATCCAATGCAAAGAATCCAAAATGGACCGTAGAAGCATGAGTTTCACTCCAAAATAACAAATTAATATTTCTAAAGTATTTTAAATTGGAAGCCTGTGGCGTTTTTGGATGTGCCCGTGTAGCACTCATGAACTACACCGCTTTGTTTGGTTGATTAATTGCGTAGGTGCTGCTGACATAAAGCCCCTTCAAAGGGCATTTATCGGCTTTCATATTTTTTTCGATTGCAACAGTAGTTTGGACCATCTATGATTACATACATTTTATCAGGCTACAAAACTATTGTTTTGAGGGCATTTAATTATCTATTAACACATCGCTTTTCCTGGGGTAACTGTGCATAGGCTTATTCTCCACCTCCGGTTTGAAAGTTGGAAATTGTCGGTTGTTCATCCCCAGTGAACGCCTACTGCAAAGCCTTTGGCAAAATTGCTTTTCTAACTGTGAACCTTCTTCAGTTTTAGGTTGTCAAAAATTAGTAAGAGACAGAAACATTTCAGTCACCTTGATTTCGCTGATGTAGTGATACAGTAGTGATATATGAAATTTTAGACCTATCCTAACCGGGGGGGGGGGAGGGGGGAGGCACGGAATTAAAAATTATGTAACAAGCTGACACGGCACTCACAAAGCGGATTGAAGAGAACAGAATAGGACCTAAACTGGCAGGTTTCACGAAGAAAATAACAAAAAAAAGACATGCAGTTTCACCACGGTTGTAAACAGACGACGTTATTCGCCCCCTCACTATGAGGGATCCGGGTTATAACATGTCAGTCGGCGGTCAGCACACGGCATGTACCGTTGAGGTACGAGAGAATGAGAGAGATATAGAGGAGGACGGGAGGAGAAAGAGGCTTAAGATTTAGTCACTAGTTAAAGGAGATAACAGAACACTTTTACTTTAGCAAGCGATTTATTTCGGAGGAGCCTTCCTCAAGCGCACGTTCCAACCAGGTCTACAAATCTGCCCACACACGGCGCCCATCCAGCGCCTTCATAAGGGGCGGGGCGAAGAGCTGGGGCATCGTCGTCGCCGACGAGCGCTGCTCATGATCGGGGCTCTGTGGAAGTGCAACGCCATTTTATGCGGGACGTCTCGTAGGTCTCTTTGAATTTAAGAGATAGTCTTCCTAGTGTCTTGGACACTGGGAATTTCTTTCGGTGATGAAAGAGATTTTTCTAGTGCTATATGCACAGAAATTTGCGGCTCTAGGCGTAGTTATGCGAGAGACTTACGATTCTCTTTACTATAGAGAATGCGATCTGCAATAGATCGACTTGCGGCTCTAGGCGTAGGGACGCGAGAGACTTACGATTCTCTTTATTATAGAGAATGCGATCTGCAATAGATCGACTTGCGGATCTAAGCGTAGGGACGCGAGAGACTTACGATTCTCTTTATTATAGAGAATGCGATCTGCAATAGATCGACTTGTTGCTCTAGGCGTAGGGACGCGAGAGACTTACGATATGGCTTATTAGGCCGATGCACCAAATGTACCGTTGAGGTACAAGAGAGGGAGAGAGATATAGAGGAGGACGGGAGGAGAAAGAGGTTTAAGATTTAGTCACTAGTTAAAGGAGATAACAGAACACTTTTACTTTAGCAAGCGATTTTTTTTCGGAGGAGCCTTCCTCAACCGCACGTTCCAACCAGGTCTACAAATCTGCCCACACACGGCGCCCATCCAGCGCCTTCATAAGGGGCGGGGCGAAGAGCTGGGGCATCATCGTCGCCGACGATACGGCATGTTGGGGACACTTCCACTGAACCCAGAAACATAGAAACGCGCATTTGCCACTGTGTCCAGCAGGAGGAGGCTGTGAAGATGGTATATTTCTTGTTCTCTGTATTAATTACTCTTTCAGCTTCCCTCTTGCTGATTCCTCGCCTTGAACCTGGATTCATTAACAATTTACAGCAATTTAACAGAGAAAATTACAGCCGAAACCTCTGATAGCCCTCCTTGTCAATCAATAACAATAAAGTCCGACCACTGGTTCCACCTCCAGGTCCATCCTTTCTGTGGCTGGTCTCATCAACGACTTACGTAACTTTAACAGAGAATTCACAGCGGAAAACGCATAACGCGGCTTATCGCCCACCATACCGCTTGATAAGCCGCGCTATCAGGGATTTCGGGCTGCAATTTTCTCTATTAAATTGCTGCAATCGTTTATGAATCCGGCCTCTGGTCGCTCTCCGGGTCTCCTCTCCTCCCTCGTCGTGGTACACCTTAAGGCCCATGCACACTTCTGCGACACCGTGGCGCGGCAGGTGGGGCGATGGCTACATCCGCCAAATCCGGCCATCGCGGTGCGGTCGCGTTAGAGCACCGTTTTAGGCAATGGGACGGACGTCCTCGTGGATTTTGCGGCTGTCGCGCCTGCGATAGCCGCCGCGACAGCCGCAAAAGTGTGCATGCCCACTCCCTGCGGCACGTGTCGCAGTGTTGCGCCGCGGCCATCGCGGCCCTATAGGCCCATGCACACTTCTGCGACACCGCGGCGCGGCAAGAGGGGCGGCTGCCACTTCCGCGAAATCCGGCGGTCGCGGTGCGGTCGCGTTAGAGCACCGTTTTAGGCAACGGGACCGACGTCCCAGTGCATGTCGCGCCGCCAGGAATGATTTGACCATTCCAGCTTGCGGCACTCAGCGCGGCATCGCCGGCGATAGCCTCCGCGACAGCCGCAGGAGTGTGCATGCCCCCTCCCTGCGGCACGTGTCGTAGTGTCGCGCCGCGGCCGTCGCGGCCCTATGCTTTATCATGGTCGCGCCGCGCTGTCGCAGAAGTGTGCATGGGCCTTATGCTTCATCATGGCCGCGCCGCGCTGTCGCAGAAGTTTGCATAGGCCTTTACTCCTCTACTTTATAAAGCTCATGGCACTACGACGGTGAGCGGGCGCACATAGCGCAACATATGTCACATCTCATGAACCCCCACGCCCACTTTCCCTCACTGGTCCACTCGTAATGTATCTCCCTAGCTGGTGCTCCTTATTTCTCCCACTTATTTGCAACTACCTACTGGTCCCTCCTTATTGCCTCTACCCTTCTTGGTTCCTGTCGATCCCTCCCCCCCCCTCGTGTCCTCCTTAGCCCTCGCACGCTCTTGGGACAACGACGACGAGAGAACTCCAATTGCGCAACATCTGTGTCACATCTTCTAAATTCGGTCTCCCTTGCTAGACTCCTTATTGCGGCCACCCTCCTTGGTGCCACCTCCTGATCTGCTTCGGTGCTGTACGTGTCCCTCCTATTGACTGCTGTGTCCCATCCTGACCACATTAGAAGCGAACACTTATTCTGAATCCAGAAGCTAACAAACGCGAGCAGTTGCTGCTGTGTCAAGCAGGAAGAGGCTGCTCTTTTTCTTCTGCAAAAGAGTCCCACGTTGAATTCTAAAAGCGCTGCTCGTCGCATGACGCTGGAGGCACATTTTCATTACCTAGATGTTTCTAGCGCGACCTGCCTTCTTAAGCCAGAAGCTCAGAAGATCCGTCTTCCGAATCCAAAAGCTTAGAAGCGCGCGCAGTTGTCCCTGTGTTGAGCTTGAAGAGGCTGCACAGATGGAAGCTTCCTTGTTCCCCGTATGAATTATATTAGACTCCCTTCTTGCTGATTCTCTGTCCTGTAGACATTGGATCCGACAGTGATTCGGATAATTCTAAGTTTGTCATTTTTACAAAGCCGGTTAGAAAGAATATGCGAATAATAACATTTTTTGAGAAGCTCCGGATCTTGGAATGGTTCAGATAAGTGTAGCCTTACCAGAAAAGATTTTCAGATAATCCAAATAACTGTTTTGCCTTCGGATTTCACATCGGATATCCGAATCGGACAGTATATCAGTTTTCCTATCAAACATTAGTTATTTGAATTTTCTGAAAATTCATCTACTGAAAATGGCCCCTATCCGGATCGCCCTAGGATCCAAGCTTTTCAAAAATGCCATTATTCGCACAATCCCTTAAACTAGGGTTTGGAAAAGATGAGGAATCCGAATTATCCGAATCGGCGTCAGATCCTATGTCTGCGGTCCTGGTCCCGCTTCCAGGTTCCTTCTTCCTGTCGATCCCTTCCTCCCCCCCCACTCATGGTCCTCGTTACAAATCTACCCCAATTAAGCAGCCCTCGCACGCTCTTGGCACGACGACGACGAGCGAACGCCAATCGCAACATCGGTGTCACATCTTCTAAATCCGGTCTCCCTTACTGGTTTCCTCGTAACGAATACCCTTGTTGGTTCTCTTTACTGCCCTCCCCCCCCCCTTATTGGTAGCTCCCTACTGGTCCCTCCTTATTACCCAAACCATTATTGATGCGATGCCTCCTCCAGGTTGCTCCTTCCTTGTCGCTGACGAAGTTCCCCTTCTACTCTTACCCCTTTATTGGTCCAACTATGCTCATAGCACGAAATCGGCGGCACGGCTTCTGAATCTGGGTGCTCAGAAACGCAAGTAGGTGCCGTTGGGTTAAGCTGTAAAAGGCTGCACTTCCCTTGCTGTAGCAACATCCCACGTTCAATAGCAAATCTTGCCCGCGCTGTAGATGATGAGGCGTATCTCGCTCAGGTTAGATCACTCGATGGCTGGCGCTGTGGATGATGTGGGGTATTTCACTTAGGTTAGATCATTCGACCGCTCCCTTTGTGAATGATGCGGCGTATCTCTATTTGGTTAGATCAATCGACGGACAAACTCTTTCATATATAGGTGGTGATATAGGCTGACCTATGACCTACATTTACCACTACTGTCGTCATATTCCGTTACCGTGACGGAGAAAATCGTTCTCGATTGCAAGCAAGTTTTACTGCTTCTGCTTTACGAGTCCAAAAAGAGTCGCTGTGGATAACATATGCGGAACAATGGGTTCTACCACTGTCTCCTAAGATGCAGCAACAGTGTGGTTCCGGAAGTTCAAGAACGGAGACTTTTGCTTGGAGGACCAACCACGGTCGGGAAGGCCAGTTGCAGTGAAGGAGGAGCGCCTTCTGGAGCTGGTTCAGAAGGATCCACGGCGTTGTACCGTGAACTGGCAGAGAAACTCGAGCACAGTCACACCATAGCTCAATACCTGCGTGGCCTTGGAAAGACATGTAGATATGGTGAATGGTACCTCATTAATTAAGTGGCCACCGGCCACAGGTGCCCCATCATGCGTGCATGAGCTATTTGACTTTACGACGGAATTTTTCTCGGCTCGAAAACTACTGACGACAAAAAGTGGGTAGTCGACGTTAACCACACGCGAAAGCGTCAGTGGCTCAGTCGCGGCGATGCAGGAATTCTCACGCCAAGACAGGAAGTTCACCCAAAGAAGGTGATGCTCAGTGCCTGGTGGAATCGCAAAGGAGCCATTCACTGAGAGCTGCTACGTGCAAACACTACTGTCACTAGCGATGTCTACCGCTGGCAGTTGGGTCGCGTTGAAGCAGCCATTCGTGAGAAACAAGACAAGATCTTCTCCCTTCATGACAATGAGCGTTCACGGGGGCTCAGTAAAAACTCGGACCCAGAAAAAACTTTCGGATGGCATGTTCTGGCCCACCCACCGTATTCATCAAACTGTGTTCCACCGGACTACCTTTTGTGTCTTCCATTGCCGAACCATTTGCACGAGAAACAATTTGACGACAGGGAGCAACATGAAAAGTGCTTCGCTGAGTTTTTTTTAAATCAAAACCTCAAGAACTCTACAGAAGCCGGATCTACAAATTATCTGAGATGGCAGTGTATTGTAGATAATAATGGTGCATATGTTTTTCAAGATGTTGACAATGATTTTTTCACGGTTCATTTCGGCTTACGTTTCGGCGCCTTTCCGGTCGATATGATCGTTAGTCGTCACGTTAGAAAGCGGAACACATTAAAGGATAAAGGATAAAGGACGGCGTTACTCAATCCCTTCTGGGATGCGCCAGCGCATTCTACTTCTACGGGATGTCGTGGAGGCCACATGAATGCGTATTTGGCCATACAATGACTTGCGGTGGCCAGCCGATGAACAAGTCAGCGCTTTTATCCTCCCCAGACAAGTCTGGTACCAATTCACCGACCCCGGAGGGATAGAAGGCTTGGTTGGCCTGGGCGGGAAATCCGAACCAGGAACCTGGTATCGGGTGCACGCGACAGTCGCGCCTCCTCCGACTGCGCTACACGCGCCCCTGTTCCGAAAGCGGAACACATTAGAAAAAAAAACTCAAGCGACGGGGTACTTTCCTTACAACCTAATAATGATACGATGGAGAGAGTATTCGCTTGGTTCTCATTTTATAGTGTCTGCGCAATCAAAAAAAGCACATTCATCCAAAAGTTGTTGTATTCGCGGCCCGTTCAGGTACAATCTCGTGTTGTCCTGTGAAATATCGAGCCAGTACATAATATCTTTTGTATGCTAAGGAGTAACAACGTGATGTAAAGAGCAAGGTGAGCTGGCCTAAAAACCTTCACCTATGCGGAAACTAGGTCACTTACTAGGAAAGGTGTTCTCGAAAAACGAGACGAACTAGGAATGTACACTCTGGCGCAGCCAATAGTACTCAACGAATCTCCGCGCAGGTTAAGAGCATGTTGCGAGAGTGTGTCTACGAACAACTCAAGCAAAGAAGTTGGAAAATGCAAGCAGGGATCAATGAAACTGCATCGTAGTTGGTACTATAAAAGGCCGGTTTCTTGCTTGTGGGACCACTAATCTAGCAAATCATCTGCTTAGTGATTACAGCTGCATTTTTTATCAAAGAGCCCTTAACCGCAACATCACATTATGAACGTGATGGGTAAAACTCACCATTTATGAGATATTCTTTATTGCTCCTTTCTTTTCTAGTCCAACTTTTGAAGAACAAAAGCATTCATGTTTCACAGAAACGCTCGTATTCTTCTTCTTCTTCTTCTTCTTCTTCAACGTTTGTCCCACTTCGTCGAGGGGTCCGCTCTTCTGGTGTTACGACGCCACCTTTCCCGATCCTGCGCTTGATCAGGGTGGACACCAGATATTTTCATGTCCGTGTGTAACGTATCGGACCAACGCTGCTTCGAGCGTCCTCTAGTCCGCTTTTCAGATACTTCCAACTCAAGGACTATCTTGCGGACGCTGTCTTCTTTCCCACGTACAACGTGGCCGCACCATCGCAAGCTAGCTTCGCGCATCTTGTCCGCTATCGGCGCGACACCGAACTTCTGCCGAATAGCATCATTTCGAATTCGGTCCATGCGGGTGACTCCAGCCGTCCAGCGCAGCATTTTCGTCTCCATGACGCTGAGGCGCGTTTCAACTTCCTTAGCCGCAGGCCAACACTCAGCGCCGTACATCGCTACTGGCCGGACGACTGCTCTGTAGATCTTCGACTTAAAGCGCTCTGGTATCTTCTTGTCGCAGAGCACGCCAGTCAACGAGCGCCACTTGGACCAAGCTGCACTCACGCGTGAGTTCATCTCAACCATTAGACCGCCGTCAGACGCTATTTCTGATCCCAGGTATTTAAACACCAAAGTGCGTGCAAGTTCAGTGCCGTTAATCTCAATGGAGCCGCACTCGTTCACGTCAGTCGTTAGGTACTCGGTCTTCTTGACGTTCAATTTGAGTCCGAACCTCGCCAGACGGTCGCACCAAGCTTGCACCTGCCGCTCGAGATCGTCTTTCTCTTCGCAAGCGAGCATCACGTCATCAGCATAAAGTAGCGTCCATGGAACAGGCTGCTGAAGATCTCGCGTAATGGCATCCATGACGACAACAAAGAGGAGTGGAGAAAGCGCAGAACCCTGGTGCACCCCAACAGAGATGGGGTTCCAGCTGCAGGGTGCAGTCTACTCTTTGGGCAAGAGTAGAGCATCCGCACCCACTCTATTAGTTCCTCAGGTACGTTTTGTCGTCGCAAGGCGTACCATATAAGCTCACGCGGTACGCGGTCGAAGGCCTTCTCCAAGTCGAGAAAGGCCATATGCCCGGCTTCTGTCTCTCACGATGCTTCTCCACTAGGAGGCGGGCGGCGTGTATAGCATCAATGGTCCCACAATCAGACACAAAGCCGCACTGATTGTCGGAGAGCTTGACGATTTCACGAATTCGTCGATCGAGGATTCGCTTGAAGATCTTCATGCTGTGCGAAAGCAAGCAAATCGGACGGTAATTGAAGCAGTCCGCAGGACTACCCTTCTTCTTCCAAATCGGGATCGTCGTACTGTTGCGCCAACACTCCGGTACTTTCTTCTCCTTTACTACCAGCCAACCACTCAGCAGGATACCAGAGCTTCGACTTCCAAACATCGACTGCCAGATCATCCGGCCCTGTCGGCTTTCCGGGCATCTTGTGAACGGGACCGTGAACAGAAACCACAGAAGGGATGGCCGGATGAGGAAATTCCATGGTGGAAATTTCCTCAAAGTGGTCACGCCATCGCTTCAGCGCCTTTTTGCGGTCTGTCAGAAGATGGTCGCTCTCATCATTGTTGCCAACGAACTTTTCAATATCCTCGGTTTGGCGATGGCGGGTCTTTGAGAATCCGTACAAATACCGCTCACCATCGCGTGACTCGCGCTTTTGGTAGACATCACCATAATGAGTGGCCATCGCAACAGCCATGACTTTCTTTGCAGCCTTCTTCGCCTTCTGATACTCCTGCCAGTTATCGGCTGTTCTGTCGCCGAGAAACACATGATACAGCGATTTCTTCTCTCGAACCTTCGCTTTCACATCGTCTGTCCACAGCCATGTCTGCTTGTCGACTTTGCGTCGTCCAGGCTTCCTAGTGCCGAGTTCCAATCTTGCGGCTTGGCGTATCGCGTCGGTTGCTCTCTTCCAAGTTTCATCGACAGTCGTGACTGTCGGCAACCGTACACGAGAAATCACAGCTGCTTCCTTCTCTTTCATTCCACCACTTGATTCTAGCTGCACCGCATCGCTCGATCGCATCGGAGGGGCGATCTTTAGGGTGCAGATCAGTGGTCGATGCTGCGGGGTGACCGTCTCATACGGCACGATCTTCGCGTCTGTGACAATGCTCCGGTCACGATCCTTCACAAGCACAAAGTCTATCTGAGACATGGAGCTCGCACTATAATATGAGATAAGATGGGAGTCGCGTTTTCGGAATACGGTGTTCACAATGGTGAGGCTATGCGATTCCGCATACTCAAGAATACGCTCACCATCGGGGTTACGAGACCCGTATCCGAAACCACCATGACAGCTGTACCCGTCCTTCGCAGCACCTACGTGTCCATTAAGGTCACCAGCGACTATGACGGCATCTTTCGACGGTACCTTCGCTGTCTTCTCATCAAGCAAGTTCCAAAGCTCATCCTTGGCCCGATCGGAGCAGCCACTTTGCGGTGCATACGCAGAGAAGAAGTGGTAGGGTCGCTCCTTAGCAGCGACAACGATTTTCATCAATCGATCGTCAAAGCGCTCGACGCTTACAATCGAGTCACGAAATAGTTCGGAGGCGATTCCGAAACCACTGGTGGTCCTGGGACTTCCACATAGAACGCCTTGAAGCCACGTCCTGTGTCCCTCGACTTGCTGCAGGACCACCTCGTCTCTTGCACCGCACAGAGATCAACTCTTCTACGCTCCAGTGCTTCAACCAACTCGCACGAGCTGCCCGTCAACTTACCCACATTCAGCGTTGCCGCGCGGGTCCTGCTTACGTTACGGGACTTTCGGACTAGCTCAGTTGCCCCCCGATGCCGTCCTTGCATCAGGGACCCTCGCATACTTTCCACACTCGCCGGGTTCTGCGAGTGCGCGTCGGCTCCGCGGACGCCGTAGCACTATCTCGAGAAGCTTGAACTGTCCTACACCATGCGATGTGACATGGGTCTTCGTAGGCTGGCCTGTCACAAAGGCCTGTTGCCTGCATTCGAATGTCCGTGATTAGCTTAGCTCGCAGAGCGAGCAGTTTCTAGTGGCACCACGTGGAGGAACGGACATCGCCACCAGAAACGCTTGTATTATTGCGATTATTGATTTAATGGCTAGGAGGTCAGCTAGGAAAGGGAGCTGATGACTAATGTTGCATACTTCAAATGTCGAGATTTCTAGGATATGGGAGTCAAGATTTACAATTTGCTGATTGCATTGAATTTTGAATGTACTAGAAATTTTTATAAACGCTTTATGTCACCACATTCATAGTTATACAGAAGCATTTGCTACTTGGAAATGGATCTTCGGATAGAATAATAAGCTCGTATGATGACTTCGAAATTTTCTGTTATCTGGTTTCTGTTTTTTGACGAAAGCGATTTTCTGTACTCTGTTTTCTGGGAAAACTTTCAAAATTTTCGCCCATAAATTCTGGCAACGTCGCCTGCTCGACTGTTTGCTGTTTCATTCTTCGTTTGGAAACCTCCAGAACCAGGGACATTTTCCAGACAAATGCTGTGGTCAAACGCTGGATTTCAAAATCTATCTCAGCCGTTTCTGCGCTACAGCAACATTTGCGAAAGTAAATTTACGCAACAGGTGCTATCAATCTGTTTCGATGCTGCAACTGCAGGTCTTTCCTGCAACCAAAAATGTTCTTCCTCAAAAAAAAGCATATCGTTGTACCCGCTGGCGACGCGTTCCTAACAGTAGTTGAATAAGCTATAGCCTCTTAGTTTACCAGCTCTTGCTACGGCATGTTTTCCTTGAGCAACTGCAACTATTGTCCATTACGTAGCGTTTTTTATAAACTAATGCTGCCCCTACAATCAATGGAAGCGTTATTCACCGTTCCGTCATTGCTCATGCTCAGCCTCTTTCAATCCTTTCTCAGTTTACGACCAACGTTCGCTCTGTACAAAGGTAAGTCAGAGTCACGGAAGCAGTAGTCAGCCTGCTCCGTTGAAAAAAGAATTTTGGGTATCCTTGAATTGTTCTTCGATATATGCTCTATGTTAGAGATTTCAAAACCCTTGGAATGATTCACAGCCATTGAATAAACGTAAATCGTTACCTCATTTTAACGATGTAGAAGCTAGGGCAATCTTGAGGTAAATGGAAGCCAGACTAGGTCAAAACGGATACGTAACTCACACAAACACATAGATATGGAACCAAAACTTCAATATTCCCTTAGCAAATGATGTAGCAAATAAACTTCCAAGGTGTGAAGCAAAGGGCCCGTGGTGCCGTGGGGTTGCCGGGAAACATGTTAACGCAGCAAACCACGGCACCATGGAGCCGGTACTTATGAAGCACTCGTCCTCGGGTGCCGTGGGTTGCCACGTTTCCGCTGCCGTTGCCGCGTTAACGCGTTTCCCTGCTGTCCCACGTCACCACGGGCCCTCTGCTTCATAAGTACCACTTCCAATGTGTCTTTATCTCTATCTTATCGTCTTTTATAGATTCCGATAAAAGCAATACTGGAACACCGAAGAGGTGACGAAATGAAGGGTGTCTTCACGCAGGCGGCGGCTCAGAACGTCTGCCGATGTGAGGACACACTTCTGCAGTCCTATCCTTAGGCCTGAGTTACACTTCCACGGGAGCATCCGCGTAAGGGCGGATGCGCGCTCAGATCCTTCACCTGGTCAATCGCCGCGCCCGGCCATGTTAATGACGCGCCTTTGCCGCAGTGGCAGACGGCGCAGTGGGTGTCGCGGTTGTCAGCTGTCACGCCGTCGCTCCTGCGACGCATCGCAGAGGGGTGTTAAGACCCCTCCAGACCTCTACGACGTTGCCGCTGCCCTATCCTTCATGGTAGGGCAGAGACGCAGAGCTCGCCGCCAGCGGCGAGCCCAGCGACGCCGTCCAGCGACGCTGATGGAGCGGCACCGCCGAAAATGATTCGAATAACTCGAGACGGCGCCGCTCCAGCGGCGCCGGGAGAGTCTGTTTGCGCTCTTCCCTTTTGCGGCGGGGATCCAGAGCGGAAACGGGCGCGTCATCAGTTGGTCCCGTCTAGAAAGACTACAGTTCCTCGCCGTCGCCGCTGAGCGGCGTGACTCATTGATTTCGCCGTCCACCGCCCGCCGCTGGCCGCAGAAGTCTGCGGGGGCCTTTATAACTCAGATCGGATCGCGACGGGATCGCGACGTACGCCCGCCGCCGTGCATGCACAGCAACGAGCAACGGCCGTCGTGCACTACTTTTGCACTTGTTTCGACCACGCGGGCGAGGCATCGCCGTTCACTGTGCAATGTCGCGTCGCTGCGGTGGACAGGAGTGTACCGCCTTAGAAAAACGCAGCGGAGGATACCAGTGGAACAGCCGTACAACAAAATTGAAAAATCGCTGGGCTAGAAGCAACGGTGGAAAGCAGGATGTCAGAGCGATTCCAGTTGATCAATAGCCTTCAGCGCATGAGCTGAAGCTTTTTTTCTGGGTTCCCGAAAAAAAGGAACCGAGCACTCTATCGAAGGAAATCCGCCCTCTCTCAATAGATGTGACTTCACAGAGGAAATGCACAACACGACGAATCCCTGTGTAAGGGTGAACGGCGCTGATTCGAAATCGCGTGCGCGGTTGCGGAGCGCACTGACTTCGCGCAAGCAGTCGGACACGTCATCGTCTGCCGCCGCCGGAGTAAGGTGAGTTTTCCGTGCTGTTTTTCGAAGCGTTTTTCGTGTGCTCTCCAAATTGGAGTGTTTATGATGTCATTTGTTTGTTGTGCTTGTTTCCTCACATCTTCCTTTTTGATTTTGCTTGAACGACGGATACTTGAAAAGTTTTTTTTGAAGTTTGGAGTGCTTTGAAGAAGATTGAGTTGAAGAGGGGACGTTTTTGAGATGGCATTCGCTTTCAGCGCGAACTGGTTCCCTAATTTCTTTGTCTTCTTCTGAGTGTTAATGCGCATGTATTCTGGTCTGCTGTGCTTGTGGTCGATCGGCATTTGGTGCTATCAAGGGCGCCTGCTGTGGCACTGACTTCGCTTTCACTGTGAATTCTGCAGTGATTGAGAGTTTTGAGATTACTTTTGCGTTGACGTTTTTGTTGCTTGAAACGTTAGGGGTTTCGTTCGACCCTCGGGAAATGTGTCTCTGAACTTTTCCAGCTACCGGACTAGATCCCCACAGTGGCGAGCGAGAAACTGATTTCAGCTCGTTGGGTTCAAACTGTAAACCAATTCAGCAAACACAAAGGTACTTCTTGTATTCACTAGGTTTACTATGTTTATAATTGGCTTTGAGTGGCTAACGAGTTTTCGGAAGATGCAGGTCGAAAAGCATTTTCCGACGAAGCGGTTCGGGAAACATTTTCTGAAGATGCGGTTCGTCGTCGTCGTCTCCTCTCGAGCAGGACAGTTTGCGTGGGTTGTTTTCTAAAGTTACAACACGCATTAGTCTTCATTGTTGCTAACGCTACTGCTCCCAGGCATCCGTCCGCTACATGCGATTTAAAAAAAGGAATGATAAAATAAGACAATAAAATACAAATTATGTAATCTAAAATATAAAATGATAGTAAAAACAGAAATTAGAAGAAAAGGCAATCTAATGAAAAGTAATAACCATGAATAACCATTGAAAAATAAGAATAAAAATGAAAAATAATTAAATGAACTAGAATGAATAGCGGCAATGGCAAATAATTCTATTACAATCTATTCTTATTGATGATTGCTATTTTTTATCACTGCTGACATCAGCCGTGATGGTTATTACTATATTTGTGCTTTTCTAAAATTTTTTGAATGAACGAGTAATTGAACAACCTCATTTTTTCGGTTATTCGAATTTCCGATTAATCGAATAACCCCATTATTGAAAACTCGAATTTCCGAATAATCAATTATTCGAATAAATTGAATAATCGAATAAGCATTACACATAATAAGAATGGTGAGATTTTTGCTTTAGCCGTCCAAGGTGTGTCGGGATTCAGTAGACATGAAGAAAACGTAATCCAACGTTGGTGGGGTTCAGCAGACATGCCGACGACGTCGTCCAAAGTTGGTCGGAATTCAGCCGACGTGCCGAAGACATCGTCCAACGTGCTTGGCGGAGAAGAGTAAGGGAGACCAGCAAAAGAGGAATCACTAACCGCGGAATGCCTTCAGCTTCCCACGGAACTTTCGACGTATGCCTATGTTTGTGGAAGAGATCGAAACGCTGATTACAAATATGTAGACCAAATTTGCCAAATAGTTTTCATAAGCAAGTTCTAGTTAACCAAAGTCTGCCGACTATGTGCTGCGTGCGTTGATGCAGAGTGGATGCAGTGTTGCCTAATCAGCATAGCCGTTAGCGGCCTGGCTACTTTCGGAGGCGGTGCAGTGGTAGAGTTCTCGCCTCGCAGAAATGTGGTAGTGGCTTGCTTCGATTCTCGAATACGCCAGTGCTATTGTCAGTGAGACCCTTTATCCCCATTTCCAACACATTTTTGAACAAAAGCATGGCAACAAATGTCGTTTACGTTCATCGAGCTCCTTGTTAGTGGGAGGTGAGGTTGATTTCACGGTTGAGCAAGCCAAAAACTGTATTCACTCGGCGCGCGGGAAAAATACGCGCTGTCCAACGCGGCAGTCGCGCAAATATCACGCGTGTCGTGAAAGGGCTAACCTGCCATAAGAAACCGGAAATTCAGAAACCGATGTCAGATTCTTGATCAGCAACCCAATCCGTAGAATATTAGGTTGTGCGGAAACTTTTCAACGTTTTGAGTGTTGTCTTTTGAACTACCTTAGCTTTCTCACATATTATCTGATTTAGTCGAAATAAGCACCGTTCGAACCAGCACACGCCACCAGACGACTTACTCTATCAGCGAAAAAGTTAGTAGGCTGTCGGGATTCGACAAAATCCACGAAAGCTGATTTGCCTTGGTTTTGATTGGTGAAGATTTTACCAGCGAGAAGTTCTGAATGCATTTGCAAAGGTGGTAGTCGTTTGGTGAGAGGTCTGGAGAATATGACGGGTGAGGCAAAACTTCGACCCTTAATTCATTCAGTTTTTTAATAGTGATCTGTGAAACGTATGGACGGGCGTTATCGTGCGAAAGAATTTGGTTTCTTCTGTTGACCAATGCTGGCTGAAGTTGACGCAACTTTCGGTGCATTTCGTCGATTTTTTTACAGTAGGACTCTGCTGTGATCGTTTGGCGTGGTGCTAAAAAGTTGTGATGGATCACCCTAGCCGCCGATCACCACACAGTGACCATTACCTTTTTTGGTAGAGGTTTGCCTTCGGAGGATGCCTAGGAGGTGCCTAGGCATCCAACCACTCTCCAGAATGTTTCCTGTTATCATGCGGAATCCACTTTTCATAACAAGGGAAGATTCGATCCAAAAACGGGTCAGTTTTGTTGCACAAAAGTAGAGAAGAACAAATATCGAAACATGACAATTTCTGCCGCTCACTCAAATTGTGGAGCACCCGCTTTTCGAGCTGTTTCACCTTCCGAAGGCGTTTCAAAACATCCGCAACAGAAGTTTTACTGATGTTCAGCTATTTTGCAATCCCGCGAACTGTTTGGGATGGTTCAGCTTCCGTCAGTTCCTTCAACTCATCTTCCAAGATTGCTCTAGGTTGACCTCTACGAGGGTAACCATCGAGGCTGAAGTCTCCTGTCCGAAATTTGCTACGAAGGGATTTGCCACGTTCGAGGATCGCTAGGCGCAATCAACCGCTCGGCGGCGGTGCAGCGGATATATTATGGCAAAAAGTCAATGACTTAGTCCTTCAACGACAGCAAAAGCGTTTTGTTTCCATGGATAAAGTGAAGAACGCTTCTTTTTTTAAGAGCGACTTCGTGATTCATAAACTGAAAAAGCTTATATGTTAATTAAATGTTAAAGCAAGGTATCGTTCATTTTGCCTAAAAACTAATCTGTAGTTGACCTCACAAAAGTACTCTCTGTTTAAGAAAGTTTTCCAATTTGTAATTAAACGTCCCAGGTGAAGACTGAGAATCAATGCTGGAAGTTCATTCCAGGTTTCAATAACACGAGTCAAAAAGGACTCTCGAAACATTTTTGAGTGCGGTCTTTGCGGTTGAATTCTATGATTGTGCCCTATCGTAATCCCACTGAATGAGGAAAAGGTGAAGAGTTCATTTTTATCAATATCCCAGTAATCATTAAATATTCTAAAAACAAGGTTCTGGTCGTAGATTATTCGTTTTAGTGATAACGATGTGGTACCGAGACGAGCCAGTCTTTCAGGGTAAGAAACTTCGAATAGACCGTTTCTAATGAACACTTGCTTTGTAAATCTTTTTTGTACACCTTCTATTAGACTTATACTACTTTGTTTTAATGGTGACCATGCAGGTGTACAGTATTCTAAAAGCGGCCTTACAGAAATAGAAAAAAGTTCATATAACGTTGCCATACTGCGAGTTTGAAAAGCTCGTGATATCCAGTTTGATTTAGCATGAACTGTAGCAACAGTCTTCTCAATATATTCATCAAAAAGTTTGTTGGTCGGAGTATACAATTCCTAAGTCACGAACAGAGTTTGAAGTACGCAGTTTGTAACCAGCTAGATGGAAGAAGCAGTTTTTGGGATGATGACGCACAATAAGCATGACAGTAGTTTTATCGAGTGAGATATCTAGTAGCCATTTCGAACACCATGTTGTTAGAGAGTTTAGCCCTTCTTGAAGAGTTTTGTAACTGTTTATAGAATACAGTTTCGTATCATCTTCATAAATAGTACTGTAAACACAAGAAGGTAAGCTGTTGGCATATCATTAAGGTATATCAGAAACATTAACGGTCCAAGGCAAGTTCCTTGTGGAACACCACTAGGCGTTTCATAACACTCAGAAAAAGCACCATTAACCATATCCTGTTGGCTTCGTTTGTGCAAAAAAGAATGCAGAAAACTTAGAAGGCAGCCTTCAATCCCGTACGCTTCAAGTTTTCTGCATAAAAGATCAGGAGGAGTTGAGTCAAATGCTTTAGTGTAATCGATCTAGCATGCACTAACGTATTCATGCGAATCACTTTTGCCATTTTGGGATTGAGTTTATAAGAGCCGTAAGAGTGGACCTTCTTTGAAGGAAACTGTGTGATTAACTGTTCAAATGATAAATAGTTGTAAAGTTGCTTGCAAACTATTCGCTCCATAACTTTGCTAGTTGAGCATGTAAGACATATAGGTCTGTAATTTTCTACATTAGATTTGTCTCCCTTCTTAAAAACAGGTTTAACGAAACTGGTTCGCAAAATTGACGGTACTTCACCACGGAGGAGAAACCTATTGAATGAAAGATTGAGAATTGGGGTTAACCCCATTGCTGCTTTATTAAGAAAAATGTAAGGAATATTGTCGGGTGAAGAGGAGTTGCTGACTGGAAGCTTTTTTAACGTCATGTAGATGTTATCACTGCTGATGTCAACAAAGTCTAGCCTAGAAGGAGTAAATGATTTACAAGACGTTTCATTGTTGTCATGTCTTTTATAGACCGTTTTGAAAAATGAGGCAAATGTTTTTGCTTTTTCTTTCTCAGATTTACATAGCTCACCAGTAGAATTCAAAATAGTCCCAATACCCTTAGGCAGGTTAAGTTTTTATTAACGAATTTATAAAACATAATATTGTTTCGACTGCATGCTATTTTATCTTCATATTGCAAGCTAAGTTTTGCTAATTCAGGTTTAAGCTTCCTCGCGTATCGTTAATACTTGTGTACGCCTACTTCGAGCCGCGCATGGTGTAGTCTGGAAACTTTCGCCTGAAGCTTGCGAATTTTGTTTTTAAAAATTTTGGATAATGATTTAGAATTGTATCGCTCATTGGTATAACAGGGACATATTGTTCTATTAGCATATTGCATTGTTGCAAGTAGACTTAATAACATTCGTCTGAAGTCTTACAGTTTTTTTTAGCAAGTCTCTCCACTTCACACAAATAAGATGATTATAAATAGTAGTGTAATCCGCATTCTTATAATCACGATAAACGGTTCTGGTGTTAAGCTTCGCATGGCACGAAGCTAATGTAAGGGAAATTGTTCTGTGGTCTGAGGTTGATAAAGGAATAAGGACCTTAAGGTCTTGAACAATATTAGCATTGTTTGTTAAAACCAGATCCAAAATATTGAGGTCACGAGTCGATCCAGCAACGAGCTGGTCTAGTGAGTTTCCAACACAGAATTGATGAAATTCACGTGCAGATCCATGAAGCGAGTTTGAAGTAGTAGTTTTCCATTTGATAGTGGGAAAATTAAAATCTCCTAAGACTATAGAATTAGCATTTTCTTTCAAGAAAACTGAAATGTTGATAAGCGCATTACGGAATGACGATCTATCACAATTGGACTACGATATACTAATGTAATATAAGTTGGGTTAGGTGAAGTATGAAAGCCAACAGTTAAACATTGACAATATACAGAAAATTCTTGGATGAAATGAAGTGATGCGAAATATCACGATGAACCATCGCTAACACTCCACCGCCTGTCACAATACCACACCTATCACATCGATAAATTTCATAGTTCGGTTGTGGAGAAAGAGCTGCTTCAACTCCAGAGTCTGGTTTGAGCCATGTTTCTGTAATAAAAATTGCGGACGGATTGTTGTCTGAAATGAAGTAGTGATGATCGGGAATTTTATTGTATTGATCAAGCATTAAATAAAAAACATTATTCAAAGAGGTAGATCGTAATTCTATACTCCTTTGGTTCGAGGGTGAAACGGGTGGGCGGTTCTCGCTGATATTCGAATTTGATAAGTACTTGGCACTGTTTGTAACACCATTTTCCTATAGAGGTCTAGTAGAGTCGGTTACCCGTTGAGACAAGTTAGAACTCTTTGAAGTCCTGTTGAAATCAGAAGAATGTGAGTTTAGTGGCGCTACCAAACTATGTGGTAAGTCACGCGGAGCCATAAGTTTAATTATGTCAAAATCACGGACAAAATACAAAAGCTTTCCGGCTTGCGCATTCAGTTGACCTGCCTCTTTGCGTAGTGCTCTATCTAACTGAAGCTGCTCTTCAGTGTAGTCCCTACGTGCAAAGGAGTGTACATATTTTTGAGTTAGGCTCTATCGACCGCTACGCATATGTGTAAGTAGGGAGTCCCGAAGTGTTTGGTTAGGTAAGGTTATTTTTATTATACGGCCACGAACATCTGGTTTTCGAGGGGTTTTCCTACGGGGTAACGACGTGAAGTGATTTGCCCTCTTTCAAATTCACTCCTCAATTCATCGTCTCCTGAAGTGTATATAGCTTCTTTTAGGATTTCATCTTCGAACCGTCTAGTTGCTTCCTCGTTTGCTTGTCCATCAATGCGTATCCATGCAATTATCCTCGATAATTCTTCAATTTTTTGATTGTCGTTTTTGATTTTCACCATGCTTGAATAAAGTAGGCTTTTCTGCGACGATGCTGAATGATGTGAGTTATTCACTTCTTTCTCTATTTCGGATAGCCGTTCAATTATCAATTTTTGCGTTTCTTTAATGCTCTGAATTTCTCCAAGAAACCGTTCAAGCGTATCCGAAATAGTTCGCTGCATCTGGCATGAATGAATGAATAGTTATCAAAATGGTCGATTAACATACTTGCGCATAGAGGCATTGCCTCCTTCACTTCATTTCCATTGATTTTCTTGATCATTGATTGCTTTGCCATTGTTGCGAACGACATCAGTTGAACAGGGCGACCGCACAGTAGTACGTGACCGAGCAGAATGCAATGCATACCTCAATAAGCCCTTCCAGAACAGAAATATAAAACAACGCTAAAACATAAATTATTTATTAAGATAGAGCGAAAACTTCTGCACAGAAATTAGCATTAATGGACAATGCAAGTTGAATTTTTTCTTAATAATAGACGAATGAGAATTAGTAGCGCAAAACGCTGAGAACTTCCCGGACAATAGCCAATTGGTAAGTATAGCTAACGATGCAACACCTTTCTTCAGCAATGATGGGGAATGCAAAAAACATGTACTTTATAGCGAGTGAAAGTTTTGATCGAGAGATCAGTATCGATCGATATTGTTGATTGTAAATGGCGTGAAAGTGACGTTTCCTTGTTTGTGTGTCGGTGGCATTTAGGCAGTCCGTCCCAGACGTAGCGATCCCGTGTGAAGAAATTTTCTGTTCAACGCAGTGTTAAGAGATTGGTGCAAAAGAAATGCAGGTCTTCTGTCTTACTGGTTTCAACACTATTTTTTAATTAACTAAGACATTTCATAAGTATTATACACTGTGCGAAGGCGCATTATATGCGCTTTCTATGTATGTATATGGAATTTAGTTCAAATCGCTTATTTAAAAAATAAGTTGGCTTTTATTTTCAGATGCCTAAACGCGATTTTCGTCAAATTTACTTCTACGAGCCGCTTGAGACATACTGCGAACGTTGTTTTATTCGAACTTCAAATTAAGACAATCCGCAGCCGAGACAGCTCGACAAATTAATCAAGTGCGGGGCCTAACAGTGCTGGAGAAGGAATTGTGCGTCAGTGGTTCAGTAAATTTCGGACCGGAGATTTCAGCCTCGAAGATGACCCCCGTAGCGGTCGACCTGGAGTAATCCTGATCGACGAGTTGAAGGAATTGTTAGAAGCTGAACCACCCCAAGCAGTTCACGGGATCGCGAAAGAGATAGACGTCGGTGAAACTTCTGTTGCGTATGCTTCGAAACGCCTTGGGAAGGTGAAAAAGCACGAAAGGCGGTGCTCTACAAGTTGAGTGAGCGGCAAAAATTGTCGCGTTTTGAGATTTGTTCTTCTCCACTTTCCCGCAACAAAACTGTCCCGTTTTCGGATCGAATCATCACTTGTGATAAATGTGGATTCTGTATGATAACAGTAAACGTTCCGGACGGTGGTTGGACTCCGACCAATCCCCCGCATTTTCCAAAGGAGAACCTCTACCAGAAAAGGTAATGATCACTGTGTGGTGTTCGGTGGCTGGTGTGATCCCTTACAACTTTTGGCACCAGGCCAAACGATTACAGCAGAGTCCTATTGTAAGTAAATCGACGAAATGCACAAAAGTTGTGTCAACTTCAGCCACCATTGGTTAACAGAAGAGACCCGATTCTTTCGCACGCTAACGCCCGCCCACACATTTCACAAATCACTATTCGAAAATTGAACGAATCAAGGGTTGAAGTTCTGCCGTATTTTGCAGACCTCTCACCAACCGACTATCGCCTTTTCAACCACTTTCAGAACTTTCCTGCTGGTGAACCCTTCACCAATGAGGACCAAGCCAAAACAGCTTTCGTAGACTTTATCGATTCTCGACCACCTCAATTTTTCGCTGATGGACTAAGTCGACCACTGACACCTTGACAAATGTGTGCTGATTCGAACGGTGCTTAATTCGACTAAATCCGATATGATTTGAGAAAGTTGTGGTAGTTCACTCAAAACGCTGAGAGCATACTGGGCACCCAATACATACATAGAACGCGCATATAATAACCTTTCCAACAATGCCTTATGAAATGGTCTTAGTTTATTTTTAAAAAATAGTGTTGAAACCAAGAGAACAGAAAAAACTGTATTACTTTTGCATCAAATGGCTGAATGGCTTCATGCCGCGAAACTACTCACCTGATCTTGAAGAAGGATGAGCAAGGTTGGAACATAATAAGGTCCTCAAATGTTGTCATCTGTACTGCTAGGGAGTCCTTAGCTGAGTGCTACTGCAACATAGCGCATAAGTGCGTGACTGAGCACTTGTGCTATTTAGAATACGCTACTACTGTGTTTAGTCCTGATGCAAAAGAGAAGTAGCTAGACGTGAATTGGTGCAGAACAGCTTCACTGGGAAATTTTGGATAGGAGTTCACGGATATAATTACAACATCATACACGGCACCTTTGGCATTGGCCAGGAGGATGATCCTTAACTAACATACTCTTGCGTATGGTGTACTTGAAGAAAATGTGATCTAGTCATGATTTTCAAGTTATAAATGGTATGGTGCCTCTCTAGTTTTATTCGGTCTCTTCTTCTCCTACAGGAGGTGCTCAATGGAAAATTCAAATTACTAGAGTAAAAAGCAAGGTAAGATCCTCATTTTTCACCTATGGAGCAGGGATTGAATTTTTGAAGCTTTCAAAGGAAAACAATATACCTAACAACCAAAGGCAATTCAAAAGACTGGTTGACGGATATCTCTGGAAAACTTTGTAGTTTGTTGTTGTTTTGAGGTATTGCGTTATGTGCAAGTCACAAGTCACTTGTTTAGTCACCCGTTGTCTTGTGGTTGAATCATATTTTTATTTTGTCTATCCGCGAATAGAAATAAATAAATAAACAAATATTGAATGCGTTTTCGTAACTGTGAGCTCCTCGAAAGTGTGCCATCGAAGGCAGTTCTCACAGGAATGAACATCGCTTACAAAAATGATCATTATGCCACACTCGAAACAACCACCTTTTCGAAATTCGAATATTATTCGAAAATTTCCAACCTCGGATAATCGAACTCGATTTTGCAAACAGGAATTTGCGGCCCTTCGAATAATTAAATAATCGAAAATTGTGTTTGGATAAATTACTTGAATAATTTATTCGAATTCGATTATTCGAGCACAGATATAGTTATTACTGATGTCGTGTACATATCAGTCTCATCAAACCTACTCCATCACATCAGGACTGCAGCACTTTAGTTTGTAACTGAACAGATATCACAACACCAACTTGAACCAATTTCGCAACAGTTTGTTGCAGAAATGAAACTATACTAACAAAAAATTAGCTAGAAAAAATAGAAGCTTTATAAAGGAAAATGTTTATTCAGTAGTGACATATTGATTCAATGACGCTGACGTGGCGCGGGCTTCCACTTCGGTCACGTCGTTTGTGCCAAGTTCCCTCAGATCCGGCCATGTCGCTTTGCGTATCCCGGCCATAGCTTCATTTCACGGTGAATTCCACCGCTCTTCGACACATACACCTTCAGTGTCGACCATCTTTAAGGGAAATAAGCTCTCGTTATCGAAGTTTGGACAAACTGCGATGCATAAAAACTGCGGAGCTCGGCTAAACGACAGCGAGGGATAAGTCCCACTTTGACACATTTCCGTTCCAGTTCTTTTTCAAACCTATTCCAGCTTGACGCATGCCTTGGCTGGTGCAGCGAGCTGTAGAAGGACAACGCGAAGAATAACGCTCAAGTTGGTCGAGTTTCCAGCTCCCTAACCTTTCCCAAGGGTACCTTCTCGGCCGGCAACCTAATCAAAAATTGGAAAATACTGGAGACCGGCGCATTCAAGGTGGTTCTTGAAACTCTGAGTTTTGATAAGGTTTCAGTAGAGGACACTGCTGTCTCATAACCTTCGTAGGAAACGGACCTCAGCAAGATGCCTCGCAACTGGGCACACCACAAGCGCACTCCCAAAAGTTCACCTTTTCTCCTCTGCGTCGACTTTCTGCGCTCATATCTAGTCCAGATCAGGTGGCACTCCACTTTTCGCTGTGAACAACGACTCCTGTTTAGTTTTTTCAAATCAAATTAAGCATATGCTCCGTGCCAAACCGTGAAAAATTTGCCGTTCGACTAAACGGCGAACCTGGCAAAAGAAACCTGGCCGACGCCGACTTTCCTGAGATCATGACCAGCCTCATAATAAGTGCGGCGTAAGCGCCGCCATCGCATGCTACCAATCTCGACATCTATGACTGGTTTGTTTCCTTTAGACTTCCGCTGGATGCGTCTGCGTAGAGGACCCCGAGCTCGATGTCACTGTTGAAAAGCTTCACTCCAATCCGAATTGTTCAGTAACATTTACTATTTTGCACCATTAAAGTATATTTCGACATAAATAAACGCGCTCAGGTACTGAAGGCACCTGGGAGAAGCGAACGAGCGGCGTGAACCAGCGCACCAGGAATGAGTGACGGCTAAGACACTTTGGACCTCAGAGATCCGAAAGGCGCTCCAAAAAGTCCTGTACGTAGTTCCTCTTTTTTTATAACTGCTGCTTCATTTTCATATGTTTTTATACCAGATATTATTTAGGAATGATGTAGGCTGCTACCTGTCCGACACCGTAGCCCATTTCCTACCGCCTTCATCGGTAAGCAACAACGATTTCTCTGCCCATGCGTACCTCTCTTGTGCTCCACATCTTCATAATCAATGCATTTTTTAGAAGCGACGCCGGTGACCTGATGAGCCTGGATGCATGCGGTGCGCAATCCATTGCCAAGCACCCGACGCCGACGAATGAACAGCGATGACCGATGATGATGATGATCACAAGCGGATTCATCTCATTCTTACCTTATATAACCGACCTCACTCGACGCCGAAAAAGGGACCGCATATATTGATAACATTTATAGCGAACTAATTCAATTTAAATTAAATTAAATTTATTTTTTACATATCATTGCTATTCATGTAATTGCTACGAAGCTCAATAAACAATTCTCTACAACCTTTCTGTACACACATTTATTAATTATGCCTTACAAGTTTGCTGTTGAAGAAGAACCAACTATTAAAGATGGTAGGTGAGAATTAGGAAAAACAATAATAATATAATAATATAAAGCAATAAATGTAATTAGTAATAAATAATATTAAGCAAATAGTAATAAAAAAATAATGAAAATGAATGAGAATAAATAATGGCAAATAATTCTGGATAACAGTAATGATAGAATAAATAATAGTAATGAATGACAATAAAATATGAATACTATTTTTTGAAAAAATCAAAATTAAAAGTAGTATTCGCTTTATCATCATTCAAGATTATTAATTATTTTTTATACTGTTACCCAAACTATTTGCCATTATTTATCCTTAGTCATGGTTATTACTTTTTCTTTTTATTACTATTTGCTTATTATTATTTATTACTATTTGGATTTATTGCTTATTATTATTGTTACTTATTATTTTTGGTTTTATATGCATTTTAGATCACCTCGGGTCCGGCCGCTTTTATATCCTTGTCCTGCGCTAGTCCCCTACTTCTACGGGGCGACTCGCCTGGCCTCAAGATGAGGATTAGCGCAGTGAGCCGCTATGAAAATGCGGTGGTTGGTAAAGATGTATATAAATTTGTATAGATTTCGAACAGACGAATCGAACGGTACCAACCATTTCTCAAAAAAAAACCCTCAAATTGGAGGGATTGAGCACGCAACGATTTTCGACGGTTTGCGACCGACAGCTCGTCCGCTACCGCCCTTCTCAATGGAGCATAAGTTTTCAATTTCGGACATTTTTATGGCTCCATATGAAATGTGTAACCAAACGATAGATTCGAGCTCCTGAGCTCATATATGCCCATGGTTTTTCGAATGGGTAAATTTTAGGTGAGTTTTATCAAAAAGACGCAAAAATCGCAAAAACACTGTTTTAGCGGCGTCTGTTCAAAGGCGCGTCCGGTACTGTACATCTGCCGCAACGCTGGCTGGAACCTCGCCAACTTCAAGGCAACGATGAGCGCTCTCTGACCACGTGATTGAACCATCACACTTCCAAACAGACAGTGGAGAAAGTCAACAACACCTTCTATTCCGACCTCGCCGATTGTCACGTCATCCAGCTCCATGCCATCTACCGCACTATGGGCGTATCATGAAGTGATCTGAAGAAGGAATTGATGAACATTTTGACCACTATAATTGCGCATTCATAGGGTATGGTGTGTTCTATTATATTTTATTCTATTCATTCCTTCTGGAATCTACCTTTCGGCGGATCCGACTTCAAGACGGCTATCGTTTAGAGCATGTATCAAAGGAAGAGTTTGTGCGACGCACTCGACTAGATCTTCGCGACATTTATTCGATTTAGCGACAATTCCGTTAGGTAGAGCTACACAGTTGTAGACGGTCGAACAAAAAACGTTACAAGAAACACACATTTTCTCACACACACCCTCGTGCTTCAACAGCATATAAACTATCAATTAATTAATTTATTTATTTATTTGCACCATAATTGTGCGCAACGAACAACTTTAATTAAATATAAATCATGACGATTTAGTGGAATTTAGGGCGCGATCTCTTCTTTTGATGCATTAGCTAATTACTGCTCTTGTAACCTTGAAATAAAACTCAATTCATTGTTCCCCGAAATTTTTTTTTAGAAAAGTTGAAACAGTGCGTTCACTTTTTGAAGCAGGTGAATATAAAAAATTCTAAAAAGGTACACAAATTTTTTACAAAAAAATTATTCCAACGGTGTTGCAGAGCCTTTTTTTAATCTGGAAGACGGTCACACTGGTTTGGAAGATGTCCAGTTTGATGTTTGGTTAAAAAGCGTCAAGCTCGCTTAGAGGAATGCTCCATTTGATTTGAAGGGTGTCTAATTTGACGTGTAAAATGTATAGTTCTGTGTTATTGCTCTACAAGATAAGACACGATAAGGTCAAGGTGTGCGAAAAATGCCCTCGTTAATGTTAAATATGTGCTGTGAAGGAAGCTTATCGTAAAGAACATAAGAGCAAAAATATCGTCTCCCGAAAACCTTATGTACGACTTGTGCCGTTCACAGGCGCAATGCATCAATGGTACCTGAATATAATAAATCGAAAATAATTGATTTGTGATGTATGTGTGATGTAGGTATATGTATTTAAAAAAGGTAGGTAGTCGTATTTCGGCGAAAACACCTTAGAAATGAGAAGAAAGTTGTCGGACTATGGATTTGTCTACAAAGTGTCATGTGAGCAAGTTAGCTTAGATTCTGGCCTGCTGTTTACCGGATCGGCTACTATTGGGCGCTGGGCATGATTTCTGAGCGAGAAAACAAGGACGGAGGAGTTTCGCGACTCATTCACGCAGGGTGTAATCTCACTTCGGAACGGCTTAATTCAGGTTCTGTTTTTTCTTTCTTTTCGTGGGAAGGTTAAGGATTACATGATAGGTCAGGGCTGGTTTCAAATAAAATAATTAATAAATAAATAAATAATTTCAGCTTCCACTTCTCGCACGTTGTCCTCGAGTTGTCTTTGGTTTTTTTCAGGTTTACTCTCTTGTAGCTAATGTTGATTTAGTTTTCATGCCTCTGCCTGTTAACAACAGTTTGGCCTTTTTTGGATAATCGTTTTATTCATTTCTTTCTTCGTATGCTTTGCTTACATCACATAGATTCCCATCTGAGCAATCAACCAGCGAGCTACTGTGAATATACCGGGGTTTGGCGGGCCAACTAAGCTGGTATCCAGAGTTCTACAGGCTCTCGAAGGCCTTACAGTGTTGGCGGCTGCTGCCCTGCTCCGATGTTTTCTTTCAGTTCTTTATGCAATAATGCACTGTCTCCCCTCCCTCCCTCCCCTCCCCTCCACTCGTATCACTTGTCGGAATTCTTTTGACTGTTTATTAGTCTACGATTTTGATGTGCTTTTGTCTTAAATAAATCGAAATAAGTCAAAGCAAATCAAATGTACGTAAGTGCGTTAATACAACTATAGTACCCCATACTGCTGTCCCTTCGAGAACGGCGTTCCATTGCTTAAATTGTTTCGGCGATCCATTTCAAATGATATAAACGATGGCGCTACCATGACTGTATCTCCGGTACTCTGAAATTTGTTATCAGTTTCTTAGTCAATGCAACAACCCACGAATCGTTGCTATAGGTAACAGAGTGGGAATTTTATAAACTCCCAAATAAAGTAAATATTAGGTTGTCCCATAAGTCTTCGCCGTTTTATTCAACGATTCACTGCAGATTTCGCCGGTGGTCTCTTGCATAGCGCTGCATTGCTTTCGAAAGAGAATGACTTGCTCTATCAGAATATGTATTGCATTTCTTTTTCATCATGAATTTTGTCAATTTTTAGGTCGTTGAAGTGAAAAGTGAAAAAGTAGCCATTTGCGCACTTGTTCTCTCCGCTTAGGTTTATAATTTTTTGCACAGTTTTTTCAAGCATTTGGAAGGCAATGTTCTGTGCTACAAGAATATGTGTTGGTTCTATTTTTTTAACTTGTCCTTTATTGATTTTTAGGCCATCAAATTGGGGCGTCCGAAGGAGGAGGGTTATTTTGCGACAGCTTCTGCTCTGTGGTTGGACTTTTTGGGTTGGTGTTATGTCATTCGAAAGAAAATGTCTTGCTCTATAAGAATGTGTGTCGCGTTTACTGACTTCTTTTGAATGTCAACAAAATGCCAAAAAGAGAAAAATCGTCTTCACCAACAACTCCTTCTCCTTCTTCAGTTGTTGATATTCGACAGAAATCAGCGTGAGCCAAAAAACGCGACACAAATTCTCACTGAGCAAGACATCCTCTTCCATACGACATATGACACCAAGCAAAAAAGTCCAACCACAGAACCGGAGTTTTGGTAAAAATTCGGACGGAAAAGTCGGAATTCCCAATTTGATGGACTAAAAATCAATAAAGGACAAGTGAGAAAATAGGACCAACACATATTCTTGTAGTACAAAACATTATCTTCCAGGTGCTATAAAAAACTGCGCAAAAAAATTACAAACCTAAGCGGAGAGAACAAGTGCGCAAATGGCTACTTTTTCACTTTTTCACTTTTCTAAAAATTCTTTTTTTCACTTTTTCTGAAGCTAGAAATTGACAAAATTTATGATGAAAAAAGAAATGCAATACAATCTCTGATAGAGTAAATCATTCTCTTTCGAAAGCTATGCAGCGCTATGCAAGAGGCCGCCGGCGAAATTTGCAGTGAATCGTTGAAAAAACGGCGGGGACTTATGGGACAACCTAATACTTTTTCGGACATATGTTCAAACATCATAGCGATCTTTTGCTCATATTTATTTTCTCTTCAAAGGAAACATTGCAAAGGAAGCTTAGTGGCTTATATCAAATTGAAAGTCGGGACCACCACAACAACCTCCACATGTTCAAAACCTTTCGTCTTCTGCCTCACTTTTTTACTTTTTAAAACTTTTTTCTTGCTTTATTTCCTATTTTCAACACGTTTCCGCGTACTCCACTCGATGACGAATTTCACCTGTTCGGAAAGGCCCTAATGCAAATGTACCTCTCTCTCCAGCCTCTTCCTTCACAGTTCCTGCTCATTTTCTAAACGATTGTTCGAAGTATTCCACTCCTCTACCACTGATAAAAAAAACGTTCAAAACAGGATGCGGCCTAAGTGAGTGAATAATGGGCTGCGCCAACTTTTTTCCATCCTTGTGCGATAAATGGATTGGCCATGGTTACCACCTTCTCTACGTTCTGAGTGATGAACGTTCTTTAAACTCTGTGAAATATTATACTTCCATCGTGCAAAAGAGTCTGAAGAGAATGCCTACGTTGCGAAGACGTCTTGCACGTGCCTAGGGCAACGCTGCTTCGTGAATTCCTGCCCATGTTCGTCCACTGGTGGCCGCCACTCAAATAGCAACAGCGGCAATGTGGTATGCGTTAATATGAATTGCTATCCAGATTGCGCAAGAGGTGGAACGATAGGATAAATGGAGATCTCGCGATTTGTTGACCTTTGCGCGTCATCCCGGCCTAGTATGTAGCAGGGAGATAAATTATTGTAACTTACGTACGTACATATGTAGCGACATTTGTAAATATTCCAGAGAAAATATTCGTTGGAAACTCTTGCGCAGCCCAGAACTGGATGCATGGTTTACTCGAATGGACGACTCTGATGAGTCCATTTCATGGCAAAAACCTGAAAGGGATATGGTTAGATAAGAAATTCCACGTATGCCTGGCAAAGGCTTAGAGCCTATCTTCCTCCTAAGCTCCCCATATTGAGCTGATGAGTTCAACACCGAAGTATTGCTCGAGGTGTTCCATGATGAGCTATACTTGGGCATACTCTCCTGTCTTATTTATTTAATCAGTTATTGATTGACGTGTAACAAGAGCACATGTATAAATCAAGAAAAATAGAGATGAAAAGAGACCGTCAGAAAAGCACTTAGAAGAACCATATGGGGAAGCTGAGAAAGAAACAGTTTGCCTTAGTTTGCTTGTAAAGTAAGCAACTGTATCGAAAGCATTTGTCAAAATAAACAGTGCATTTTGCGAACAATAAGATTTTGAAAAGCTTCTACAGGAAGTCCTAGGATGTCTAAATTTTCACTAAGTAACTTGTTAAACCCCGTACAACTCTGTACTTATATGTATGCAAAGAAATTTGACCTAATCTTAGATTTTGCAACAGGCATGTGAAGTCTGAGCTTTCCGCTTCTTGACGTCAGAAGTTGTGTACCAAAGAAAGCTACAGGATCAGTTGAAACTCCTTGCGTTAGCATCTTAAACATTGTAATCGGATCCGCTTGTATACGTCTGCTCTGAACGGTTTGAAGGTCAAAGGCCGTGGACCTCGCAATGCCGTTTGGCACGGCGTCATAATCACCTTCGTAACATCTCATGTACAGCTTCTGTGTAGAACCTTTTTTGGACACTTTCTAGAAGCTCTAAGTTTTTCTTCTTATTATAATTGGATTAAATACTGATATTCCAAACTCTGCTATTAGACGAACGTAATACTTGGGAGCTTGTATAAGCAATTCCTCGTCATCTGTACGCAGAATTTCAAACAACAAATAAGAAAACGGATCGACGTTACTCAATCGCTTTTGGAATGCGCCACGCATTCTTCTTCTACGGGTTGTCGTGAGGGCGATATGAATGCGTATTTGGCCATACAATGGTGGCGATGTCCGTTCCTCCACGTGATGCCAATGGAAACTGCTCGCTCCTGCGAGCTAAGCCAAGCACGGACATTCGAATGCAGGCGACAGACCCTGGTGACAGGCCGGCCTACGAACAACCCAATGTCACATCGTATGGGTGTATGTCAGTTCATGTATTTTGAGATAGTGCTACGGCGTCCGCGGGAGCCGACGCGCACTCGCAAAGCCCGGCGAGTGTGAGAAGTATGCGAGGGTCCCTGGTACGAGGACGGCATCGGAGGGCAACTGAGCTAGTCCGAAAGTCCCGTAACGTAAGCAGGACCCGCGTGGCTACGCTGAATGTGGGTACGTTGACGGGCTGCTCGTGCGAGTTGGTAGAAGTACTGGAGCCTAGAAGAGTTGATTTCTGTGCGGTGCAGAAGACGAGGTCGTCCTGCCGCAAGTCAAGGGACATAGGACGTGGCTTCAAGGCCGTTCTATGTGGAAGTCCCAGGACCACCAGTGGTGTTGGTATAATCGTCTCCGAGCGTTTCCGAGACTCGATTGTAAGCGTCGAGCGCTTTGACGATCGATTGATGAAGATCGTAGTCGCCGCTAAGGAGCGACTCTTACACTTCTTCTCTGTGTATGCTCCCCAGACTGGCTACTCCGATCAAGCCAAGGATGAGTTTTGCAGCCAGCTTGATGAAAAGACAGCAGAGCCGTCGAAAGGCGTCATCGTTGTGGCTCGATGACCTAAATGGATACGTAGGGGCACGAAAGACGCAGCTGGCATGGGTTGGTTATGGGTTGCGTAACGCCGATGGTGAGCGTATCCTTGAATACGCGGAGTCGCATAACATCACCATTGTGAATACCGTGTTTCGTAAACGCGACTCCCACCTCATTTCATATTACAGCGGGAATTCCAAAACGCAGATTGACCTCGTCCTTGTAAAGGATCGTGACCGAAGTCTTGTCACAGACGCGAAGTTGTATGAGACGGTCACTCTACAGCATCGACCGCTGATCTGCACTTTGAAGATCGCCCCTTCGAGGCAGAAACAGGTCTAGGGATGCGGTTCTGCAAGAATTAAATGGCGGCGAATGAGAGAGAAGGAAGCAGCTGTGATTTCTCGCGTGCGGTTACCGGCAGTCACAACTGTTGATGAAACTTGGAAGAGAGCAACCGACTCGATACGCCAAGCTGCAAGATTGGAACTCGGCACTACGAAGCCTGGACGGCGCAAGGTCGAAAACAAATATGACTGTGGATGGACGATGTGAAAGCAAAGGTTCAAGAGAAAAATCGCTTTATCATGTGTTTCTCGGCAACAAAACAACCGAAAATTGGCAGAAGTATCAGAAGGCGAAGAAGGCTGCAAAGAAAGCCGTGGCTGTTGCAAAAACCACTCATTATAATGATGTCATCCAAAAGCTCGAGTCGCGTGATGGTGAGCGGTATCTCTACGGACTCTCAAAGAATCGCCATCGCCAGACCGAGGACATGGAGAAGTTTTTCGGCATCAATGATGAGGACGGCCATCTTCTGACAGACCGCAAAAAGGCGTTAAGTCGATGGCGCGACTATTTTGAGGAAATTTCCACTATGTAATTTCCTCATCCTGCCATCCCTTCTGTGGCTTCTGTCCCCGGTCCCGTCCACAAGATCACCGTGGAGGAAACAGAAGAGTCTCTGAAGAAGATGAATCCATGCAAGGCGACAGGCTCCGATGATCTGGCAGCAGATTCATGGAAACCAAAGCTACCTTGCTGAGCGGATGGCTAAGTTCTTCAACCAGGTAGTAAAGGAGAAGAAAGTACCGGAGTGTTGGCACAACAGTACGACGACTCCGATTTGGAAGAAGAAGGGCAGTCCTGCGGACTGCTCCAATTACCGTCCCATTCGCTTGCTTTCGCACATCATGAAGATCTTCGAGCGAATCCTCGAGAGACGAACTCGAGAAATCGTCAAGCTCCCCGACAACCGCGTGAGCTTATATGGTACGCCTTGCGACAGCACAACGTACCTGAGGAACTCACAGCGTGGGTGCGGATGCTCTACCCTTGCCAAAAAATAGAGTGCAAGCAAATTGAACGTCAATAAGTCCGAGTACCTAACGACTGACGTAAACGAGTCCAGCTCCATCAAGGTTAACGACGTTGAGACAAGTTGAAACACGCCTCAGCGTCATGGAGGCGAAGATGCTGCGCTGGACGGCTGGAGTCACCCGCATAGACCGCATCCGAATTGATGCTATTCGGCAGAAGTTCGGTGTCACGCCGATAGCGGACAAGATGCGCGAATCTCGCCTGAGATGGTACGGCACCGTTCTGCGTGGAAAAGAAGACAGCGTCCTCAAGATAGGCCTTAAGTTGGAAGTGTCTGGAAAGCGGCCTAGAGGGCGCTTGAAGCAGCGCTGTGCTGATACGTTACACGCGGACGTTAAAGTGGCTGGTGTCCACCCTGATGTAGCGCTGGATCGGGGAAAGGTGGCGTCATGATACCAGAAAAGCGGACCCCGCTCTGAAGCGGGACAGACGCTGAAGAAGAAGAAGTGATGGTACGACATATTTTTCTGCCTGCAGGAGCGAAATCCTGATCTGAATTTGTACTCCTTGTATAAACTTTTGTCGCACATCGAATCGATCATGGATCTTGACTTCTCACAAAAATAATTTTTTCCTTCTGAACGAGACAACTCTAGGAAACGAGACTGCACCCTAAAATATCTAAATCTTGTTTATTATGCTGTGAAAAATGAGGCTTATCTGCAGCGATCTTTGATATGAGTAGTATTCAAATTCGTTGTTTTTCATGAAAATAAAATTAATTACACTTGGAGCGGACAAACTTCATAGGTAAAATACATTTTAAAATTTTATAGTTAAAATTTGGCACGTTAAATAGCAGGATTTTTTTAAATCAGCAGTTTTTTTCGAAACACGGTTTTTGTATATGATCATAGGTCTTGACTTTGCCTTATTTGCTTAGAAAAGTAGCGAAAGTCGAACATCCTCTTAATCGTATGAAAGATTACTGCAGAAAGAGTTCATTTTTTGCTATATAGTCAGCGCTCAGAGTTTACATGGTACATTTCTATCTTTTACCAATGCCTTCATAAGGTGAAAAAATTATTTTTTTCCCTGACTAGCCAAGCCTACGCGGACGACCGTGAAAGTCAGAGAACGCGATTGCCTGAGCGGAAACGATCATAAAGGAGCATTTTTAGAGTCTCGAAAAAAACTAACAACGCATTGAAAAGTAGAGCGATTCTATGGACTAAAAAGCAGCTTCAAAAATTACGGTATGAGTGAAGGGTTGAGTCTTGTGACGCTGTTTTCGTCAAATCATGCAAAATCGACCCCCCCCCCTCCATATAGAAAATCGTTTCAGAAAAACATGTCTTCTCTATGTACATCAAAGTTTGAAGTTTCATGCAAAAAATTTATCTATAGGTTGTCTGGTTTAAGTGGACATTAGATTCGTTTTCGGGAAAACCGACGATTTTGAATACGACACCCGCCCCTAGGTATATCGCAGATAACTGCAGAGAAGCTTGGTTTTCTACTGAATAATAGTCGGCGTTCGATGTTCTATGGGGTACAATTCCAATTTTTGACGTAGTTTCGTTTTGGTGAAAATTTTTTCTGCGACAAGTTAATCCTTTAGACTCTGTGACCGATTCAAAGAGCGCTTTAGCAATTAACACTCGCAATTTTATAGAAAACAATTTCAGATCAAACTGTCGCTCTTTCGGGTAGAAAAATGTGTCGTGTCCATGAAGTTTTTAAAAAATCGGGAAAACCTGAACTTGTTGTCGTTGATTCGAATACTGCCACAAAAGGCTGAAGAAAGAACGACACAATCATCCGCCAAAATCTAGACAGAGACTGAATATCATATCCCTTCGATTCTTAAACCTCGAGCTTGGCCATGCCTCAAAGTTACCTTAAAGGATAAAGGATAAAGGATTCAACCCTTTTTGGGATGCGCCACGTATTCTACTCCTACGGGATGTCGCGGAGGCGATTTCAATGTGTATTTGGCTACCATTGATGAGTAGTTGGTACACTGAAGCATATGGGTTCCACACAATCCGGTTAAATTTCATGGAAAACATTCTTTAAAGCGATAAGGTTTTGGAGTGGCTATCCTTTCCTGCTGTTTGTTGGCATACGAGTGTTATCTGCGTGAAAACACTTCCTACATATTCCAACGAATAACGAGGAATTCGGATTTATCCTAGTCCGGGGGAGGCACATAACTAAAAGTAGGGAACAAAATGAATTGAGACTTACTCAGCGACTCCTAGGGAACGAGCTGGAACATAAAAGAAACCAAAAAAACGAACAGAAAACAAAAAATAAAAAATCGCCGCGGTTTGCAACCGTCTCGGCGGGCAAAGAGCGGCGGAATGGAGGCATGCTGCGTGCTGACCGCCGCCTGACATGTTATAACCAGGATCTAACATGGTGAATAGGGCGCATGAGCCGCGTGCTGCGTGCTGACCGCCACCTAACATGTTACAACCAGGATCTAACATGGTGAGGAGGGCATACAACTTTGCCTGCTTACAACCGCATGTAATTTTTTCGTTTTTTTCCTTGTGACTTTTCTCGCTTAGGTCCCATGTTGTTCTGTAGAGGCCGCTCGGTAAGTCTCAAGTGGATTTGTTACATATAATATTTTTTACTTATGTGCCCCTCCGGACTAGGATAGATCCAGGAGTTCTTCTGGTTCGCCCTGATGTTCTCATGCTGTACGTTTCTTCAAGGCTAGTCGCCGAGTAGCAGTAAGCCTTTCCACTCTGTGAAGCAAATTTGGCCTTCATTGAAGAATTTCGCACTGATGCTGCTGATGAGCTCTTACGCCCCTTCTAACACTCCCCACAGTTTATCCAACTGATTTTCAGTTTCTATTACGTGAAAATCGGTAAAGAGAACAATTTCGTTAGCCTTGGCGATACTGTCGAAGAACTTGGCCTCCCTCATTCTCCTCGTCAAACTGGCTAAAGCGAACTTTTTGTGCTGCTGTGCTTGCCTTTTGGTGAAGCCTCTCAATGAAACACTGCAGTACATCTCTGTTTTCTCTTATTTACTCTTTCTTTCCCTCTCTTGTCTTCTTGCCTCAACACTCCTGAACGGAAATTATTTTGGAGCATTCTTCAAACCAGGCTTTGTCATTGGCAGTACACGAGATCTGGTTTGCATATGAGGAGAACTTCTCCATCAGCGCCTGCAGGGCTTCTGAGCTAAACTCAACTTTTTTCTTTGAGAAAACCACTCTTTTCTCCTCTCTTCATAGAACCTCGGTTTTTGTTTGAACTCTTGGTTGATCATTTATTTCCAGACCAGATGGCCTTACGTTTCGACGCGCTCACGCTTAGCGCTTGGTGGGGTAGATCGCATCTCTAACACTTGCACCACGTTCAGGCCTCTGAAGAAGACGAGCGCGTCGAAACCTAAGGCCATCTAGAAATAAATGATCCACCAAAAAACTCAAAAGGCACATAAGCATTAATTGGCGCCAAGGACATTCTTCACTCGTCCTTTGTCGGTATTTCACGCAGGTGTGCAGGAGTTAGCTTCTATGGATAGAGGTGCTGAAGCGATAATACAGGCTGTTTAGGCTGAGGCACAAAAAGACGAAGTTTGGTAGGCTTCAGCTCGCTCGGCTTGGTTATCGCCCTACGGTGATGTGCTCCGATTTCTTTCCATATTAATGTACCGGAAGGAATATAATAGCCTGCTGAACCATATTCTATGCTGCAACCACCGCCTAGTCAACTTGTGCCTTTTTCAGTACTTTTTAAAACGGCTCTTTCCAATGCATACGAATGGAACTGATGCAAAGCCATCAAGGAATATTGGACTAGATTGCAGGCGGTTTGCGGAATAACAGCCAAGCTGCTGGAAAGATAAAACACTAATGTTTCGACCTGATTACAACAGTACGTCATGGTGCGGAATGTATTTGCACACAAGGTGCAGCCTAAACAAAGCTTTTGATCCTTTCAAGAAGAAAGTGAAGTGGTTTTAACACTTTTGGTCTCCTTTTTTAATGGTTTGTTTTCACAAGGCTTTCATACTTTTGGTCTCCTTTTTTAATGGTTTGATTTCACAAGGCGATGGAAGTACATATGCCCCGACCTAAAGCACGGCGTTAGTTTTTTCCTGTTTGAGATGCGCCACGCATTCCACCTACATACATGGAATATCGTGGAGGTCATTTGACTGTGGGTTAACCTGTAGAATCACTTGTGGTGGCCAGCTGATGTAAGAATCAATGTTTTATCCTTCCCAGACAAGCCGGTACCAAGTCATTGACCGAGAAAATGAAAAAGTTGGTTGGCCGTCGTAGGATCCGAATCGCGAGCTTCTATTATGAATCGCGCGACAGTCGTTCGTCCTCCGACTTCTCTACCATGGGTTTTCCCTATATGTTTAAAATGCACCTTGCAGCTACGAATCAATTGAACCCTTTTCAGTTCAAACAACACTCTTCTTCTCTACTCCACTTCTAAAGAATGTCACATAAGATGCCTTCATTTTGTAATCTAAAGTTTAAAAATCAGACTTTAATGAGTGCCCAAAAAAGTGGTCGTCCTGTTGTTACAGAATGTTTTGTTGCAATCAAAACTCTTGCGCCAGGCGGGACTCGAACCTGCATCTTCTGCTTTCTGGTGTAAGGCCAACATCGCTGCCCGGAAAGCAGAAGATGCGGGTTCGAGTCCCGCCTGGCGCAAGAGTTTTGATCGCAACAAAACATCCTGTAGTAGTCCCTCTACCAGTCGCTCCAGACTTAAGCAGATGTGCTAAACCATTGATCATACTGTCTTAATTTTCACAAAATTCCTTTCCGTCTGCTATAAAAATGCTCTTTGGTACAGTTCAGAATGTGGAGAGGTTTAGATCTTCAGGTGTGCCATATATAGAATATAGAAATGTGATGTGCTCACTCAGTAGGCGGTGCTTGTTGGATTTTTTTAATGGAAATGCTGCTTTCGTCGAGTTGGTCAGTGATGAAACGGTTTTTTTTACTTTGGATAGAACGATTTTTATTGGTTTTGGCTCGGCCCTGCTGACGTTGTTTCTTCAAAGTCATAGTACTATATGAAAGCTAAAGGCTGGCTATTATGTACGAGGCACATTTCTTGGTCGTCCAAGCAATGCAAGCGCACCGTGTGTAGGTGTCCTAGTTAGCAGATAGCGTTCTGAACAAGTAGTTTATGTTGATTGCCCTAAAAATTGTCCAGCTCGATTTGAAAGATGCTAATTGATTTTAGTGGCTTTTAGTTTGATTAGAAATGTGTCCAGCACGAACTGAAAACGACTTAATAAAAATATTTCCCTTCGATTAGCCTTAATATAATAGAAGATAATTTAGGTATTCAGATGCACTATGAGTACCTCTTGCGATTTACGGTTTGCGATTTATGATTTACGACGATTTTTTCGTAATTACGACTGACGATTTACGAAATTTCGGATTTCATTTTCACCCCTGGCTCTGACAAAGGCGACGACAATAAAGAGTTATATCAATCTTGGTCACGCTGAAGAAAACACACTCGTCAAACAGGACGCACTCTGGATCAAATTGAACACTTTCCACCAAATCAGATTGGACGCCACGTATACTTGAAGCTTTTGAAATTAAACTGAACACCTTACAAATTGGAACGAGAATCTTCCATATTACACTAGAGACTCTCAAAGATCGGTACAAGAAGACCGAGTATTTAACGACGGACGTTACCGAGTCCAGCTCCATCAAGGTTAACGGCATCGAGCTTCCACGCACTGCGGTCTTTAAGTACCTGGGATCAGCAGTCGCGTCTGACGGCAAACTGATGGTCGAAGTGAATTCACGCGTGAGTGCAGCTTGGTCCAAGTGGCGCTCGTTGACTGGGGTGCTCTGCGATAGGAAGATACCGGAGCGCTTGAAGTCGAAGATATACAGAGCAGTCGTTCGGCCAGTAGCGATGTACGGCGCTGAGTGTTGGCCAGCGACCAAGAAAGTTGAAACGCGCCTCAGCGTCATGGAGGCGAAGATGCTGCGCTGGACGGCTGGAGTCACCCGCATAGACCGCATCCGAATTGATGCTATTCAGCAGAAGTTCGGTGTCGCGCCGATAGCGGACAAGATGCGCGAATCTCGCCTGAGATGTATACTTATGCTCGAATGACCCATTCGAATAGGTATTCGAATGATTTTCATTCGAATTTGAATATTCGAATTCGAATGTTCAAAAAATCGCGTTTTTCGAATGCATTCGAATTCGAATATTCAAAAAATCGCGTTTTTCGAATGCATTCGAATTCGAATATTCAAAAAATCGCGTTTTTCGAATGTATTCGAATTCGAATATTCAAAAAATCGCGTTTTTCGAATATATTCGATTTCGAATGCTCGAAAATTTTCTGTATTCGAAACCATTCGAATATTCGCAATTTCCCAGAAAGCAAAAATTATTCAAGTATTCGAAAAGTGTCATTCGAATGCCCACCAAGAATTTGTGTATCGGCGTATTTTGAAAAGGCTTGGTGGGTTTCTCGGGTAATTTGGGTCGCCAAAACGGTTCTGTCTGTGAATCAAAGCTGTGGTACGATGGTGGCTCGGTGCCCGGATACTGAGCGTCTCATCGATACTAGTCACTTCCCGAAAAGCGGCCGGATGTTATCGATCGATTTTATCGATTTTTGTTCTGAATTGGCCGCTTGGAGTGGGATTCGCATGGATACGTTGGCCGTATGCCGGACTTCACAAAGGGGAGGCAGTGTATGTCGGCCGGATGTTATCGATCGATCTATTTTTCTGAAGTTTACCGTAGTTTATCAATATGTTGGCTGGAGAATAATTACATTCACAAGTTCATCGCAAATAAGAAATATTTATTCCTACCACTTACTTGGGTGAATCACCAGAACGAAATGAGACTGGCCCTCATGGGTAGCCTATTCCTAGCTACTTGTAATACATTTTGTGGCCGCAAAATCGACAGTGTGATATTTCACATTTGTAGATGAGCAGGACAGACTTGCTACAGATTTTCATGTAGTACTTTGTCGTCAGTCCTTCACTAGCTGCCGCTAGGCAAAAGCATTGTTTCATGAAAGTTCTTTAACAGTCAGTCTGCCACCAATTTCAAAAAAGATTGTTTTAAAGTGACCTAGAAGCGTACAGTGGCTCAATCAGGTAATGTTCCCTTGTAAACCTTTCGTTTGTTCCTCAAGCAGCAATTAACAAAACACTAGTATTCCTTCGAGTAAAATTCGCATTCCAGTAAGCAAGGAAATTAGACGCTTCCATAAGCCCATTGATCGTTCTACGTGTAAGTTCTCTATCTCATTTTCACGACTCACATGGGGGTTTATGAGATGCCTGTCGATAAAAACCTCGTGCTTAACTAGGAAGGGATCCGTTATGTATTGCTTCCCTTTTCTCTTCTCTGTTGCCTTCTATCATGTCTATAATACAGCCTGATTTTTCATTCGAATTCGAATATTCGAATCGAATATTCGAATTCGAATATTCGAAAAATCGCATTTTTCGAATGTATTCGAATTCGAATATTCAAAAAATCGCGTTTTTCGAATGTATTCGAATTCGAATGTTCAAAAAATCGCGTTTTTCGAATGTATTCGAATTCGAGTGTTCAGAAAAATCGCGTTTTTCGAATATATTCGATTTCGAATGCTCGAAAGTTTTCGGTATTCGAAACCATTCGAATATTCGAAATTTTTGGGAGAGCATAAGTATACTGAGATGGTACGGCACCGTTCTGCGTGGAAAAGAAGACAGCGTCCTCAAGATAGGCCTTAACTTCGAGGTAATAGGAAAGCGGCCTAGAGGGCGCCCGAAGCAGCGCTGGGCTGATACGTTACATACGGACTTGAAAGTAGCTGGTGTCCACCCTGATCTAGCGCTGGATCGGGAGAGGTGGCGTCATGACACCAGAATAGCGGACCCACCAGAAGCGGGACAGACGCTGAAGAAGAAGAAGACTCTCAAAGATAGGTACAATGCTTTTCTGTGAAAAGAAACGTTAGAATTGCTTTTTTAAGATTTTTTGATTCAGCTGCCAATAAATGAACGCATTCTTAGAAATTTTTTTTAGGAAAATTTTGTTTTTAAGGGAAAATAACGAATTAAAATTCGTTTTAAACTACAAGAAACAGCAATCATTTAGCGTGTTAAAATAAGAGGTAAAATGAGAGATCGCGCGATGCACTCGGCTAGATCGTCGCGAATTATATCACCTGTATCACCTGTATCACCTGTCGTCCCGTTGATCATCGACTTGCTCGAGCGGGCGCCAGCAGCGTCTCCATTCGTCCCTGTCGGGTGCCAGAGTGGCCCAATGGATCCTCCTGGCTCGAGGGACGCGAAGAGCGTCATATCGGTCGTTCAGGGCTTTCACGAAGAAGTCCGACCAACGCGTTGGTGGGCGTCCCGGTGTTCTCTTGACATCCCGCGGAATCCAGTCGGTAACGGCTCTCGTCCAGCGGGTGTCTGCGAAGCGCATTACGTGACCGGCCCACCTAATTTTCGACAACGCGAATTATATATATATATATAGTGTAAATGGTGTTCACTTAAAACAGCGAATATTTGCATTTTTCCAGGTTTTTATCACCGTTTAACGGAATTGTGCTAGTGATCGAGTTAAAATTGCAGCTAGAAGTATTGTTTTAGCGCATTAAAAATTGTGCTCTTCTAAAATAAGACAGCATTTTTTCCGCAGAAGTAAGTCACCTATAGCATTTCAAGCAGCGCGTTCTCTATTTGAGGCAGATGAAATTTTAAGAAAACTGCTAAGAAACTCATCCTAATTTTCCTTGGACAAAAATTTTTCTAATCTCCCCGAAGATTCTCTAGTATAGTACGAAAGAAGAAATAATTTGGAAGGCGCCCTGCTCCGTTTCGAGCTTGCTTGGAAGACAGCCCAATTTGACATGAAACTGTCCACTTTGACGTGAAAATGCTACATACAAAGCGAACGATAGGAGCGCCCGTATCAGCAGCGAGCCTTTCCTTGGAACTCGTAGAACGATGCTGGGAAATATTCTCTGCCGCTACCAGCAAGAGTGTACTGCATCGGTCGTGGGGAGCGAGACACGCACCGTGCCTCCAGATCATGTCGACACCAGAACCGCTCCAGCCTAGGCTGAAGCTTTCGCCGCTAGCTGCGAAGCTGGTTCTTGAATGGCGCCATCCGTCGACGAGATGTCACCTTGCGCGCCACGCTCGAAGCGCTGCAGTGCCTCCTGCAGAGCACTCGACTCGATCGCCGTCGGCGCGTCGCCGATGCGTTGCAATTACGTCACGGTCCTTTTCTATACCGCAAATTCCGGCTGCCGCTCAGTCTTCCGCCTAGGGAAGAGACCGAAAAAGCCCGCGACCAAGAGAGCAGCTCTCAGTGTCGTTCGTGTCTTTTTCTTCTCGTCTCCAGTGCAAATTGTCGCTAGACCGTCGCAGCAAACAGTGATGGCGCCGGGATTTCGACCCCGAGACGGCGTCGCCGCTTCTGAAATTGCCTGGTTTATGAGTCCACCATGGTTCGGGTAAACTACCCTCTCGCCTGATCGTTGTGAACGCCCGCATCGTGCACCGAACGACCACGCGAAAGACAAGGGCGGAGATGGATGAATCGCCCCCGACGGTTGCCCCATATTTACTACAATTTCACAATAACTCTGAGGATTACTCATCTGCGCTCGCTGCACCTGTCGGTCTTTGTGAACGGAAATCTGCTGACATACATTCCATTCGGGCAGCTGGCTTTGAAAACTTACTTCACATGGTACTCTTAGTTTGACATCCCTTGCATGGAGCTCGCAGTGGAAATGTATCATTATTCTAGTTACGAATTTGTAGAGTCTACACATAGGAGCACGTGGTCATGCAATTGGTCGTGTATGTATGTGTCCAGTTGTTGCGGCTATGTCTGAATAGTAAGCAGTTTTTGGCTAGCGTAGGGTCTTAAGTGTGACTCCGCTGAACAGCCGTCCTTTCCGCTTCAGTTGGTTGTCGTGTTCGCCTTGCCGAATAGGCGGTGTATTGCACAAGGCGAAGCTTTGACTTCGATTATAGGCTTCGACCGCGTAGCTCAAACAGTGCAAAATGAGCCAAGCGTATACATGAAAATTTAACAAAATTCCTTGGTTATTCCAACTTCTGGTTTGCAATGTAAAGTCGCGACTCATGACTTCAGTGTGAATGACAAGCGCAAAGGGAAATAAATAAATATATATATTTTTTATATTAGGTTGGAAAAAAGTCTCTTCACACTTCGAAAAGTTTAATACCGTTTTTCTTGTAAACGCACTAGCCAATATTGATTGCTGCTTTTGTAACCCAATCACACTTGTCTACCGTTCGCACGCGGACATATGTCAAGACAATTGTTGTACTTGATCATCTATCCAATCTCCCGGACTCAATCCTACCTCATGGCCATTTTCGGCACGTCATTCTTCATGAATTCATTAAAGGATCTACAGCACGTGAGGCAGCCGACCAAATTAACCAAAATTTATATATATATATGTATATATATGTATATGGCTTGGGATGTAATACTTATCGCGCCTGTTATGAGTTGTTCGGAAAGATTTTAAAGGAGATGATTCACTCGAGGCAAAGCAAGGCCAGAAAGGCCGACTGAATTGGACGACACTGAACTACTCCATCCTCTTCGTACCGATAGTAGGCAGACGACACGTCAATTGGCGGAGAAGCTCAAAGTGTCTCATAGGATAGTGGGAATCCATCTGAAGGGTCTTGGCTTTGCATGGAAATTTGGAGCTTGAATTCCACATGCCCTGTCAGACACTCAGTGCAAAACCACATATTGCAAGACTCACAAGAGAAGCAATAAAGGAGCTGGGCTGGGAGGTAATGCCACATCCGTCGTATAGCCCTGACCTCGCCCCTACCGACTACCTTCTCTTCCGTGCTCTCAAGCAAGAAATTGGAGAGAAATACTTTGAAACAGATGAAGACCTCAAAATAGGATTCAGCTATGGTACGACTCCAGAACTGCAG
>OX377206.1:34295782-34345782 GCA_947396885.1 Heligmosomoides polygyrus polygyrus
AAAAAAGTCTCTTCACATTTCGAAATTTTTTTACTGTTCCCCTTCTAAACGCACTAGCCAATGTTGATTGCTGATTTCGTAATTCAATCACACTTGTCTACCGTTCGCACGCGGACACAGGTCAAGACTCTTCTTGTACTTCGCTATCTATCCAATCTTCCGAACTCAATGCCAGACCTACCTCATGGCCATTTTCGGCGCACCATTCTTCATGAATTCATTGAAGGATCTACAGCACGTGAGGCAGCCGACCAAATTAACCATATATACATGACTTGGGATCTACCACTCATCGCGCCTGTTATGAGTCGTTCGGAAAGTTTTTAAAAGGAGATTATTCAACCGAGGACAAAGCAAGGTCAGGAGGGCCGACTGAATTGGACGACACTGAACTACTCCATCCTCTTCGTACCGATAGTAGGCAGACGACACGTCAATTGGCGGAGAAGCTCAAAGTGTCACATAGGATAGTGGGAATCCTTCTGAACGGTCTTCGCTTTGCATGGAAAATGGGAGCTTGGATTCCACATGCCCTGTCAGACAATCAATGCAAAACCACATATTGCAAGACTCACAAGAGAAACAAGGAGATGGGCTGGGAGGTAATGCCACATCCACCGTACATATAGCTCCGACCTCGCCCCCATCCACTACCACTTCTTCCGTGCTCTCCCGCAAGAAATTGGAAAGAAATATTTTGAAGCGGATGAAGACCTTAAAAATTAGATTCAGCAATGGTTCGACTCCAGAACTGCAGTCTTTTAAGCGAGAGGAATTGGAAAATTACCCAATTTTTGGAGAAGTGTAGTGGAACAAAATGGAGTTTATTTCAATTGATTTGACTTTGTAAAGTAATAAATCTTTGAAAAAATGAATAGACTTTTTTCCGACCTAATATATACAGGGTGTCTCATAAAAATGTATAGACTGTTTGAAAGGTGATAACTTTGTTCATAGTAAAGATACTGAAGAAGTTAAGGGCTCAAATGAAAGCTTAAAAAATAGAAATTTTCTGACATATGAGACTCATGGAATGCGCCATACACTCGTCTGAAATTTTCCATTTTACGCTCGATGGATTGTGTTTCGCTTGAATACACGTTGTAATTTCTTCACAAAGTGGCCGTTTGATTTGGGCTTATTTTAGAGTTTAATACTTAACTACACATTATAGCTTGCGAAAAATGGATTATTCCAAAAATTAAAGGTACTATGTGAAGGGTTGTAACACTGCTGCTAGTAAAGCATTTGAAGATTTTTAAGACTCACATGAAGGCCATGGTAACGAGATTACTGTTGTGTGCAAATAGTCAAGATTGCGCCATGCTCTCGCCTGAAATCTTGCACTTCAGGCTCGATTGATTGTGCATGGACTGAATGTTTGTGATAATCTTGTTACTACTGGGCCTGATTATCCTGTGTTGTGCTTCTTTTAACGTTTTGAACTTGACAACCTCGTGAAAGGCACGATACATGCGAGTTTATTGATCACACTATTTAAATGTGAGCAGGAGCCGCATTTTACAAGACGCATTCTGTGGACGAATGAAGCAATATTTAAGCTGAATGGAGAGGTTAATTGGCATAACTGCGGCTACTGGACGACGGAGAACGTAAAAAGAAGCATAGTACATGTTGTATCCCTGAGGATACAATCTTCACTAGACCTCTGGGGTCTCTTCCTACTGCTACTAGACCTCTGAGGTCTCTTTCACTGCTCTCTGTATTAACAGAGAGCCTCACTTCCGCGTGACGAGGCAGCAGAGAATAATACCGTTTTATTAGTAGAATACAGCTTCCACTCCAACGACGACGACGACGGAGGCGGTGGAGGTAGGCTGGCTGGCGGCTGGAACTCCTCGGCGGCGACCTGCGACGACGACCCCTGAGGGTCTCGGCAGCGGCCTTATATGCGCCCCGTTTTCCCGCCGGTCGTTACTTTGACCTGCCTTGACGGATTACCACCTCGCCTACGTGGGTGGTCATCGGCTTTCTACTAGCCGGCTACGGGCGCGCTACACACGATCACCACTGTGATCGTCCAGCCATAACAGTACAGGTTAATGTGACCAACTAGCAACAAGATTGTAACAGGCATTCAGCCCATGCACAATCAATCGAGTCTGAAATGCAAGGTTTCAGTCGTGTGTATGGCGCAATCTTGACTGTTTGCAAGCCACAGAATTCTCGTGACCCTCATTGAGTCTCAAACGTCCTCAAAACTTGACCAGCAGCAATGTTAGAACCTTTCAAACAGTACCTGCAATTTTTTTAGGAATACTCTAAATTTTTGCAAGCTATAATGTGTGATTAAGTTTTGAACTCTAAATTAAGCGCAAATTAAAGTTAGCATAAAGTTATCACCTTTCAAACAGTGACTATTTTTGAGGCACTATATATATATATATATATATATATATATATATATATCCGGATTCGAGGTGCCCCGCTCCTTTGGCGCGAATGCAGAAGTCAAAACGCTTGATGAAGTCTTTGGCGATGGGACGTAGGAAATATTCGCTCCCATTCCCAACGCAGAGATTCCTTCTGGGCCTCCGGGCTGTGGTGGCGCTTGGCACGGATCCTGCCTTCAAAATGGACCGCGCGCTTTAGTCCGTCGGATTCAGATCCGAAGATTGCGGTGGCCATTCCGCAGACATATATGAAGTCCGGAAAATTGGCCTTGAACAAAGCTTGCGTGCTTTTCGCCATGTATGCAGGGATTGAGTCTTGTTGGAACGTCCAGTGCGCATTGCTGAACTGCTACCTGAACCAGAAAAGTACAATAGCCTCGAAGATGTCCCGCCGGTACACATCTTCATTTAGTTTTTACATCTTTGTCCACAAAAACCAGAGGGTCCTTCCGTTGCTGCAGATTCCTCCCCAAACCATGAGCGCCTGCGGATTTTGCCGATGTTCGGCTAAGATAGAGCTGGCTGGAGCCTCTCCAGATTTGATCGTGTCATTTTAGCGGCTATGAGCCTATTCCACGGTAAACAGCTTCTCGTCCGTGAAAAGTGTTCACCCGCGACCTGCGGCCAGCAGCTTGAGCTGATGGCATCAATGGAACCATTCGTTCTTATTCTTGTCAATCAGCAGTTTGGGCTTTATGGAGCTTGCAGGGCTTCAATCCGCGTTTCTTTCTGGTTGTTCGATGCACCGATGTGACAGTGACACCGACATCACGGGCGATTTTTCTCAGGAGTCCCTCAGATTTGGGATTTTTCGCTTCTCGATGATATTCCGGATCTGCGGCGTATTCACAGTGCGATTTCTTCCTTGTCCTGGACGGTCACTTTCATGGTCAAGCACCTTACATCGATGAGTTTCTGTGGAGACAGTCGACTGAGCTGGTTAACGATGTCGCATTGCTGCTTTCCTTGACGATGGAGCTCCAAAATCGCAGTGTGATGGTTCGACATCTTGAGAAAAACCGTAACCGGTGCAAAGTATAGCTTGAAAAATGATAACACGGGCAGACATACGCGCAAAAAATAGCGCTATTGCCGGCATGCTGCAGATAAATACTTGCGCTTGGGAGAACGTCAGCCCTTCATCACGTTATTTTTGGAACACCTTGTATAGCATATATATGCATAACTCTCGCTTACAGTGAAAAGCTCAAAATGGGATCTACTTTTACTCGGCTTATCATTAATTCAATGTAAGCTGTAAGCTCGAAAGCTTTGGAAACTACCCCTTCGATCCATTTCTCAATGGTATTCAGTAGTACTGAGAACGGTCTCGCGTTGTTGTGATCTACAAGGGCAAGAGCAAAATGTGGTGCTTTAGAGGGTTTTGAATTTTGTATTTTAAGATGGATGGCAGGCACTTTACTGTTCTGGTTAACCTCCTATCAGTAGGCATCTTTCTCTGACCTTATTAATAGAATGTTCATGGGAAGGCAGACGTTGACCATTCCTCTTCGGACTTCAAGAGATCCTTGAAATTTCCTTCTCGATCAAAGACTAAATTCTGTTTGAAGCTAGGCAAGAATTAGACATTGATTCCAGGGTTGAGCATTAGGCGTGTACGTTAAATTTTTTTATTCTTTCTTTGTTACATTTCGCTAAGAAATATGTACACTCAGCTGCGCACTTTTGTTTTGGATTAAAAATTTATTCAAAGCGCTATACAGCCTGCCCCTAAATGTTCGAAAGACTATAATTTTGCTGCCTTTAAACCTGCTGAAGAAGGTTAAGGTGCAAAGGAAAGCGTGCGGTCAAACAAAACTCGTGGTGTGGAAATGGTAGATGTTGCACCAGGCAGAGATCCCGATCGAAAGCTTCAAATCTTGGACTCCATTGATTGTGTACGAGCTAAGTCATTGCCGCAATCCTGCCGCAAACTGACTACTACTATCATTAAAGCACGTAATTGGATAAGATCACACCACATCTTGCAGAACTGGTGCAGTCATATGCACGCTGACTGATCCAAAGTGGATAGTGGACTGGTTGCTAGTGAGCCCACCATCAAGAATGACGACGGAAGTGGTGGAGCAGAAAACGAAAGTGCCGAACATGTCGATATAAGGCAATGCACATTTCCAATTCTCAGATTGTACGTGCGGCTGTAATTCTAGGGTCGACGTGTATGCTTCCCTTTTCTAGTAGACTGATGACGGTTAAGTTTCATAGCCCTCGCAGCTCCAACTACTCCGCCAAGACATCTAAGCTTATAACAGTAGCTACATCTGGAACGACTATTACAACTCTGTTGCGCAAGTTAGAAGGTAGAGAAGAACGCTCGTAGGCTGAGATATCTTCAAAGGATTACCCTGCAATTCCTATTGCTCTCAACATTCTGTGTCTTTTGGCCTCTCATCACTAAACAACGGACGAAGAACCCGAAACGAATTAAGCATTATTTAGAGAAAGATGTCACCAGGATGAGTAAAGTTTTTGCCATGATGATTCCAATCAACTCAGAGGATTCCTTTCGCGGAAAACTGACGAAATCTGTAAGAAGGAAGGTGAAACTTCGGGTTACTGCCGCTAAAGCACGAGTTTCGCAATGAATACATAGAAAGCAGAGATCGCTTAGGCATCGAAGAAACTCTACCCTTTCTCAGCAACTACCGTCAGACAGTGCTTTTGAAAACTGCAATGCTACCAGGGCAGTTTTCATGCCAGCCATACAAACGAACTCACCTTCGTAAATTTATTAGGGAATCTCCTTTGAACTTTCCACCAAACGGTTTTTAATGATCTGGAAACAGTGGCGACTGAAACACTCCACTCCGTTAAGGGTTTCTTTGCATGAACTTAGGACAGCCCACCTTCAGTGACTATTGTTGAACGGGTGTTTTGGCTATTCAAGTTTTCCACTTGAAAATGGACGATGGTGCTGGGAACCCTTTCATAGCAATTGCGTTTTCGATTCCATTGGACGCCCACCACGTTTACGCTTCACGAAAAACAGAACGAAGTGTGTTTGGATTTCCGATCGATCATTCGCTTCTGCATAAGCTCCGGCTAGATTGCTCTTCTCTCGCTCCTCCAAGCTGCAGGACATATCTTTTTAAATACGCAACGTTCGCCATGACAAAGCTTTTGGTGAAGGACTGGGATCTGATTTGCAAATCAGCACTTGTTTCTGTCGCGGCTGCTGAATTGTCAGTACATATCACCTGTGCCTGTCTTGCCATCAGCGCTGTTGGCTGAAGCGGTTTTTACAAAGATTGCAACATGCAAGCACGCCCCGCGCTTGACCTCACTCAAGGACTGCCAATAGCTTCTCAACTTTTCCAAAACCTTTCCAGAGTAGGCCGGTACGCCAACATTCCTCGAAATATGTAGGTGCAGCACTTGTCTTCTAATAGTTGATCTCTTCGGCTATCATGATGGCATATGTGTTTCTTGACGGCCTCCTACAAGGTGAGCATAGAATGAGCATAGCTACGTTACAATTCAGGAATACCCCTAGCTTGACGCTCATATGCAATGCAGCAACGAGATGGAGCAAATTCGTTGTCCAGCTGTGTTCGTAGTATCGGGGGCTACTTCTGTGGAATGAATGCGATTCAGACCTGTTTCCCATATTATTTTTCCACATTTTCAGGCATGCCTCCTCTACACCCTAGGTTCTCGTAAAAAAGGGTGGAAATCAATAAAATAGTCCTCCGAAGGTGGAGAAATTAAACATATTTTTTCTCACCACCAATCCCACTATACTGGTGTCAATTCACACTCTTTTAAGGCCACGATTAATACTGTAAAAACAAAGAGACATTGATGCGGTTTTTGTCCATCTACACTGCACCTGTACCTGCGAAAGGGTAGCTGTGAAATCCCTCGAACATAACTCTTTGGACGTTGCTATGCGCACCGTACAACATGGCAAAGCGGGAAGTCTGTTATCTACTCCGAAACAAATGAAGATCAAAGGTTTAAAAGGGGTGCCGCGGGATCAAATGTTCGAAAGAGGTTGCAAAACCACTTACGCGATTACAAGATTCTCTTTAAGCCAGAAGAAAGCAGTATATGATGCCGCTCAGTCGTCATCTCTAGCTTGTAGGAAATGAGCTTATAAATTGTGATAATTTCGGCCCATTTAAATTGCTTTTCACGCTTCGCGTTTTGCGGCGGTCAGCGGATCAACGCTTTTATATCCTGTCCTCTCATGTTTCCTTACCTGGCCCTAAACATCGACAAAGCTTCGAGCTCCAGATTATCTCTCTCTCTCCCCCTCCTATGGGCGCGTGTAGCGCAGTCGGAGGAGGCGCGACTGTCGCGTGCACCCGATACCAGGTTTCTGGTTCGGATTTCCCGCCCAGGCCAACCAAGCCTTCCATCCCTCCGGGGTAGGTGAATTGGTACCAGACTTGTCTGGGAAGGATAAAGCGCTGACTTGTACATCGGCTGGCCACCGCAAGTCATTGTATGGCCAAAATACGCATTCATGTCGCCTCCACGACATCCCGTAGAAGTAGAATGCGCTGGCGCATCCCAGAAGGGATTGAGTAACGCCGTCCTTTATCTTTTTTTTTATCCCCCTCCTAGACTGCTACTTCAATAGTGCCACATCCAAAGATCTCATTGTTCGCTTTGTAAGATGTACATAATTTAGGAAGAAAATTGAGTGAACAGGTTCGGCACCAAGTTGGACGTTTTTCGTCTTCTCCACCACTTCTTTCAACATTCTTGCAAGCTCTACTAGCTGCTATTTTCATCCTGCACAGATAACACATGGCCTTTCGTTCTATTGACCACCCGTTTGGGAACCACTCATTGCGAGTGGGAGAAGGAATAAGGGTCGTCTTGAAATTCAGCGTTAAGCTTACCTTACTTTCGACAGCTCAGGTGGGTATAATTATATATTACGCATTGTGTTTTGTGCTCGACATCTTATGCGGAAGGTGTAGCTGATTTTATCGACAGATCTCCACCTTCACTATTATCCTATCTCACCTTTGTTCTCAAATGACGTTTTCAAGGGTGACAGTGATTAGTCACAGTGTGACGCATAGCGCTGCTTTTCTGAAGAACCCTATTACAGTTCATCGGAGATACTTTGCTTTCGTTAGGAATGGTAGGAGATGGCGAGCAGTGCTGGCGACTTCTCGGTGTTTCTCACCAATAATGGGTGGAATTTCTGTTTTCAGTTTTCTGAGAAAGTGGGCAAAATTTGTTCAGAAACAGAAACTATACATCCAGCTCAGACTCCATCTATGAAGGGTCTCGAGCACATGGCGGAAAATGAATGGTGCGAGAATCCCCATTCTAAGAACAGTAGGAAAATGTGTTTCTTTTCGCAGCTCATTTTACTTAAGCGTCAGGTGGCTATTACTGAGGTTACAAGCTTTGAAATCGATGTTTTGCTGCGATTCAAACTCTGGCGTCAGGTGGGACTCGAACCTGCACCACTGTTTCGGGTCTCCATTCGTTTCTTGCTGAGTCCTCGCACCTAAGGAGCTAGGGGCCCTTAAGGAGGGGCGCAGTCAGCGTGCTATGTGACAATTGAGTTGATTCAAGAGAGATGGCGAAAGGCAGCGAGTTAATTGAGGCTACAAGTGGATTGGTGGCTCATGGGTGAGCTACTCTCCTTCATAGGTGGGAGGGCAGGTGTTCGCTTCCCCCTTGCCGAATTTTTGCATTCTTAGTGTTCATTCTTTGTTTGATATTTATCACCTTCTCAACTTTTCGTCGGCTCATATTTCACTCCAGGCTCCCGAATTCGTGTTCAGCAACAGCCTTTCATCAATTCTCCACCCCATACATGACACTCTGTGTTTTCCTGCATATTTTTGGCAGGATGCTTGACTAGATGGAGGACGAACATCCCACATGTAATCAATTGTGATTTAATATTAGTTACACTTTTACCAACACATTGGAGTGTTGGCTGTGTATACAACTGTTCAAGGGAAACGCAAAAACTATACATACTACCTAGTTCGAAAGATCAACAGTAGAGGACCTCCAAGACAGCTGTATGTTACGGATTCAAATGAGAATTCAGCTATTTTCTAGAGACACCATATTTTCCAGCAAGGTACACTTACCTCCTCACTCACTCTGATTTGTTTTCGTCCTTTGCGTTTTTTGTAATGAAGTTTTCTGTTAAATTTTGATAGCCATTTTTTCTCCTGTTGGCCGCACTGGCACGAATATGAACAACTGAATAATAAAATAAATAAATAAATTACCAAATAAGTATGGCTTCATCTTTTGTGGAGCTCCTAATAAAAAGAGAGTCCTGTGTGAGTAAAAGCGCAGTTTCGCTTAGTTCTGTCTGCTTTATGTATATGACAGTTTCTATTCTGTCGACTATTACTGGATGCATAGGGCGCAATCGACATGTAGTACTGTCCTCAAACGGTCAAATCGGCTTACGAATGGTCCACACTTTTCACACGAAGTGGTTTATTAGGTGCAAGAGTGTTACAAAAAGGAAAAAGCGTCAACTTGCCCATCGGTGGGCTCTTAGTTTCTTGTATAGGATATTTATGGTAAACGGCTACTGCTACGATAGGGGCATGCTTCGTGCTGCGGTGAAGTGGTTCTGAAATGTTGTACTGGAATTTGCCTCACATGCTGTATGAACAACTGCTCAGAAGACTGTTCCATTCATCTAATGAGTCTAATGAACTGTCTGGAAGGGACGTTGGCGCCAGAAATCGTATGTTTGGCGAACATGTTTGCGAATGATGTTGAAGGCGCGTTAGGGGTACTAATGGACGTGGTAGTGATTTCGTGTAGTGAGGAGGAGATGGCGGTGACCTGTACGCAGTAGAAAGCCTTGGTGTTGTCTGCTCAGTTTCTGCCGTTCCATATCAAGTTTTCCCTCTTTCTACAGCTTAATCCAGTCGCTCACTCGACGCATCGCCTCGACCACGCCCTCTTCAAAACTTAGTGGTCGTATCGCCTGGCCATTTTCCAGATCTATAAAGCAGCAGTGGACGCCGTAACTTCCTTCGTGCGGTGCTTCTCATACTTGATGTGTCAGCACTTCTACACAAGAGACTATCCTACCGTAACCACTCGCTTTCCTTTTCAATTGTCAGAAAACAAACTGCTGTTGCAGTGGTGCTGGGACTACTATGTTTAAGCCACTCTGCGAAGGAAGGGTGTCTAATAGAAGATTTGGTGGCTCAAGTTGTTCATTTTAATCTCATGCTTTATAGGAACATTTGCCACGCGGAACTGGAACTCCCTACACTGAAAGGCTCCTTGTTCGCGATGAAATCTGCAAAGGTTATTCTGCGAAAATCTCAACATCCTAAGTGTAATTCTTTATTTATGAAACAGAACCTTTTACGTGTATAAGAGGTAAATTGTCCTACAGTGTCCTCTAGTGTGATAGATTTGTTCTCTCACGTGCACTCTTCTTGCATTGTCGCCTTCTTCGTTTTTTTTTTTCGTCGGTGGGGGATGTAAGTAGTACGATAGGGCAAATGGTCGAATTCAGCACTTCGTTTGACTTTTTTCCTGATATGTGATTTGATATGTAATTTCATGCAAACCACGCTATAACTCGGCTGGTTTTTGCAAAGCCGCTTCATTCTGCGCCATGTTCTCATGAACTATTCTCATCTGCATTCCAATATTCGTTCGAACACAGTCAAATTGTAGCTTGGCTAAGTATGATTAGGAAAGATAACACGCTTTCTCGAATGTTCATAAGGAAATGACTTCAATGGCATCAATGGTTTATAAGGATACAGAGTTTGCAGTGCGCAATATTGAGTACATGTACTTAATTTTCGTAATGGGAGCTATGGTGGTATCGGGGGCAGACATAACTCCAACGCCGTCGCGTTGGAGTTAGGTCCTGGAGCTATGGTGGTATACAGGGTGTCTCAAAGAAGTTCATACACTGTTCGAAAGGTGATAACTTTGATCACTGTAAAGATACTGAAGAAGTTAAGCGCTCATATGAAAGCCTGAAATTGAAATAGAAATTTTCTGACATATGAGCGGCATGGAATGCGCCATGCACTCTTTTGGAAGTTTGCTTTTTACGTACGATTGATTGTATTTCGCTTGAATCACGTTATAATTTCATCACAAAGTGGCCGTTTCGATTAATTTGTGTTTCCCTTAGGGCTTAAAACTTAAAAGCAAACTATGGCTTTCGGGAATGGCAGGGTGTCCCAAAAATGCGGGTAGTATTTGAAACGTTCTAACATTGCTGCTAGTGAAGCATTTGAAGATGTTTGAGACTCACATGAAGGCGCGGGGTAACGAGAATTCTGTGGCTTACAAACAGTCAAGATTGCGCCATACACACGCCTGAAACCTTGCATTTCAGACTCGATTGATTGTGCATGGGCTGAATGCCTGTTACAATCTTGTTGCTAGTTGGTCACATTAACCTGTGATGTGATTCTTTTAACGTTTTCCGACATCCAGTTACCGCAGTTATGCCAATTAACCTCTCCATTCAGCTTATATGTTGCTTCATTCGTCCACAGAATGCGTCTTGTAAAATGCGGCTCCTGCTTACATTTAAATCATGTGATCATTAAACTCGCATGTATCGTGTCTTTCACGAGGTTGTCGAGTTCAAAACGTTAAAAGAAGCACAGCACAGGATAATCAGGCCCAGTAGTAACAAGATTATCACAAACATTCAGCCCATGCACACTCAATCGAGTCTGAAGTGCAAGATTTCAGGCGAGAGCATGGCGCAATCTTGACTAATCTCGTTACCATGGCCTTCATGTGAGTCTTAAAAATCTTCAAATGCTTTACTAGCAGCAGTGTTACAACCCTTCACATAGTACATTTATTTTTTGGAATAATCCATTTTTCGCAAGCTATAATGTGTAATTAAGTAATAAACTTTAAAATAAGCACAAATCAATCGAAACAGCCACTTTGTGAAGAAATTACAACATGTATTCAAGCGAAACACAATCAATCGAGCGTAAAATGGAAAATTTCAGACGAGTGCATGGCGCATTCCATGAGTCTCATATGTCAGAAAATTTCTATTTTTTTAAGCTTTCATTTGAGCCCTTAACTTTTTCAGTATCTTTACTATGAACAAAGTTATCACCTTTCAAACAGTCTATACATTTTTATGAGACACCCTGTATATATTAGGTCGGAAAAAAGTCCTTTCATTTTTTCAAAGATTTATTACTTCACAAAGTCAAATCAATTGAAATAGACTCCATTTTGTTCCACTACACTTCGTTACGTGATTGTCAAGTTCTAAACGTTAAAAGAAGCACAGCACGTGTTAATGTGATCAAGTGCAACAAGATTGTAACAAACATTCAGCCCATACACAATCAATCGAGTCTGGAGTGCAAGATTTTAGGCGAGCCCATGGCACAATCTTGCCTACTTCCACGTCTTAGAAATCTGGTTATTCTGTGCTTTCATATGAGCCTCTTCATCTTCAAATGCTTCACTAGCAGCAATGGTTTCAAATAGTAACTGCATTTTTGGGACATCCTGCATTTTCTGCAAACCATAGTGTGTTTTTATGTTTTAAACCCTAAAAGAAACGCAAATCAATCGAAAGGGCCACTTTGTGAAGAAATTATAACAAGTATTCAAGCGAAATACAATCAATCGTGTGTAAAATGCAAACTTTCAAGCGAGTGTGTGGCGCATTCCACGCCTTTCATATGCCTGAAAATTCCTATTTTCTCAGGCTTTCATATGAGCCCTTACTTTCTTCAGTACATTTACTGTGAGCAAAGTTATCGTCTTTCGAACAGGGTGTACATTTTTTTGAGACAGCCTGTATATGAATCTAAATGACGGGCTCTTCTCAGCTAGCAGCAGATTTGTTTCTGATAAAATTTTCCTCATCCTCAATCCACGGCTCATCCTAGAAGGGATTGATCAACCCTGCACTTTAAAAGTCTCTCATTTCGCTCGGTTTCCACCTTCCACCTATGATGGGAACTCCGTTGCTGATTTGAAACTCACTCGCCTCAGGCACTCGAAAAGACAGTGTTCGTGTGCATCAGATCAGACTATTGCATAACTGCAAACTGTGACTGTAAAGTGCTTCGTTATGAAGAGGTTGTGCATCTACAAGACGCTAATTTGGTTACTCACAACTCTACCTACGGAACTATCGTTTGCATTTTCAACGACTTCTGCACTAGTACGATACAGACAGTTGCAGACTTTCGGGCCAGGATAGAGCTATAGCTTTAGCTTAGCTTTGGGCAGCCTGTTTTGTTTCCCTATCTGATAGCTTTACATTATGGTATGGGATTAACCAGAGGACCTTTTCAACTCCGAATACGATCGCTAACATTCTAACAGTTTTGGAGTGTATTAAAAACTCCAAAACCCGCCCGCCCATTGAGAGGTGAAAATGTCCGCCTGAATTCCGAATCTTATGTAACCACAACTTCCTTGAGAAGTCCCTAAATGTTGCACATTGCCACTAATCGTACTAGGTCGGTGAGCGGTCGTATCATTGTTTGTCCACATGAACTTCTGAACAATCAGGCATTCAGTAATAGAGGACATTGTCTAACATCTGAATGACATGGCCTGCTCTCTTCCCGTTTCAGTAAATTGCAGTCCGCTCATATTGGGTTGCTCTATAATTAATGTCGTTTTTTATATTTTTCAAAGTGAATTTATAAACAACAAGCATTAATGGCATATTGACCATTTTGTCGGATGGCCTTTTACCCACTTTCGGTGAGCTGAGGAATTCCACGTTCGAAGAAGCCTTGGTTTTTAAAAGCGAAGAAATGGCGCAACTAGTTTTCAACAGCTTGATCGTAGTCAAAGGTTTTACGATTCAAGTGGATTTGAAGGGAGCGAAACAAATCGTAATCTGATTGTGCCAAGTCAATGTTGTGGCCTCAGTTACTGAGTTCTGTTATCCTTTGACGGGTTGGCAAAAAAGTGTGAGGTCTAGAGTTATGTATGATGATGGAACATCATGCTTTTGCGATTGGACAGATCAGGGCGTCTTGTTTATTTATTTATTTCTTCGCTCAACTTCGGTAGTTGACGACAGTAGGCACAACAATTTGGTTTCTCGGAAGCTGTTGCGGTTGCGTTCGATATGTCAAGCTTCGCTGCCACCTTTTGCGTTGTCATACGCCGGTTAACTTCGTCCTTTGTTTTGTCGTCACTAGTGATTGTACGACCAGTGTGACCGCATTGGTGCATTTGATGCATTAAAATTTCCAGGCGTTGGCGAGCAAACCAACGCCGATACTGGCATTCAGGAAGGCAGTCCCCACCATAAACTTCTCACAATTTCTTCCGAGTTTGTACCACATTTTTGCGATTTCGGAAGTGCACAAACCAATAAAATGTGATGATAATGCTCCCTTTGATTGTCCATTTTCAACTTTATTTTGCCAACTTATTTTCACCAATGACGCTCAGTTTTTGACAGAAGATAGTATAAAGCCTAGCCGTTAAGATATTGTGTATGCCAGGCAATCACTACCATAATAATATACGGTTCACGCTAGTTATGAAAAAAACTAAATTAGTACGTACGAGAGAGACTGAAAAAAATCGGAGGCAGTAGTTAAAAGTTCCGACTCCGCCGACACGACTTCGGTCGAAAATTTTTTTCAAAAAACAAAACTTTTCTAGGGGGGGGGGGGGTATTTGAAGTGCTGATCACGAATCTGACATTCGCTCTTCACGGTTCGGTCGAAGACCACCAATACCGTTAACAAGGGTGGTCCAGGCAGGATCACAATTTTGCTGAAACTTTGTCTAGGAGGGGGGGGGGGTTGAGGTCCTGATCACGATTCTGTCATCCGACATCCATACTTCCCTACCATTCTTGGAAAACAGAGTTTTCCAGGTCAAGCTTCTCGTACAAATCCTTCAATCTGAAGACCGTTCGGCTTGACGTCGATTCCTTCAGAGAGCCTGAAGTGCCACGGTTGTAGCGTATTCCACGAACGACTCGAAACATCAGTCACTCCTTTTATTTTTTTCGCCAATATCGCGGATTTCGTAATTCGATGAACCGACACTTACCCATACTAACCTCTACCAGCCGTCGCCGGCAGAAACTTGAAGAATGTAATCATGCGCCTTTCTGTATCTATATTATGCAGCCGAATCGTGAAAAACGGATGTCAGATTTGTGATCAGCACCCCAAATAACCCCCTAGACAAAGTTTCAGTTAGTGCCAATCGGATTATAATGTCTTCCTCCTTTATATATAGTAAGATGTATCTGGTATGGTGTGCTTTTACCGTAATCGAAATATCCCTATGAGACGACGAGGGTCCCGGTGTGCCACCAATGAGCACGGAGGATAGACCGTATCCGCAGCTGCAGAGTTCAACAATGGCATGGTAGCCACGCCCAGAAAGTTTATGTGTGCATATAAGCCCAATGCAAACGACCAGGACTGCTCTGCACAACTCACGACTCATTCCTCAATTTTTGTGCATCGTTGATAGCAAATCAGTTCACCGCTTACGCTTGTGCTATTGCTGTCTCAAAATGATTGCCTGTTAGTCTTTGCTTCGAAGAGACCCTGAGGAGACCAGTAGAAGATTGTGTGTCAATGGAACCACTAAGCAGCCACAGATGTTCGATGTCTGTCTGCTCAGAACGGTCACTGGACTTACAATGAACTGCCGGGGAGAGGCGGTCGAGAAGATAGAGGAATTCCGCTACCTCGGAAACGACCTATCCTAGGAAGAATGTGTGGCACATGTGCTCAAGGGACGCTTGAGCGCGATATGGGTCAAGGGGATGGAGTGCACAGGAATCCTCTGCGACCGTAAATGCTCCAGGACACTCAAAGACAAGCGCTGTAGAATAGTAATCCGGTCTACCCTTCTCTGCGGAAGACAGTGTCGGCCCTGGGTGAGGCGCAAGAGCGGCAGCTGCACGCTGGTGAGACAAAGATGATCATGTGGGCATGTGGATGGCACGATGATAGAGTGCGAAATGAGGATGTTAGGGCAGTGATGAAGACAGTCCTGATCCAGCTGAAGATGAGGGGTACGGAAGACCAGAACATTTCCGCAGAAACGGTGAGCCCCAAAGGAAAAGTGGAAGGACCTCACATCAAGGAGATCTCGCCAGCGCCACGACTGATGACGCCGTCGATAGCATGAGGTGGCGACCTTATTTATTTATTTATTTATTGTACGCGGCAATTCATACAACAGGGAAAAACACTACGCAAAAGTGAACTTTAAACATAGAGCAGAAAAATGGGGACATACACAGTTAGTACAACAATCGATTAATGTAACCGATCAGAGCCAAAAACAAGGAAACTTCCGGTAGTTACCTCAGTAAGAATTTTGTACTGTGTTATGGAATTTGGTAACAAAGTTGGAATATGGAATTTGGTTTGGATTTTTCTTTGAGGATTCCAGAGATCCAGTGTCACCTACATATTTGAAAAAGCTAGGTCCTTCATTACTATCATCTCTTCGAACTTCGCAACTTGGAAGACCATTTATCACCTCATTCCGTTTATCACTTTATACAATATGACCGAATCGTACCTTTTTCGAAGACATCAAGAGCCGGTAAATTAAGGAAGGCGGCAATTCAACCGAAACATCCTACTATATTAGCAAATATAGCCGTATAACAATTCATGACGAGTATAGTAAATCTACAAAAAGAACCATTTCTATGTTAACAGAGAGCCGAACATGATCAATGCAAATTGATGAATTTGTTCCTTTAAAATGTCAAAGGAATGAGAGGAATGCTTGTGTTGTCGCATCCATGTGCTCTGATCTAGGACTTTCTGGTAAAGTTGTTATGCGCCGATTTCTCACTTAATGCTAGGGCAAAACATAGCAGCGTCGTACTGTTGCATGGACTTCACGAAGAGCTTGTACGCGTGCAAAATATGTGTCTTCGAATTAGTTTTTAGATATTTGAACATGGTATGCACAACTCTTTCAGGTCTCTTTGCAGTATGTCCACAGTATTTGCTAAAGGAAAGCCTAGTGTCTAAAATAAATTCCAAGCTGTGCGAAGAAAGCGCCCTACTGAATTCCAGTTCACAAGACAAAAAGCGCTTCTGTTGGATTGTTGTTCAAGTTTCTCGCCCGAATAGAAGACCTCGTCGTTGACCATGCCGCAACCGCATCTGTACCAGAGTGCAGAGCAGCTAGCGAGGTCTTTCTCCCCAGCAGAGTTTCCATATATTTTTATGTTATATGAAAGCACTATATAGGTTACATGGTAATCATTAGATCAGTTTATTTGATGGAGCCTTGTCGAAAGCGTTCTCAAAATCAAAGAAAGTCACGTTTGTGTTGATTTTTTTATCAAAAGGTTTTTGCCCAGTCGTTTATCGTTGACGTTATTAAAGTATTCAGTACATCTAAAAAAATCTTATGTGAGAAGACGATTCATTAAAGCGAACCAATCGTTCACATCAACATTACTAATGCTCATGCTTACGCACGTCAGATGTAGTATTTATGTGATTTCCTGGGTACCACTACGTCCTTCTCAGTGGAACAGTTTTAGATCATCGATAGTCTAATACTAAAATCAATGCTCTGACATTGAGCTTGAGCTTTTGTGCAGGTAATGGTTCAACCATTGGAGTTTCTTCAAGTCCTTTCCACACTCTCTCGTAGGCTCATTCTCTCACATTCGAAACTCCCATATTCCGGTTACTCCAGTTTCGACAGTTTCGATCCTACATCCTCCATGTTCTGCTCAGTTCGGCTACACAACAGCCGTTGCTCATTTCTTATACTTCTTCATTTCTTTACCGCTGCTCTCTTATACCCGTTTTAAAGGGACTGACCGTGTATAACGTCGTGTTTCCACCAAATGACGGAATTTGTTGCCGCCTTCAAGAAGCTGTCTTTTGTCTTAGAATCGCCACTGAATTCTAACAGAACATTTCAGATCGGACTATTTGGTGATCATGCAAGGCGTTCAGTTGTTCTCTGCCTTGTTTTTGCTTTTACTTATGGCTGATAGTGTTTCCAGTCATAGCAGGTGGGCGTTGCTTTCGTTCACCTTATTATATGGATACGGTTGAAGGTCGACGTTAATCACTCCCTTTGGGACAGGCAACACATTCTACTTCTAGGGATGCTGTGGAGGCGACCTTAATGTGCAGTTGACCTAAATAAATATAAATATAAACATAAATAAATATATAACGACTTGCAGTAGCTAGATGATGGAAATGTCAGTGTCTTGTTCTTACGAAATGGGTCTGGTAGAAATCCGAACCAGGCACCTGCAATCGAGCAAACGCGACAGCCGGCGCCTCTTTCGGCTGCACTACCACGGCCTAACCACCTCTTCAGATTCAGAAGACGTATCACCCACGTCTTGTTGCAAGTAGGGATTCAGAAGTGTCACCGAAGTAGTCCAGATTCAGAATCTCGGGCCTCCAGATTCAGAAGACGTTCTACACATTTCACGCAACGAGCGTCCGGATCGCTGCACTATTCAACTGCTCTAACAACATACAGCACGACTATCAACTCACTCCTTCGCATTCTCGAACCTACTTCATTCCTTTCAGAATGGATTCCTCCGACGACTTAGAAAGACGCCTTCAACGAGAGCTCAAAGAAAAACTCCGATTTCTGGAGCATACGCCTGCTCAACCATCGGAAGCCGTGGTTCAAAAAAGGCTGAAAGAATCTGGACACAAATGTTTTGAGGCGACAGAGATCATCGAGAAGGCACAAAAGGAATTTGTCAATCACATGACGAGCCACGATGAGTTTCTCAAAGGAAGAGGGGGAACCGTGCACTTCCATGTGAAGCTCAAGACACTATACTATTAACACCACCAGTATAGGAGCGGCATAGTGAGAAACGTTGAGAACTTCGTAATGGCGCACGTGTGGCACGAGCTTCTAGTTGCAGCACACGGAGCAGACGAGCTGGCTCGACTGGGATTCTTAGACGAACTCAATCGATCTTCTAGGAACCTACTCAGTCTGGACATCCGAAATACCCCGAGTTTCTGGAAATACACAGGAACCAGAAAGGAGCAACGTTTCCGGAATGGTTCGGTTCTAGTTGATCCAGGTTGATGCACTCTTGGAGGAAGAGAGAGCGGCAAAATCCCATTCGAAGCTCATGAGAAGGCTAGAAGATGGGGTGCTGACGGACCTACTGCTTGTTTGGAGAACTTCCAGCTCGAGGTGCGAGATCCAAGAAGTCCAACCTCGCTTGGAAAACCAGGAGAACTGCTACAAAAAGAACTACATCTTAGAGGGAACGACAGGATCTTGCACAACATCGAGGAACTCCACGAACGATTCAAGGAGATGAGCCTGGAGGATACGCCAAGAAACCGTAATCGACACCACACGACTGAGAAGCCCACTAACAACCCTAAGAACGCACGAGTGAGCTCCAAGAGAAAGTAACCTGATGAAGACCTCGAGGAGCTTAAGCACGAGTCGAAAGGAGACTAAAGCAGTGCGAAGAAGAGCTGCACGAGGTCGACCGGTATCTGAGCGAGAATATCGTGCGCAAACGACCCCAGACGGATGAAGGACAGCGAGTACCATTTGATGTGTGCATACTGCCTATAAACGGGAACGCACTAATCAGATGCGTGCCTTAAATACCGCATAGTTGAGGAACGAACTGATATCCCTATTGATGAGGAGCGATGCCGAGCGTGCCTACAAAAACGAGAGGCAGAGAAATGTAAAAAGAAGGTGAAATGTTCCTATTGCGACTATGGCAAACCGGAGTCTCAACACAAGTACTCTGATCATCTTGCTAGCACCTGTCCAAGGCATGAAAAGTTTACTAACGCACAACACTATCGAATAAGGATCAAGGAAGAGTACGACCACTACCACCGACTTCTGACTGAAATGGAAACAAGGAGGTGCCACCATCATCGTCGTCGACGACCGGACGTGAGACAGTACGAGGAGGACATTAAATCGACAGCATGGCTCCACGGCCGTCAAAGAACTTCGGATTCATTTAGGTTAGGCAGGAGCATACCGAATTGCTTCAGTATCTCTTAATTACACGATAACTCTACTACTGTTGATTTATCAGGGATTGTACATATCTCATATCTCTCAAGAATGTCCTATGTTCTTTGAAGCCATGCAGTTACGGTAGTTCTGTTCTCGCCGTTATCTGATGACGGCTTCGCGGTTACCACCGTTATCTGATATATCTCGTGAGCTGCGCGCGGCACGCAATTCTCACCGTTATCAGATGTGACTCAGGTTCCTCCTCGCCCCATCCCTGCGCGACTACCGTAACAAATGCGCGAGCTGTAATTGTGAGCCAGTTTCTCCTGCTCTCGCCTTCTAGCTATTTTGTATAGTTACAATAATTGTTTAGGCACACTACAAATACACTATAACACATTCGCGACGAGAGCGCTCTCGTGCACAATGCGCGCGACGGCCCGCTGCCTTGTTGGCGCGCGCGGGTGTCCACTCATTTGTGTGGACATCGTCCCTCGCGAGAGTTACTTTCTGTAAGTAAATTTTAATCGATCTTTAGAAGAAGATTTGAACATTGGTTTGTTACCACAATTTGGGAATTTGAAAAGAAAATCGAACAAATACATCAAAAAGGAAGTTTTTCCCAAAAATTCCCGTCCACACATATGAGTGGACACCGTCCATCGAACCCTCTCCGCTGTCCACTCATATGTGTGGACACCGTCGCGAATGAGATAAGCTTATTCTCCTCCCCACTACACTGTAAGGAACAAATAGGGACAAGACGTCATGTTATTAATAATATTATTATTATTACTTTACTTTGATACTTTGATGGTCCTTTTGTCGGCTGGAGGTCTTCTCAGCGGGGACCACAACTCTTCCAGACCGCTCGATCTCTGGCTGCTTGCATTCAGTGAGGCAGACTTCGCTCTCTGAAAGATCTTGAAAATGAGTCTGCCCATCGCGTTGGCGGTCGTCCCAGTGGTCTCTTATGGTCTCTCGGGAGCCATTCTGTGACACGAAGACTCCATATATCGTCGAAGCAGGTGTCCAGCCAAGCGATATTTGGACTTCTTCATGTACAGCAGCGGGTCTGCTAATTGCGACTACTCCCGTAGATCCGAGCTTCGTAGGCCTTCTTGCCATTGCTGACGAAGGCTTGTCCTCAGAAGACATCTCTCCAGTGCACGATGCGTAGTTTGCATTGTTCTGGCGATTGTCTTGTTGTTGGGCCAGGTTTCCGCCGCGTAACACATCGCAGGCAGTACAGAGGCGTTGAATCCCTGAGCCCTGAGGCCGGGATCCTTCACCTGATCGGTGACTTCGCGAATCGAACTGAAGGCTGCCCATGCTGCGCGTCTCCTGCGGGCGATTTCAGGAGCGAGCTCGTTATCCATGTTCAGCTCTCTTCCCAGATAGAAGTAGGAGTCGACCTGTTGTAGAGCGACTTCATTCAACCTTACGAGTCCCGTGCCACACCACTGGTTGACCATAAATTGTGTTTTGGACATATTCATGTCCAATCCAATCTTCATACCTGCCACATTGAGCTCGTTCAGCATTTCCTCGACTTCTGCCGTGCTGGTAGAGATGAGAACAACATCGTCGGCCAAGCGAAGGTTGCTGATCCGTTTACCGTCGACAAGGTAGCCTTTGTCGTCCCAGTTCAAGTCCTTCATGGCATCCTGGAGTGCCGCTGTGAATAGCTTAGGAGAAATTGCGTCTCCCTGCCGTACTCCTTTCCCGGTAGGAATCTTAAGCTTTCGATCAAACAGCTGGATGGTGGTCGATGTGTTCGAGAAGCATTCGTCGAGAAGTCGGATGTAGGGCGATGGTATACCAGCGTGCACAAGGGCGTTCAGAATGGCGTTGATTTCCACGAACGCTTTCCGTTAATCCACGAAGACAAGGACAAGTGCGAAGTGGTCCTCTCGATGAGCTGTGAGACAGTCTGAATATGGTCCATGCAGGTGAAATCCTTTCGAAACTCTGCTTGCTCCACTGGCTGATACTCACCCAAGCAACGATTGTTATTGATATCCTCCTGCTGACCTTTTTTGAAGATTAGAACTGTTTTCGACTTCTTCCATGAGTCCGGAATCCTACCAAGTCGAAGGTAGTGGTGAAGTGCTTGGCAAGAAATGAGCAGAGGGCACTGCCACTCGCACGAAGGAGGTCAGCGGAAATGCCATCCGGTCCGGGAGCAGTGCCTGGTTTCATCCTTCTGATGGCATGAGCAACTTCTAATTCCAGAATGGGAGGTACTTCCTCAGCTGGTGGCATCAAGCATTTGGGGACAGTGCTAGAAGAACGAAACAGATCAGTGTAGAATTCTTGAACGATGCTCTCCATCGCTCTTGGAGACGTTTGCGTTGTCTTCTTTTTCCTCTTCTCAATCTTCTGTAGGCTTGAATGGACTCCTTCACTGCAATTCGACAGGCCTTCGAGATGGTGACTTTTTCCAGATGGGAAGCATTAGGATCCAGTTTGACAGCTCTTCTTTGCTCCAAGAACTTAATCGCATGTGCGTTGAGTCTTGAAGCAGACGGTGATGTGGCTCCGCAAGAGCTGCTAGCACATTTCAACAGTCCTTTGGAGAGAAGGTCGTAGTCTTCCGATGGATCTTCAAGAAGATTCCAATCGTACGACTTTATTGCATATTCCAACTCCTCAGACTTGAATGTGGGGATCCTCACCGGTGCCGGTTTATGAGTGTCACGCTTGAACATCCTTTTTTTTAGAGTAAACTTTGCACGGACAAGACGGTGATCCGAACCGGTGTCAAATGAAGGCAGCACGGAGACGTCGAACAGACTCCAGTGTCTCTTTGTAAGAACATGGTCGATCTCCGAACGTGTTTCTCCATTTGGGTTTTCCCAGGTCCATCGTCGGTTTGAAGGCTTCTTAGACATAGAATTTCCATGGTAGAGACGGCACGCGGATAGGAAGTCTCTCAGGCGCTTTCCGTTTTCGTTCCTTGAGCATGCCCCATGTGGTCTTAGCCTCCATTTTTCGTGATCATTCGTACCGACGATAGCGTTAAAGTCGCCAACGACAACTTTGTAGTAGCTCTTCTCGTCGTTGACAGTCCTTTCGAACACCTTGTAAAATTCCTCCTTTTCTTCATCTGGGGCCGCAGATGTTGGAGCACATCCATTTATGATGGAGATGGTTCTTTGATCTTTGGTTTCCAGACGAAGAACAGCTACTCGCGGACTGATGATCTTGTAAGAGTCTACTAGGTGGTGCACTGTCGAATTTACAAGAAATCCAACTCCGCCAATATTCTTTCTGTCCACCTTTGCTCCGATAATGAGAAGCTCGTTGTGGTCGGTCCTCCTTATCGTTTCCGTTCTGCCTTTCGTTTCCTGCGGGCGATAACGTCGTATTTGATGTTGCGGCTTCTGTAAAGCAGTGTCCGAAGATCCTGTTCAGATCGAATGACAGTTATAAGTGCAGACGAATAGGCAGTTTCCGTGTCGTGGTGGGAGAGAGTTTCCGGTAGTCCGATTCCAATGACGTCCTGATAGTTTAACTCCGAGATTAGATGGCCCCTCGCCGGAGGTGGATGCAACCGACGTCGTAGAAGTCCACCTCCGGCGCCGGAGGACTGGGGCGCGGGTTTAGTTGTTTGAGCCGTGGTCCGGTTACTCACATGTTCCTGGCCAGGGATATATGAGAGCCGCCCATACACGACAAAGCATCGTGTACTGCGTGACCATTTGTGCCGTTAGCCATCACTATGTGATGTTCACCCCTTCACCGCGATGAGATGGCATATGAAGGGGTATTATTATTATCATTATTATTAAGGTAGCCTTTGATTATTGTTGTATTTATTGGTGTTATCGGTGTATTTCGTTATGTCTGTATTGCATGTATAGACAAAGTTTAGTTACCCAAGTTACCCAATATCGAAGTATACGTATCGCGCTACAGTATCGTCTTGTCGTTTATAACAACTATACTCACATATTCGACCACAGTACAACGAGACTTAGTGCGGTCAGCTTATAGGCATGTTAGTGGTGAATCCTTCTCAGAAAAACCTGCTGCAATTCACAGAGTTTGAGTGATGGAATGTTTTGTTGCACGACTAGGGTAAGAAGACGGCACCGCTTCCTACCTCCCTTGCATTTTCTTCACTTAGCAAAAAAAATCCTCTTACTGGACGCGACTTGAATATGATGTCGATTCATGAAGCGCGCAAATCCAGTTACTCTTGCAGACTGCTAGTCAAATGTCAGACCAAATGGCGCGGAAACTCGTTCTCTGATTCGAATTTAGACTCGCTACCCGCCCAATCCAGTCAAGACCTTCGTCGTTCTTGGGTCACTGCCAGGGATGTACGGAATTTCCGTTTCCGTGTTCCGAATTCCGGTCTCCGGCCGTTTTGAGACTTTCCGTACGCTTCCATGCCTCGCTCGTTTTGGACCGGAAGGCGGGTACGGTAGTGGTCACAGCTCAACACTAGTTTTGTACTAAATGTCTAACCACCTCATCAGTTAAAAGAAGTTGTCCTACGCACAATCACGGGATGGATTCTGTTTGACATTTCTAACACTACTGCTAATAATATAATAGCTGCGGCACAACGTTTTAATGGTCATCGATTGCTCATTACATTATTCCAGCAGCTACAAATACCTTCAAGAACCTAATAATCATGTCCCACACCACCGCGAAAACCTTCATTGAGAATTGCACCATGCACTCGTCCGCTCGATTAGAGTTCTTGATTGTTGGCAAATGTCAATTGTAATGCAATCGAAATGCAGAGATTTCTAATGCGGCTTCGCCAAACCTCCAACCTGAGCTGTTATTTTCATTGAGTGTGATTATTTATTAAGTTCTGAGCCAAAACTATTATTTCGAGGAACATTTAGGAATTGCCCAGCAATGTCATTCCCTAATCAAGATAAGGTTTCTAGGCCTCTACATTCTGTGTGCTCTTGAGGAAGTGTCAGTCATCGTATGGATGAATGATTAATCATCCACATATCCATTCGATCCCAGATTGGAGTCTATGTAATATTTTTGGAGATTGAAGGCGTTTGGGTATGTCTGTTCAGCCTCAAAGTGATCCATGATCCACTTTGGAACCGTTCAAGTAAGGGAGATTGTTTGCTGGGCGAAAAATGACATAGGGGCTACTCCAATTCTCCAGTGATTCGGGAGAATTGTCCTTCACCCGAGTCAGTGTTCGTTTAAGGCATTTGAAAATCTTACTAGGGAAGGGTTTCGACCTATCACGGAACTTCAAGTTGAGACCAGGATCACTAGAAAGAGCTCTAAATGCTGGTTACGAATACGGGCGGCGAAATTGCAAAGTGAAATTCCTGAGCGAGTTATGGCCTGCCGAAGTTGGATGGCCTCAACACAGGCTGGCCGTGCGACACAGCTGGCACGAGAATGGTGAGTTACGTGGGCTCCTAAGAGAGACCAGTCAGCTGCGGCGGTATCGCAGGGGTAGTGCTCCCGCTCGTCACGTGTGACGACGTTGGTTCAGTGCGGGTTTTCCTGCACATCATGATTTACCTTCGAAGTGACCTTTTATTCTGAATTATGACACGTTTCTGATTATATGTATAGCTGGGAAAATTACTATACACGTTTGTAAAAATGCCAGATGCAAAAAACTGCTATGGTGACTTTTTTATTTACTATTTTGCACAAATAGAGTCCATTTCAGATATTGAACAACTGGAGGTATTTCTAACAACCTTAACATTCGTGGAACAAGGCAAAAAAATGAGTGAAGTGATGTATGATGAGGAAGAACAGAACGTCGTTAATCTACTGCACCTGTGGATAAACATATTAATAAAATAATCTTACAAATTTATTGTTTTGGGCATCTATGCAGTCTGCTAGGTCACTGTGCACAATATTACGGCCGGAGCTACATCGCTGATTCAACCACTATACGTTTTTTTCTTCGGCCCGATGGAAAACGTGATGAAAAGGGTCAGGTCGTTTGCCATGGCAAACGACCTGACCCTTTTCATCACGTTTGCCAACCATCAGGGCAAATCCTAAATGTTCCTTGAAATAATAGTTTTGGCTCAGAACTTAATGAATAATTACACTCAATGAAAATAACAGCTCAGGTTGGAGGTTTGGCGAAGCCGCATTAGAAATCTCTGCATTTCGATTGCATTACAATTGACATTTGCCAACAATCAAGAACTCTAATCGAGCGGACGAGTGCATTAGACATTGGATCCGACACCGATTTTCCGGATAATCGGATGATTCGGATAGGCCATTTTTTTCAAACCCCGGATCTTCGGATGATTCAGATGAGGGCAATTTCGAAAACCCCGGATCTTCGGATGATTCAGATGAGGGCCATTTTAGAAATCCCGGATCTTCGGATGATTCAGATAACGCCATTTTCGGCCGAGCCGGATTTCGGATATCCGATTCGGATACAACCGGATAAGTGATATAATAGGGGCAGGCAACCTCTTAAAAACGGAACACATCAGTAACTCCGCAACTATTTCCTTGACCAATTGAAGCCACGAGCGCGCAAAGCAGCTTGGAGCGCCTCACCTTGAATTAAGTGTTTACATGCCCTGCTAGCAAGGCACATGATTGCCCAGTTACATTATATCTGGCCTAGCTTATTTCACCAATGGAGCGGAACACACCAGCGCTACGTAAAAGATGGCGTATTTGGCTGCCTTACGAGGGGAGCCCTCCACAGAGCTATTTTGCGCTTCCAGAACAGACAAAAACAGCTTTAAGACCCCAAAGAGCCAATACCAACGCGGCTCGTAGCGCAGTGGATAGCGACGTTGCTCCATGAGAGGGAGGTAGAGGGTTCGACTTTTCTGCGCTGCTGCATCTTTGCATTACAACTTATTGTTTGATTTGAGCGATTTTGACATCTGCATCATTTTAAGTGTTTGCTGTGCAGCGTTTCCAGATGTATGCCATGCCGTGAGAGCAACTTTGTTGCCACTTGCTTATTACTGACCGGTTTTTTACCCAAAACTCAATTGGAAAGCTGTTCAACATAACGATGTATGAACGTTTTAAAATCAGTGATACACAGACACAAAGTGCATGAAACATAAGCACTGGTCACAATACGAGCAGCGCATAAAGGCTACTGGCTCCTCACAGTTTGCTTCCATATATGGACAAATGAGATCGGCTCCATAGGCGAAATCCAACTGAAGACGTTCCCTTTCCTCTGAAACAAGAGTTGAAGCCGAAAACGTTATCATGTGCCCACTGCTTTCCAGCCTTTAGACGTCTATCAGTTCATTTTGCTGATCCCAACCTTCTGGTTTTCCACCACTTCCAGCCGTTCGACTTCGTTAACTTCAAGTTGACGTGCTTCGAAGTCCTTAGGTATGCTAGCCATCCGTTCGATCAGGTTGGTGTCATTCCCATGAAGGCTGCTTATCTAAAGGTGGACCACACTTCAGCGTGAGCAAGTGGATCACCACTCGAGCATCGGCGACTTCGTTGGTGTTAAGTTTTAGAGAACCTCCAGCAGACCTCTGATTTCCAGATGACAGGCAAAGATGAGTGTATTGATGCCGTTTAGGTCAAATTCCGGGATCCACAGATCTTCTCGTTTTAACCACATGTGACGTCACATCATGGTCTCCCTTGAAACTCCGAGCAGGCTGGTTTTACCCGAGGTCATTGGCTGATGTATGGAAACAGACTGAGAGGAGCCTGCAGCACTTATACCCTGCCCATTGTGTCCAGTGCTGCTTTATGCACGTTGTACCTTTGTATCACTCGTATTGAATATTTATACATCATCATGTTGAGTACCACAGCATGCAGCTGGAAAGTGCGCAGAAAACATCGGAAAATGGTATAGACGTCAGAATCCCTCAAATCTCAACCAATTATTTAAAAAGCAGGAATGCAGCAGCGCATTAGGATCGAACCCCCGACCTTCCTCCCATGAAGCATCGTCACTACCCATTGCGCTCCGAGCTGCTTGCCGGCAGAGGCATCGCGGTCGTACAAAAACCCAAATTCGTGATGCGCCGTTCAATTGTGACTTCAAGAACCCCCACTCCTTGGGTTTAACGACTTGGCAAAAATGAAACACATTTTATGCTAACTGAGGGGTGGCGATTATTCCTATTTAATAGGATGACTCCCTCTCCCCATTCAGACATAGACTATCAGACCCTTTCCTTGTGAGAGAATTCCCGCCAAATGATTGCAAATCTACCCAAAAAAGTCAGGTTATCAATGGCGCAGAGTTTGCCAGCAAGGCGCGCTAACCTCCTATTATCCGATTTTTATCCGATTTTATCCGAATCATTGCGTTTTTCAAAACCCCGGATCTTCGGATGATTCAGATGAGGGCAATTTTGAAAACCCCGGATCTTCGGATGATTCAGATGTGGACAATTTTAGAAACCCCGGATCTTCGGATGATTCAGATGAGGGCAATTTTCGACCGAGCCGGATTTCGGATAATCCGAAACCGGATAAATCCGGCCGGATATCCAAAAATGCATGATTCGGATCCCATGTCTAGAGTGCATGGTGCAATTCTCAATGAAGGTTTTCGCGGCGGTGTGGGACATGATTATTAGGTTCTTGAAGGTATTTGTAGCTGCTGGAATAATGTAATGAGTAAGCCATGAGTGACCATTAAAACGTTGTGTGCATTTTTTTTAAGGAGCTCCTACGCTGACAGTAGTGACCACAAGGAAGATCTGTTGTAAAGTAAATAAGTTTCTCTTTGCTAAAATGCGTCATTACAACGTCACATTGCAACAATACGCAAAAATCCTCTTCTCTTTACAGTGGCAGGGGCTCCATACCTTGCTGGGTCTAACATTTTCATGCATCGGCACCTACTGCGTACATAGATGTAAACATCATTGTTGTTTTTCCTCCTCAAACTGTTTTCGTATCACTGCCTTCAATCATGCGATCAAGTGCAAATATAGCAAAAGATGTACAACTTTTTTGAGAAGGGCTAAGCTTGTTTTTTGGTTCGTACATTTCGTGAACTTCAAGTGAAGGAAAATGACCACATTGTTCTTTTTGAGTATGCGGATGGGATATTCTTACGGCTGCAGTTGCTACGCCCTTGGCTTGCCCCATCAAGGACGGAATGAGAAAATACCGTAGCCTTGCTCATGCAACCACCATGTATTTCGTTGAACGGGTTTGATCGCACTATCGAGAACCGTTCAGTGGTCGCGGATATTTTCTCGCCTGGCAGCGTATTCTCCCTTGGTTGCGAGCATTTTCTTCCCTGACAGCGGGCGTTTTCTCCCTAGTTTCGGACATTTTCTCTCGTAATCAAAACTCCAAGCGGGGTTCCTCAGGGAGCATCTTTGGGACCATCCATGTTCCTCCTACTTTATGTCAACAACCTGCCGGGCTATCTTCCTTCTGGCGTACACTGCCCCTTCTTTGCAGATGAATCGAAGATGTATTCGTTCAATAAAACGGACATTTTGCAACATGGTCATGACTCTGCTCATGCTTGGTCATACAAGTTACAGTGGACTGCCTTTTTTGGAAACCTTGTTGGTAAGCCGCACTCATCCGTGTGATTGCTCTCCCCAAGATTTTTTAACAAGTCTCGCAAATTTTTGAAATATTACTGTCCGGTCTTGAGAAAGCTGGAATCAAATGGGGGCTTTTTAGATGAATGAGTAACGATTGGCTCAACCCACCTACGAGATACATGATACCTCAGCCCTCACGAAGCTCAGGTTAAAGATATGTTCTAGCTGACCACTCATTATAGTTGTTACCCTATTAATGAAATTCAGCGGAACGCCGTCAGGAGTGAGATGTTTAGACTGTTGCCACTCAAGACATAAGCTTTGCATCATCTATTTATGGAACCAAACCGAGTCTTCCATTACAGGGAATTGGACTTTGAAGGATCCATCCATACTTGAATCATCGAAAGCGTCAACATATGCTGCAAATGCTGTCGCTAGCAACTTACCACCATTCATAGACAACCTGGCCCTTGGGGGAGCGTAAAGCTTTATAATCAGCTTCATCGCATAAGTATTGTACTCAGTCGAAATTCAAGGATAGGACAACATTGCACTCGTAACCAATACATCAGACAACAACTTGGACGAAAATCAGCGAAATTCTTCTATACTTCTGAATTCGTTAGAATTCAGTAGTGCCAACGAACCTAGTAAGGATAATGCTCGCTTCCGTTGAAGATCTCGCACTCTGTAGTGTCCCGCATGACATTCTGCCCTCTCCTCTTTCTTACGTTTTATTTTCAGTTTTTCCCAGTTTGCTTTCCTTTCAATTAGTTAGCTGCCTTCTCGTGTTTCAGTTTTAACTTTGTTCCTGTTTGACGGTTCTAACTGTAGCACGTCTAATGGACGCATTTAATAAAAAGGTAATGTAAATAGATTTTTAATTTTAATATAAATAGAATAAAAATTCGTATACCAAAATTGGGCATGGCTACATCGATACGTGTGAAACTCCAAAAAGAAAAGGCCCAGTTGTTCCAACGCAATATGTACTTCTAAAAAATTAGGTGCAATGATGCAATGTTCTTGTGGGTTCTTCGTGTTCACAGTTTGGTCGCAGTGATAACATAATGCGCTTATTCGAGCAGAATCCTAAATTACCAATTTCAAGGTTCGTCTGTGTTCGTGGTACCCCTGCACCAAAGATTTAGTCCTCTGTCGTCGTCGCTGCAACCCTCTTCTCTAGGCCTAGTGCGAAATTAATATACCACGCACTATCCCAACTAAGCGTGCACATCCACTGCGAATCGCTTCAAATTATCGATGGCCAAAATGGATGACAGAGGAATTTGCCGCCGATTTTCCGCATAATCTAAACAAGCCGAGGTATTTGAGAAATAGAAAATACTGCGATTTCAATCTTTTATTGGAAGGGTTTGCTCCGCTCCTTGGAAACTGTTTACTGCCCCATATTTATAACGCGCGATTGAATGAAGAAGTTTCAGGTTCATGGTGAGGAAGGGTGGTCGTCTGGAACGCCTTCACAAGCGAACTCTGTCTGAGTGGAGGCACATACATAGACAATCGCGACATCGCCACCATAGGTTAGTTTTCAGCTCAGATCCTACTGAAGACGATTTTTAATGCGCCACTTGACTGTTTATGTAAGCAAGTTTCATTTGCTTTTAGGCATAAACGAAGACGCCATGAAAGAGCTGAAAAGCTAAGGATTGAGCACATCTTAGCACAGATGGACTCCTACGTTCGACCGCGATTTGGCTGACCAAAATTATCCTAAAAAGCTTGTGTTCAATTAACTAGCATGCTAGAAACGAGTGCCCTTAGTTTTTATGTATCATCAGAACACGCTTTAACAACGCCTTATTATTCTGATGGCAGTATTAGTAAGGCCTTTGGAGGCTGCATGAAGGGAACACTGCCTCAATTGAGACGCAGTCGGACCGAATTTGAACGCTGGCGGTCCCTTATAAATGCTTCCGACTGGTGCCTTATGACTTCCACGCGCTTTATCAATCACTTTATTTTGAGAGCTTTCTGCCCCTCCGCTCCCCGCTTCCTCTCTCCCGCTAAAATACATCCACTCCTCGATCCTCATCCTCCATCTCGAACGCGATCGCGTCATTCCTTCTCCGACTTCTGTCCGCTCTTCTCTTCTGCTTCCTTTTCTTCTCCTTTAACTTATTCTTCTTCTATTACTACTACTTGTCCTCATTACTAACTCCCACTTCCACACTTCCGGACACACGTGTTCCTACAAACTTGTGGAGATTCCTTCTCTGGTCATTTGTGTTTTTTCTGCATACTACGTACATTATATGTTTTAAGTAGCTGTTGTACATATTGATGAACCAGTGGAAAGAATAAACGTCTGTGTTAACTCGTTTGGATATCACGTGCTAATTGTAGCGTTTTCAGTTCCTCTTCGCGCTACAAATCGCCTTGTTCAGACGCTTCCAGCGATGGTATTTTTGGCAGAAGACAATTATGCATATTTATTGCAAACCAAATTATGTTGTATCTGCCTTCATTTTTAATATTGATACATCTCATACAAATCTACTAGAAGTGAGCTGAAGACGAAATCTCCTAATTTTATGTTTTCAGATCCCTGTGTTGTGAAAAAGAATTCTTGCTAAGTGCAACACCAACTGCTGACAGCAGTGTAATCCATCTCCTACATAGTGCGAAAGGGTGCGTAGAGCCTAAATTGCGTTGAAGCAGAAATTATTTATAAACACTCACTCAACTCAAAATGCTTGTGCTAAGAGGCTTTCTACCGTTGTGACTGCCTGCCACAATGTAGTCGGTCTTGCCCGTAATTAGCGATTATGTGTTGTTGAGAAGGCACGGCGTTTGTCGCAGGGTTGTTGCCTCAAGGGTAGCATTTATTTATTTTTATTCATTTATTTACTATTGGTTAAAATTGAATATTTAACAAGCCTTCACCCGAATTCGAAGAATACTGACAGGTTCACAATCACATGAACACCGCACAAGCCCTATTCGAGAACACATTTACAGAGGGATAGGTGCTATTGAGATTCTAGGCGGAAAGGCGCTGAAGAGTAGTTTTGAGCGGTCAAGTCGAAGCTTACGCGACAAGGCCGACTTTTTTGTACTAACAATGAAGGGAACTGGACAATCGTGTTGCTGACAAACGTTTTAAGGGTAAAACAATGGTCAGAACATAGAAGACGTGGAACACCTGTTTATGGCTTACACTTGTCTACAGAATACATGTTGTGTACGTCAGATAACACAAGAGAATAGAACTATTAACTATAACTTTAACTATTAACTTTAACTATTCATAGCATCATCGTTTTGCCATATCAGCCCATAGGTTAGGAAGCATCGTTCCTCTTGTGGAGTTTTCTTCCACGCTTTTGTCACAAACGGCTTTAAGCTATAGAATCCTTCGAATTCAGGCGTGCTCGAATCAGGACGAGTTCTGTTCTAGGACTAGCCTAACGTTCTCCTTCAACTGCTTCTAGGTCATTTTTTGTCACGTCTGATTGGAATGGATAAAGGAATGACATGAACTGCACTGGTGGCACATAGAAAAATCTTTACGAAGGTTGAAACCGCGTACAGTGTCACCAATGACAAATATGGGAAAAGGAGGATTGTATGGCACAACTCAAAGCAATGGTTGCTAACTTGTGAAGAGACCGTGAAAAGGCGGAAGTTCTACAGCTAACTGCTAGCTGCAACATGTGAGAGACCACCTCTGAGGCGCCCAACTGTTGGCAGGAATGTGAAGATTACTGCCCAAAATTAGCATATACCTTATATGCGGGCATCGAAGATATAACCATTAGTTAATTTTTTTTAAATTGGTAGAAGGTGCAGTGGTACTAATGGTCGTGGCGTAATTCGTAGTTCTGGGCAGCTACCTAGGTATTGAAACGGCTTCTGACAAGATACACCTATTTTAACTGATTACTATGAATCTAACCCAGCGCTACCTATGTTCTGAAGTAGCTTGAAGCATGACCCACATTTTTTAACTGAAATATTACGAATCTAGACCAATTTTATTTCTGCCCCCTTGCACTGCTAACAGCCCTAAGTTTTACAAACAACGGCTAATTTGTAATAGTATGTTGAAGGATAAGGATAAAGGACGGCGTTACTCAATCCCTTCTGGGATGCGCCAGCGCATTCTACTTCTACGGGATGTCGTGGAGGCGATTTGAATGCGTATTTGGCCATGCAATGACTTGCGGTGCCAGCCGATGAACAAGTCAGCGCTCTATCCTTCCCAGACAAGTCTGGTACCAATTCACAGACCCTGGAGGGATGGAAGGCTTGGTTGGCCTGGGCGGGAAATCCTAACCAGGAACCTGGTATCTGGTGCACGTGACAGTCGCGCCTCCTCCGACTGCGCTCCACGCGCCCGATAGTATGTTACTAAACATCAAATAAATGGAAATTACAATACCAATAATGAAGCGCACATTGGACAAATAAGGCGTGGTCCTAGCACCAAACTCATCGCAGGATTTTCACATTTTTGCTTTCTGAAGCATGCTAGCAGGACAGCGATAATGTTTTCTGTTAGACAGCATGAATCTGCGTAAAATAAATCCATGTTCATCCTTCGGCAGCACTTTTTGGTGTTAAATTTAGTTGCTGTCTATAACGTTGAGGATTGATATTGCCCTGCTTTCGTGCAGAGTTCTTGCTTTATCTCGGCTCAGTTGTGCCAAGTATGGTCTGGTTTTATGCTTTTGCAGCACTTTTGCACACTTTTGCAGTATCATTTAAAACAGGAATCTCCTTTGCGATCGAGCTCGTAACCAGTGCTGTTCAAGTAATTTAACACAAGAGAAATGGCGAAGATAATGCAAACTCGAATCTAAGGTTTCCCAGAATTTTTTCTATTTAACACTATGTGGCTTCGCGTCTTTTGCGATACGCTATTTATTTTTACGTGGTCTTCCTAATGATTCGGGAGGTAAACCAACAAGAAAGTTAACTCCAACTCAACCAATTTCTCTTCTGAAAGCCATGCTGCCAATCGTCATACCCGAGAAGGACGAAGCTATGTATTTATTCGAAGTTATACACGAAAACATCTTGCACACATGGACCGCAAAACGCCGTTCCGTTTCACGAATTTCATTTCATTCGATATTTCATTTATGCACACCCATTGTTGAGACCCCCTTACTTGCCCGGTTAAACGACTTTGGAAAGACGAAATACGCCTTTATACTAAATGAAAGTTAGGGATTCATACTATTAGGTTGGCAACAAAGTTCGTGGACTCTCAAGATTCTTCAACAAAAGTATTTATTAACAAAAATGACATTCTTTAATCAAAATAAAGAAATATCGAAACATTGCGTACAGTAGAAGTGCTTCCCGTTTATTACATAGCTGTTCTATCCCACAGCTGTAGAATGCTTGTGCTTTTAAAGCCAAGAATCCATGCAGGTGCATTTTGACAAGGTCCACATTAAAAAACTCCAACGAAGAAGAGCTGCAAGCAAAGAAGGTGGTACATACTCATTCGGTGCACAGTCGCTCCCAGCCGAGGTCTTCGATTTTTTTTTGAAGCGTCCGATTCGCGAAACGCTCTCTGATTGGTGATGTCAAGAAGGTATTAACTTTTGGGCGATTATCAAGAGCGATTCCAGCATAGATGCTGAAATCAGATCTTCTCAACATGGCTGCGCGGAGGCTGAACTCCGCCAGAATCGGTTCAGACAACTTTTCGGAGAGGAACTATCTTTCAGCAAGAGAACGCCAGATCAGACGCCGCGAATCGGACGCTTCAAAAAACCTAAGACTCTGCCCGGGAGCGTCTAATTCACCTACCTTATAGCCCAGATCGTGCACCGAGTGACTACCACCTTTTTAGTTCGTTGCAGCACTTATTGCTTAGAAGACGATTTATTAATATGTGGACCAGGTCAAAATGCACCTCCAAGGATTCTTGGCCTCAAAAGTGGAAGGATTCTACAGTTGTGGGACTGACCGGCTAGCTGATAAATGGGAAGCAGTTCCACGTGTCAACGGATTGTACCTTGATTGAAAATTGTTACTTGTTATTTCTTGATAGGCACTTTTGTTGAAGGTGCATGACAGTCCACGAATTTAGTTGCCAACCAAATATTTGACTCACTTCTGCCGTTCAGGCATGACCTTCTTCCCATGTTTTTGTCATCAGGCAAACCATTGCTTTATTGTCTTTGAAAAAAATCGATTACACTTATTATGTGAAATTGCAATCTGTACAGTGCGATATGCACGAAGAGAGTAAGTGCCAGGCACATCCTTCGGTTCTTTTTGTAACACGTGTATATTCTAATCTACAAATTTGATGCTGAAGACCTGAAAAAGAGCACAATGAAATAGGACCCCACGTGTCGTTTTTTGACAAAAACTATATGGAACAATCCCATCATTCCGTTTCTGAATGCTCGTGAGACAAATTAGACAAATTTTTTCGAGACAAATTTTTTACAGTGTACAATGCTCTTTTGAAGCGCTCTTCGAAACCACTCGGCGACGGAGTCGTAACCGAACGCGTGTCTTGCCACGGAGAAAAATTCTTAATAAATCAGGGCAGTGGACAGTTAAATAAGATTTTCTGTAACGATCTTCTATATGGTCAAAGGTTCGATTTTGCACTGTTTGCCGAAAAACTGATGCAAATATTGAACAAATTATACAGAAGATCGCTCCAAAATGCTCGATTTTTTTACTTGTGGTGAATCGTAAACTTTTACGGGGTACAACTTCGCCTCCTGATTTTATTTCCTTCATGCAGAAATAATTATTTTTGTAAGGTCAGTCAGCCCTCCCCCCCCCCAGTTCTAATTCGGTGATCTCTTGGAAGGATGTCTCTAAAAAACTCTGTACACGGTAAAAAAAAAGCTTGCAATTTTTAATTACGAATTTATCCTTTTTACTTTTATTAAGTGAAGTACTCAATTTCAAATTTCTAGTTAACATCGAAATTGTATACAGCACAGTTTCAGATCCAGATGTCGCTCCATCAGGTAGAAAAATGTGTCATACTTTGATATTCTGCTAAAATAGGTGCTAAATAAAATAGAACACGTCGCGATTGATTCCGAGACTGCTGTCACAAAATCTTTATATTTGCTTATACATCATTATCCTTGAAACTATAAGATATAATTTCATGTCCATAACATGTCTACTTCAACAAACAAAACTGCACACGACTCTCCTCAATTTCGAAGCCACACATAGGAAGACACTTCATTACGAAATATAAGAACCACCTGTAAAACTGAAAAAGCTACGAGACATTTCCCTCTCAAAATCAAAATGCAGTACGACCTCCTCCCCCTCAATTCTCGAACCTCAAGCTAAACTTGCTTCTGCTCCCTTCTCTATCCTTTGGTTACGCCTCAAAAGTTTTGTCTACAGCTTCACGTTGCTAAAGGTGGTACTCAATGGAGATGTTTTGCAGAATAAGTGATATCTTGCTGCCTTAACAATACGATTTCTTCATCAGCTTGGATTGTAATATTTTAAGTTTCGTTGTCCCTTTTTGAATGTCTGTTCAGAACGCAAAAGAAAACGGGTATTATAACCACCCCCTCCGTGCTCTCAAGCAACACCTGAAGGATTGGTGATTCAACGACCGAACCGAACTAGAATCCGAGGTGGCGCACTTCATCGATTCATAGCAGACTTCATTCTGGAAGAAAGGATTTGATGTTCTTCCCATAAGATGGGAAAAGGTGTAGATGTAGAACTAGTTAGTCTGCAGAGTTATGCCGCTCACAAAAGAAACAATAAAATTTAGAAAAAATACGCTGTGGTGGTAGACTTTTTCACCAATCTAATATAATAATCCCCATTCAAACCTAAGTTTCCAACAACCTTTAAGATCTGACCTGCACCATTTGTCGCATGAGTTGTCAAAGTCGCTACTTTATGACCACTATTAAAATAGACAGGCAATAAAAGTAGATTTATAGTGCTAAACTGAATGGAGACATGACAAGTGGAATGATGAAATGACAAACAGTCGCCATTTTGTTATTCATCTGATGGGCTGTACCATTTTTTTTCGCCTGTAAAACCCCACGCCAGTCATTCATCTCCTTCCCTCTAGGAGAAGGCTTTAAAAGTGATGTAATGGCACGATGACGCGTCCAGGCCTGGCGTAGCCTTTTGGTCAGCGCTCGCATGCACCCTTCCCCATCTTGTTATTTCCCACTGTCGAAATGGAAGCGGCCACACTTCCTGTTACAGTCTCATGGCAAGGAATCTGTTGAAGCACCCAGGACGGAACGATCATGGAGATTGACAGAGCAAGCCAATCACTTTGTTTCTTTTAAACTGGATTACGCTTCTCGAAATTATCAGAGTAGTTTATTTGTTTGGAGAATACACCTCTTCCTTTTCTCGTTGTGTTCTTTCTGCCACTTTGGGAGAAGGCGTGAATAGATATGGAAGAGTCCACCCTTCATTACTGATGTCACACAAGGAGGCTAGTTCTTGAAATATCGCTGCCGAAACTAGATACTGTAGTCTTTAGCTACAACGGCAACGTAACGAAGGGGCATGTTCACGTGTGAGATGGGTTTTTGACAAGTATTCCCAAAAAAATTGACAATGAGGCAGTTACGAACTACAAGGTTACGAATAGTATTTTCCGCTGTTTTCTAGTAAACCAGTCCTTCCTTCAAAAGTTAAGATATGGCAGACAAGATCTGTTCTTAGAGATGTTTGAGCTTGAGGGATATTGTGGCTACAGTTAGCACTCAACAGTTTCTTTTTCTCTGAGTTTAAACAATTTCTGACTACAAAAACAGTATCTCCTAGGAGATAAGGGCTACTGAACGACCACAGTATGGAATACAGCATTAATCAAAGCATGAGAAAAGGGTAGAGGCTTGTGGTCGCTTAATCCCATTGCCTCGAGATTGCAGCTTTGCTAACAATAATCACGGACAGATGCGAAATGTGATCATGGCTGAGAGGCTTCGCTGCTAGCGCGGATATGATACTCCTTAATTTAACGATGCATAAGAGCTCTTCCTGGAGAGACTGACATATTCTAAACCCATTCTACTCGTAACATTGAAAACTCTCTCGAGTTGCTCCCTGAGCTAAACACACCGCAGCCGACTCGGTGCATGATTTCGTGCTGCATTAAGCTCAGCCGCACAGCAAGACAAATATTTCGAAGCAGCACCGGACAGGCATAATGGATAACTTTCTTCTGCTGGAAAAACCCGTAGCAACCAACTCCAAAGACTGGGGCTCCAATTAAATCGCAGTGCGTGGAGTACTTAGATGTGCGGGCGACTGTTTCGTCTACGTTTCCTACTTTTGCCACATGTGTCTATCCATCCTTTTCTTCGCTGCTCGTTCTTCATACAACACGGATTTAACACCTCATTACAAACAGTATTTAGACTTCAAATACGTAGTCATCAGCTGCGCTTGTCCAGAGCTTCAGGGCAAGCAAAGTGTTCCAAGCAATTTCTTCGACAAATAAAGAATGCTTTCGCTATTCATTCACAGTTCTGTTTTGGTATAAAAAAATAAAACAACGTCATTAGGGTGATGAAGAGATGAAGTCTTCACTCGTTCGCGACTTTTAAAGGGGACCTTTGGCGGCCACTCGTTTTCGTCGCGGGAATCCACCTACCTCGGTGTGAGACAAATGGAATTGGAGCAGTGCTCTTATCAGATGTTTTGCTCCAACAGGAGCGCAGAGCTCCAAGGCGAGGTGGAGTTGGCTTTGATGAATGAGGTGTGACGATGTTGTCTGATGTGGAAGAACATGTTTTCCAAGGTGTACATATGCTAGCTCATTGTCTTCAACTCCATCAGCTATTAACATCCGATTTCGTTTGCGATCCTTCTCCTCTCGTCCCACTGATTAACCGCATTCCCCTATGATAAGGACTGATATTAGGTGGAGCATAGCTGGTGGCACGCAGGGGTGTTTGGTTTTGGTTCATCCAGTACACGTGCAGTTTTTGACGTCGCTATTGAGCCGCCGAGGTTATATAGTGACATGTTTGGTGTCCAAAGGGACCGCTGGGGGAGAGGCTGACGTGGGAGGAGAGCGGAGCGAGAGCACTGGGTCCAGATGGAATTCGTGCATATCGAGAACAATGTTCCCCCCCCCCCATCCATACGCACAGAGGCTGTCGTGGATGCAACGACCCCGATTCCATAAATCAGCGAATAGCCTAGATTCAAAGCAAAATTCCAGAAGAAGACATACGAACCCGCTAATCCCATTAATCATAATAGGCTTCGCTATAACGCGGATCGAAGTGTCGTGAAATCTCGTCATTTTTTTGAAATTCTATTCCCTTTTTAGTGCACCATAATAACAGCATTCTTGGCGGGTTCCGCTTTTCATGTGTTTTGTCGAACTTCCTTATGCGGTCCAAAGCGTGCAAATCTGGCCGTCATTTGAGACAGTGGACCTGCCTGAGCATTTGCTCCACTATAAAACTGTTTTGTTTTTCCTTCACCCATTTTCTTCTTTCCTCTCCAATGGGCCGCATCTTCGGCCTAGTCGAGTTCGTATTACTTGTCAAACCCTCGAAACTTCGCCTCCCACAGCGCTTCCGAATCGGGCCATCACGTCATTTCAATAACGGAGCTAATATCACGTCCGCATTTGAGTGGTAAACGCCTGCGGCTGTTTACCACTCAAATAGTGATATTGCGGCAGTACTTGTCCTGCGGCAATCCAACCAATATTTAAGGGCCAACTTCGCTTACTTTCGCTCATCATACACAATGCCATCGTCTGCATCCATCACGCTCTGCCTTGTGGCTATTCTCGTCGCATCGGTGTTGGCGCAGGACGACTCCGCGTAAGTCACTCACTAGCTGTTTTCTCCCAGTTACTTTTGTCTTTTCCTTTCGCATTTACTCACCTGATATTTTTTGTTGCGACAAACGCGGCGTACAAGAGGGTGTTGCACTTTATAGGAGCTCCACAGCTCGTCGTACGCGCATTTCTAGGTTGTTCAGCTGTTATAGAACCCTTTGGCAAATGCAGCGCTTCCGAAAGTGTTGTATAATCTTAGGTAACGTCTAATTCAAAACGGCGAAAAAGATTGCCTAAATTCGTTTTAATATTTCTCACTGAAGATCAGGAAACTGTTTTGTCTATGATAGGCTTTGAAAATTTTAAATCTTCCCCTACGCAAACAAATCTGGCAAACAGTGGCTTCTTGTCTCCTATTTCAGTCTGTTTTATGCATTTTAGCAGAGAGATCAACTCTCCATCTTTTGGGCTCGCTTGTTCGTTTTTAAGAAGCCTACAATGCCAGTTTTAGGATTGAGAAGCGGGCGATGCGCAATGCTCTGGTGCGTTTCGGGCGTGCAGGAGGAGGCATGCGAAATGCGCTGGTCAGGTGAGCAATTCCAACTATCCGGAGTCATTGGGTCAGCTCGATGAGTGGTTCTTCAGATTTGGAAAGCGATCCTCCACGGCTGACGGTGAGTATGAGGCAGCTACGCAAGACAAGCGCAACGGCGCTCCACAGCCATTCGGTAAGCGATGCCCTAGAAATTTCCTGTCGAATTAGACGGCTGCTCATGATGAGGGGTACTAAAGGGACAGAAATGTCAACCCCACTATTTTGCTCCTCGCTTCGCCCTCCTCCCAAACAGGTCATCACAAGTCGAGCTTGAATTCGTCCTTGTAAAGCGGACAGCGTGGGTGACATGAATCCCTCGACCGTGTGTATCCCATCGGGTTGTTGCCAATCCCTTGCGCTGGTCATAGGGATGTATCTGGTGGCCCGCTCATTCGAACGACCATGCTGATTGAAGGAGAGCTAAGAAGTGTAACCGTCCGAACAGCTAGGAGCTGCGGGTTGTATCCTGCGCTTTATGCAATGCAGTAACATACATGATAATAACAATAGAAGCCGCCGTGTTGTTTGACATCCAGGCGTATGCTAACATAATCGCGAGCACAATCCTGCTGGTTGCTTCTTTGAGAATCATAAGTTTGATCAGATCGTCCTCAATGGATGGTTGTTGGAGTTTCTATTTCAGTTCGATTCGGACGATCCGGCCAACTAGATCACATGCATGATATCCTGTCAACGCTTCAAAAGCTGCAGATGGCCAACTACTACTGACACCACTTAGCCGGCCTGTGAACCACAGTCACACTTTTGTCCAGTATCACATGTGTGTCTCTTATGTTTGTTCGTAATGATCGTCGAATGGATCATCTCACTCGCCCTCATTTTCAAAGCGTCACAGGTTCTCGCCGTCGTGCAGCTCCACCACCCGTCTCGTCTTCCAGATCTGAACTGATACCTAATCTGACAACCGTACGTAGTGAAGTGCTATTTGGGTTCATATTGTTACATGCCGTATAAGATAAAGGTGTTGTTAGTTTGCATTGCTTCAGACGAGCTCATGACTCTTTCACAGCGCCGAAGTGGAAGTTTACTACGCCAAAAGTGCTGCATTTAGTGTGCAAACCACTGCAGCATATTTCCTTCCGAACTTTTACAACTCGTCAGGAATTGAATACATGGACTTGAACCGCGGCGCGGATTTCATGGTATCGTCCTCTCTGTCACGTCGACCATTGTTGTATGTACTGCAGGTACACGGGACCTTCGCTAGCTCACGAGTGAAGAATTTCAAGCATAAGAAGAAGAGGCGAAAATGAAGAGGATTGCGAGTCACCATTCTACAGGGTTTAGTGCGGCTTTTGCAGTGTCCTTGAGTACACCAATGTAGGGGCCCCTGAAGGTTTACTGCGGGATCACACAGTCACACAATGCAATTAATACCTTCCAAACATCGATTATGCTGAAAAAAAAATGCAAAAATAGTACTTCATGGGAGCGGAGAGCTGTTTGATCCGTTGATCTTACACTATTTTTACGTTGTTCTGCATATTCCCTGTTCAGTTGAGTGGTGTCGCGCATTGTGCGATTCCACAGTAAACTATTATTTCAGATTCAGTAACTCGTTAAGTTTCGAAGCGTTGCGAAAATGAAGCCAAGTTCTCTACTACTTTTTTGCCGTTCAGACATACGCCTGAGACAACTCTCCTATAAGGACAGCGTCAAAGATTGCCTCCCTGCGGTTCCTTTACTTTACTTTACTTTGCTTCAGAGCACCAAATGTCCGAGTTTAAATGAAAATGCACTTGTCTGCTTTAAAGGTGGCGGACTGGAAAGCACCCTTCACTGTAAACCTGGACCAACCATGAAAGCCTTATGTTTTCCAGTGCTCACTTTACCTACAACTGTTATTGTGCCAACGCTAATTTGAGCACTGACTTCATGTTCAGAATAATGACTCACAAAAAGGAATTGGGAAAAAGAACAATCTACGATCTGACCGATTGGAAATGAGAACTGAAGGGTAGTAATTACAGGAATAGCACCACAGGGACGTCGATGAGACCAGCTCACTCCTGGTCGTTTCGAGAACGAAGGCTTCTCTGTGAGCATCAGTTCTGGAATAGTGGTGGGCGCAGTTTTGTTACAGTTTTGCTTCAGTGGAAAGGCTCTCTGTTGGATAAAGAGGAATGAGAGGTGCAGCATCAGTAACTGCTATATCTTCCACCATGTATTACAATCCTGGTTTTCGAATGCTGTTGTGGAAGACCTGCGGGCAGGTCACGCTCCAGCCTTCTGCCAGCGGCATCGGAAGCGGAGGCGAGATTAAAATGCCGAACACTCAATAGTCGTTCTTTTTTATTTTTTTTTAACGAAGGGTTTTAAAATTTCAAACAATCGATCGAGCAAATAATCGAACATCTGAAGAACTCTACTATTTGCATTTTTGAATAATGGAACGAACGAATAAAATTGTTCGAAGGATACATCGAGCGAGCGACGTTAGAAAATCGATTTTGACTAAACTAACGGTTTGGGGACTCCAACCTCACACTTTCTCATGATATCAAATGAATATGTTTATCATAACAACACGTAGACAGTATGGATCGACAACCAATGTCAATCGATATTATTGATTATTGGACGAGCATTTGAGGTGAGAACTACACCAATATGTTGGCCAATGAACAGGATTCACAAGAGGTAAGCAATATCGATAGGTTTCCATCAATTACTCAAATTCGGGACGCGGATGACAAGAGAACACCAGGAAGTCTATCATCGAGTTGGTTGGTCTTATCGTGAAATCCCTCAACGAGCGATTACCTCTCTTGACCCTTGAGCGAGGAGGATCTATCGAAGCACTCTGGCACGAGGTAGGGACGAATGGAGACCCTGCTGGCGCCCGTTCGAGCAATTTGATGATCAAAGGGACGACAGTGATACAGGTGATGGTAGGACAAGTTATACTGCTATGAAATTCAGAATATGGAATCCAACGCTGGTCGTGTAAGAGCTCATGGAGATAATAGAGGCTGTATATCCCCTATCCCTTGAATTAATTAACGCCGCTAAATATCCCTTGTCCCTTGAATTCCAAGAAAATTAGGCTTCTGCTTAAATTCTTCATTCTTCTTCTTGCATTCTCGTTTGTTCAAGAATGATTAATTCGATAATTGCCTTGCGCAGCGTTGAAGATGAAAGGAAAATGAGTGACAACTACAAATGAGTTGCAAGCGTGGAGCGTTTTAATGACAGCTTGATGAAGGTCGTTATCGCTGGCTTCAAAATGGCGGCGGTATCACCTTTTCTCTGCACATGCTCCACAGCCGTCATAAGACGCAATCATTGTCGCAGGTGATCTTAACGGGTACGTTGGCGCTGCGAAAGACGGGTACGGCTGTTATGGTGGTCTCGGTTTTGGTTCGAGTAACACTGATGGTGAGCGTATCCTCGAGCACGCGGAGTCGCTCGACTTCACCATCGTGAACATCAGATTCCGAAAATGTGCTTCCCACCTTTTCTCATCCTACAACGGGAATTCTAAAACGCAGATCGACTTTGTCCTTGTGCGAAATCGTGAAAAAAGTCTTGTCACGGACGCGAAGGTCCTGCCATATGAAACGGTCGCCACGCAACACCGCCCACTGATCTGCACTATGAAGATCATACCACCGATGTTTAGGCAGGTCGAACGGAGCGGTCCGTCAATCGCCATCAAGTGGTGGCGACTAAAAGAGAATGAAGCAGCTGTGACTTCGCGCATTCGTTTGCCGATGGTCACAACCGCCGACGAGACATGGTAAAATGCCACCGACACGATTCTCAGTGCTGCGCGTTCCGAACTCCTCACCACGAAACCGGGACGGCGTAAGATCGATAAGTAGACATGGCTGTGGACTAACGAAGCTAAGGAAAAAGTCTGAGAGGAGAAGAGATTATACCACGCATTTCTCGGCGATAAGACAGCCGATAAATAAGTCTGTATCAGAAAGCCAAGAAACCCGGTAAGAAGGCGGTAGCCGTTGCAATAGCCATTCATTACGATGATGTCAACGGAAAGTTTGAGTCGCACGACTTCTTTAGATTTGGAGAAGGCCTTTGATCGCGTTTCGCGTGAAGTAATATAGTATGCTTTACGAGAACACGGAGCCCCCGAAGAGCTCATAAAGTGGATGCGAATACTGTACACTTGTCTAAAGAGTTGAAGCTGCAGCAGGTACGTCGATGGAGTTTCCCGTCTCTGACGGAGTTCTCAAGGGTCTGCGCTCTCTTCACTACTCTTAGCCGTCGTTATGGATGCCATTTCGCGTGATCTTCAGCAGCTGCTCTTTAGACGTTGCATTATGCTGATTATGTAATGCTCGCTAGCGATGACAGGATTGATCTCCAGAGGCAGGTACAAGCTTGGCGCGAGCGCTTGGGGAGATTTGGGCTCAAGGTTAACGTGAAAAAGACCGAGTACCTGACCATTGACGAAAATGAGTCTCGCTCTATTAGGGTGAACGGCATTGAACTACCACGTACTTCGGTTTTCAAGTACTTGGGATCAGTAATTGCGTCCGATGGTAGTGCACTCGTTGAAGCAAACTCAAGTATGAATGCAGCTTTGTCCAAATGGCGCTCTCTGACAGGAGTGCTCTGCGATAAGAAAATACCAGAGCGCCTAAAGTCGAAGATCTACAGAGCAGTCGTTCGACCAGTAGCTATTTACGAAGCTGAGTGCTGGCCCGTTACCAAAGAAATTAAAGGGCGCCTCAGCGTAATGGAAACGAACATGCTGCGGTAGACGGCCGGAGTTACGCGTTTGGATCGAGTACGCACTACTCCATACGACAGATGTTCAATGTCACCCCGATATTTGAGAAGGTGCGTGAAGCTCGACTGCGAGGGTACGGCCACGTCCTTTGCGCAAAAGATGACACCGTTCGGGAGACTATCCTTAACCTTGATGTGCCCGGTAGCGGCCACGAGGGCGACCAAAACAGCGGTCGCTTCATATGCTGCATCACGACTTTAAGATGGCTAGGTTGCACCCTGATCAGGCATTTGATCGGGAAAAGTGGCGCCAACATTCCAGGAAAGCGGACCCCGCAGTTAGGCGGGACAAACGCTGAAGAAGAAGAATATTTCACATTGAATCCAACTACATCGTCGAAATATCTTCTAGAGGTGGTTTCTTGAAGGAAAGGAAACATGATTGCGCGTACCACACAGGTACGTTAGAGACAGGTCTCGTGCATATTCACAAATATGTAGAATGGAGAAATGGCACAGGCTTGAATTCGCTATGTGGTTTTACGGAGGTCGTGATTAGACTTGAGCTCGATTAATCGGCTCGAACAAAATCAACAACAACAACAATCGGTTCGTGCCGATTAATCGAGCTTATTTCAAACATTTAATCGCCCGATTGCTCGAAAATCGTAAATCGCTGTTATTCGAACATTGTTCGAAATCGTATTTCACGAAAAACCATTATTCGAGCATTGTTCGAAATCGAAGATAGGAAGACGTTGTTCGAACACAGTTCGAAATCGAAGATGGACAAAAAGCGTTGTTCGAATATTGTTCGAAATCAAGCATTTCGAAAAAGCATTGTTCGGACATTGTTCGAAGTCGAACAGTACTCGAGCAATATCAAGAGTCGGCGCTCGAGTATGGATCGTCTCCATTTCCCGAAAAACCCACATTCAAACTCGCTCCGTTTCTGCACATACAGTAATTGCGAGAGCGATCTGTGATTCCCTTTCGAGGGTGCTGGCGGCCCACTCCTGATATTGTTCAAGCATTGTTCGATTCCGAATAATATTCGAACAATGCTTTTCGCCGTCATCGATTTCGAACAATCTGCGATTTCACTTGGAGGGTTCGAAATCGAAAATCGCGAGGCTTTGTTCAAACGTAATTCGAAATCGAATGATGTTCGAACAGTGCTTGAAAGCGAGGGATTCGTCAGAGTGGCTTAGAGAGGGAGTTCAGGTAGAGGTAGCAGTTGACTAGAGGTAATGCGATATTTTATTCGTTGGTGTAGAACATACCTAGGACGTAAGAGTCCGGTTTTTCTAGGGTATTATGTAGAATCCCTGAAAATTCTCGAAATTCTCATCAACATCAAGCAGCATCACGAAAATCACTGCTGTCTAGTCGACTCTGGTAGCGTTATTATTGTTTTGGGTACTAACTCATCTTCATGCTTAGTGTTGTTTACAGTTTTGTTCGAATGACCTATTCGAATACGTATTCGAATGAGTTTTATTCGAATTTGAATATGGAATACGGATATTCAAAAAAATAGCAATCTCCAACTTCTCTCTTCTTCAAACCTCGGCATTGTAAGCTTTAGTCAGTTATCTTTCTGTGCCAACACGAGCTTTTAGGTGGATCTTTATTTAGCAGGGCCTGACGTTTCGACTTCTCGTCGTCTTCAGGGGCCTGAATGTGGTGCATAAGTTTTCGTTTGCGCTCTACCCCACCAAGCGCCTTGGCTACCCTAGCATTTCGGACTTTCCCCCACGAACACAAGGGAGGTACCAAGTTGGAGAAACGAACTCTCCAATTGGATCCACCGCAAGGGCTGATGTTCGCCCACGTCAGTAAGCCAGTAGGGTCGAATGGGGCATACTGCACATCGCTGTCGCCGACCGCTCCTTCTACAGTTCACAATGGGGCACAAACGGCAGAAAGTCACTCGTAACAGAAAGACTCTCATTCCGGTTATTCATTACTGGATTTCTTAAGAAAATCCAGAATGCCTCCAACGCTCTCCTTGTCGAAATGTCTCCTACAACGGCCAAGATGGTACATTTCACCTCAAAGTCATTCCCGTTATGCGCATCAATCCTATGCTTTCCAAGTGGGCTGGTTAGCAATCCACGTCGTTTACTTGATAGATGTTCTCTCACACGTACTGCAAGAGCTCTTCCCGTTTCTCCGATGTATTTGGCGTTACATGCCAAGCATTCGATCTGATAAATTGCTCCAATCGCCTAATCTTCCACTTTGGCAAATAACGCAATTTTCAGAAAGACACTGCTGATCGTAGAGTCTATTCCGAACTAACTGCCGCCTAATGTTGTCGTTAGGAATGCTCCCTAAGACGACGTCGTCCTGCAGTTGTGCCCTTACAATAGCTCTTTGAAGTTCAGCAGTGACTCTATCGGAGATGAACGGTAGGATGAGAGGCATCTTGTCTACACGGGATCTATCATGGGAGTTAGCGGGAGATCTTCTATGGCCACTTGAAACCCTATAGCCGTTTGAAGTGGCTATATCTGAAGCCAATCGTAAAGATTCTTGACGTTCGCTGGACCCATACACATACCAACTACCGTTCGAGACATGTTGCTGACAACAGCCCTCTTCACAGCGGTGGGGTGTGCTGACCTTGCGTGAATCAAGATGATTTTCGAGCTTGGTTTCCGGTACCATTTCACGCTAACCATTCCCTCACCGGGCACCTTAACTTGCGTGTGTAGATAAGCGAGCCAACCATTATTCGGAGTTTCTCTGGTAAGTCTAATGTACTCGTTCATTAACCTGAAACACTCATCCATTTCGGACTGTGTCGATGTAACGATACAGCAATCATCTATGTATCTGCAGTACATTAGCGGTGAGCGGTCAAGCACCGGCTGCTCTATCCTACTCATAAAGCATCCGGCAAAGACCGGCGCTAATCGTTGACCAATAGCCAATCCTCTTACTTGGGAATAATACGAACCTGACCACATGAAGACATTGCAATGCAAACATTCTTTGACTAGAATTATGATGTGCGCTTTCGACAATCCAAAGGTGTTTTGTAGGGCTTCATCGTTTTGGACGTTGGTGTAAAGTGACGTCACATCAAATCTCTATTACACAGCTCTCACCAAAGTTAGAGTTGTGTAGTATTTAAAGAAATTTGCTTGTGTTGGTCAAATGAGCAGGAACTTTGGTCAACAACTGGCTGACAATGCTATTCAGGAACCAGGAAATCCGATCGGTTGGTCCGCCAACACAACTGATGATAGGTCTTATTTTATAAGTGGCCGGTGACGTGGAATGCATACCCTCTTTGGAGAGCTTGTGCGTTTTTACTAGGCTGTAAAAAACTGGACAACTCGGATTATCCAACCTGAGATCTCTGAGAAACCTTTTGTCGATACCGGCATGTCATCCAAGTACGATTAAGACGCCTGCACTGCGACTTGAAGTTTTTTCCAGTAAGGCGATGATTTATGGGGGTATCGCTAAGATGGAGTTCGGTTATTGCTCGATCTAAAGTTTGCGGAATAACAACGAACTCTCCCCCTTTATCGCTAACGGAGATTAGCAACGTGCCATTAAATCTGAGCTCACGTAACTTTCTGAGTCCTTGCCATTGAGCACGATTCAAGTTAGAATCGTGGTTTCGCTTGTAGCGGTTGAGAACCTCCAACACACCAGACGACAGAATTCTGAACTTGGAATCCGCGTCAGGCATAGGAACAGGTTCTTTATAGAACGTATGTGGAAATGGCATAGCTGGTAATGGTCCATTGGAATTCAAGGGAATTTCTTGGCGTACCTCGCTCATACTTCTGTTTCGCATTAGGTCTCTAAGCCTATGTAAGCCTCCCACCAATTTACGGAATGTTGATGCGTTGATACTTTGGTAAGGCGAAAATGATGGCCCCAAACCTAGAACACTTAGAGCTTTAGACGAAATTTGAGTGCTTCCTAGAACGGTGACTCTCGCCGATTGGCCATTCTGAACTTCGTTGGTATTACGGCGGTGGCCGTTTGATAAGCTGTTCTCATCACTTAGGGATCTCTCCCTAAGTGATGAGAACAGCTCAGATCGGTTTTTGCCGAATCCTTAAGGCAAACGGAGTACGAGGGTGTAATGGTTAAGGGTCCGCAGAGCGAGGTCATCACGGCAGCGCAACATCACGGTCAGGGATGGGCGGCGGAATTTCTGTTTTCTGTTTTCTGATTTCCTGGCCAATTTGGGAAATTTTTTATGTTTTCTGCTCTCTGGAAAAACGTATAAAAATTGGCCAGAAAACAGAAAATAGAGCTGCGAACAAAATGAGATCATTGAAATCCTATTAAAAGAATCCAAAAGAATAATGAGTTTCATTCCAAAATAGTTTCTTAGAGTATTTTAAATAATAAGCATGTGTTCTTTTTGGATATCTTCATGTAATAATTGCGCCATATATTCATGAACGATGCCGTTTTGTTTGCTTGATTGATTGTGTAAGAGCTTCTGACAAGGTGATCTTCTTAGAATATTTCTCGACTTTCATAAGCTGGCTTCGTATTCTTTTCGATGTTAATAATAGTTTCAACTATTGTTAATATCGAAAAGAATACGAAGAACTACTTATGAAAACTTAAAACTTTATGTAAATAAAAATGAATATAAATAAAAGAATGATATTAAAGCTATAAAACTAGTGATCTGAGGGGCATTTAATTATGTATTAACTAATCATTTGCTCTAGAGTTACTGTAGGCAGGAATATTCTCCACCTCCGGTTTAAAAACTGAAAATTATTGGCCGGTCCTAAATGAACTCCTTCTGCAGAATCACTGGCAAAGCTGCTTTTCTAACCCTAGACATTGCTCAGCCTTTAGTTGTCAGAAATCAGAGACAGAAAAGTTTTAATTAAGTTTGATTTTGCCCATGTAGTGATACAGTAGTGATACATGACATTTTTCATGAATCATTCGTATCATCTGTCGTCCCACTGTTCATTGAGTTGTTCAAGCGGGCACAAGCAACGTCTCCATACGTCCGTTTTGCGTGCCAGAGTGCACCAATAGATTCTTTTCACTGGAAGAATACGAAG
>OX377206.1:34348282-34552644 GCA_947396885.1 Heligmosomoides polygyrus polygyrus
TAATAATAATAATAATAATAATAATAATAATAATAATAATAATAATAATAATAATAATAATAATAATAATAATAATAATAATAATAATAATAATAATAATAATAATAATAATAATAATAATAATAATAATAATAATAATAATAATAATAATAATAATAATAATAATAATAATAATAATAATAATAATAATAATAATAATAATAATAATAATAATAATAATAATAATAATAATAATAATAATAATAATAATAATAATAATAATAATAATAATAATAATAATAATAATAATAATAATAATAATAATAATAATAATAATAATAATAATAATAATAATAATAATAATAATAATAATAATAATAATAATAATAATAATAATAATAATAATAATAATAATAATAATAATAATAATAATAATAATAATAATAATAATAATAATAATAATAATAATAATAATAATAATAATAATAATAATAATAATAATAATAATAATAATAATAATAATAATAATAATAATAATAATAATAATAATAATAATAATAATAATAATAATAATAATAATAATAATAATAATAATAATGATAATAATAATAATAATAATAATAATAATAATAATAATAATAATAATAATAATAATAATAATAATAATAATAATAATAATAATAATAATAATAATAATATGGAGTGGTATATGCTTGACCCTATTCTATACAATAGTTTCTTCGCATTCAAGGAAGCACTTTCACCCAGAAACTGTTGTGCTGACAGCCCCTTCATTCACAATCTCGTGTTGTTCTGTGAAAGGTTCACACATGGCAGTTATCGCGATTAGAACATCCCCTCGCGTGCAATTTAGCACAACAACGGTCAACGTTCTCCTCGCTCTAACTCGCCCAGATTACAGTTTTTCCTATCCTCAATAACATCATTCAATGCAGCATGAAACGCTCGCGAATGGCATCAACCATGGTCTGATTCGAAGACACCGTTTTTCGATGACGTGCTCGTCTGTCTGCCGCGGCCACAAGCGGCCTCGTCCTCGATGCGAAACTACCAAAAAATCGATGTCTCCAAAATGGGACGCAATTAACACCATTCGATAACGCTTTTCATGCTGAACAGAAAGGCACCTTTGCGAGTGTCGACAACTCAAATTTGGGCGAGTAGGAGCGCAAGAAACTGTAACCGCTATCTTCCTCCACTTTAAACTTTCTGCTGAGGCTAAGGTAGTTTAGGCAGCTGATGAGTGCTGAGCACATCAGCGTAAAGTACCTTGGGCGCTCTGCTTGCCTACGCATTTTAAAGCCGTTAGCTTGACGCGTCTTCGCGCAATGGTCCACCGAATTCGCAAAAAAATGCGTTACACAAGCCTCACATGCATATTCGCAGCCCTGGAACATTGCCTGTTCCCAAGCTACACCATTCTACTTTAGTGTACTACCAGAGATCGTTTTACTGCCCACAAGACCCACAAGTTGCAGCCGAAACGAGTCGAACTTGACAGAGGTGTTTCGCTCCGAACACGCTCGCGCGTGCAATTTGTGGGCGGTCGCCCCACTCGATTGATAGGTTCGATTCTGTATGCATTGTTCACGGCGCAATCCAAAGGTAAGCTGGACAATCTTAAAGCAATTCCTGAGTAGGACGGCTGGGGATTTCCGTTATAACTCCCTAAACGCTCACTACAGGCTGTCACGCCCACTCAATTGATTCTGTCGGGCCTATATGCATTAGTTAACTGTAGTGAGATTTATATATGTGTGGAACGCTCCAAGGCGGCTTTTTTGGCAACTGACCAAAGGACATGCGCGGGTATAGGTGGAAGCCTGAAAAGCAACCGCGAAATTAGGGGACCGTTATACTTAATTGTATTGACGCGGCCCATATCCGACGTAGTGTCACGCTTAATATTGCCTTTTGGCGAAACGATCCTGTTCAAGTCATTTTTATAAGATTCTTATGTGGAGCTAAAAATTTTAAACCTTGTTAAGCTGACTAGTGGTATGTGAACTTGTTTGATATCAAATTTGACGGAAAGAGGATCGTTTTGAGTCCGCTGCTGCATCACGAATGTTTCCGTTCATTTTTACTAAGAAATTCTCAGACTTTCGGGAGAGATTACAATTTAGATGTACGAAATTCCAGATTTTATTTAGCCACACCACTTATCCCAACTGTCAAATTAGAACGTAAGCAAACGTTATGTGGACGGCCCTCCCTATCTGCGATTTCGGGCAAGCACATCTATCTATGCTTTCACCCAGTAAATTAATGGATGATAACAAAAGCCTAATTGAGCATACGGTGTGATGAAGCCCAGCAACAAGTACTGGGAAGCCAAAGGAACAGGTGGCCAAATGTCAGCTTTTCAAAGTGACACTTCCTCTTGAAAATGTGGCTGACTATTCCAAGCGTTTGCTACTCGGACTCCGCAGATTGAAGCTATAATTTTTCGCTTGAAGAATTCAATCAGTCGTAGCGCATCGGTTGGAGTGCTTACTGCATACACGCTGCTGTCGGCTAAATTACCAACAAATCTCTCTTTTTTCCTTCTCTCAAGTACTGAGCTGCTTGATCTCATTCAACCTTCCAGTATCGATCCTTGTTATCAATTCTTGGTTGTTTGTTTTGAAAGCGCGACCTCTTTACCTGCATTCCCCTACGATTCAGAAATTTCCAACCGCCCTACTCACGAATTGCTGTAATCTGTCCCGGCGAGACTTTGGAGTGCGCTGTGCACAACTGAACCTATCAATCGACTGGGCGCGACCGCTTGCAAATTGCACTGCGGGCGTGTTCTGAGCGCAATAACTCTGTCACGTTTGAATCTTTCCGGCTGCAACTTGTGGATTTTTTAAGCAGTAGAAAGTTCAAGAAGCACGCTAAAACATATCGACGTAGCTTGTGACTGAAAACAGCTACAGCGGTGCGAAAATGCAGGTTAGCCTTGTGTGACACGATTTTTTCCGACTTCAGTCGAAAACTGAATTTCAGAAAAAAATTACAATTTCCCATCGAGGACGTGGGCGTCCTAGGCAGAGCCAACGCGAACGCTGACGTCATGAAAAATCGATATTTTGGAAATTGGCCAGATTTCCTCGTCCAAAATCAGGGATGATTTGGTGCGCTAGTTACGAATCCGACGTCCGTTTTTTAAAATTCCGCCGATTTTGGTAGGTTTTGGATATTCTCCTTGATAACTGAGGGTGGTCGGGTCGGGATCACCGATTTTGTGCAAACTTCGTCTATGGGCAGGGGTTATTCGGGGTACCGAACACGATGCCGGACGCCTTTTTTAACCGATGGGGATGGAGACCATCCATACCGATAAATGAGGATGATCGGTGATCCTGACCCGACCACCCTCAAGCGGCAGGTAGCCTACCGAATGTGGCGGAATTTTCAAAAACGGACGTCGGATTCGTAATCAACACACCAAACAGCCCCCTAGATGAATTTGGAGGAGAAAATGTGGCCAATTTCGAGAATAACAATTTTCGATGACGTTGTCCTTCTGCCGCGGCCTAGAGCCGCCTCGCCTTTGATGCGAAATTGTTAAAAAATCGATACTTCCAAAATTGGTCAAAATGGACACCTTTCGATAGAAGCTGAACAGAACGGTACGATTGGAAGTGTCGAAAACTCAAATGTGGGCGAGGAAGGACCGAAGGAACTTCACTTTTCCTCTCCGCCGCTCTAAAATGACAGATTGGGCTAAAGCAGTTTAGGCATCTGGAGAGTTGCGAGCATGTCGTCGTAAAGTGCTTTCAGTCTCGTGCACGCCCACGCATTTGCATGCCGTTAGCTCTCCTCGTCTTCCCGCAGTAGTCGACTGAACTCAGAAAAAAATCGTGTCACCCAAGGCCAAACTGCATTTTCGCACCGCTTTAGCATTTTTCAGTCATAAGCTACGTCGCTATGTTTTAGCGCGCTTCTTGTGCTTTCTGCTGCTTACAAAACCCACAGGTTGCAACCGGAAAGTTTCAAACGTGACAGAGTTATTGCGCTCAGAACACGCCCGCGGAACAATTCAGCACAACAACCTCTTAGTCTCCCAGATTACAGTTCTTGCTGCTCGCAGTAACACCATTCAATTAGAAAAGCTCTATCGCATGGTATCAAACTTGGCCCGGTACGAAAATATCGATTCTCGATGACATCATCGTCCTTCTGCCTCGGTCTAAGGTGCCTACGTCCTCGCCTGGAAATCAAAAAGACGCAAAAACCATAAAATCGCGGTTTTGGCGGCGTCTATTCGAAAGCCGCATCCGATACTGTATAGTGCGAAATAATGAGCATGTACCGATTATCGCATTAATATATCCTTTGAAGAACCGCGGCTTATTTCGCGTAGAACATATCAGGAAAAGCGCGAACTTGTTTGTAACAGTAGGCAAAGACAAACCCATCAAGGCATAACAAGGCATACAAGAAATACGCTTTCGGCGAGGAGTTGTATAAATGTTAAGAAATGTTAAGGCATTTAAGAAAAAGGAATAAGAAGAGTTGGCTGGGGTTTCTGAGGCATAACTCCTACACTCACGAAAGCTGTGTGATTTTCCGAGAGTCCGGGAAACCCAAAATCATTATATTGTGCGCGAACAATGATAAAAAATCAACCTTGACGAGAACTGCTTACGTGGATCGATACCGGAAGGTTTAGTAAAACCATACAGGCCAATAGTTGTGAGAAGGACAACAGAATTCCTTGTTTATCCAGTCGACCACATCGTTTCTTCAGAGCATCTTTGGTCAGCGCAAGTACGATAGAATACTACTACATGAGTGCTCGAACTGATACGACAAGTGGTTCAACTTTTTGGGCAAAAAATCATAGCGTTACCTGCACGCCAGTTTTCAACCTGTGAGGCACGCGCTCGAAATGGTCAGTCACATTTTCAGCGCACTGATAAGCTGAAATTCAGCAACCTGATCACCTGGACTTCCAATACTTGTTGTGTAGAGTCTTCATAGCGTTAATTCTTTAATTTCAAATTGGATGAATGTTTAGCGGCGGTACCGTAGTTTACTTAGGTAGCCAGGCGTACTATTTGAAGTGTGTTGCACCACTCTCCTCCGTATCGAATTCAGCAGGTCAGTGCTCTCTGTTCAGCTGTCCTCGTACTTGTAAAGCCTCGTCATTCTCCCGGCACTTGCCCCGTGTCCACGAAGTGCATGAGGAAGCGCAAAAGCAATACAAGGGCACACGCTGAGGCCTCATCATTCATCCGCGACTGGAAACCCCTGGGGAAACTCTGACAGCATAGTGATGCTTTCACAAATGGTAAAAGTAGGTGTTGCCTTCTTCATCTCACATTGCAAGCTCATAGCCATCCTTCATTTCATGTTTCAAGTTAATAATCAAGCGTCAAATGAAGAGCAAACTCGTGGACACATTGTTGTCGAGTGAATGGAAAGCGAAAAGGCATAAAGGCAAGCAATACTTTCACTATTACACGTCATTCGGATACCTATAACACAACTGGCTCATCAATAACATTGTTTCCTATTACAGTTCCTATTAGGAGCACAAAAATGAAGCAAGGACGTAATGGGAAGCGTTGCTAGCACGGCATGATTTTTTGGTACAGCATCGGATTAATCGTCACGAATCTAGTATTCAGCAGAGGTCGAGCATCTGGATATAGAAACTTAGAACGGAATCCAAAGTGGTCGTATAAGTCACGGTTGAACATTTTGATCCTGAAACAAGGGAGTTTCTTCACAAGAAAATTACTCTTCTGCTTTGTGTTGTACGGAGGGAGTGCTAGGACACACGTAGTGCTGTGCAGTTCATCTGCCTTTCAATGACCTTAAGCTTCTACTCGAGATTGCTCATATTACAAGCGTACGAATACTAAACCTTCCGCTATATTCCTGCACCAAAACGGTGCTTCTGCAAGCCTCTTAACATAAATTACGTGGAGCAATTTGTGAAAGGAATCGCCTTCTTTTGATAATAGCAGTGTCGCCATTTTCCAGGCCGTTTTTTGCTCCATCTTATGCTAAACAGTACCGCCTTCGAACGCTCATGTTCTGCTGCACCTGCAGTTTTCTTCTCGAACACAAATGGCCTGCTGTCTGCAAAGCTATGTTAAAAAATGGCTTACAATGCCGGAGGCATATTAGCTTAAAGGCAAAGCGTTAAATCTGTCGGAACCACAGCCAGACCACTAGCAGGGATGCTACGCAGCTGAAGACCTTTCTTAGGTGTAGATGGACTCATATTCATATATGTTAGTATTTGCATCTCTACAATTTCTATACTGGTAAAATACATGAGCTTTCGCGTTTGGCATTAGAGATCTTACAGATTCATTAGCGCCCACACTTCTGTGCTTTCTTAAATTTACATAACTGTACACCTCGGCTGATATGTAACTTATGAAATTTTAGAGGCAAAGCCTATTGAATCCTTTTGAGCCACACAGACATCAGAACAGTAAGCACCCACAAGAATCCGGGTGTCAAAAATACACGTACAAAGGGAAATTGAGCCTCTGTTTTGTGACCACAGTTTTCATATTACGTATTAGTTCAAAACGAATTCTCAATGCCCATCTTTCAAAACGATGTCGTCCGTTTCAAATAGAGCCCTTCAGACGAAATGCGATGTGGCCTACTGGTCCGCATTCGTACACAAGAGCGGATTCGTCCCTGATGCATGAAAGCCTATTATTTAACTCTTGTCTGAGAGATCATTTTTTAGACTAAGGACCTCTCTAGAACTAATTTCAACGAACCGATTTTTTGATTCAGCTCAAATTACTGACGCCAACTCCTAACGCCACTCAAGCTAAACAGATAGGGAGCTCAGTGTCACGATCGATGCTGCTCCGTGTTGAAAAACTAACAGCATCAATAGAAAGAGTTGCTCCTGTCACGGCTCTTTCCTAGGATGTCTGATCTGGCATGCGCATATAGCTCAGGGCCGCCTGGTTCCTTTAGGACACATTGTGGTTTGCGCTACAGCCTGCACCTTGTTTCTTCCAGCAGAATACCACTTTCAAATTTCTCCTACTCCTGCGCTTAGCAGACGTTAACCGTCGTTCGCCATCGTTTCGACGGGAGGGGTAACCAGGGTATTTTGCGAAAGAAAGCAATGTTACGGTGGCGCGCAAAATGTTGCAGAATCAGATGGAACTTCAATCATCAAATCTTATAGTTTTTGTACAGGTGCTTTTCATTTCATACTATTTATTCCAGCCAATATTATTGTTAAGACATGGTATACGCACCGAATGAGAATATAGAGTAATTGGCTGAAGAATACTAAAAAAACTGAACGGTAGAAGAAAGAGAAACAGTGCCAACAACTTGGAGAAAGGACAAAAAAATTAGCCCTTAAATTAAATTAAGGATTTTTTCTCGCTCATTTTTAAAATTAATGTAGCAGCGTGTTTTATAGAGTTTCTGTTCAGATGGGCGGCAACTCTTTATTCACAGAAGAAGGACATACGACTATAAGTTTTCATACTTTGTTCTCTATCTTGTTAGACTTCACTGTGCTAATCCACCAGCGATTCCCTCATAAATTATGCCTGCAGTAGAACACCAATATCAGAAATAGTCTTTTAAGAACAGCTGGACACCTTGCAATGCTTCAAGTAAGCAAGATCTTGTCCATCATTTTAGAAAACTCCTTTAACTCGTTGTGCATGATCTACATTTTACAATACTCAAGCACTTAAAGAAATGTTTCATATTTTCCCGGTGAAGAAAGAAATCAGTAAAAAAAATCAACTGCTGGTACCCCACTACTCGGACCCTCTAGATCAACGAGCACAGACTAACCAAGAGACATTCCTGCAGTAGGTCTGAACGGCGAAAGTGGGGTATATTCCTTCAGAAACATGAAAATGCAAGTATCTCGAGTCGAGCCGTGCAAAGAACTGAGTTTCAGCCGATTAAAGACTGGGTGCAGATGCCTCTCGCATTAGGGGTTTCTTCGTCCTTAACGCGGCGATCGGTAGCCTGGATTCGTGTGGAGGACCCGTAGGAAGAGATTCGCGCGAAATTTCGTTCTCTGAAGGAGACATGCTATGAACGCAGAACTGAATCCCTTAAAGTTTTAAAATTGAAGACACAGACATTCTCCATGGAGCAATCGGTAGCACACCCTTACTTCACATTTGCTGGAGGCTTCCTTCCCGGATGCGCTACGGCTTGTTCGACTTTGCCTCGCTGCCGTGGAGCAGATTTTGAATTCGTACCAATACGTCGTCAGTCCGCACTTTGCTCAACAGAATAACTCAAAACTTAGCAAACCTTCCAACCTTTTCAATGGTCGTGTGCACCCATCTAATGAGCAGCAACTAACGGCTCGTATAGTCGAATGCCAAGGACAAGAACCGTCACATAGGCTTGGTCATATACATATACCATTTTCACGTCGAGTTGGACACTCTTATAAGCTAGCCTAAGACTTTTGAAATCAAAACAAATCTTTCCAGATTGAAGTGAGCTGTTTTTACATTAAACAAGAGGTTCTCCTAGAGTTGTTCTACGAAATTTCAGAGTAATATTTAAAAAAATTAGAACAGCTGTCCGAATAAGAGTAATAACTCTATTAATTTTTAATTTTTAAGAAAAAGTAATACATTAAATTCTGTTTAGCACAAGCAGCAATCATTTAGTGTATTAATGTATTTAGTGTATTCTTATAGTCGTATGTCCTTCTTCTGTGAATAAAGAGTTGCCGCCCATCTGAACAGAAACTCTAAAAAACACGCTGCTAAATTAATTTTAAAAATGAGCGAGAAAAAATCCTTAATTCAATTTGAGGGCTAATTTTTTGTCCTTTCTCCAAGTTGTTGGCACTGTCTCTCTCTCTTCTACCGTTCAGTTTTTTTAGTATTCCTCAGCCAATTACTCTAGCATTAGGGACCACCTACCCTAAGGACCTACAAGGGCATGACCCTGTAAGTCAAAACCCACAGAGACCAACAAAGGATGCCAGCTCTTGCGTTACCGCCACGCACTCGTCTTTGCCGTTGATCTAGGGGTTTCGCGATGCGATCCAGAATAATTTAACGTTTTCCGCGCGGAAACGTCGCTCTCGCGTGCAAGAATCGTGACAGCAATTGCACCGCCATGGCAGTCTACCCTGTGCTCGCCCATTGGAGTCGATCTCTGCGACCTCCTAAGGCCGTCTAGGTGCTCCTTCACCTTTATACACAGCGGCCTCCCCGTTTCTCCGACGTACCCTGCATTCCCTGCATGACATGAGGTACACCACCCCCGAGGTCATGCAATCACCTTGTTTTCCAAAAGGGCACACTATACACGAGGGCGTAGGACAGCTGCGGTTGTGCAATCGGTTTCGAACTAGTTGTCCCTTGAAATTCATAGGAGGGACTTCTACCACCCTCACCAGTTCATGTAGGTCTGCCTTTCGAAGGCAACCGCGGATATTCCTGCTGACCTCCTCCGATATGAACGGTATGCGGAAGGGAATTTTGTTTTGCTCGGCCTCATTCCTGTTTGCAACCACTGAGCGATGTCTGCGTTTGGTAGAAATCCCTATAGAGGAGTACCCATTCAAGGAAGCGATGGGCCTTGCAAGCTCCCTAGACAGCGCCTTCCGGGTACTGTCAGACGACACTGCGACCGCTGTTCGAAACATATTGGTGACTATGGCCCTTTTCATGTTGAATGGATGTGCGGATCTGAAGTGGACCAGTATGTTCTTGTTACTAGGTTTGCGATACTATTTCGTTTTCCTCCTCCTCAACCTCCTGGACAGGCTAACCTGCACATTGAGGAACGGGAGCCAATCATTGCTAGGTGTCTCCCTAGTAAGGCGGACATACTCGGGCTGCTTGTTTAGCAGATCGAAACAGGCATCCATTTCAACTTGCGTCGAACACATCACAAAGCAGTCGTCGATATACCGACTGTAGAAGACTGGCCTGCGCTCCAATACTGGAGCTTCCACTTTAGATATGAATGCCACTGCTAGGACAAGGGCTAAGCACTGGCCCATTGCTAGGCCTCTTATCTGCTTGTAGAGGTCCCCTGACCACTTAAGAACATTGGACGTGAGACACTCATTGATGGGCGTCATTAGTTGGACGATGGCAAGCCCGTATAAATCGATGCCAGATTGAAATTCTGCGAGCATCTCTCAGACTGCTTGTAGGGCGCTGTCCTTAGGAACGTTCGTATAGAGCACAGTGACATCGAACGAATCCATAACCACTTCTTCGTCCACAGTGATACGGTGAAGCTTTTCGAGGAAAGTGTGCGTGTCCTGTAGAGCGGGATGAGCGGGCACAAACCTTAAATGTTGCACCAAGACCAGATTTAGGAACCATGAAATCGTATCAGCGGGACCGTCAACATTGCTTATGATAGGTGTGACTTTAAAACATGAAGGGTCGTCGATCGCAGTGTCTCCCATGGGTGATTTGTGGGTTTAATGAGAACGTAGAGCACAGGGCATGTAGGCAGATCGGTCTTCAAGCGCACCGTAGCGGCTCTAGGGAGGTTTGCCGATTTGGCAACTTCAAACCACGCACTGTTTAATCTGTGGTACTGTCTAGTACTCTTTTTGGGTTGAGCGACAGTAGACGATGTCATCTTCAAGATGCATGCAGTCTTGTGACCGCCGACAAGTAAGCCGAATAAAGTGCTGTAACAATCTCGGTGTACAGCTTCACAAGCCAATAATTCAAAACGATTGAATAGAGCTTAGTTATTCGATTTTCGAACACACAACTATTAACTCCACATCTTTTTGCGTCGTTCTGCAAAACTCATCGTCGCGACGGAATCGCGGCTGTGAGAAGTATGCATGAGACCAAGGGGCCGATGTTCGCCAGCGCTTGATGATCAGTAGGGGCGAATCGGCCACGCTGGGCAGATATCGCCTACTTGTCATTTCAGACTTCACAATGAGGCACAATCGACAAGAAGTCATATGTTACGGCTAGACACTCATTTCGGTTGTTCATCTCATTTCGGTTGTTCATTACTGGATTTCTTGTAAAAATTAGGAATGCTTCTAAAGCTTATCATGTTGAGATGTCGGCCTCAATGGCCAATATTAGGTTGGCAACTAATTTTGTGGACTCATTCGTAGTCACTTCAACGAGCAGAAATTAATAACTGGTTATTCTTGAAGCAGTTCTTTAGCTGTTTTCACTGTTTGAAACAAGTTTGTCTGTGCTTCTCGAAACTACTTTTGATGTTCTGTCATTCTGATTTAGTAGAAACTTTTTCAGCCCAGAATAAAAAAAAAAACACAGAGTCAACATTCGCGATCGCCTTCTTCATGAGTACCAGCTCAGCCATTCTGCAACTGATGCCCGACAGAACATATGTGCTGCTGTAGGAGGTGAGGTTGTCCAACGATTGACAGTGTTTAAATGGTACAAAAGGTTCCATGAGGGCAGTTGAAACTGAAGACAAGCGACACACCGGACGACCGATTGCACTTGATCGTCGAGCTGTAATTACCGCCATCGAAAGAAATCCGAGCTTAACAACGCGTACTTTGGCACTCGACTTTAAGTACTCACATACCGCTATTGAGAAGAATCTACACAGCGTTGGCTTTTTTGTAAGGCTCGGTAAATGAGTGCCTCACGACTTGACCGCATCGCAGAGGAAGAAGCGTGAGGATGCCGCGAAAGAATTGCTGGATCGTCACAAGAAGAAATCATTTCTTCATTGACTGGTAACATGTGGTGAGAAATGGATTCCGCTAGATAATCGTCCCAGTGACTTAGAGCAAAACAGAAGCCGCTGCCAACGCCTAAGCATGACCACCATCAAAAGAAGGTGATGCTTTCTGTTTGGTGGTGTCGGAAAGGAGTAATCTTCAGGGAACTCATCGATAGCTGTTCCAGCATTGACGAAAATCTAAATCTATTCTTCTTAGCTAGACTGAGTGCAGACTGAACTTCGCCAGAATCGATTCCGACAGCCCTTCAGGAGTGGCATTATCCTTCAGCAGGACAACGCCAGACGACATGTCGCTAAATGGGCTCTTCAAAAAATCGAGGACCTTGGCTGGGAGCGTCTAACTCTTCCACCGTACAGCCAGGTTGTGCTCCGAATGACTACCACTTTTTCTGTTCGCTGCAGCACTCCTTGGGTGGAAGACGATTTACCAATGTGGACCAGGTCAAAACGCAATTTCAAAGATTTTTCGCTTCAAAATCACGAGAATTCTACAGCCGTGAGATCGATCAGCTACCTGATAAATGGGAAGCAGGTCTGCGTTCCAATAGATCTTACTTTGATTGAAGATTGTTATTAGTTTTTTTGTTAATAAAGACTTTTGTTGAAGATGCTTAAGAGTCCACGAAATTAGTTGCCAACCTTTACATTTAACCTCACTCGCTCCCATAATGTGCGTCAATAATTTGTTTATCAACAATGTTTACCAATTGGGCTGAATTGCAATCCGCGTCGTTTACTTAGTATGTATGTTTTTTACGAGTACTGCCACAGCTCTTCCTATTTCCAAAATATGCACTGTTTACTATGGAGTCGACTTCGAGCTGCCGTCTGATGTTGTCTCCAAAAATGTTCACCAAGACAATATGGTTCTGCAGCTGTGTAGTAAAAAGAACTCTTTGAATATTAGCAGTAAATCTGTCGGAGATAAAGAGGATTGTGAGATCTTTGTTGATGAGTTGGTAACGCGTAGCCATTCGAGAAGGCTATATTTATAGCGAGTCATGATTTTTGGTATTTATTTGATCCTGTGCACATCTTTATTGGCGTTCGGAGCATGTCGCTGCTGCATGTCGCACGTCTCACAGAAGCAGAATGCGCAGGCCTGGGGTGAATCTCAGAGCTTAGTTTGCGGCACCATTTCACTATCAACTTCCCAGCCGGACACTTTGGATTGCGTGATGAAACTAGTGAGCCAACCATGAATCGGCGTTTTCCTGGTGAACCTAGTGTTCTGAGTTTGCTCGTTCAATAGACTGAAGCACTCATCGATTTCGGCCACCAATCATCATTATATCAGTAAATTACTGGTGAGCGGTCAATCGGACTACGAGACCCGGTGCTAGTTGTTGACCCATGGCTAGACCCCTTATATGCAAACAATATCAGCCTGACTATTTAAGGGTATTGTAGGATGGGCATTCCTTGACGAGAGTGATAAAGCGCAATTCCGTGAGTGTGCTTACGCTCCTAATATTCAAATGCAACATTTGGATTAATGTCTGTTAAGGCTTATTCGTTTCGTATGTTGCATAAAATGCAGTCGCATCAAGTGATTCCGGTACACAACTCTCACCGAAGTGAGAGTTATGTAATAATTCAAGAAATTTGGGCGTCTATACTGCTACTTGAAGTCTTTTTCACTAACGCGCTCATACATGGAGCTGTTGGTCAGGTGATGTTCGGTTGACAGCGTTTGCAGCAGTTGAGAACGGTGAACAGCAGACTTTTGTCGTTTGATGTGATCACCGGACAATAAAATTCGGAAGTTGGAATTTGCAGAGGGTTCTCTGTAGAATGTAAGCGGAAATGACATATCTGGTAATCTAGCGCAGACATTTAGAGGTCATTCAGCCTGAAGCTCAGTTTTACGTCACTTTTGCATTAGGGAACATTTAGTGTGCATGGAATCGTGGCCATGAGCTTGGCAAAGCGACGCGAAAGGATGTGAATTTTTCAGTGCTCGTCGCACCTTTCGTCACTTTCACTTTGCAAAGTAGCACGACTGCAATCCTCCCAGGACCAACAATAAACGTCGGTGCGAGAAAGTATGTCATATCGACGATGGACGCCGAAAACAATCGTGCATGCCAGCGGCCACTGTGGCGGCGATGACAGCGGAGAAGCTCCCTTTCACTAAATGCCCCCACACACCTCTGCGGCAACGCCGCTTCCCTATCCTTAACCACAGGGTAGAAACGCAGAGCTCGCTGCCGGCGGCAAGCTCTGCGTCCCTTAAGGATAGGGCCGCCGCGTTGCCGCAGAAGCGTGTAGGAGCCTTATGGCGCCTTTGGCCCCGTTTATACTTCGCCGCAGCGCGACGCGATGGCCACGCAATGGGGACAAATTGATCGATCGTACGCAGAACAGACAGCTCATACTCGCCACCTGCAGTGCTCGACCTGATCTTTCTGTACGCGAACTTTCAGACCTTACAAATACTCCTAAGTCCACAGTACACAATGCCCTTCGGTCTTCAGGCAAAGTCGCGTACATTTGCTTGCGTCGACTCAATCGTCACGATAGGAATGAAAAGTATTGCGTTTACGACAATTGGGGGGGGGCAAGCACTGGTGGACTTCGATGAGTTGCCCCAGCCACAGCCGAAACGTCTTGATCAGGGAAAAAAGGAGTTGCTTTCCTTCTGGTGGGACATCAATGGCCCAGTATTCTGAGAACTGGCTACTACGGCTCCATGGTACACACGAACATATTCTAGGCTCAGCTGGAGAAAATGAGCGAAATCTTACGCAATCGCAATCCCAGAAGAGGAAAAATCCTTCTTATCATTGATAACGCAAGACCAGACACAGCAGAGAATACGCAGAAGAAATTGGAGGAACCCGGCATTGAACCGGTACACCACCCGCCGTACTCATCTGATCTTGCATCCAGTGACTATCACGTTTTCGGTCGCTGCAGTCTTTCTTAGCTGGAGAAAAGTTCGCAAATCGGGAGGAAGTCAAAAGTGGTGTCAGCAACTTCTTGCTGTCAAAGTCTCCAGAGTTCTTCGCTCGCGGTATTCGCTCTCTACCGGAAAGGTGTCAATATGAGATAGATCTTATGATAATGGTGAATATTTTGTCGAATGATAGTGGTTGATAATAAAGTTATTAACTATGCAATGTTCTCTGGCATTAGTATAAAAACTTTCCGGACAACCTAATATATTTCGCAATCATCTACTATGTTTAAAGGCCTAAGCACGGTACGAAGTTTGCGCACTAAATAATTGTTCAACCTCACACAAGAATTTTACTTTCATTTCAAACAGTGAATACATTTTTAAGGCAGCACGTATTTTAACCGAAATTTTAACATTAATTAAAATCATGAAGTTGACGATCTAAGGGTACCTGTTTCCAGTTATGCCAAGTAGAAAATCCAGATATCCTTTTCGAAGCGCTTGTGGTTCAATGACCGTCTGCCAAAGCACGTAGCCGGTCGAAATTGTGTACAGAATGATGCTGCTGAACGGGATGGACGGCAAAATACCGCGATCTACCATATTTATGCATACAGCCTGAAAGTTTTCGATTCAGATTAACAAATTGGTTCAACATCTCCACCAATTTTTAGTAGGGATAAACGATAAAGGTCTGTGCTAATCACTCTTTTTGTGGGATACGTCGTCCGTTACATTTAGTATTAATAACCTATTAATACTAGTACAAAGGCATTATAGTGAAATCGGAGGAGGGGACGGCCGTCGTTTGCGCCCGCGCTAAAGATTCTCGGCCTGGAACCGCCCAAGCCTAAAGCACCTGCAATCACGAGTCCGTTCATCGTCATCCAACATGTGGACATGTGCCGGACATGGTCAAAGAAGAACAGCTAATTGTGGCAAAAGTCCAGTGCTACTCCGCCGCCCTCTGTCCGTCGAAGGTATACAACTAGAAGCACTGACGATGGTAGGTAGAGGTAGCTCCTGCAGTTAAAGTTGGTCCGCTATTATAGCTCACTATCATCATTTTGCTTACCGCTGGACTGCATGCAGGTGCTCAAATACGTTATGATGAATCGACCGTCAAAGATTGTTAAATACAGATGGATTTCTTGTTAAAGATAGGGGTGGAGAGATAACTGCCAGAGAGTTGATCACGATGAATTGCCGTGCCATGAGTATACTCTATCCTGACCGAACGACTATCACGGGTAAACCTGAGGCGACACTATTGCACGTTCTGTTCCCAAGACATCGAAAAGAGGTCGAGAAAAGGTCGAAAATTTTTCATCCGAACTTCGCCTAGTGAGGCTATGTAGGGTGCCAGTCACGAATATGATATCCGTTTGTGAGATTTTTTGACCGATTACTGTTGCTTACGGTAGGTGCGTCGAGAGGAGCTAGGTGGTGCAGAAAAGATGTCAATGAGAGGATCTACTGCACTGCCCATGTTGTTCAATTACCAGCGTCATCTACTCCGTTGGTGTACTAAAAAGAGCAACAGCTTTGCTACAATCGGAGTGCCTTCATTGATCATGTGCGACACACGTCAGATGACGAGCAATAGACACTCATTTTTGTTGTACCTGTAGAGAACAAGATTCTCTAATTTCTGCCGACAGCGATCAAGGTGAGTGGTTAGCGGAGGGCCGACCAGTCGCCTTCGCCTAAGGCAAAATGATCTGGCGGATTATGGGCAGGACAATACCCAGCCGATATCGATACGACCGATAGTGGGACGATAACTTATATGAGGAGGATCTAGGTATACTCCAAACACGAAAGGGCAAGTCAAGTCGTCATCTCCCGACTCGCCTCTGACGCTTCCTACGCTCTCCAACTCGCTGTCAACACCCCTGAGTTGCTTCCGACATCGTCCGACACTCCGAATACCCTACAAAACCTTAATGACCTCTGACGCCTCCAACAACTCCGACACCTCCGATACCACACAGTCTTACCATTTCCTTGGGTTATTGTTAGTAGTACAAGTCGAAATTCCGCATGGCAACAGCACTATTACTATATTATTACTATAATATTATTACAACACCACCATGCGCTGCTCATGATTGCCGCTGCTTTATCCATGGCGATAGTTGGGAAGGTCCATACTCCACCCAGTCAAGGGTTCAGACACCGATCTGCAGCAGAATACGAGGTGTCTTATAGGGCCGCTGTGCTAGCCCTAGCTCAAAGGATAACACAATAATGCCTCGAATGCTTTAATGCTATAAATAATTCATTATATCATGTTCTGATGAAAAGGTGTATCAATGTGTGATAGATCTTTCAGCTCTGGGACTTTTGCGGAAGAAGAAATGCAAGACTCTCACTTCGTTGTAGATGCAGTTTTGGTCAAAAGTAACATCACGTAAGATTATGTGTTATTTCCATTTACGTGCTTCTTATTCCGGTTCCCGGCCATTTATGACCCTTACTGTTCGGCCTTTAGTCTTTCGCTTTTTTCAACAAAAAAATCCACACATCTCTGATTATAAACCGAAAGTTGAGAAGAAAGTAAAGAGACAACAGGAACAGCTTCTGGTACGGATATTCGGTAAGACCGATTATATGTGTACTCCAAGGCTTGAGAAAGGGAAGACCTTCCAGCCTTCTAACGTAGAAGCAGCAGAGGACTGGCGAGAACTAATATCAACGCACAAATAGTCTTCTTCTTCTCCTCCTGAGCGTTTAGTCCCGCGCAGTCGCAGGGTCCGCTGTTCTTGTGATCTGTCGCCACCTCATCCTATCAAGGGCGTCATCTGCCGTGGCGCCGACTTCGGCGAGATCTCTCTTGATGACGTCCTTCCATCTTTTCCTAGGGGCTCCTCTCGGACGCTTTCCGGGTGCCTCGTAATCTAGGACCAACCTTACGGGGTGATTCTCTGGTCTTCTGAGGACGTGTCCGTACCACCTCAGGCGCTGCTCCCTCATTTTCAGCTGGATCGGAGCTGTCTTCATTACTGCCTTAACATCAACGTTTCGCACCCTGTCCCGACGGGTCCATCCACATGCCCACCTCAGCATCCTCATTCTCGCAGCGTGCAGTTGCCGCTCCTGCGCCTTACCCAGGGCCCAGAACTCACTGCCGTAGACAAGGACAGGCCTCACAACTGTTCTATAGAGCTTGCCTTTGAGCATCCTGGAGCATCTACGGTCGCAGAGGACCCTTGTAGACTCCCACCACTTGAGCCAGGCTGCGTTTATCCGTCCCCCGACCGCCTGGTCCACACTTCCTTCCTCGGATAGGTCACTTCCGAGGTAGCGGAATTCTTCCACCTTCTCGATCGTTTCCCCTTGGCAGTCTAGGATCGATCCAGCGCACTGCTCAGAGCTGATGAACTTCGTCTTCTTCACGTTCAGCCGTAGGCCGTTGTCCGCAAGGGCTCTCTGCCACAGTTGCACCTTCTCCTCCAGCTCCTCCTGGTTGTCGGCTACAAGGGCGATGTCGTCCGCGTAGAGGATCGTTCTGAGAGGGCCTTTCTCGAGGTGGTTCACTATAGGGTCAAGCGTCAGCAGGAAGAGGAACAGGCTCAGAGCCGACCCTTGGTGTACCCCCACTGTGATGTCCACTTTCCTTGTCACCCCGTGTGGAGTTCGTATCGCCGCTTTCGAGCCCTCGTACATGTCCCTTATGACCGTGATCAGACGTTCCGGGACACCCCTCCCTCGAAGGGAATTCCAGATTACGGTCCAAGCTAGCCTGTCGTAGGCCTTCTCCAGATCCAGGAATGCCAAGTAGCAGGGTTTTCGTTTCTCCCGATATTTCTCCATCACCTGACGAGCGATGAAGATGGCGTCTGTGGTGGACCTCTCAGGCATGAAGCCCCACTGCACCTGGGAGATGGGTACCATCTCCCTCAGCCTTGAGTCTACCAGTCGTTCGTAGATCTTCATCGTGTGTGAGATCAGTTTTATCCCTCGGTAGTTGGAGCATTCGGAAGCGTCTCCCTTCTGCTTGAAGATGGGGACTATGGTGCTGTTCCTCCAGTCATCCGGCATCTTACCTTCTTTCGTGATTCTGTTGAGGAACTGCGTCAGCCAGTTGATTCCGAGGTTCCCGAGCACCTTCCAAGCCTCTACTGGCACACCGTCAGGCCCTGCTGCCTTTCCGAGTTTCATCTTCCGTATGGCCTTGCGAACCTCTTCTTGCGTCCAGGGTGGGATGGGTCCTTCCGTTGGCTGTTCTTCCTCGGCCTCCCGACGAGGGAACTCCTCGTTCAGGAGTTCCTTGAAGTACTCCTCCCATCTCTCTCTGACCTCGACCGGCTTCCGTAACACTCTACCGTCAGCACTCTTCACAGTCTTCACTACACGAATGTCGAGGCTAGCTCTATGACGCGCCTTGGCCAGGCGGATGGCGAACTTCTCTCCCTCTGGCCCGTCTAGTTTCTCGTACAGGGCATCCATTTCCGCGTTCTTTGCCTTCGCTACAGCTGTTTTTGCCAGCCTCTTCAGCTTCCTGTAGGCTGTGAGATGCTCGGGTACCCTCGTCTTTTGCCACAGCTTGTAGGCCTCCTTCTTCCTCTTCACCGCAGCCTGCACCTCTTCGTTCCAGAACCATGCCGATTTATTCCCTCTGGTTCCTCCCTTTGTTTCTCCCAGGGTTTCCTTGGCACATCTCAGGATTGTTTCGGCTACCCTCCTCCAGGTCTCATTCACGGGACCAGCTGGATCTGGAAGGCCTGCTTCGAGCACTGCCCTTCGTAGCTCGTTCCGCTCTGAACCCCGCAGTCTCCACCATCGGATCCTGGGTTCCGTCCTCACTTTGGGCCTGGTGGGTAGAGGTATGCTAAGGTCGGCTACCAAGGGTCTGTGCTGTGCTGCCACGTCTTCTCCCGGAATGACCTTCACATTCCGGACTGTTTTCAGGGCAGCCCTTCGAACCAGGATGTGGTCGACCTCAGTTCTTCTTCCTCCGCTAGCATAGGTCACCTTCTGGCTCACCCTCTTCGCGAAGAAGGTGCTACAGACAGCCAGGTCGTGGGCGATAGCCAGATCCAGAATTCGTTCTCCATCCGGGTTTACCAGGCCGATCCCTTTTCCTCCATGAACCCTTTCCACTCCTCTTCGGCCACTCCCCACATGCCCGTTCATGTCCCCTGCTATGGAGAGGTAGTCGCCTTCTGGTACGGACCTTATGGCTTCCTCGAGCGAGAGGTAGAAGTCATCCTTGTCGTGCTCGGAGCATCCGGTCTGCGGAGCGTAGACAGACATGATGGTCCAGTAACCGTCCTTCGTGTCCAGCCGTAGTGACATGATGCGGTCGTTTATTCTTTGGACAGCCGCTACTGAATCCTTGAGGGACTCCGCGACAGCTATCCCTACCCCGTTCCTCTTGGTGTCCTCTCCGTTGTAGTACAGCTTGACCCCTTCTCCGATCTCCTTGGCTTTCGCCCCTTTCCATCGCATTTCCTGCAGACACAGGACTTGTATCCTTCTGCGCTTCATCAGGTCAGCCACTTCCCTAGGTCTCCCGGTCAGCGTTCCCACATTCAGAGTCCCCAGTCGAACTAGCTTCTTTAGCCAAGGTCGTTCGGCCCTCGGTAGCCCTCGCATACTGACCACAGAACTCGGGCGGGGGTTCTGTGCGCCACTTCCGGGTGACGTCCTAGCCTTTACACTGATTCTATTGCGACTTGTGATCATGGTTTTGTGACGAGGTTTCTCCATCAGCCGGCCTGTCAACCTGGGCCTGACGCTGGAACCGTTGCCATTTTTGCAATTTTTGCAGCGCATGGCGTGCCCGAGCCGGGAGTCGAACCTGTGACCGTTTGTGCATGAAACTGCACTACTAACCACTAGGCTAACTCGGCTATCATCAACGCACAAATAGTATTCTCCGGTAAATAAATTCCCTTTCCTAGAGCTTGCTAATCAGCAAGTAAGAAAGAGAATACATATACGAGAGTTAATAAATGTTGCCGAACACAATTACGTGGTGCGCTCTGTGTTTCCACGGGAGGAAAAACTAAATATTACGTTTTCCCAAAAGTTCTGTTACTATTTTTCATTCGTTTATCATTAAGTAAAAACTCAACTTGCATTGCGCATTAATGCTAATTTAGGTACAGAATTTTCCACTCTATCTGAATAAATAATATGTTTCAAGGTTGTTTCATATTTCTGTTCTTGAAGGGCTTATTGAAGTATGCTGAAGGAGCAATTTCGAACGATATTTTATTTTAACATCAAATTGGGACAATACGCAGCCGAGACAGCTCGACAAATTGGTCAAGTGTAGGAGACTAATGTGTTGGAGAAAGCACTGGGCGCCAGTGGTTCAGTAAATTTCGGACCATGGATTTCAGCCTCGATGGTTACCCTCATAGCGGTCGACCTAGAGCAATCCTGGACGACCAGTTGAAGGAATTGGTGGAGGTTGAACCATTCAAAACAGTACGCGGGATCGCGCAAGAACTAGACCTCAGTAAAACTTTTGTTGAGGATGCTTCGAAAAGGCCTTGGAAAGGTGAAAAAGCTCGAGAACTGGGTGCCCCACGAGTTGAGTGAGCGGCAGAAATTGTCGCGTTTCGACATTTGTTCTTCCCCACTTTTCTGTTCTGCAACAAAACTGACCCGTTTTTGGATCGATCATCCCTTGTGATAAAAAGTGAATTCTGGGTGATAACAGGATACGTTCTGGACAGCGGTTGGACGCTGATGAACCTCCTAGGCATTCTCCGAAGGCGAGCCTCTACTAAAAAAGGCCACTGTGTGGTGATCGGCAGCTGGGATGATCCATCACAACTTTTTAGCACCATTCCAAACGATCACAGCAGAGTCCTACTGTAAGGAACTCAACCAAATGCACCGAAAATAGCGTCAACTTCAGCCAGCATTGGTCAACAGAAGAGACCCGATTCTTTCGCACGATAACGCCCGCCCACACGTTTCACAAATCACCATCTGAAAATTGGAAGAAATAAGGGTTGAAGTTCTGCCTTACCCGCCACATTCCCCAGACCTTTCACCAATCGACTACCGCCTTTTCGAACACTTTCAGAACTTTCTCGCTGGTAAAAGCTTCACCAATCAGGACCAAGCCAAAACAGCTTTCGTGAGTTTTGTCGAGTCTCGACTACATAATTTTTTCGCAGGTGAGTCGTCCTAGGGCACGTTGGCAAAGGTGTGCTAATTCGAAAGGTGCTTATTTCGAATAAATCTGATAAGACTTGAGAAAGTTATGGTGGTTCAAAGTGAAGCACTCAAAACGCTGAGAACTTACCGGACAACCTAACAACTGTATTTCTCTTGCCTATGCATTTATCAGCTACATACATCGAAGTGCTCTGTACAAAAAGCGCTTTATTAGACGCTTTTGTAGAACTAAAAGAAGTCGTACCTGTTCACTGCTTTTCACATACATAGTCGTGAACCTGCCATAGAAACACCTTCCAAAAAATCGAACACCTGACTTTTTATGTTACTACTTCAAAGCTCACTTCGATGCCTTTCCAGAGTGTATACATAGCAATCGTAATACTTGGAAACGCAATCATTGAAGCTCCAGAGAATATTCCAGCAACGATGTTGCTAACGCTAGGAGGACAAATTGATATCCTGTTCAGAAAGCAACGCGTAGCCTGTAAATAGCACGACTTCACAATAATGCGAATGCAGTATTAAGCACGCAACTCACATGAAATAAAAATGGAAGAAATCCAAAGAACAACGGTATCTTCAAGTTGTCTTTTTTCATAAGAATATTTAGTAGTTCCAGCGGATTCCAAAGAATCCGTCTTAGATTTTTCGCCAGAACCACTATCGCACTTGCAACCACTCCAATCAGGAAGTTTCTCGAAAAACTCTGAAAATCTCTACTACATGAATGAATTTGTTTGTCTGCAACTAATGATTATGTGATATATAGAAACTATGACGTATGGCAACCTGTAGCTCCTATAGGTTTATCGCGGGTGGTTACCGATGAATTTTTGGTCATCACCCAACTTCGAGTATTGACATGTACACAATCACATCAACATGTCTCAAGCCGTATTCGACAACCCAGTGAGAGGCATAAGTACTACTGACCAATTCCAAGAAAAGCTTCTGAAGGGGAATTCTGAGCGGTCAGGTCAAAGCTTATAGGAACTACTTTTTACGTACTAACAATGAAAGGAGCTGCTGGAAAGCATTCTGAAGGTATAGCTCGTACTTAACTAGCTCACGACCAAGGAACGCCTCGGAACGGCTAAGGAAAGAGGAGAAGCGACATCTTCATCTTGTCTCAATAAAACAACACAGCTAAACATCGGATGATCGACCAATGTTTCCCATTAAACTGCTGGTTGTGCGAAAGTTCCCGCCATTTTTTGACTGTGCTTTTTTTTACTAACGCTACCTTACATATGTGGTATGTATAAGCTTACTATTATTGCTATCTACTCACTCTCGCCCCTTCATGTGCCACCTCACCGCGGTGAAGAGGTGAACATCACTTTGTGATGGCTAACGGCACAAACAGTCACACAGTACGCGACGCTTTGTCGTGTATGGGCGGCTCTCCTGTATCCCTGGCCAGGAACATGGAGGTGGACTTCTACGACGTCGGTTGCATCCACGTCCGGCGAGGGGCCATCTAATCTCGGAGTTAAACTATCAGGACGTCATTGGAATCGGACTACCGGAAACTCCCTCCCACCACGACACGGAAACTGCCTATTTGTCTGCACTTATAACTGTCGTTCGATCGCATCTGAGCAGGATCTTCGGACACTGCTTTACAGAAGCCGCAACATCAAATACGACGTTATCGCCCTGCAGGAAACGAAAGGCAGAATGGAAACCATAACAAGGACCGACCACAACGAGCTTCTCATTATCGGAGCAAAGGTGGACAGAAAGAATATTGGCGGAGTTGGATTTCTCGTCAATTCGACAGTGCACCACCTAGTAGACTCTTACAAGATCATCAGTCCGCGAATAGCCGTTCTTAGTCCTGAAACCAAAGATCAAGGTACCATCTCCATCATAAATGGGTATGCTCCAACATCTGCGGCCACAGATGGAGAAAAGGAAGAATTCTACAAGCTGTTCGAAAGGACTGTCAACGACGAGAAGAGCTACTACAAAGTTGTCGTTGGGACTTTAACGCTACCGTCGGTACGAATGATAACGCTGAATGGAGGCTAGGACCACATGGAACTTCCTTAAGGAACGAAAACGGAGAGCGCCTGATTGACTTCCCATCCGCGTGCCGTCTCTACCATGGAAATTCTATGTTTAAGAAGCCTTCAAACCGACCGATGGACCTGGGAAAGCCCAAATGGAGAAACACGTCCGAGATCGACCATGTTCTTACAAACAGACGCTGGAGTCTGTTCGACCTCTCCGTGCTGCCTTCATTTGACACAGGCTCGGATCACCGTCTTGTCCGTGCGAAGCTGACTCTCAAAAAGAGGATGTTCAAGCGTGACACTCATAAACCGGCACCAGTGAGGATCCCCACATTCAAGTCTGAGGAGTTGGAACATGCCATAAAGTCGTATGATTGGAATCTTCTTGAAGATCCATCGGAAGACCTTCTCTCCAAAGGACTGTTGAAATGTGCTAGCAGCTCTTGCGAAGCCACATCACCGTCTGCTTCAAGACTCAACGCACATGCGATTAAACTCTTGGAGCAAAGAAAAGCTGTTAGACTGGATCCTAATGCTTCCCATCTGGAAAAAGTCACATTCTCGAAGGCCTGTCGAATTGCAGTGAAGGAGTCCATTCAAGCCTACAGAAGATTGAAGCTGTTAGAAGCGGCTGGGAAAGGTTCAAGCATACAGCGCTGCAAACGAGATCTCTGCGATCAGAAGGCAATAATGTCAGCCCCTGTGGATAAGGATGGAACAACGCAAACGTCTCGAAGAGCGATGGAGGCCATCGTTCAAGAATTCTACACAGATCTGCTCCGTTCTTCCATCACTGTCCCGAAATGCTTGATGCCACCAGCTGAGGAAGTACCTCCCATTCTGGAATCAGAAGTTGCTCATGCCATCAGAAGGATGAAGCCGGGCACTGCTCCCGGACCGGACGGCATTTCTGCTGATCTCCTTCGTGCGGGTGGCAGTGCCCTCTGCTCACTTCTTACCAAGCACTTCAACCACTACCTTCGGCATGGTAGGATTCCGGACTCATGGAAGGAGTCGAAAACAGTTTTAATCTTTAAAAAAGGTCAACAGGAGAATATCAACAACTATCGCCCATCAGTCTTCTCTCGGTTGTCTGCAAGATCTTCACCAAGATACTGCTTAACCGCATGGAGCGTTGCTTGGATGAATATCAGCCAGTGCAGCAAGCAGGGTTTCGCAAGGATTTCTCCTGCATGGACCATATTCAGACTCTCTCACAGCTCATCGAGAGGAGCCGCGAATACCACCTCCCACTTGTCCTTGTCTTCGTGGATTACCGGAAAGCGTTCGACTCTGTGGAAATCAAGGCCGTTTTGAACGCACTTGTGCACGCTGGTATACCATCGCCCTACATCCGACTTCTCGACGAATGCTTCTCGAACACATCGACTACAATCCAGCTGTTCGATCGAAAGCTTAAAATTCCTATTGGGGAAGGAGTACGGCAAGGAGACACGGTTTCTCCCAAGCTATTCACAGCGGCACTCCAGGATGCCATGAAAGATTTGAACTGGGACGATAAAGGCTACCTAGTCGACGGTAAACGGATCAGCAACCTTCGCTTTGCCGACGATATTGTTCTCATCTCTACCAGCACGGCAGAAGTCGAGGAAATGCTGAACGAGCTCAATGTGGCAGGTATAAAGATTGGATTGGACATGAATATGTCCAAAACACAATTTTGGCCAACCAGTGGTGTGACACGGGACTTGTAAGGTTAAGTGGAGTCGCTTTGCAACAGGTCGATTCCTACGTCTATCTGGGAAGAGAGCTGAACATGGAAAACGACCTCGCTCCTGAAATCGCCCGCAGGAGACGCGCAGCATGGGCAGCCTTCAGTTCGATTCGCAAAGTCACCGATCAAGTCAAGGATCCCGGCCTCAGGGCCTCGATATTCAACGCCTCTGTACTGTGCGATGTGTTACGCGACGAAAACCTGGCCCGACAACAAGACAATCGCCAGAGCGATGCAAACTACGCATCGTGCACTGGAGAGATGTCTTCTAAGGACAAGCCTTCGTCAGCAATGGCAAGAAGGCCTACGAAGCTTGGAGCTACGGGAGAAGTCGCAATTATCAGACCCGCTGCAGTACATGAAGAAGTCTAAATATCGCTGGGCCGGACACCTGCTTCGACGAAGGGACGATGGATGGAGTCTCCGTGTCACAGAATGGCTCCCGAGAGACCATAAGAGACCACTGGGACGACCGCCAACGCGATGGGCAGACTCATTCTCAAGATCTTTCAGAGAGCGGAGTCTGCCTCACTGGATGCAAGCAGCCAGAGATCGAGCGGTCTGGAAGAGTTGTGGACCCCGCTGAGAAGACCTCCAGCCGACAAAGGACCATCAAAGTATCAAAGTATCAGAGTAAGTACTCACTCTCGCGCAACTCCCTCCAGAAAAATGGAGCTTTCAAAGGAGTACATCCGACGTCTCTTATTGTACGACTTCAAATTTGGTGAGTCAGCAGCCGTTCCTGTCGTCGCATCAATGGTGCATTCGGAGAGGGCTCAGTGTTCGATCGCACTGGTTCGCACGCTTTCGCAAAGGTGAGGTTAACCTTCAAGGCTCGTTCAGATTAGGACGTGATGTCGACAACGACCGATTGCGACAGCTGGTGTAATCGGACCCACGGCGGACTACTGGTGGACTTGCGCAGGACTTGGGTGTGCACTATGCCACCTGTCATGAACTCTCAGTTCATGATGTTGTGTCATCGCCCGCCCACTTCTCTCCGCATAAAAGCTGCAGCCCAGCGGAATCGTGGCTCGGAGACGAGCGCCAGTCGGAGCGAGGCTTATCGCCCGCCCAGTCAGCGGACCCGCTAGCTGACTAACCAAGAGACAAAGAATAAGAAAGCGTTCCAATTTATGTAGTTCAATTAAGCCCAAGTTGGATTCCACTGAATTACAAACAACTCATACGAGCTCCACTCAGTTTGAATATTTGGATGGTCGATTTGGTGCTCTATGTTTTAGCCTTACTCTTATGGCTGATTGTGGGTCTGAGACAATAAAATATATAAAATGCAAGTGTGAGAAAACAGCGAAACACAGACCTCATTACATTGGGAAGTGATGCAACCCAAACATGGTGCATCGGCCGAATTAATCCAATTCCATTAAAACTTCAAAACATATTCCCTAAGAAGGGTACCAGATTTCTCGTATGCATGCTCAATCCTACTCCAAGGAGTGATAGATGATCGAACTGTAAACTCAAAGCTGCACTAATCAGGGCCCGAATAGTGTAGCTTCAGCAGCTTAGCCGACGAGTTTTCATTTAAAATCGATGTCACTCCCGTAAAAAAAAAGTTCTTCCAGGCATCAAGTTCAAAATTTCAAAACCTTCAGTTCGAGAGTGATAGAATTAGAAATATGAATAAGCGATTCGAGAAGGCAACTCGTTAACAAAACCCGGTGGCAGTCCGACAGTCTGCTCATTTATGGAAGCCTACCAATACTTCTAGCCGGCATACAGTTGTATTCTATATAATGACGTCATTACGCAGTTTATTTTCGTGAGAGATGAGAGGGTAACTCTAGAAATCCCGGTGGAAGGCCGATAGTCGTATAAGTTTTATCAGGACCTTTTAAAAGAGTACATTTCAATCCGAAGCCTTTTGCGAAAACAGAGCATTTCTCAGCTCGAGACCTTCAAAAAAAACCTTTGCAGCAAATGCGTTGGCTATTTCAATTCTTTTCAAAACAAATATCTTAGCTCAACGCTTCTCAAAACAAATAAGATATAATAATTCCGATCACCCTACTCTCAAAACAGAACGTTCTCGAGGTCAATGCTTCCCAAAACAAATCTTATAACATGTCTCAACCCTCACACTAGATTACAACAAAAAATTCTTCAGTGTCTCGATTTTCAAAACAAACAAAACCGCAGCTCTAAACTCCAGCTTGATCTCAAAACAAAGCAAGCAACATTACAATATAATTCAATTTCACCTAGAAATGTTTCCATTCCAGTGATCATCCCATGTGAGCACCGTGTATATAAAGACCTGCTATTCACGATTCTTCACCCGGATTGGTGCTCTCAGCAGTGCGTCATCGCATACAACAATCCTGCGCTCTTATAGTCGACCACATACTGGCCATAGCTAGCTCGTATATAGTCGACTTCACACTAGGACATAGTCAACTATGTCCCAGTCTTTTCTTCTTAAAAACGTCAAGCAAAAGATGACAAGAAGTCTCAACGTCCTCTCAAACCTCATCAAAGAAGCAGATGAATTCCAAGAACCTTGGCAATTTCCAGTTCAAGCTTCCGATTTGGGAGTGTTTCTTTCTTCAAAGAGACTGATTGTCAAAAACCTCATTTCGAGCATTGCCAAACGCCGAGAAGACATTAGCGAGTACTACATCACTTGCAACTGTGAGATCAGTAATCTTTTGCAAGACATGAAATCAGACATTGAACAACAGTTCGATGTTTACTGGACAGAAAAGGACGGAGAAATCCTGCTTAACGAGGCTGAAGATGTCGAACGCAAGCTTGAGAAAAGGCTGCTTGAACTCGAGTGTCAAGCAGTCACCTTGCAGCAGGATCTCACCACAAACAAGACGAATGAAGCCTCATCACTAGACCGAACACAGGCAATTTCTGGACAAGACCAACTTCCAGCTTCAGAACAATCAGTACAACCAAAAACGTGGGCCCTAGAAAGACGCCTTATTGGCAATGAACTCAGGGTACCACACTTCAATGGTAATCCCTCTGAATTCGCTTCCTTCTGGGAACTCTTTGAAGAGCTCGTCGACAAGCAGCCTTATTCCAATATAGAAAAACTTTCCATACTGATAAACTGCTGCAAGGGGGATGCAGCAAGAAGCTTACAAATGATTCCCAGAACAGGTGAATCATACGATAAGGCCGTCGCCCAACTCAAGAACCAATATGAGGACCCAAGACGAATTACGATGCAAATGATTCGTCAACTTAAGTCCATGAAACAATGTCGGGACGACCCTAGGTCTTTGAGGAATAACCTCAACGACATTCAAGCAATAGTAGCAGCTCTACAAAAACAAGGTGAAGTAGTTGATTCCACAAACATGATCAGTATGGTCTTGGACACGTTTTCTAAACAAATACAAGAAGAGATGGCGAGAAAAGAATTTGATTCCGGCAAAATATGGAATATGGCAGACTTACTGGACAATCTGACTATTGCGGTAAAACGCACTGAACATGTCGATAGCCGCAAAGAAGGCATTCAAAATGAGCATTCAATTTTTGCCACGAGAATGGCTGTCAACTCGCAAATACGCTGCGTAGGTTGTGGACAGCAACATAAATTCCAATTTTGCAACACATATCCGAGTGTTAGTCAAAAAATAGAACGCCTTCGAGCCGTTAAGGCATGCTCAAAATGCTTTAGTTGCAATCACAAAACAGAATATTGTAGGAAACAAAACTGCGCTTTCTGTGGCGAAGCGCACAACATAGCCATATGTCGAAAGCGGTTCAGGTATCCTAACCAGTGGACTATGAACCGCACGCGACAAGAACACAACATACAACTATCCCACCAACGGAGTCTGTTTCCAAATCGCGCTCCTCGTCATCGAAGTTACTCGCCACGCTCACCGCGACCAATAAGCAGAAGTCCTTCACCAAACAGATACAGTAACGACACAAGATTCGACAAATCCCGAAGACGACGGTCACCATTAAGATCTTTTCCAAGAACCGTTGTAGAAGGTCCTCGATCCGGAAACATTGCGAGGCAGCCTTCCAGATCACCACCTAGGACGTCAGGATCACCCCGTCGCGTGCGATTCTCAAATTCACCGACCCCACGAAGAAGATCACTCGAAAACGTTACAATCAACTTTCAAGCTGGAAAATCCACAAAAGATATAACACAGAGCTTCGCAACTCAACTCCATCGTACCGAAGAGGTGCGCTTAATGATAGTACAAGCACAATTGCAGCCTACTGACGAAGAAGAAAAGACTTGTGTCTATGCACTCCTGGATTCAGCCTCGGATCAATCCTTCATTTCAATCTCGCTCGCAAAACGACTAAAGTTGAAAATCCAAAATGAAACCACTGTGGTTGTGAGGACGTTTGGAGGACGAGCAGAAAAGAAACGGGTACAAAGAGTAGTTACCCCCCTCTTTAATGCTAACGGAGATCATATCGTTATCGATTTCCTCACTAGTGATAAAATTACACCGGCACTTCAATTAGGAAACATACCTCCACAAGACACGTCTTTCATCCAAGAAAACTTCTCAAAATACGACATAGACTGCATCTTTAGATCCACAGGAACAGTAACTCCAGAGATTCTCATTGGAATGGATTACTTCAACGCAATCATTAACTTTAACAAGCCTGCCACTCGACTCCCATCTGGCCTCCTCATCACACCTACTTTCTTTGGTCCAGTCATATCCGGCGTGCCCAACGATGGAGGAACGAGTGAAGAAGGTACCTTTTATCAGCATGTAATTAACATGCACACAACACAAAATACAAATAATTGCAATTTTAATTTAGACATCTCCGACTTATGGAAACTTCCCGGAATCGGGATAGAAGACCTTTACACCGAAGAGCAGATCAACAAGCACATCGTGAAAAACTTCTATTCAACAGTACAAATGCGTGACGGGAAAATCTATGTGCGATTTCCCTGGAAATCCAACAAGGAATGCTTGGCCAACAACTACAACCTAGCCCTTAGTCGGCTTCATCAATTGTTTAAAATGAAAGAACGCAATCCGCAATGCTGGAAAGAGTATTGCGACATTGTTAACGACCAACTCAATAGAAGCTTTGTTGAGGACGCCCCTCGGTTTGCTGACAGCAACAGCGGGACACCGTGCTATTACATCCCCCACCAAGCCGTCATTAAATCCGAAAGTTCAACCACCAAGACTCGCATCGTCCTGGATGCCTCATCCAAAATGAAAGGCGAACTGAGTCTTAACGATGTAATTCATCAAGGCCCACTAATACTACCCAATTTATGCGGCATCCTCATAAGGTCCCGCATTGGATCGAAAATCATGATTGCGGATGTCGAAAAGGCATTCCATATGATCTATCTCCAAGAAACAGAACGCGACGCAGTCCGATTCTTATGGTTAAAAGATGTAACACAACCTCCAAGTCCAGAAAATCTACGCATATTGCGATTCTGCCGACTTCCATTCGGAATTAATGCCTCACCATTTCTCTTAGGAATATCCATCAGACACGGGATCGAACAGCAACCAAACTTGGATAAAACTTTTCAAAAGGAGCTAAACGATAACCTTTATGTCGATAACGTACTCCTCACAGATGTCACATCAACATCTCTTATAAAGAAATACAAGCTATGTAAGCAAATATTTAATAACATGTCAATGAATCTTCGCCAGTTCCTCACGAACGATGAAACATGCAATAATTCAATTGCAACTGAGGACTTGTCAACAAGCAAGTCCGTAAAAATTTTGGGAATTCCTTGGAATCACAAAAAGGACTCCTTGGCCGTCTTCTGTAAACTTCAATACACGCCAAATTCAACAAAACGAATAGTTCTTCAAACCACATATTCAACCTTTGACCCACTTGGGTTGCTTATTCCTCTGTTATTACCAGCAAAACTCTTCCTCCAAAACCTCTGGAAACTCAAGTACAAGTGGGACGACCCCCTGCTTCCCGATCTCGATTCGGAGTGGAAAACAATCTGCGAAAGGGCGGAAGGGTACGTCATCGCACTACCACGATCGATAACAGACCTATCGGCAAATAATCGATACGAGCTCCACGCCTTTGTTGATGCGTCAAGTCGATCTTTCGCAGCCGTTGTTTACTTGCGCACAATCAATGGGAGCGGTGGAATCGGCAGCTCCCTCCTGATGGCAAGGCAGAGGTTGGCACCAATCAATACGAACACAAAAACAATGACGATTCCCCGATTGGAGCTCCTAGCGCTTTTAATCGGGGTCAGACTGACAAACTTTACATTACAAGAAATCCATTTATCCATTTCCGAAATTCGCATTTTCAGCGACTCAAAAGCCGTACTTCATTGGGTACAATCCAACAGTAAGAACGGTGCTTTTGTAGATAACCGATGTAATGAAATAAGAACGAAATTGCAAAGGTGGGTAGAAGACGGTATACCATGTCATTTACACTACATACCCTCTGAACAAAATCCCGCCGACTGTGCAACAAGAGGACTAAACAAAGATCAAATGGATAAACACGTATGGTGGTCTGGTCCTAAATTCCTTACACTTCCTAATCCCAAGTGGCCAGAAATCCAAGAATTTTTCTTCTGCGCGGCCAAACCCCAAGCCCATGAAGAAAGTACACTTCCACCTCTGAATATCACTACGGTGAGCAGTACACAGCAACTTCATTCAAATTCTAAACTTTTTCCAAAAGCATTCTCTTCGCTCATGAAACACAGAAGAGTGCTATCAATAGTACTGAAATTTCTCAAAGTCCTCATTTACAACAAAATTACTCCGAACAATCGAGCAAAACTGGACATATCACTACCTGAGATTGGAGGCATGAGTGACTGCAAGCCCTTGACGCTTTTAACAGCAGCCGATCTATCTACCACAGACAAAATCATTATTAAAACAATGCAAAACTCATTTCTTCCACAAGACCTCAAAAAACTTGACTATCTACAACTTTACAAGGATAACGATGGAATAATTAGATGTCGCGGCAGAATAAAAGCACGACACTTAGCCAAAGAAACTCTAGAGCCAATACTTCTTCCAGCAAATCACGAGTTCACCAATCTCTTCGTCAAAAATGCACACATCCGTTGCGGCCATCAGGGAGTAAATGGCACACTCGCAAATCTCCGCATTAACTATTGGATTCCAAAAGGTCGTCAAATTGTCAAAAAATATTTGAAGACATGTTTTGTTTGTAAGAAATGGAATTCAAGACCTTACTTCTACCCCCTCTCGCCGCCGTTGCCGCATGCGCGAACAGAACCGTCGCGTGCGTTCTCGCACGTCGGCGTCGACCTTTCCGGTCCGTTTCGCGTGCTCGATTCTGAGAAAACAGAGCGTAAGAGATGGATTTTTTTGTCCACTTGTATGGCGACACGAGCGGTGCATCTAGAGGTTGTCAACAACTTGAGCGGCATAGAATTAGTCAATGTACTAAGGAGATTCATCGCTCGCAGAGGAAAACCTCAACTTATCCTTTCGGACAATGCCACAAATTTCACACTAGGACAAGAGCTAATTCAAACTTTAGAGTCCCAGGCACACTCACAAAGCCAAAAGCTTCAGTTTTTCCTTGCAAACGAGTCAATTACATGGAAATTCATTACGCCATTATCTCCATGGAAGGGAGGATTCTACGAACGTATGATTGCAGTAATGAAATCAGCGCTTCGACGCCTTGCTCAAAGAAAACTACTAGATGAATGCGAATTTATCACTTTAGTACCAGAATGCGAAGCAATTATCAATTCAAGGCCGCTAACGTACATGGGAAGTACTCCAGAAGACTCAGTAGTTCTCAGGCCCATTGATTTTTTAATTCCACACGCAAATGTAAATCTCTTACCCAGCTCTCAAAATGACCCAAATGACGAAGAATATTTCCCAGTCATTTCAACAAAAAACGCAGCAATTCAATACTTTCAAAAACACACGAATTACTTACAGCAGCTATGGAAGTTTTGGACCGAAAACTATCTGTTAGAGCTCCGAAATTTCCACCAAAAACGAATTAAACAAAGGAGTTTTACAAGAAAACTACCGCAGCTTGGCGAAGTGGTTCTTATAATGGAGGAAAACACACCACGCGGAGAATGGCCCTTGGGTTTAGTTACCAACCTCATTCAAGACTCCGACGGTAGTGTGCGATCAGTCGATTTAAGGACAGCTAAATCCAACATCACACGATCAATTAACATGCTAATCCCTTTAGAAATCGACGATACAGAAGAATTCAAGTCTTCGTTAAAAGCAACCAGCGGAAGCGACGATGAGTCACCGCTGGACTTAACACGCGATACAAACGACAACGGAAAGCAGACCCCGGTAGAATGTCGGGACCAGGTCGCATCCAGCGCCGCGGAGCAGAACCCTGGTCGCGCACGACCTTATTTACACCGCCACGCGAAACAAAACAAAGCCTACGCCGTCAACAGTGCGCTAACGGAAAACCCTCGCACAAAAGAGAATCGATACACGGGACGTTGGCACTACTGGCTTATGTTAGCGATAATTTCGAGCCTTTTTACAACTGCACAGTCAAAGGACAACGTATACAGTCCTATTCAGTGCATTAAAGGAGGCGTATCAATTCAAATGACAGAAGCACAAGACAATATCCAGGTTTGCGCCAACGATTACTGTCTAGAAATTCATCAGCCAGATCAAAATTTAAGAGTTCAATTCCCTGCGGAGATAACACTCCACACCTACAGGGTGATGGTCAAGTCACTGCAAGGCAATCTGACACATGCATTCCATTGGGCTTGTCCTCCCAGCCCCTTTTGCGAGCAAATCGCTTGCACATTTTGTGCTCCTATGGTTACTAATCCTGAATGCTGGCCCAGGCTAGCAATTGGTCTCGCAGCCCTCCTCATATACCTGACTCTACTCACAATTTATCTCACATGCAGTACCATAAGGAAACTATTCAGAGGATGTTCTTCTCTATGTGTGAAACTACGTCTCATACGAACCCTTGCGAACTGGTTTTTCAGAAAGCAAGTTTCAAAGTGTAGCTCTGCAGAGTACATACAATTAATGGAAATTAGCAACACTACAAATAGGAAATGGAACTCCTCAACACTAGTGCGAATCCTAGCAATTGTCGCCTTCTGCGGTTGTACGGCTTACGGGTGCCAACAAACCACACTGGTGTCATCTTCTATCCTGCAATGTAGTTCAAAAGAAAAAGAATGCAAAAACAGCTCAACCATAATTGCAAAATTTAACACCATGCAATCTGAGCTATGTCTACGTCTCCAGCATGGCAATAGTCAGTACCATCTCATGAAAATAACAATCCAAGAACTCGTACTAAGATGCCAAAAGGAAACATTGTATTTCACACGAAATACAGAAGCCAGAGTACAATCCCGCAAACGATGCCCTCATATGGGTACATGCAGCGGTCTCAAGTGCGGGAAAATTGCAAGCGATACCCTAGTCGAAGAACTCGATATCGCAAATAACTTCACAGGGATTACGTATTGTTCAGAATCGTGTGGAGGATGGGGTTGCTCATGCGGATACCCCTCCTCTGGGTGCCTATTTTATCGAATATACCACGTACCCAAGGACATGAATATATATGAAGTGTTTCAATGCCCATCGTGGTACGAAACGTTTAATTTCAAACTAGAAAAAGCAAACAATAATAAAATACATATTGGCGAAATCAAGCCCTATACATCACGACATTTCGGATCAGCAAAAATCGAAATAACATCGTTTTCTTTCTCTCCAATTGCACTGCTCAACAAGCGGTTTATTACCGATCAAAATGCTACTGCGTACATAGATGAGGACGCACAATTTAGCTACGCTTGCACCACAAATCCTCAGTTGGACAGTTCACGAAATACGTGTTCCATACGTGACACGTGCAAGTGTACGCCAGCAGAAGATTCCGTAAATTGCTACTGCACAAACAACAATATCTCACAAATAAAACAACTATCTCACTTGCTTCCCCTTCCATTTCAAAATGGAATTGCAGTAGCAGGAACCAAAATGATGCCAAAACTTTACACAACTGCATTTTCTGCCGAAATGGCAATAGAATTAGCACCTACAGTAACACAAGCTCTTCAAGATGTGACCGAATTCAAATGCAACACTGTGCCAATAAGCCTTGTCGGCTGTTATAACTGCATCAAAGGGGCCGTTGCTACTATTACATGCACTTCAAATGTACTCCAGTCGACTGCTCAGGTAACTTGTGGCCCACGACAATTCGTACTCTCTTGCACGAATCAAGGAGTTCGAAATCAAATACAATTGTTTTTCAATAGTGCAAAAGTAAAAGAGCAATGCCGCGTTCAATGTAGCAGACACATCACTATACTAGAAATTCAAGGAACTTTGAACTATGTCAATGGTATTAAACCTCTATGGAGATATGCCAAACTCTGGGACAATTCAACGCACGACGGCAATTCATTCAACCTAGATTGGGAATTACCTGATATAATGCATTTCTTCGAGATCTGCAAAGCCTTCTACCTGTACACCGTCGTCGTCATCATCATTCTCTCATCCGCAATAGTTATCAGCGCAGTCTATCTCTGCGCCCGCAATGCAACATCCCCTAGAAGAGCCTTGAAAGTCACAACAAATCCCTTCTCATTCGCCTTTCTACCCATCGCAATGGGATGGCTGGTTCTACAAAAGCTCGCCCTTGTAGTAGCTTCATTCTTACGACTTCTTCTAAGAACATTCTTCGCAATTCTGAAGTCAATAGCATAACTCCGACAGCTTCTTTTTACACAACACTTCCAATTTCATCATTTTCAAAAATTCTCCAATCCTCTCACGTTTAACTTGCATCTTCAAATGCGTCCTTGTAATACTCGTAAAAAAACAACGTAGACCCAATTAATCTCAACAATACGATTTCAGTGCGATGTCAGACGACGAACACGACGGCGCCCCTGTTGAGCCCGCTGAAGAGGCAGAGGACAATGCAGCCGAAAGACCACAAATACAGCCAGTACCACCAATACGTCAATCAACGTCAATTACGCCTTCGGTTAACCGAGCTCCGGATGATCTGGCCCTACTACACCGAAAGGTCACTCGCATACTCGGCCGGTCTGACGACATCGCACCAATCCGAGACAATGTTCGGAACACAAATGTGAGTAGTATGCAAATGTCTCTTCAACAAAACAAAAATTCAAAAAATGATCTAGAATTTTCTTCATTAAGCAAACTAACCCAATTATCGAATGCAAACAGGACCCCCCCCCCCCTTTTTGCGACAACTCATTCCAAACTGTTTAAGAAACGTAAAGCGGAAACTCGCGTAGAAATCGCAAGAGCCGAACGCACCACCGCGACATCTAAGGTGAAGATCGGGAAAACGCTATCGAAGGGGAACCCATCAGATAAAGCTGAAAAGATTCCAAAACTAGACAAGGTACAAAATAGAAAATAAAAGATATTTAACGCGCGAAGAAGTTCAAAACTTCACCCGTTTCAGGGAATGGTTCACATTATGGATCAAAGGACAATCGAGATCAAACGCATCTTAGAAGAAGTCTACGACGGACTGGAGGAGCTCTACACGATGCACAAAAACCTGAGTCAAACTATTCAAGATCATATTTTGTCAACAAAATCCAAGCAAGCCTCTCGCAGTCCCTCCCCAGGTCCTAGCCGCCCACGTTCCAAGGCTCTAAAATGTCCCTTTTGTGATGGGACACATTTCGCATCCGACTGCACCAAATATGTTCGTCTTCGCGACCGTCACAAACGCATAAATGACAATGGAAAATGTGAACGCTGCCTTCAAACGGCAAACCACCTCGCAACATCCTGCAGAAAGCAGGATCCCTGCTTCTTCTGCAAGACCGAGAAAAGAGAGAGCGAAATGAATGGGCATCATTCGGCTTTCTGTCCTCATAAATTTTCATTCTAAGCCAATTTGAAAGCAGCAATTGGTAACAAGGTTAAGCCAAAACATAGTTTCTTACTAAAAAAAACAATTCAACTAAAATATACAATTCAATATTAGCTTCTCTGCGCAGACGTTTCGATTTCAATTTTTCAAAACAACACCATTCTTTTCGCTCTCACTCGTAGTGCTGCAAGCGAGATCCCTCTTTTACTCCCCTTCGCAGAATATTTGTTGACTGATTATGGTTATTCAAGGAGTCGTATGAGTTCTTCGTGCTCAGTTCACCACATACCTAAGTGGAGTCCAACTTAATTACAGATATAACTAAAACACGAAAAAGAAAGTACGAATCCAAAATTTCAATGTCGAAATCCGTTTCAAAAGGAAGTAGCAGGACCTAGCGTCACCTCACGCGATGCACTTTTCCGACAACCCGAAGCGAAAGCCACGCCGTGCCCTTTCGACACCAGCGACGCTTTTGATTTGACGACTTCGATGAACAATGTAGACCTTTTGAGAACGTTGTAACATTTATGTAGGTGCACTTCTACTCTAAATTATATTTAATTTTGGTATAATTTTTGGTATGATCATTTTTAGAAGAACAGATTCAGAGCATTGTGTGATGTATTTTGTATGCCTTTGTCTTGACACTCCTTCTCCTGTTGTATTGTTTAAGAGCTCATTTTGGATAATTCAAGTCCAAAAAAGTACACAAAAGCCAAAATTCAAACTTACGACTTCACTGAAATTATAATCCAACGAATTCGAATCTCTTGGCGGTCAGTCCTACACCTTCTTTTGCGGGGAGGATGCAAAGGACATTAAGGCTTACAGTCATGTATATCCTTTCAATGTGGTTGGGGAGTGTCATGAACTCTCAGTTCATGATGTTGTGTCATCGCCCGCCCACTTCTCTCCGCATAAAAGCTGCAGCCCAGCGGAATCGTGGCTCGGAGACGAGCGCCAGTCGGAGCGAGGCTTATCGCCCGCCCAGTCAGCGGACCCGCTAGCTGACTAACCAAGAGACAAAGAATAAGAAAGCGATCCAATTTATGTAGTTCAATTAAGCCCAAGTTGGATTCCACTGAATTACAAACAACTCATACGAGCTCCACTCAGTTTGAATATTTGGATGGTCGATTTGGTGCTCTATGTTTTAGCCTTACTCTTATGGCTGATTGTGGGTCTGAGACAATAAAATATATAAAATGCAAGTGTGAGAAAACAGCGAAACACAGACCTCATTACATTGGGAAGTGATGCAACCCAAACACCACCATCGCCAGACACCTATCAACTAGGTAAGGTGCACATGGTGGCACAGCGGGTTCCCCATGACCTCACCGAACACGACCGTCAGCGACACTCTGAGGTGGCCATTCAATTGCTCTTGTACAAGCGCACAGATATTTGGCTGAAGTCCATCACCACAGGAGATGCCTGTACGTCAACATCAAGAGGAGCAGACACAGGGCTGACAAGGGTGAGCAGCCTGATCCACAGCCAAAGGGGGTCCTCACCCGTCGAAGATCATGCCTTCTGTTTGATGTGATTACGAAGGTGTCATCTACTACGAATTGCTGGTCTGTAAAGAAGCTCTGACAGCGGACTTGTACTTTCAGCAGCTGGATGGAATCGCCGCCAAGATCGCAGAAAAGCGTTCCAATCATGGCACAATCCGATTCTTGCACGACATGCTCGACCACGCATTGCAAGAATGACTCGCCAGAAGCTTCTCGACCTTGGATGGGAAGTGCTGCCTCACCCATCGTACAGTCCAAATATTGCACCAACAGACTACCACCTTTCCCTGTCTCTCTCCAATGCCATGCAAGAAGTTCGATGACGAGGACGTCATGGAACGCTGGCTCGCTTTTCGAATCAAAGCCAGAAAAGTTAAGCGCTGAAGGGATTGGGAGACTGCCTGAAAGGTGGAGAAAAGTGATAGAACATGGCGTTGGTTACTTCGTTTCTTGACGTGTTTCGTTTTTTTTGTAAAACTAAAAAATGTTGTGTCTTGAAAATTATGAGAACTTCTTCAACAACCTAGCACATATAGCGTGATTCCGACTTCGGCAGAGGGTAGGTATGAAATCTGAGCTTCCATTAGGAATAACCAGAAGAATATCCCTACAGTACGCCCGAACGGCATAAGTGGTCTATATGGACAGAAGCGCCTCTGCCTAAGAAATACGAAAATGCAAGTTTCTCGACCCGACTCGTGTGAAGAGTAGAATTTCAGCCAAATAAAAATTGGGTGTGTAGCTTCTCGGAGTTAGAAGCTTGCTCGGAATTAAGTGTTTCAATGGTATGGGGCGTAGCGTGGCGGAATCATCAGAAAAAGGACGCCGAGGTTCGAATACGATCGTTGTTTGTTTTGCATGCTCGCCAAATATATAGGTAATTGGAATTCGCTAATAATACTACTTGACTTTGAGCACAGTGATGGTCTAGGTCTGATAGGTTGGAGTCCGCTGTGTCTACTAATTGAATTGCTGAACGAAGAAAAATTTCTATGCTTTATTCGACAAGTCATACAAAGATGCATAGGGACGTCGAGAAAAAAAGCTTACAAGCTTCTCCCATAGCAAAATATACGATTAGTTAGCGCAGCATCTTTCAAAGTTGTAGTGGAATTTAAAAGCGAACGACTGCCAGTAACCGGTTGCAGTGCTACAGCTACCGAATCCTTTTATTTGACTTGTTCCATAATTTTTTCATTATTTTTGACGTTCTTAGTTTATTTTTAGTTTATGCTATTCGAGAATTATAGAATAATTTAGATCCTTATAGCACCGGCACACAGCACACGCTTAATCTCAAGGGCCTGCACCTGACGTGAAGGCTTCGAAAAAAACCGTAAGAGAATCGGTTGGGTAACACTTTACACTTTTTTAGAGAAACGATAATGCAGCAATGAAATCCAAATAAGTTGCTCTTTATAGCCATGCAAAAAGGAGTAACAACGAATGGATTTGAACCCTTAGCCGCTTTCCTCTGAGTCTGCCACCCTATCCCCTAGGCCCCGTGCATTGTATCCAAACGAATCGTTATCGGATATCCGCTCGGATATATCAGATCCGAGTCGTCCAATTATCCAGAGGATCTAAAATCACAGCTACCCGAATCATCCAGTTTTCTGGGGGACACAAAATTCCAATCATACAATTCATCCAAAAATCTGGGAACCCCAAAATTGGCAGCAGTTTTGCATGACCACTACCAAAAATGGCAGTGACATAGACGATTCGATGACGGAAGTTATGCTTTGACTCTCTGACCATTCTGACCATTTCAAGAAATGGCAACATTTAATCAGAAAGCGTTAAGAACAACGTGGTGAGCAGAACAAATGCCTGCGTTATTCGAATAACTGTAAATCTCTAGTCACTTGAGCCAGAAAATGTGTTTAAGCTTTATATTGAAGCACGGATGCTAGATATTTCTGGTGCGGTGGATCCTCATATTACGCTATTATCTACTTCACGCAACATGTTCAGTTTATCGTGTTCCTTTCCTGGCTGCCATTGCACACGATCCTCAGGTTTTCTATTGTGAACTCTGAGCACGGCCGTTCTGTTACGTAGGAGTGCTTATCAACACTTTGTCAACTCTGATTCTTCAAGTCACGCCTAAAGCTGCAAAGCAACGTTGATTCCTAGTGAAAAAAGAAAGCGTTGAGAACAACTGCGGCAGTTTCTTAATTCTTTGTAGCAACAAAGAACAGTGAATTACACAATGACTTGCTTACAAAATACATCATAACTAGCGAGAGCGAAGGGTATGACTTGAGTGCCTATGACAACTAATATTTATTAGGTTGTCCCATAAGTCCCCGCCGTTCTTTTCAACGATTCACTGCAGATTTCGCCGGCGGTCTCTTGCATAGCGCTGCATAGCTTTCGAAAGAAAATGATTCGCTCTATCAGAACTTGTATTGCATTTCTTTTTTCATCATGAATTTTGTCAACTTTTAGGTCGTTGAAGTGAAAAATGAAAAAGTGAAAAAGTAGCCATTTGTGCACTTGTTCTCTCCGCTTAGGTTTGTAATTTTTTGCGCAGTTTTTTATAGCATTTGGAAGACAATGTTCTGTGCTACAAGAATATGTGTTGGTCCTATTTTCTCACTTGCCCGTTACTGATATTTTTAGGCCATCAAATTGGGAATTCCGACTTTTCCGTCCGAATTTTTACCAAAACTCCGGTTCTGTGGTTGGACTTTTTTGCTTGGTGTTGCATGTCGTTTGGAAGAGGACTTCTTGCTCAGTAAGAATTTGTGTCGCGTTTATCGGTTCACGCTGATTTGTGTCGAATATCAACAACTGAAGAAGGGGAAGGAGTTGTTGGTGAAGACGATTTTTCTCTTTTTGGCATTTTGTTTAAATTCAATAGAAATAAATAAATGCGACACATATTCTTATAGAACAAGACATTCTCTTTCGAATGACATACAACACCAGCCCAAAAAGTCCAACCACAGAGCAGGAGCTGTCGGCAAAAATAACCATCCTCCTTCGGACGTCCCAATTTGATGGCCTAAAAATATCAGTAACGGGCAAGTGAGAAAATAGGACCAACACATATTGTTGTAGCACAGAACATTGTCTTTCAAGTGCTATAAAAAACTGCGCAAAAAACTACAAACCTAAGCGGAGAGAAGAAGTGCGCAAATGGCTACTTTTTCACTTTTTCACTTTTCACTTCAACGACCTAGAAATTGACAAAATTCATGATGAAAAAGAAATGCAATACATATTCTGATAGAGCAAGTCATTCTCTTTCGAAAGCAATGCAGCGCTATGCAAGAGACCACCGGCGAAATCTGCAGTGAATCGTTGAAAAAAACGGCGAGGACTTATGTATGGGACAACCTAATACTATTATGCCAAGCACTGACTTGCCCTCAAGCTAAAGTCACCAAACATTAGCACAGTCTATTGCAGTCCGAGAACACATGTGAGGTGTCCCATCACACTAAACCACGAGATATGTGTGTGTGTGACGAAAGGAGTCACTGCTTCCTCCTGTACTATTAGGTTGTTCGATATATTTTCCGTGAAACAGTTTGACACTTCTCCAGATTGTTGAAGTGTTCTAACCTTTTAACTATTACGCTATTATTGAATCAATATTCAACTTACTTCGCATTTTTCGATAACGTCTAATACGGAATTCTTCACTCTATCTGACGTAATATGTAGCTTGTGTTGCACCTGTGCTTAACAAATGTGTTTCTTCGAAGACTTACGGAAGTACGTCGAAAGAGCAATTCCGAACGACGATTTATTGCAACTTCAAACTGAGCCAATCTGAGGTCGAAACAGCCCGGCAAATCAACCATGTGTGGGGGCAGAATAGTGTTGGAGAAAGGGCCGTGCAGCAGTGGTTGGAGAAATTTCGTTCTGGAGATTACAACCTTGAAGATGCACCCTCAAGAGAAGACCCCCGGCAATACAGGACGACTATTTGAAGGTCTTCGTGGAAGCTAATCTATCGCGAACAGTCCGTGAGGTTGCAGAAGCTAGGAGTCAGTAAAACTGCTGTTCCAGATTGTTTGAAACGTCTCGGAAAGGTGAAAAAGCTTGAAGTGGGTGCACCACGATTTGAGTAATCGCCAGAAATTGTTTAATCGCCTTTCCAAACCTGTTCTTCTTTGCTTCTCCAGAATCAGAATCATTTTGAATCGTGTCGTCACATGTGAGGTAAAGTGGGTTCTGCGGCATAACTGAAGACGATCGGGACAGTGGGTTGACGTCGACGAACCCTCAAAGCACTTCCCAGAGCCGAAACCTCACCAGAAGAAGGCGAAGACAACAGTGTGGTGGTGGTTTGATTCACTACAACTTTCTGGGACGGGCGAAGCATCACAGCGGAGTAGAATTGTGATGAAGGCGACGAGATGTACCGAAAATTGCACCACCTGCAGCCGGCACCGCTTAACAGAAGAGGATCCATTCCTTTCCATTTTTTTGCACATAACATCCGGCCAATCTAATAACAACTTGACCGCATTTCGCGGCCTGAGAAAAGACGTCTTCCACTGAAAATCATGCATTTTTTGTACGCTAGATCAAGTGTACCTCTCGAATTACTCTGTTCTGGCGCATTTTACAACTTCTGATCTTTATTAAAGCGAGCTCCAAAATTTCCGCTCACATTGTAGTCAGAGTTATGCCTTAAGAAGCACAGTTTTGCGTAGCTAAAAATTATTCCGGTGTTCCAATTCCATCGTCCAGAAATTCGCCGTTATCTGAATAGTCCAACTATCCAAAGATTTGGACTCGCATCTGATGTATCCTAAGCCACCGACCGCCGCCAAAGATGAAGGAAACCCCTAACTGCGAAAGGCTGCTGCACACTATCCTTAATCGACTGAAACTCTATTCTTGCACGATCGGGTCGAAATACTTGCATTTTCGTATTTCTGAGACAGAGGCGCTTCTGCCCACAAGGTGCGTCACAGCCGTCATCAGACCTACATACAGTTGAGATAGATTCCTGATAAGGGCAACACCAAACATAGGGTTAATCGAAATGGTTCAGCAATCCTTCCTCTTTGATTGCTAAATGGATAACGTTTCTAAGGGCTAAATTTGGAAGACAAACAATGCGCAGTCATTTCGGATGTCAGAGACACCGTAAGGCAGAGGCACAAGTGAAAGTGTTTATCTTGTTAAAGGCTCAGGAAAGGGAGACTTACCTCGACGACAATGCTGACGCAAGAATACTTGTGATCACATCGAACAGATGTTCCGTAGCTGATGCGTAATTTGTGCAGCAAGCTGTGAAATGGATCCGGCACCCGTTCCAAATCCAGAATTTCTTCGTCGCGCTTGTCACACAGGGAGAAGCTAAAAACCATTTCGAAGGAAGGAGACATGATGTGTGTGAATGTGTGAAAAAAATTAGATACATATAAGGTTCGTTTTACTAAAGTAAATGGACACAGACTGGCCCATTTTAGATACGCTTTCAAACGCATTATCGCTCCAGCTAACACTGCAACAATACCAACCGCAAATAAATACGGTGCGTCCCCCAATTATTGCTGCAAATTTGGCGCTGTTAACAGAAGTTTTATTAGTTGTTTGTAGCCTGACGATGACCACTTTTAGCGTTATCCTACAAAACAGCTGTCGGTCCTCAGCTATGTATGTAGACAACCGACCACATCCTTGGTCAGAGCACTTTCGTTTGGCGGAAGTCAAACGTCTGATGATTGATCGCTGGACATTCCGTACTTACGACTAGTTGCTGTGTAGAGCTCTTCGGTGCTTTTTCTATTAGGTCGTTGCATATGAAATGGCCGATTTTGCTATCTCAATTTCTCGTCGTTTTTTCATGGCTACGATAGCTCCGTTTCAGGTACTGTATATAGTATATAAAAGCGCAGAGTCTCCTGTTATGGGTTTTGTGATATTGTTGCCTATTGCCGAGTTTTTGACGTCGTTTCTACTGTATGAATCAATGTGATATTCGGGTGCTCTACTTATATGAATGAAAAAGTGGACACAACGCCGCGGCCGCAGCTCGTAACATCAACGCTGCGTTTGGGGAGGATTTCGCTGAGGAACGCACAGTTCGTTTCGATCTAGAGGTGAAAGACTCGAAGATGAAGACCGAGGAAGACCGCCATCACTCCTTAAGATGACTAACTCAAAGCCATTGTGAAAGCGGATCCGCGTCAAACTGTGGGAGAGCTAGCACAGCGTTTCGGCGTTGACCGTAGTACTATCAGTCGCCACTTAAATGCGATCGGAAAAGTAAAGAAATTGAATTAATGGAACCCGCACGAACTGACCCCGGGCAGATGCTGAAGCGCCAAGAGACCCGAGTTTCGTTAAGGCTGCGCAGTCTAAGGGAGCCTTTTTTGGACAAGATCGTGACATGCGACGAAAAATGGATCCTTTATGACAATCGCCGTCGCTCCGCACAGGGGCTGGAGAAGAATGAGAGTCCCAAGGGGATGCCGAAACAACGCCTCCATCCAAACAAGGCCATGGCAACCATACGGTGGACAATGAATGGTATAATCCATTGCAAGTTCTTGGAGACTGGAGAGACTATCACAGCGAGAAGCACTGTGCCGAAATTGAAGTGAGGCACCAGAGGCTGACTGAAAAGCAGTCGGCTTTGGCCAATCGAAAATGTCCCGACAATCATATGGGGTTGCCTTGCGACTAAGACACACGTTAGAAAAAAAAAACACGGCAGTAAAAAAGAAAGACAACATGACTGTAAATTTTTCAAAGAGAAGCGTCTTTCTTTTAGCAATGCGCTCGAAAAAGCCGGAAAACTGCTCAACAATACTAGAATTGTGTTTCGAAGACAAATATGTAGATTCTGCCCCGCAAGTAAAGACTCTTATCCCACCTTTATGTAGTTTTAGAGTTTAGAGTTCGTCGAACACGACTGCATGACAACGCGCGTCCGTACGTTTCAAAAATTGTTGTCCAGAAACTGCATGAGTTGAGATACGAAACTCTGCCACATCCAACATACCCATCAGATCTGTCCTACACCGCCGTCCTACTTGATCTCGCCCTCTTATGACTCTCCACTCCAACTCTGCGCGCAGAAAAGGGGCTAAGAAGTCAAATGAAAATGGTCTGCAGTACCGTTCCAAGAAGGGAATAGGAGGTATGGAACAAATTTGAAATCAGCGTTCGAAGCCGCATCCTGTAGTATAGATCTCATCTCAAAGTGGGATGGCCATCTGGTATTCTTCTCTTGTAAGATAAATGAATGTCTGATCGCTCACCTCTTAATCCCTCACTTCACAACATGAATACATTTTAAAGATTAGTTTAGCTCGAATTTTGAACAAACGACCTTCGTGTTTGCTCAGGATAACAGGTGTCTTATATATTAGGTTGTAACGAATTAAATTAACGAATTAATGGGCGCGTGTAGCGCAGTCGGAGGAGGCGCGACTGTCGCGTGCACCCGATACCAGGTTCTGGTTCGGATTTCCCGCCCAGGCCAACCAAGCCTTCCATCCCTCCGGGGTCGTTGAATTGGTACCAGACTTGTCTGGGAAGGATAGAGCGCTGACTTGTTCATCGGCTGGCCACCGCAAGTCATTGTGTGGCCAAATACGCATTCATGTCGCCTCCACGACATCCCGTAGAAGTAGAATGCGCTGGCGCATCCCAGAAGGGATTGAGTAACGCCGTCCTTTATCCTTTTATCCTTTAACGAATTAAATGGCACTGGCTCGCGCCATTTTTTGGCGCGTCTTTACGCGTTTGATCAAGAACAAACCGTAACATGTGGCATATCATTTAGAAGCGCAAACTTTGCTCTACCGGCGAGTACCAAGTTTTCTATGTAAAAGTGGGAAAACTTTAGAGTTTTATTGACTTTTTTGCAGATGGACAAAAGGGTAATCCGAGGCATTTACTTGTATGAATTCAAGCTGGGCACTACAGCTAAGGAGGCGGACGAGAAGATCAACGCCGCATTCGGTCAAGGATGTTCCACAATTCGGACGGCGTATCGTTGGTATCAGAAGTTCCGGAATGGAGATGAGAGCTTGGAAGAACATGAAGGTCGTGGGAGGCACAGTGATGTTGATGAGGACAAGCTGAGAGATGTGGTAGAGGAGGATGCACACAAAGGTACCAGGTAGATAGCGAAGGTTCCTGACGTCAGTCACAACACAGCTGTCCGGCATCTGAAGGAAATTGGAAAGACCAAAAAGCTGGAAAGATGGGTGCCTCACGAGCTGTCTGAGGAGCAAAGAAACAGACGATATGAGATCTCGTCCGCACTGCTTCTACGGAACGAAACGGACCCATTCCTTGATCACATCGTAACCTGTGGCGAGAAATGGATAACGTACGACAACAGGCGACGATCGGCTCAGTGGGTGGACAGCGATGAGAGCCCCAAGGTTTTTGCGAAGCCGGAATTGCACCAAAAGAAAGTAATGGTGACAGTATGGTGGTGTTCGCTGGGAATTATTCACCACAGCTTCCTCCCTCCCGGTGAATCCATCACGGCAGAGAAGTACTGCATTGAAATTGAAGAAATGATGAAAAAGTTGAAGGATATCCGGCCGGCCTTGGTAAACCGAAGGCGAGTTCTCCTTCTGCACGACAATGCTCGCCCCCATGTAGCACGAATGACGTTGCAGAAATTGAATGAGCTGAGCATTGAAACTCTACCACATCCTCCGTTTTCTCCCGACCTCTCCCCAACAGACTACCATTTCTTCAAGCATCTTGGCGACTTCTTGGTAGGGAAAATATTCAAATACCAACAGGATGCCGAAAGTGCCTTCGAAGATTTCGTCAAATCCAGAACTTCTGATTTTTATGCTACTGGGATAAAAAAGCTTGTGTCACGTTGGCAAAGATGTGTAGAATCAGAAGGTTTTTCTTTCGATTAATAAACTTGCCCACAAGCCGAGAAATTAACTGTTTAATTTTGCAGTGGTTCAGTGCCATTTATTTCGTTACAACCTAATAGGTATCGAGCTCCTAGTTACATCTTGAATAAAAATTTTAGATTCATAAGTAGCCTTTGGTGCTCGAAAGTGTCCCCTCGAAGCCAAAGAAATTAATGGGGTACAATACTCTGTTGCACTATTCGATATGGATGACAATGCAATATCAATAAAGAAAGGATTTCACAGGAGCTTTTGCGACGCAATCTTTACAGGATGAAAGATCCCGTGTGGGGAGTCTAAAACCATAGCTACTTTTTTCGGAATGCTCTTCTGTGGTCGAAAAAAACCGTGTGGACGCGTGAGCGCGGAGTTCATGGCGCCCTGCTGCCATCCAGCCCAATGTGGTCGGTTGGTGCAGTGGTGGCGGAGTCGATTCTCGAGCGCACCGAGCGTATTTGATGACTCGGTCCCCGGTGTCGCTAATGTTTTTGCACACATCGGATCGCTATTATTATGGGCTTGCGTGATCACAGGAGTCAATTTGTACACGATTAATGCTTTTGTTATTTAAACATGTCCTTTTTGGGCTTTCATTTGAGTTACCTCTCAGTGGGTCGTATTTGCACTGTATCATTCTATTGGATCGCTAACATAAAAAAATTCTTGCTCTCATGAAGTGACTGTGTTTATTGCTGACAAAGGAAATCAGCAATTTTGATATAGAACTATGAAACATTTAAAACATAACCGCTTATCACACCCTCAGCATCTTACGAACGCTAGGGACGAACAATCTTCCTCTCCCTGAAAAGGCATCACTGCTTCTTCTTCGTTGAAGGCATAATCGGTAGGCGTAGAGAAGGGCCCCGGGTGACCATCAACATATCCAGCCGCCAGCCAAACGTATGCCAGACATGGGCGGAATACCGGAGCGATTAATCGTGTACAAATTGACTGCTGTGATCACGCAAGCCCATAATAGTAACGATCCGATGTGTGCAAAATTAATGGCGACACCGGGGATCGAACCATCAAACCCTCTCGGAGCGCCCGAGAGGCGACCCGCTACCACTGCGCCAACCGACCACATCTGACCGCAATGTCAGCAGGGCGCCATGAGCTTGCTGAAATACTGCACATGTTATGGTCTATAACTAACTCATCAGTTTTAACTTACTTGACCACTTTCTGAAGATATGGCTGGAGAGTTCCCTGCACGTACTGCTGCATGAGAAGACCTATCCCAATAGCAAACGGTATGCATTCGCCATGCTTCAGTTTGAATAGATATCCATGATTGTAGAGCTGTCGATATAGGGTTTCGGACGCCTGTAAGAGCAGGCAGAGCTTATAGCAGTAGGCAGATGGCTCTGTCGCAATTTCTATCCCCATTCAATAAAAAAATTAAAAATTAGCCAAATTTTCGCTGAGATGCTTTATGTACTGTCACAGGTTTTCTGAATTCGGACGTATGTCGCAACCGCATGACGTCTGTGACGCGTCTTCAGAATCCGGATCCTCCTTGCTGAAGTTTGAAGTACGTGTCTGAATCCAGAAGCTCGTCGCACGACGTCTGCGATACGCCTTCCCAACATGGATCTTCTTTGCTTGACGTCTGCGACAGGTCTTCTGCATCCGGCCGGTTGCCGCAAGACGTCATCGAATGTTCCCCGTTGCTCGACATTTGTGGCACGTATCTGAATCCAGAAGCTCTTTGTAGGACGTCTGTGATACGTCTTTTGAATCCAGATCATCGCTGCATGAAGTTTGTGCCACGCTTCTGAACCCAGAAGCTCGCTGCACGACATCTGGGACACGTCTTATTATGGATGCTCGTCGCACGACGATTGCCGAAAGTCTTCTAAATTAGGACCCTCATTGCCTGACATTATAAGAGGGTGCCGATTTCATCTCAAGCTGTAAATTTTATTGTTTGGTTCCTGACTGCAAAGGTATCACCACTCCGCGATACTGCCCACTTCTAGCAAAACCACGACAATCGCGCAGCTTATAGGCCACCAGTAGAGTAAGCAGTGCGAAGCTTTGAACAAGTGCTCTACGTATCCCCCCTTATCACTGATATGTCTAAAATTTTCTATTTTTCTATGCGTTCATATGAGCTTTAGTCTTCCCTTCGGACGTATCGATTCCAACAGTGTTGTTACCTATTACTAGGAATGTCTTGAAGCCCAGTCAATAAGAGTTTAACGCATCTTCATATGTGCAATAACCAACTGTCTTTCGGAGTGGAAAAACGGTCTCGTTTTTCATCAGTGTAAAGAACTACACGCACATGTTCCGCATAAAGAGTACAGGGAACTGTTTGCTATAAAAAGTTTTGCATATGTAGGTAGATGATTAATACGAATTCTACTGAATGTATTTTTCCATTCATTTTGTTTACGGCAAAAGGGACCATTGAATTTATTACTTTTTACATTGTGTTGTTGTGGAGAACAATGTGGCGATGACCGTTCCTCCACGTAGTGCCAATGGGAACTACTCGCTCTGCGAGCTAAGCCAAACACGGATACTCGGTTGCAGGCGACAGGTCCTTGTGACAGGCCGGCCTACGAAGATTCATGTCACATCACATGGTGTATGTCAGCTCACGTAGTTCGAGACAGTGAGTGCTACGGCGTCCGCGGGAGACGACGCCCACTCGCAAAGTCCGGCGACTGTGGGAAGTATGCAAGGGTCCCTGGAGCGAGGACGGCATCGGGGGGGGGGGGGGGGGGCAACTGAGCTAGTACGAAAGTCCCGTAACGTAAGCAGGACCCGAGTTGCTAGCTGAATGTGGATACGTTGACGGACCGCTCGTGCGAGTTGGTTGAAGCACTGGAGTGTAGAAGAGTTGGTTTCTGTGCGGTGCAGGAGACGAGGTGGTCTTGCCGCAAGTCAAGGGACATAGGACGAGACTTCAAGTCGTTCCATGTGGAAGTCCCAGGACCACCATTGGATTTAGAGTCACCGTCGATTGCAAGTGTTGTATGCTTTGGAGATTGATTAATAAAGATAGTTATCGCCGCTAAGGACCAACACTATCACTTCTTCTCTGTGCATGCTCCGCAGATTGGCTGCTCCGATCAAGCCAAGGATGATTTTTGGAGCCTGCTTGATGAGAAGGCAGCAGAGGTACCATCGAGGGATGTCCTCACAGTCGCTGGTGACTTTAATGGTTATGTAGGTGCCACGAAAGGCAATTACAGCTGTCATGGTGGTTTCGGATACAGGTCTCGTAAAGCGATGGTGAGCGTATTCTTGAGTATGTGGAATCGCATAACCTCACCGTAGTGAACACCGTGTTTCGTAAAGGCGACTCCCACCTCATCTCATACTATAGTGGGAACACGAAGACAGCGTATGAGACGATCGCCCCACAGCATCGCCCGCTGATCTGCACTTTAAAGATCGCCCCTCCGAAGCTGAAGTAGGTCGAGTAATGCGGCGCTACAAGAATTAAAAGGTGGCGAATGAAAGAGAAGGAAGCAGCTATGATTTCTCGCGTCCGGTTATCGACAGTCACGACTGTCGATGACACTTGGAAGGAAGCGACCAAAGCGATACGTCAAGCTGCACGGTCGGAACTCGGCACTACGAAGCCTGGACGACGGAAGGTCGACAAGCAGGCGTGGCTGTGAACAGATGACGTGAAAACCAAAGTTCGAGAGAAGAAGACGCTCTATCAGGGGTTCCTCGGCTAAAAGACAGCATGCTGATAACTGACGGAAGTAGCAAGAAGCGAAGAAAGCTGCAAAGAAGGTCGTGGCTGTCGCAAAAGCCACTCATTATGGAGATGCCAACGAGAAGCTCGAGTCACGCAATGGTGAGCAACATTTGTACCGACTTGCTAAGAATCGCCATCGGCAGACCGAGGATAATGAGAAGTTTTTGGCATCAATGATGAGATCGGCCTTCTTAGACAGCAAAAAGGAATTGAGGCGATGGCGCAACTATGTACTTCGAGGAAATCTCGACGGTGGAATTTCCCCATCCAGCCATCCCTTCAGCGGCTTCTACAAACGGTCGTGTTCAAAAGATCACAGTGGAGGAGGCAGCAGCGACTCTGAAGAAGATGAGGCCAGGCAAAGCGACTGGGCCCGACGACATAACGGCTGATCTGTGTAAGTCAAAGTTTTGGTACCCGACGACTAAGTGGTTGGCGAAGTTCTTTAATCAGGTTGTAGCAGAGAAGAAAGTGCCTGTCTGTTGGCGCCACAGTACGTCTATTCCGATTTGGAAGAAGAAGAGCAGTCCTGCTGACTGCTCCAGTTACCGTCCGATTCGCTTGCTTTCGCACAGCATGAAAATCTTTGAGCGAATTGTCGATGGACGAATTCGTGACATCGTCCAGATTTCCAGCAATCAGTGCGGCTTCGTGGCTGGCCGTGGAAGTATTGATGCCATATACGCCGCACGCCTGTCAGAGAAGCACAGGGAGAAACAGAAGCCAGTGCCTATCGCTTTCCTTGACTTGGAGAAAGCCTTTGACCGCATAGCGCATGAAGTGATATGGTACGCCTTGCGACATCGTGGAGTTCCTGAAGAGCTCATAGAGTGGGTGCGAATCCTTCCGCACGTCTTCTTAATCCCTGGTACGTAGAAGACGTCTGGATATTTTCCGCTATTTTCGCGCTCGGTAACTTGATCAGTATCCATTGATGGCGATCGATACTTCGAAAGCAATTTCAGATTTGTGTTTAGAGACTTCGACCACCTCCAGGGCAGAAGTTCCCAGGCAGGGAGAAGACGTCCGGGTATTTTTCGCTATTTTCGTGTTTTCGTGCCGTAGTTCACTCCCCCCCCCTATTTCCCCCCGCCCACTATTTTATGACTAAATCCACACAAATACGATAATATGGCCCAAATGGATTGATGGCGATGGACACCTCAAATGTGGACTTCACGCTCGCCTTCAGCGACATCGACTACCCCAAGACGGAAGTACCGGACCGCAAGAAAGATATCCACAGAAAAATCGATATTCAGCCATGATTTTCGAAATTTCGCGCACCAAGGCACACTGCACGTTAAAGAGTGTAACCGCTCATGGCGCGTTATTCAAACCTGGATTTTGGTAGGGCAACAGCGCCTTAACTACACAAAAAAACGGTAATACCGGTCGATATCGATTGATTTTCGCGCTCGGTAACTTGATCAGTATCCAAAACTACTTCAAAAATGAACTTCAGATTCGAGTTCAGTGACGTCGATTAGCCCAGGGGCGGGGAGATCGGACCACAAGAAATACATCCACAAACAAATCGTAAATGCGGCTAAAAATGGAATGAAGGCACTCGACATTTCAACAACTGGATTCAGAATCGTACTCACCAGCCACGATACCCCTAGGACTAAAATTTTCGATCGCCAAATCCACAAATAGTCGATAATATCGATCGATATCGATTGGTCGACTTCAGATTCGTGTTCAGCGACCTCGATTACCCCCAGTACTGACGTTTCAGGGCGCTTGCACGACATCCACATAAAAATCGATAATATCGATCGACATCGATTGGTCGACTTCAGATTCGTGTTCAGCGACCTCGATTACCCCCAGGGCTGATGTTTCCGCCCCTATTTTTTGACGTGCTCCATGGCTAATCGCTTAGCCCGTTATTATAGAGTATGATAATTTTATTCGTTTATTCGATAAATGTTTTGGGAAAGCACAAGTATGGCTTTGTTGCGAAAGTGGAAAACGCAACTACATAAACTGCCCTTTAAGAGTAGCAGCCAACCTCTACGAGGACGTCTGCCCGTGCTACAATTACCCAACTGCACTATGAATAAGGTGTCCTCTACTAAAAATAAACATCTTCTTTGCAGTGCAGGACAGGAAGCCCCACATACAGACCTATTAAAGTGTCGGTTCTACACATATTGTTACAGAAAGGTAGAAGTTCCATACCACCTTTTATGCAAAATCCGAATGATTACAAGCAAACCAAACAGTTATACGAGGTAGCGTTTTGCATAATACGACGTTGGCTCATGAAATTGAGAAGTGAATGAATCACGAATTGACTTGCCAAGTTTGTCGTGTAAAGTGCTAGAGGCGGCCTTCTCGAGCTCTTCTCAATTAGAATCGCACACAAGCTCGCCATAGTACTAGTTAACCAGCCCATAGTTGGAACAGTGAAGAATCCTAACAAATGTCTAAATGTCGTGGTTTCTATCACGCAAAAATCCAAGCAGAGGAGCGTCTCACCTCACACGGCACATAAAAAATTGAAACAATAGAAGGTTCACTGTGAGGAATACTGAAGATCTGAGAACGTCAAGGCAAAACCGCTTCCAGTTAACTTTGTGCAAGTTGCCCTTCTTTGATACCATGGTTGTTATCTGAAATAGCACATTTATTGACCAAACAATATGTGACGAAATGCCGGCAGTTGGCAGGCATCCTCTGAAGCGGCAGAGGGCTTTGTGGGTGGGGTGAGATGTTTTGCGAAGTGTGCACATATGTACGTCTCTTAGAAGTTATAGAAGTGATGCCGATCTTCTTCCTCTATTCAAGGATACCTTGCGTTTAGAGCTCATGACTTATGGCTTTGAAGTTTGAAATCAGATCCACCCATGAATGTAGTTACAATGGAATTCGTGGGTCTTGTACGCCAGCGATGCCCTTACCGGCAAGTGGCTCGGAGCGCAGTGTATAGTGACGTTGCTTCATGGGTGGGAGCTCGGGGGTTCGGTTTTCCTGCTCTGCTGCATTTTTGCATTCCATCTGGTTGGTTGAGATTTGAAGGATTCTAACATCTATACTATTTTCAGATTTTTTGCCTAATTTTCCAGCTGTACACCATGGAGAGTAACTTTCTTGCCACTTGGTTATTACTGGCCGGTTTTTTTAACCACAAGTCAATGAGAGAGGTACTCAACAAAATGATGTATAAACGTTCAACATCAGTGATGCAGAGGAACAAAGTGCATGAAACAGAAGCACTGGTCACAATACGGACAGCGTATAAAAGCTACATGCTCCTCACAGGTACACCAGCGACACCACCTTCAATGTCATTATAACAAATGTGTTCTCCTTCAGCTACCCGTAGCTTCGACACTTACCTTCAAGATGTTGCCCCTTTTTTGCATGTCAAAAGGAAGGTCGTGTACAACGACGTGGGATTGAAATCGTTCCACCCGAAAACGTTATCATATGCCTACTGCTTGCTAACCTCTCCACGTTCATTAGTTCATCTTGCGGATCCCAATCTTCTTCTTCGTCCACTTCCAGCTGTTCGTCTTCGTCAACTTTACGTTGACGTGCTTTGAAGTCCTTGAGTATGCTGGCCATCAGTTCGGCCAGTTTGATTTCTTCCCTCGAAGTCTTTGTCTAAAGGTGGATCACACTTCGGCTTGAGCAAGTGGATCACCACTCGTGCGACAATGAGAGGGAGAGGAAGAGAAGAACTGATCTTGCATTTTGTGGTCATTCATTGCGTGACGCGACGAATCGATATGGGAGCTTATCATTAGGCTTCGTACGGGGTGAGCGATGGCATAACATAAGCCTATAGTTTCATGCTTTATGCTAACTCCACTGAATATAATTGACGCAAATCCACGATTGAACCTCATTCGTTATTGGAAGTAGGGTCTTTAAAGACTCATATGGAAAGGATAAACCTCTGATGTTTCTAGCGATTTACGTTGTACGGAACAAACTGGTATACAAACAAGTACGGGTTACCACGATAGCTGATACTGTCCATTGGTGGTTCAGAAGATGAGAGAATTTTAAAGTTGCGAAACGTATTTGTTGCGATCACTCTACAATCTACAATTAACAGAGATTCTAAATTCGAGTATCGCGCAGGAGTTATTGTTTGTTGTCACCTCATTAAACAATGGAGGCTAAATAACCTTCCTGTAGTGGTTTATGAACCGTTTCCACTTGCTGCTTTTAAAGTAGACTTCCGCAAATTACATTTGAACCTTTTCCAACTTAAATTGCACTCTTCTAAACCCACAACTCAAGCCAGATTACTTCTTAATTGAACTAGATACCTATAAATCAAAAAGGCGTCTAAGGTATCAGACTAAGGATGTCTAAAAAAAAGTTATACGTTAACGTTCCTATTTAAAAGCCACTACAAAAGTGATCAGGAAATATGGTAATACTGTTTCGATGACCGTAAGTCCCTTATCCGATATAAAATGGTCTCGGGCTTGTTTCAAATTGTAGAAAAACGAAGATCCTTCGATGTGTCAAGCGAAGGGCTGCGCAATGCGTTCATTCCTTCTAACCTTTTGTTGTAACACCATGGACAGGCTTAAGCAACGTTTTCAGTCAGCAATTTTTCGACATTGTTGAAACGTGTAAAGTTTGACTTGAAAGGTCTCTTACTAGAAAGAAAGATCGACGGAAGAAGGGAAATAATTTGGTGTGAAGACTGTTCAACCTGAACTGAAAATAACACGATGAATAAATACTGTATGGCGATTGATTAACATTAGCAGAAAAAGCCTCCGAAATTGTAGTTGTACTATATAGCAAGTTAGGTAACCCTTACGATTTACGGAATTTTTTCGTAATTGCGATTTACAATTTACGAAATTTCGGGTTTCATTTATGCACACTCCTGGTACCCGCTACCCACTGCTAGCAATGCACGCGATTTCCTTTCGGTATCTGTACCTATACCAACTGCTAGGTGAATCCAGCCCCTGTAGTCATTCTCCTTACCCCCTCTCCTACCTTATCCATTGGCCAGAGAAGGAGAACGTGAAAGATGCGCACGCTCGTCACACAAAGCCTTAAAAAGTCACCTGAAAATCACTGCGCGAAGTCTAATCTGTGGCACGTCTTCTGGATCTGGGTGCTCGTTGTACGGCGTCCATATCACGCCTTCTGAATCCGGCCGCATGTTGCGTAACGTCCTGACGTAGTGCGTAGTGCGTAGTGATGTCTATGACACGTATTCCGCATCCCGATACACGCGGCACGACGTCTTTGACAGGTCTTCTGCATCTTGACACACTTTGGACGATACTGAGAAAAATTATGGTCCACTCTCACCGGATCTTTACCGGCTTGCCAAAGCACGCATTCGCTAGACCGAGAACATTGAGAACTTTATGGGCATCAACGTTGAGAACGGCCACTTGGTGACAAACCACAAAGGACAGTGGAGCGATGGACAACTTCGACAGAACTTCGAAGAATCTCCACCCTTCATTCAGTATAAAAGTGTGTCTTGTTTTTGTCAAAACGGATGCAGTTCACCATAGCGCATCTCGAGCTTCTGGTTGGCATCATCATAATGAACGGTTGTGCAATGGTACCGGCTTTCATAGCACGCCATCTCGTCGGTGAATAATGGTACAGTATCCGTTACCGACAGGATCAGACCTGAATACTTGAAAAACCTCCCGCCAGTGTCTTCACTAACACGAGCAAAACCGTCTTGCTGTACAAGACGGAAGACGTGCACGACATTGGCAACTACCGTCCGATCTGCTCGCTATGTACATTGTGCCCAGCGCACTCCAAAGTCTTACCAGGACAGAGTACAGCAATTCCTGAGTAGAGCGGCTGAGAATTTCTGTAAAACTACCCAAACGCTCACTCTTCAAGCTGTCGCGCCGCCCACTCGACTGATAGATTCGGTCCTATATACATTGTGCAAAGCGCACCCCAAAGCCTCGCCGAGACAGAGTACAGCAATTCCTGAATAGGGCGGCCGAGAATTTCTCATAAAACTCCCTAAATGCCCACTCACAAGCGGTCCCCCTCCTTGATAGGTTCGGTCCTATATGCACTGTGCACGGCATATTCTCAGAGGATTCCTGGCATGACAGAACACTTTACGCCATGCTTGAGATACTCGGAGAACATGCAAGCTCTGGAATATAAGCTTCTCCAATCGCAAAAAGTCTGCTCCAGTCATTTTTGACCACCCACTGCGAAAGCGCAGTGGTCTGGCGAAGTTGTATACATGTTTGTATAGACCCCGAAGAGGCGAATCGAACGGTAGCAACCTTTTCTCAAAATGCCTTAAATTAGAGGAATTGTGAGCACGCAACCGTTTTCGACGGCTTTCGTCCGACAACTCGTCCGCGACCACCCTTTGCAGTGAAGCGCAATTTTTCAATTTCGAATATTTTCATGGCTCCATATGAACAATGTATACCAAACGATAGAGCTCGAGCTCCTGAACTCAAGTATATCCTTAGTTTTTGAAATGATTCAGCGCAAAAAGGAGACATGCTTTGCATTATTTGAAGGGTGAGGATTCTCGCAATGGCATCGCTTTTCGCTACATAAGCGTGAGACCTTTGCTTGTTAAGTAGAATGCACCCGCGATATGATTTTATAGGCTCCTTCACATGAAGATGATCGGCCTTCCTAACTCATTGAACGCGAACTCGTGGTGGCCGTGCGTGACTTAGCTGCATTAAAACAAGGACCGCTCGTACCATCTTTTCGCGCACAGCGGAATTCGCGCCGCTTTGGAGCGATATCAGTCCTCCATTAACGAAATTCCTAAGATTTTCTTACGCGCAAAACTGAACTACTATTAAAAATCGCCATGAAATCATTCAAATGTCTCAAAAACTAACCAGATAAAACACCAGGTACGTACGCAGTGAGAAGAAAAAGCCGTTTGGTGTGGCAACCTAAAAAAAATGAGTTGTTAGAACTACCAATGTTGAAGATAATAAAAATAATATTAGTAATAATAACATGCCACAATAATAACAGTGACAATAATAACAGCATGCCAAAGTGTTATAGTGTCAAGAGTGTTACCTTTGTTTATCACTCTCACCAGAAGCAACGAAAATAATAAATTGCACATGAGCTCCTTCAGGTCTGTGAATAATACTTAGTGTTTTATGTTTCACATAACGCGATTTCGGTCGTTACCAAATTACTTCTTCATGACTGGAGCTTTCTAGTATTTATTGAGCACCTTCTTAATTTTCATAGCAAATTTGACCGTTCAACCACAAGAGACCTTCCCAGAAAAGGTTTGAATGTGGACGAATGCTGGCGCTCCCTAAGTGCAATTGAGAACGACCTCTGAGCTCCATCCCTTCCACGTTTACAATGCGTTCCATTCAATTGAATACGGTGTTGGTGCCTTTCAGTGATGGAATCTTACAAAGTATGAAGCAAATAGCGCAGTTTGGTCATGAATGCTACCAAAAAGGGAACGTTGTGATCAGAACCCCAGCCTCAGGCCGAAGTCAAGCTGCGCAACCTTCAGCACAACTGGTTTCATGAGGGGGCGGCAGGGCTCGCCTCGAGTGGAGTCGTCACTGCTTCGCTGGCGAAGCGGACGAGTTTCGGACGAGCTGGAGAGCGAGTAGTTGGTTGGTGGATGCACTGCCGGGCACAGACATGAGGGCGAAAGGTGGGATGTCCGAACTTCGTCTTGCAGGGGATTTGAGGGTATGTTCGTGCTCACCAACCGAGTGGTATTATGCTTTAATGAGTGGGGATGGGGGAGGGGTGGAAATGGTGAAAGATGAATGATGAGGAAGCTCCGCAAACAAAAACTGAGCAATGGATCAATGATAAGCGGTTTCAGAGAGACAAATTTTTGTTTTTGAGTTCAAAGTTCCCAACATGAACATTTTGAGCAAATGCTACAACGGATGCGTCACTGTATTTCGACAATTTCATCGCGGCTTAGAGGTGGCTGTGGAAAGAGACGTCCGTTAAGGGGATCCCATCTCTTCCAACCTCTTCTCAGCGTGTTTGGAGGCAACCATCCGTCGCTGTAATTGGAGTTTCTATGGCATCGAAGTCGGTGGTAGGCAGCTGAACCACTTGAGATTTGCCGACGATATTGTCCTCATCACCAAGTCCATGGAGCATGCGTCAAGAATGTTGCACGAGCTTAACACGGAGAAGCTTAGGCTGGACTGACGAACAACATGTCGAAGCCGAAATTTATGAGCAACGTGTTTGCGGGCGGTGGCCCAATACTGTTTGAAGGAGCTCCTTTAGGGGAAGTCGAAAATTACTTCTAGTTGGGCGAGTGTTGAAAATGAAGAACGACCCAAGACCAGAAATATCACGTAGGAAGAGAGCGGCATGGGCGGCGCACAATTCTGTGAGACGCGTGGTCGAGAGCTGCAGAGACTGTGAACTGAGAGCTAATATCTTCAACTCCACAGTTCTTCCAGCACTGTGCTACGCGTGCGAAACATGTGCCGTAACAAAGGCAGCAGAAGATCAATTACGAAGAGTGCAAACGGCCTTGGAAAGGAAGATGGTCGGCATCTCTCTACACCAGCAGCGACTCTACAGATTGTACAATGAACAGATACGAGCAATGTCCGGGGTACGGGACGTCGTTCTTCATATCGAAGAAGCGAAACACCATTTCGCTGTACATTTGATGAGACGAGAGGACTGACGTTGGAGTACCACCACTGTACATTGGAAGCCACTCAGCACGAAACGACCACTCCGTCGTCCTCCTCTACGATGGCAAGACTCGCTCGCTCATCGGAACAACATCCGTACCTCTAACATCAACGCGATTAAAGCGCTCAACCACTGGTCAACATTTGCTTAATATCGAACAAGGTGACGAACAAGCTGGGACCCGTGGAAGACAAATCGTTGCTGAGGAACAGGTTGCAAATATCGCAAGTAAGTAAGTTAGAATCTCGGTACCATCCTACGTCGCACCAAGAAAAAATGCAAAAAAAGTTAGACAAAAAGGGCAATAAAATTTATTTTTCAAACAAGAAAACATGGCTCGTAATCAACAGAAACGAACAAAATGCCGTGCACGAATCAAGATACAGAGCTTCATGCGATTCAAAATGTCCCCATAAAGCGAAAAATGTTACGAATGATCCCCCAAACGTTGTAGTGATAACAAAGAAGAATTTCAATTAATATAAAGCGCCAAAGTTGTGGATCACTCACCAAAATCGCCTTATAACAGTCGGGCTCCCAGGTGTGAATAGTTTCGTAGCAGTTCGTGGTCAGAACGTGCATGTTCAATTTGTGAGCTAACTTTGAAAGGAAAGCCATCCTCCAGAAAGGTACCGCTCTGTAAAATCCAGCAACACAGTTATGTGCGATAGGTCGTTGATAGAAAGACGCCTTCACTTTTCCACGAGCGCGCAGAGATTTCCAATAGTAGAAGATACAGCTAACTAGCAGGCTTTTTTGAACACGCAAGCTCTCGTAATTCTGAATGGATGGGTTGCCAGCAGCAACCGTCTCGTTCGAAAATAGCAAATGAAACATTTTCTTGAACAATGAATAAGGAATGAGTCAGATTTGCTCTTTGCTGACTACAGAAAAAGACCGAGTGAGCGTAAAGAGGGTGGAGGCGAACTCTTATATGTTGGGCTGCAATTTAGCACGCTGGTACAGGAGGCGAAAGTATGAATTGATTCAAATTCGCTCCTTTCGAAACAATTATATGAGCTTCTGAGTACCGTTTTTTTGTTCTTGTTCGTGCATGCTCCATCCTGTTCTTTGAGGAATACTGAGCTTATTGATAAGGCCCTCCCAACAACAAGCGCGAAAATAAGCGCCTCCCGTGCAATTGATGGTCGCTTCATTGGGGGACGAGCGTTCCCCCGGCCGCCCACCTCCCAACCTCTCGGTTTGCTCGAGAGTCCAGTGGCTGCCTTACGAGATGGTGGAGATGCAGACATTTGCAACGCCTCTGTTTAGAGGGCGAGGGACCCACTCCACTCAACGCCACTCCACCCACTCCATCATAATTATTTCAACCTTTTTCGATGAGCATGGCTTCAACTTCGTTAACGTAACGATTTAACATATTCATGACCTGATGACCCACATTAGGATCACAAACAAAGAGGTCTGCTTCAAGCAAATGGTGAAATGAACCTTTATGTCTTTGATTTTCTTTTTTATCAAACTTTTAAATTGTTTTTCTTTCTTTTCCAGGGCTATTCTGGCTTAGTGGTGGCACCACTTCACGAGTATCAAATGTCCGATCACCGTCGAGCGTTGGACCGATCTTTGTCGAAAATTTTCGACCCCCAATATCGGAGCATATTAGGTGCGACCCCGTCTCCATCACCGCTTTATTTCGGCGGAGTGGCGTTCTACCCCCCGCCCTTTAAACAGAGGCGTGGCAAATGTCTGCGTCTCTACTATCTCGTAAGGCAGCCACTGGACTCTCGAGCAAGCCTAGGGGGTTGGGGGTGGGCGGGCTAGGGGGGCGAGAGGGTAGAACGCTCGACCCCCCTTTATTTCTTAACTGCACTATTTTTTAAAATTGTTCATGTGATTTCTGCACCCACAATAAATTGTTCCTTCCAGGAGTGCCCTCGACATTGTAGAAAATCGCGCGCAGCTTCGTTTGCAGAAGAAGACATGTTATAATCACAGAAATAAATCATTAAAGTTTTAGAACCTGACTGTTCTACAAACAAAAATAACGATTTTTTGCGGACAGTTTTCGAATCAATCAGGATCGGTTCAATTTCTAGAGATTCTTCCACGATGGACACGGCAGAATGCCATGGACACGCCACATTTTCCACGCCACGGGAATGAATTTTAAGTTGTTTTTTTCATCTACACGGATATCTGCAGCGATCAAAGACATGATTAGACTTATTCAAAATCGTCGATTTCCATGAAGGAGACCATTAGCGCGAAGAATTGGCCACCGAAGGCGAGCTTCATGTAGCTTGTCAGCAATTGGAGTGACACTAAACCTCTGGCGTATTCGTTGCGAATACGGTCCGGACGCGTATAACCAGCCGTCCAGCGCAGCATTTTCGTTTCCATTACGCTGAGATGAGTCTCAACCTCCTTGGTTGCAGGCCAGCACTCAGGTCCATACATCGCCACTGGTCGGACGATGGTTCTATAAATCTTCGACTTCAAGCGCTCTGGTATCTTCCTATCGCAGAGCACGGCGGTCAACGAGCGCCACTTGGACCACGCTGCGTTTACGCGCGAGTTCACCTCGAACGTCAGACTACATCAGACGCAATTGCCAAGGCACGTGAAGTCTGTTGTCCAAACTAGCGCAGTGTCATTGATCTCAATGTGCCCGGCTTCGTTTACATCTGTCGTCAAGTACTCAGTTTTTTCGACGTTTAGCTTGAGCCTAAACATCGCCAAGCGGTCGTGTACAAGCTTGCGCTCATCGCTCGAGTTCGCTCTTCCCTTCGCTTGCAAGCATTACGTCATCTGCATACAGCAACGTCCAGGGGGTAGGCTTATGAAGGTCTCTCGAAATGGCATCCACTAAGACAATGAAAAGGAGCGGGAAAAGCATTTAGCCCTGATGAACACCGACGGAGATAGGAAACTCTGCCGATGTGCCGGCTAGCGCTCGCACACTACTTTCTGGGCCAGAGTAAAATATGTGCACCCACTCAATGAGCTCTTCGGGAACACCGTGTTGTCGTAAGGCGTACCATATAACCTCACGCGGTACATGATCAAATGCTTCCTCTAAGGCGGGAAAAGCTAGGTGCAGCGGTTTTTGCTTTTTGCAATGTCTCTCTATCAGAAGGCGAGCAGCATGTATGGCATCGATGGTTCCACAAACCTCTTCGAAGCCACAATGCTTGGTGGAAAGCTGGACGATATCGCGAATACGTCCATCTACAATTCGCTCAAAGATTTTCATGCTGTGCGAGAGCAAGCGAATTGGACGGTATTTCGTGCAGTCCGCAGGACTGCCCTTCTTCTACCTGATTGGGATCCTGCCAACTACCAGGTACCTTTTTTCCGTAACAACCTGGTTGAAAGACTTCGTTAGCCACTCAGCAGGACTCCACCATCTCAGCTTCCATAGGCCGACCGCTACATCGTCGGGGCCCGTTGCTTTGCCTGTCTTCATCTTCTTCAAACCCGCTTCCGTCTCCTTCGCAGTGATTTTCTGCACGGGACCGTGCGTAGGAGGGACGCAGGGGATCGGGGGCACACATAACTCCAACGCCGCCCGAATCCCCCTGGCGTCGCGCACGGTGCGCGGCGATATTGGACGGATTGTCGCGGTCCGATGCTTCCGACGGCTAGAAACGTTTCCTACAGGGACATGCGGCACGCCTTTGCCTTATTTCAACGTTTCATGGAGATGTATATGGATGTGGTTTCAACAGGACGATCAGCGACAGTTTATACAGGAATCCTGGTCATGTGGATGGTTTCTAGCGTCGGTATTTGCCATCTACAACTTCTTCGCTCAACTTTTACCCGTGATTATGGTTACACTACGGAAGAAGGTCACTATCACCCATTCTCGGATCAATTGTCCTACTGCAAATTGTTGCCTACCACATTCTGTGTGATTTTAAGTTCCTTGCTAGAAATGTGATCTGAGAACTTAAGCACTGAGAGCATTTCGTGCTCCGCGTGCTAACCATGCGTCACCGAGCGCACGTCCGCGTTTCAGCGCCGCGACGTCGCACGCGGCTAGCGCGCGACGTCGCGTTGGAGTTAGGTCCTGGAGCCCGCAAGGGATGGGCGGATGGGCAAACTCTACTGTCGAAATTCTCTCGAAGTAGTCATGCCATCGTTTCATAGCCTTCTTGCGGTTCGTCAGTAGATGGCCATTCTCATCGTTGATGCCCAAGAATTTCTCGATGTCCTCGGCCTGACGATGGCGTGCCTTGGCAAGTCGATAAAGATGTTGTTCACCATCGCGCGTCTGGAGTTTATCGCTGAGATCATTATAATGAGCGACTTTTGCAACGGCTACGGCCTTCTTTGCCGCTTTCTTCGCCTCCTGGTACAAACGCCATTTGTCTGCGGTCTTGTCGCGCAGGAACGCGTGATATAATTTTTTCTTCTCTCGGACTTTTTCCCTTACGTCGTTAGTCCACAGCCACGCCATATTCTCGATTTTGCGGCGTCCAGGCTTAGTTATGCCTAATTCAGAACATGCAACTTGTAATATCGTATCGGTGGCAACCTTCCACGTTTTGTCGACGGTTGTTACCGTCGGTAACCGAATACGAGAAACAAAAGCTGCAGCGTTTTCCTTCAACCACCACCACTTGAGTCTCGGCAGAGAGCACCGCTCGACAAGCCTCAGCCTCGGAGGAGCGAACTTAACAGTGCATATCAGCGGATTGTGCTGTGTGGCGACAGTCTCGTACGGCACCACCTTCGCATCTTTAACCACCTTTCGATCACGATGCCATGCAAGGATGAAGCCGATCTGTGTCTTGGTGCTCCCGCCATAGAAAGACACCAGATGGGAGTCACACTCGCGAAATACGGTGTTCGCGGTGATAGTTTATGCGAGTCCGCACAATCAAGGATTCGCTCACCATCAGCGTGACGTGCTCTATATCGAAAACCGCTGTGACAGCTGTAACCATCTTTCGCACTCCCCACATGACCGTTGAGGCCATCTGCGATAACGACAGATTCTTCTGACGGTACCTCTGCTGTCTTTTCATCAAGCAAGGTCCAATCTCATCCTTGGCTCTCTCAGAGCAGCCTGCCTGCGGAGCGTACGGAGAGAAGAAATGATACATTCGATGTTCAGCAGCGACTACGACCTTTAACCAAGCGGTCACTAAAACGCTTCACGCTTATAATCGCGTCTTGGAAACGTTCGAAGACGATTACACCAACTCCGCTGGTGGTCCTGGAACTGCCGCTCAGAATGGCCTTGAAGCCTCGGCCTATGTCGCTCGACTTACAACAGGACCACCTCGTCTCCTGTACCGCACATAAGTCGACTGCTCCAGTGCTTCTGCCAACTCGCACGAGCGGCCCGTCAACGTACCCACATTCAGCGTAGCTACACGTGTCTTGCCTACGTTACGGGACTTTCGGACTAGCTCACTTTCCCCCGATGCCGTCCTCGCATCAAGGACCCTCGCATACTTCTCACACTCGTCGGACTCTAGGAGTGCGCGTCGGCTCCCGTGGACGCCGTAGCATTACCTCAGCATCACTTAACGTCATCAACCACGTGATGTGACATGAGATCTCCATAGGCCGGCCTGTCATTAGGACCTGTCGCCTGTATTCGAATGTCCGTGATTAGCTCAGTTCGCAGAAGCGAACAGTTTCAAGTTGCACCACTGGAGGAACGGACATCGCCACCTTAATAGATAAATAAATACTAGATATATAATTTCTTTCATTAAAAAGGCTTGTCTCAATTATCTAATGCAAAGATGCTGCTACTGTCCTCCCTTTTTTACGTCAACTCGTTCAAGACAGTTTAAGAAACGTAAAGCGGAAACGGGTGTAGAAACAACTGGAACGAGCGCACCACAAAGATGAAGACCATAAAGCCAGTGCTATCGAGGGGAACCCAACCCAATAAATAAGGCTGATATTTTTGGAACTAGGGCAAAAGGGTATAAGAGGGCGTTATTCAATCCCTTCTGGGATGCGCCACGCACTGTATTTCTACGGGATATCGTGGAGGCGATTTGGTATTTGGCAATACATTGACTTGCAGTAGCCAACCGTTGAACAACCGTTGAACTTTATCCTTCCCAGACAAGTCTGGCACCAACTCACCGACCCCAGAGGGTTGGTGGGCTAACGCTTATGACGCAGGTCACCTCCATTTTCTGTCGTGAACTCTTCGTGCTCATGACTTCATCAGCTAAGTTCCTAAATGCCAGCCGAATATTGTAGTTTTCTGAGTTACCTTTGTGGAGTTTCTTCTGGTATAGTAGTGCTTCACAAGTAAGGAATCTAACTATTTAACGACGAAAAATTTCGATGTTACCGAACGAGTGAGAAGCCTCGTTTGAAAGATAGAGCTCATATTAATTTACTACCGAATAAATGGAAGATGGACTTCCACTAAGCATAATGGCTACTGGAATTGACCATACCGCCAAACTTAAATGCATACACTTTGCTGTTATGCCATCGTCAGTCACTCCCTCCAGTGTCAGCGTTCCAGCTGCGGGCGGACAGACTATGCTTCAGATACATAGCAAGTTCGATCAGAGGAAGATGTTCACGGTGAACGTCATCAACACCGAGGAATATCGTGTCGCTCCGATCTTCGGCTTCGTCGACGCGCCGTCCAAGTACAACACTGAAGTCATACGCAAGTGTGGGGCACCGATTAGTGACTGCAGGTGGTCAAACTCGTCCGTCACCGACGCCCGAGCTGCATTCAGAAATGTGCAAAATGTGTTCAATGAGGGCTTGCTCACCATCAATCTCAATGCCTCGTTGATAGCGAGCAGTGAGGATCACTAGGACTCAAAAATTGATATTTTAGAAAGTAGTATTCGTAAATGCCACAACGTCTTAGAAGAGTCTGTTTTATTATCGAAGTCATGAAATCGAGGGTGTCTCTTCTGACAAAACGCCATGGCGTTGCTTTCGTTTCAGGTTATCGAAAACGGCACATCGCCTGATGAGGCGCTTCGTTTTGAACTCTCTTGTACAGTAACGGACGCGTTTTTTTAAATAGACGCCGCAACAACAGCGGTTTTGCGGTTTCTGCGTCCTTTTGATATAACTCTTCTAAAACTCATTCATTTCAAGAGCTAAGGATATAGGATATATAGATTTGAGCTCAGGAGCTCGAGTTGGTACCGTTCGATTTGTTTCTTCGAAGTCTATACAGAAATGTACGCAAATTTATCAAATTACCGCATTTTTGCAGTGGGTGACCAAAACGAATGAGTGCAGCAGGCTCTTTGCGATTGGAGCAGATTATTTCCCAGGACGTCCATGTCTTCGGAGTATCCCAACCATGGCGTACGTCGCCAGTGCTCTGTCATGCCAGGAATCCTACGAGAGTTCGTCGTGCACAATGCATATAGGATCGAACCTATGAATCGAGTGGGCGCGACAGCTTGTGGAGTAAGGAGACATTCCGAAGAAGGAGGTAATGAAACAGAAAAACTAAAACTAAAGATCTACGCTTCAAGAACGCAACGCTCATTTTTGAGAAAAGACCTGAACGGCCTCGGAGGCAATGACAACAAACTTTCCTTAATTAAAAATCTTTACTTATGAAACACTTTGTTGCAGAAGAAGTTCGACCGTGCTTGGCTTTGAGCAACAACACCTCTAATAACGAGACTCCCATTACGAGCCCTACTTGGGGAGAGGCTGATTATATCAGAAAGATCTGCTGAGACCCTATCAGTTAAAATCTTGTATAGCATCATCAAGTCATTTAGAACACAGTGGTGCCATTTTCTACAACGGAACGAACATATATTTTGTAGGCTTTCAAAAGTAATTTGACGTTATTGGTTCTGATGGTCTTGAAGAGATTGTAGGTTCTAAGCATAGCTTTATCTGCCAGTGCTTTACATTGTGGATCAAAGTCTAAGTTTTTGGTAAAGAGGAAAACAAGGTCACATTTTCAACATTACACAAATTAACATCGCCAACACGATAGGAAGGAAAGATAACTGCTCTACCAATGGCGAAGGCCTTGAATTTCTCAGCTGTCAGTGGCATGTCATGAACAATATCCCAGTTTTCCACGTAATGGCTTTCTGTAATGTACGTTTTTTAGCGTTAGGCCGCTCAATAAATACTGGTCCACCTAACAACCTCGTTCGGCACAACATCTAAATAATGCCGAGGTTTTACGAAGAGAGAACTTGGAGAATACTACGACACGTACCGCTACAGTACTTCTCTCTGGTCCGCGAAGCACTGTCGCTTCGCCAAAAAGTGGTACTCACCCGCCAGTCCACGAAATTCCTCCTGCGGTGCCGAACGACCGACGTCCTGCCGCATTTCATAACGAATAAGAAGATAGGAGCGGCATGCAGTCCCCCCGAGGATCACTCGATGATAAGGAACGTCTACAGATCGATGTTGAAGATTGCGATCAAGGAGAAGAGACGCATGCTGCATACGTCGTTATTGAAATTTATTTCAAAAGAGAGCGCGTGCAGGCGTCTTCTGCCCGAACAGAATTGGAGGAGGATTAAGGGTGGGTCGAGGCTGATTTATGATTCTATTCGATCCAGGGCCAAGTCTTCTCTTTGTGCTAAGTACGATAGACTTTGGGTCCTAGCCATGGAAATTCTGGAGTTCTTGAATGCAATTTGCCTTCAGACCACCGCTTTAATGAAACTCACGCTGAAGAGCATACGCGGCAGACCAAAGTTATCTGTTATCGGAGACACTAACATTTCATCCAGCGCCATGAATTTCCTGAGTCTCGGTCCGTCATTTTCGCCAGCACGAAACATCAATGCACTAACATTCCGCAAAGTTGTAGGGGTTTACATAGGCTAAGGGATGCCTTGCGAGCTAGATACAGACGTGAACATAGTCCGCAGACCACTACGAATCAGAGAATACCCTCATCAGTACCATTTCCGCAAATGTTCTACAAAGAACCAGCTCCTGCTCCAAAAGTTGATGTCAAGTTAAGAATTCTAACATCTGACACATTGGCCGTTCTTAGAAATCACCAGCGGCTCAATAACAATAACTTGACATACGATCAGTGGAAGGGTTTCCCAGAACTACGCGAATTAAGATCAAATGGTACAATTCGTATTTCTGTAAGCGACAAAGGTGGGGAGTTTGTGATTATGCCGCTGTCACTGGACAGAGGCATAACAGAGCTCCATCTGCAGGATTCCTCAGTTTACCGTCTCGCTAACACTGCTGAGTTTTCGTCGCAATGCAGACGCCTTAATCACGTTTGGATGACCGTAGGCAGATCTGCTGGAATTGATCCAAAATTGCTCAGCAGCATCAAGCTGGACAATGCAACTTGTCCAGTGTTCTACGGCCTTACCAAGACCCATAAACTTGCGCCAGAGGATACGCTGTCAATGTCACCGGATAGATTTAAAATAAGGACTATAATTAGTTGTGTAGGGGACCAATTGACAGAATATCTTGGTTTCTGAAAAGAATCGTCAGCCAGTTGCTGGTAATGGTTCCTGCTCACATGACTAATATGAGAGCATTTCTTGGACAGCTCCACAATAAACGTTTTGATGAAGGTTGTATTGTGGAGTCATTTGATGTAACCGCACTTCACACCAACGTCTAAAATAATGATGCCTTGTAAGCCTTATCAAAAATGCTTGATAATATCAACACTTTTAGACTCAGTAAGGAATGCATCATGACTCTAGTCAAGGAATGCTTGAATTGTAATATTTTCAAGTGGTCAGGTAGATATTATTCACAAACCAGAGGCCTGGCCATGGGCCAGCGATTGGCTCCTGTGCTTGCGTATGCTTTATGAGCAAAATAGAGCAGCGGTTTTAGATCGTCTTCCACTGATGTATTGCAGGTATATTGATGATTGTTTAATTATAACTTCAACACAATCCGAAATGGATGAGTGTTTCAATCTTCTAAATCATCAGTCGCACTACATCAAGATCACGAGAGAAACCACGAAAAACGGTTGGCTCCCCTATCTGAATGTACAGGTTAAATTATCCGGTAGCATGATCCGAGTGAAGTGGTACCGCAAAGAAAGTTCTAAGAACATCTTGGTCCATGTACCATCTGCGCATCCTAACGCAGTCGAACGCGCGGTGGTGAAGAATATATTCAGAGCTGCGAACGATGTATGCACTGGTGATGAAGAACGACGTGAATCTGTGCAACTAGCATGTCAAATAGCTGCGCAGAATGGATACACGTTACCACATCACCACAGAGGATCCCGCTCTGATCAGCGAGCTGTACCACGCCGAGATAAAGTACCCTTGTGTGTTCCTTTCATTTCCGATAACGTCACTTCCCCTCTACAACGAAGCATAAGACGGGCCCGGTTGGAGGATGATGCTGTCTTAGTTAGCATTCCAAGCGACAGCATCAGACGCCAGCTGGTTCGAAATAGGCTTTACGACAGGGAGTGCGTAACGGAAAACTGTGTTGTATGCCCTTACGGGAAAGTAGGGGATTGCGTCAAAGTTGGCGTTATTTATGAGCTTGAATGCCGGACATGCAGCCAGACATACATTGGGGAAACCGGAAGGGTACTTGCTATTCGTGTTAATGAACATCTAGCGTGCAAAAGGCGGGGCATCTTAACGAATCCTCTAGGCAAGCATAAAGTGGAGGAACATGGCGGAAACGAATTTGATGTGAAGTGCACGATTTTGACCATCGAGACAGATATTTCGTCTAGATAAGCGCTGGAGGCGTTCTGAATTCTTTCACGAAATCCACGAATGAACAATCGAAATGAGTGTCCTTCGGTCACTGATGACTTTCTGCCGTTTATTTCGCATTGTGAGTTATAGAGCGACCAGTGATGACAAGGATGTGCTTAAGAATGACACTTGTATACACAGTATACATAGTGTAGAATGAACAGTATAGTGAGCCTCAGTCACCATCTGTCGACTAACTGCGGCAGCGGGGTCGCTCCGCACAAACGGTGGATCAGCGGGTGAGTTTATCGTTCATGGGTTCGGGATTTCTTGCTATGCCTCAAGACGATATCCGAAAGGCTAGAGTCGATGAGGCGTTTGGTCGGATAGATAGCAACATCCGAATCCTCAAGCCACTTTTAGGCCTCCGAAGACGACGAACGGGTCGAAACGTTAGGCCGCTCAATAAATACTGGTCCAGCTAACAACGTCGTTCGGCACAGAAGTAATCGAAACAGCTTTCTGTAATGTTTCTTCATCTTGCCCACCAGATATCCGTCTATATATTTTGATGTCATCTGCATACATTCTGCAAGAGACATCAAGACTGGTGATATCACTCGGCAGCTCATGAGTGAAAATTAGAAGCAATAAGGGGGAAAGCACTCCCGCCCCTAAGGGACTGCACTGGTGGCGGAATGGACAGAGGACAATACTTTCCCAACCTTCACCTGGAACGTCCTATCTTCAAGAAAGTTTTTCATCAATATTATGATCCGATTGTTTACACCAACGACAGCTAATTTTTCGACAAGTTTGTCGTGGTGAACTATATCGTATGCTTTTGCAATATTGAAAAATATTATACCAACCCGTTTTTTTTCAACGGCATCGGACCAACCATTAAGAAGCGCTGTTTCTACGGAATTTCCTTTTTTGAAGCAGAACAGTTGCTTGGGTATAATATTGTTATCTTCCAGGTGCCCCTGATGATACGTTTAATGAGTTTCTCAAAAACAGACTCAAATATAGAAGTGATGCTAATTGGCCTATAATTTTTTGGGTCACAGGAAGGTTCCCTTTTCGGAATGCGAGTAACGAAAGCATGTCTCCAGCGTTTAGGACCTCCGCACGGGTGCTACTTAAGTTAAAAGTGTACTCTAGAGGTCGCATAATTTGCTAGATAACCTTCTTTGTAAATGCTAAAGGCGCAAAGTCAGGGGTGGTGGCGCAAGAATTTAACCACTTATTAGTGATTTCGAGGAGTGACTGTAAAACCAAAGATTAGCATTCATAGACGTCAGGGGTGGTGGCGCAAGATCAGAGTTGTTATTATCACTTGAGCTTACATATACTTTTTGGAAGACCTTTGCAAGAAGCTCTGCCTTGTCAACATCGGCAAGAGCCGTTTGCTGATCTCTATCCTCCATGCTTGGAATGTTCGGCCGCTGGCAACTCCTAGATTTCATATATCGGAAAACTTTTGTGGACTTTTCGACTTTTTGTCTCTTCTCAAGGTAAACGTTATATCGGAACAGCTTCTTTCTCCTTTAGCATTAAAAGCATTGTATTCCATTCAGATCCCGTTCTAATTAAGGGAAACGGCGGTTCTCCATAAAGACGCACTTTTCAAAAGTTTACGCAAATAAACGGTAAATGGAGGTCTGCTTGTTTGCATTTTCGAACGGGGACAAAAATGTCGATAGTGTGTTGAAGAATAGTAATGAAAATCTCGTATACTTCATCCACAGATTTTGCGGTATTAAATGAGTCAAAAATGAGTCCTAACCAATCAAAATTGTTCAGGTAATTTCGGACTACTATATAGTCAGCGAGCCTGAGGTCTTCTACAAAAGATGCGTACTCGGGTAATATAATCGGGTCAAGAAGGAACTCTAGAATAGAGTGATAACTGGAACCGACTGGCGGCTGAATTTATACATTCTTCAACAATCCTGGTTCGTTACAACAAATGAGATCCAAATAAGCCTCGCCTCTAGTAGGAAAGAAAACCAGGGCTTGAGGTTGTGGATCTCAAGGACATCATAAAACTCCTTGATGCCTCCAACAACATTTCATTTTTCGTCATTCTTATGTAACCCATGCATGTTAAAACCACCGAGAAGAATGCATTGAAATTCTCACAAGTGCAGAAATCACTAACAGCTTCGGAAATTTGGTATGTGTATTTCACACCGCAACTTGGACATCGGCAAAATGCAATAAAACAAACAGTCCTATGTACATTCCAAACTAAACCTACGTGCTCCTCTCTGACGCACTCTTAAAAAATTCATTTGAATAAGGTTTTTGAATAAGAGGATAACACCGCCGCCTTTTTATGCTTCCTGTCATTCCTAATCCCACGATAGTGAGAGCTGGAAACACCTAAGAGTGGTCCTAAATCAATATGTGAGTTAAGCCAAATTTCGGTTAGGCAAATAAGATCTGAATTTTTTGGCAAAGTCTAGCGACAAGAGAATCAGAATTTTGAATAAGTGACGTATATTTGCAAGAATGCACGAGACTGAATTCTCGACGTGCCGAGGACTCACAATGGGTTTCCCAGAAAGCTACCCGAAGATTGACCAGGCCTCTTCTCCATCCGATGTACAGAGTTGTCAAAACTGCCTGGCTCAGAGCCATTAGAATGGTATCCGGCATTCTGACGCACCTCACGCCTGCGCCACCCGATTGATAGGTTCGATCCTATATACGTTGTGCACGGCGCACTCCCAAACCTCGCCGGGACAGAGTACAACAATTCCTGAGTAGGGTGGCTGGGAATTTCTGATAAAACTCCTCAAACGCTTACTCCACATGCTGTCGCGCCCACTCGATTCATAGGTTTGATCCTATATGCATTGTGCATGACGCACTCTCGTAGGATTACTAGCATGACAGAGCACTGGCGACGTACGCCATGGTTGGAATACTCCGAAGACATAGACGTCCTGGGAAATAATCTGCACCAATCGCAAAGAGCCTGCTCCACTCATTCGTTTTGGTCACCCACTGCAAAAATGCGGTAATTTGATAAATTTGTATACATTGCTGTATAGGCCTCGAAGAAACAAATCGAACGGTACCAACCGCTTCTCAAAGAACCTCAAATTACAGTACCGGACATGCCGCTGCGTCCAACAAGCACAAGCGGCGCAAAAGGCGCCGGAGAGCGCCGTTTTCCGCTCGCCACGCGCTGCGTCTGAGGAAAGTCGGGTTAGTGCGCGGCACCCTCAACTTCTGGACGATAGACTGAATGAAGGAGCTTATCCATGCGTTCGGTCGAGCATGGCCTACCGTTTGGAACTAACTGCCGGCATGGCGCGCCCTCTGAACAATGCATATAGGCCCGGCAGAATCAATCGAGTGGGAGCGACAAGCTGTAGAGCGAGTGACACCTTTAACAGTGAGCGCATGTAGAGTTTTAACGAAAATTCCTAGCCTTCCTACTCAGGCATTACTCTAGGACTGTCCAGCTTGCGTCTGGAGTGCGCCGTGAACAATGCATATAGAATCGAACCTATCAATCGAGTGGGCGCGAAAGCTTGTAGATTGAGAGTTTGAGGAGTTTTATTAGAAATCCATGGCCGCCTTACTCAGGAGCTGCTCTAGGGCTCTCCAGCTTGCACCCGGAGTGCGCCGTGAACAATGCGTGTGGAATCGAACCTACACGATTTTTTCCAAATTCAGTCGACCCCTGCGGGAAGACGCGCAGAGCTAACATATTACAAATGCGCAGGCGAGCAGAACGCTTAAGGTTCTTTACGAAGACGTGCTCACAACTCTCTAGCTTATTAAATTCCCTTAGTACCAGCTGCCGTTTTAGAGCGGCGGAGGGAACAGTGAAGCTTCTTCCGCCCTTAATCTTTCCGGTTTTGAGTTTTCGGCACTCGCAATGACACCGTTCTGTTCAACTCGATGAGCTCTATCGAACGGTAACCAACTTCGCCCGGTTCGCAAATATCGATTTTCGATGACGTCATCGTCCCTCTGCCGCGGCCTCGAGGGGCCTCGTCCTCGGTGCGAAGCCGTCAAAAAATCGATTTTTCCAAAATCGGTCGAAATTGACACCATTCGATAGCGTTTTCCATGCTGAACATAAAAGTGCCATTGCGAGTGTTGAAAACTCAAATCGTGGCGAGTAAGAGCGCAAGAAACTCTAACCGCTCTTTTCCGACGCTTTAAACTGGCAGCTGTGGCTAAGGCAGTTTAGGCAGCTGAGGCGTTCTGAGCACGTAATCGTAAAGTACCTTACGCGTCCTGTTAGCCCACGCATTTTAAGCTCGTTAGCTTGCTGCGTCTTCCTGCAGTGGTCCACCGAAATCGGAAAAATACGTCACACAAGCCTCATCCATCTTCGCATCTCTGTAACATTGCCTCTTCCTAAGCTTCACCATTCTACTTTGGCGTACTACTAGAAGATTTTACTGCCTATGAGACCCACGAGTTGCAGCCGAAACGATTCGAACCTGACCGAGCTACTGCGCTCTGAACACGCCCGCACGTGCAAATTAGCATAATAATGGTCGATGTTCTCCCTGCTCTTACTCGCCCAGATTACGGTATTCGCTACTCGTAGCAGCACTGTTCAATTCAGCACGAAAAGCTCTATCGAATCTTAACCAATTTGACTCGGTTCGGAAATATCGATTTTCGATGACGTCATCACCTCTGCCGCGACCTAGAGCGGCGCCCTCTTCTTCGTCGCGAAATTGTCAAAAAATCGATTCTTCCAAAAGTGGCCGAGATTGACACCGTTCGATAGAGATCATCGAGTTGAACAGAACGGTGTCATTGCGAGTGCCGAAAACTCAAAACCAGAAGGATTAATGGCGGACGAAGCTTCACTGTTGCCTCAGCCGCTCTAAAACGGCAGCTGGTACTAGGGCAGCTTAGGCAGCTGGAGAGCTGTAAGCGCCTTCTTGTAAAGTACGTTAAGTAGTCTGTTAGCCTATGCATTTGTAGGCCGACATCTCATTGCCTCTTCCCGCAGTGATCGACTGAAATCGAAAAAAATTGGTTGTACAAGCCTGACCTGCATCTTTGCACCACCGTAACTTTGTCCTTTCTCAGGCTACATTGCCGTGCTTTGGCGAGAAGCTTCTTACTGACTACAAAATCCACAAGCTGCAACCGGAAGGGTTCACACTTAACAGAGTTATCGCGCTCCAAACACGCCCGCGCGTGAAATTTGCGAGCGGTCGCGCCACTCGATTGATAGGTTTGACTCTATATGCATTGTTCACGGCGCACTCCAGATGCAAGCTGGACAGTTCTAGAGCAGCACCTGAGTAAGGCGAACAGGGATTTCTAATAAAACTCCTCAAACTCTCAATCTACAAGCTTCGCGCCCACTCGATTGCTAGGCTCGATTCTATATGCATTGTTCACGGCGCACTCCAGACGCGAGCTGGACAGTCCTAGAGCAATGCCTGAGTAGTAAGGCTAGGAATTTTCGTTAAAACTCTACATGCGCTCACTGTTAAAGGTGTCACTCGCTCTACAGCTTGTCGCTCCCACTCGATTGATTCTGCCGGGCCTATATGCATTGTTCAGAGGGCGCGCCATGCCGGCAGTTAGTTCCAAACGGTAGGCCATGCTCGACCGAACGCATGGATAAGCTCCTTCATTCAGTCTATCGTCCAGAAGTTGAGGGTGCCGCGCACTAACCCGACTTTCCTCAGACGCAGCGCGTGGCGAGTGGAAAACGGCGCTCTCCGGCGCCTTTTGCGCCGCTTCTCATCTTTGGCGCCACTTGTGCTTGTTGGACGCAGCGGCATGGCCGGTACTGTAGAGGAATTGTGAGCATGCAACGGTTTTCGAAGGTTTGCGACCGACAACTCGTCCGCGACCGCCCTTCGCAATGGAGCGCAAGTTTTCAGTTTTCGATTAATTTCATGTCTCCATATGAAATATGCATACCAAATGATAGAGCTCGAGCTCCTGAGCTCAAGTCTATATATCCTATATCCTTAGCTTTTGAAATGAATGAGTTTTAGGAGAGTTATATCAAAAGGACGCAGAAACCGCAAAATCGCTGTTTTTGCGGCATCTATTTAAAAGACGTGTCCGTTACTGTACAAGAGAGTTCAAAACAAAGCGTCTCGTCAGGCGATGTGCCATTTTCGATAACCTGAAACGAAAGCAACGCCATGGCGTTTTGTCAGAAGTGTCGCGACTTCCGTGCGACAGTATCCCGCTCCCCGGCGGTCAACGCGGTAACCCACGTCAATCGACACGGATCAACGTGTCAGCTCACCTGTCAACGCCGAGGAGAGTAAACTAATATGAGCTCTATCTTCCAAACGAGGCTTCTCACTCGTTCGGTAACATCGAAATTTTTCGTCGTAAAATAGTCAGATTCCTTTCTTGTGAAGCACTACTATACCAGAAAAAACTCCACAAAGGTAACTCAACTTAGAAAACTACAATATTCGGCCGGCATTCAGGAACTTAGCTGATGAAGTCATGAGCACGAACAGTTCACGACAGAAACTGGAGGTGACCTGCGTCATAAGCGTTCAGTCAAAATTTTAACTCAGCAAAGAACCAAGTCAACTTCATGAGCACACTAAAAATTCACGAGGGCGAGACTAATGAAAATACATTGCGGAAAACGGAGATTCGCATACAAAGGAAGGAAGTAGCTGGGAAATTGTGAAGAAAGTGAACATTCCGGGCTGGTTCGGCACGATCAAAACCCGATCACCCGGTAGACCACTCTCGCTTAGAAACGCAGAACCACGTGAAAACGTGGTGAACCAGAGGAGCAGAGTACACGGTGCTATTCTTGAGTAAGAACGGCAACCAGGAGAACCAGTTTCGAATTGCACTCGACCAAACTACGACGTCGTTGTCATGTAGTGTGCGATAGCAGAGTGCTAGTTATCAGTTCCACGATATGTGAGCGACGTGACCGACTGCGCGCCGACACTCCGCGATGAGGCCAACACACCGCGAAGGTGAAAGCGGTTTCCGCATCTCAATCGCATTAACAATCAAAATGTTTACGATGCCGAACACAGTGTCCATTCATCACCGAAATCTCAGTTTGCCGCTAGAGCAAACGAAAGTTCGGCAGAAGTTCGGTGTCGCGCCGATAGCTGATAAGAAACGCGAAGGTTGCTTGCGATGGTACGGCCACGTTCTGCGTGGAAAAGAAGACAGCGTCCGCAAGGTAGGCCTTAATTTAATTTCGAAATAATATAGGAAAACCGCCTAGAGAGCTCCGAAGCAGTGCTGGTCTGATACATATGGACTTGAAGGCTGCTCGTGTCCATCCTGATCTAGCGCTGGATCGGTAAAGGTTGCGTTATGACACCTGAACAGCGGACTCCACTACGGAGCGGGACAGACGCTGAAGAAGAAGAAGAAGTTTTCAGATCAAGATAGGATGTGATTTTTCAGTTTTTAAGTTAATGAACCACGGATCTCTTAGATAGAGAGCCTTCGGGCTCTCTTGTTAAGAGGGATCTCGAGCCGCTTGTTGCTGGTGCATGTGTTGCGTCCCTGGTGGTGGACAGGGGAATGAATAGCGAACCAAGTGCAACCGTGCGCTGCCCAGAGACGCAAATAGGGTGCAGAGAATGGACTCCTTGCTCCTTCTGCGTCGGGTCGACTCGTTGCATGTGCGCGGGAGCGGCATGTTCATGCACAGAGTGCACGGATGAGCCTACGCGAATTGCATCCTGCGTCAGAACGACCTGCCAAATGCTTGTTCTTGGTAAACCGAGAGTATATCGTAAAGCGAATCGAAACCGCTTCAAAAGTCTCGACCGTCCCGACGACGCTGTGGTTGACTGTAAAGAGTTCTTCGCCGAACGAAGGAATCTGACTAGCTATCCCTGTTGTACTCCGGTTAAAAACAGCACAACCAAAGGAGCTCATTCTCCTCACTCCGAAAGACCCCTCATTTCTACAGCGATGAGACGAGAAAGGAGAGGCTGCTAAAATCTCAGGGCCTAACCAGGCTGTTCAGATTGTGGACTAGGATGACGATCCGTACCTATAACGCCCGCACGCTCGCATCGGTAGCATCCGTCGAGGACCTGATGATGCAAGCCAGGAAGATCAAGTACGACGTCATCGGACTGACCGAGACGAGAAGACACCACCCCCTACACGCCGCCTACAACTCCGGAGAAGAACTGTTCCTCGGAACATGCGACAGCACGGGAGTAGGCAATGTTGGTGTCCTCGTCAACATGCACTTGGCCATGAACATCGATTCGTACGAGTCTCTGACAGCCCGAGTCGGACGTCAGCGACTGAAGCGATGTGGCTCCGTGCCAGCTTTGACTGTGTTCGTCGCGTATGCCCCAACATCCGACTGCGATGACGAAGAGGTCTAAGCCTTCTACGTGGAGCTGGGGAAGTTCTATAAGGAAGATCACACCTTCTACAAGGTGATCGTCGGCGACTTCAACGCCAAGATCAAACCGCGAAGGTCGCCGGAAGAACTTCACATCGGAACCCACGGTTTGGAGTTGGAGAGGAAAGAGCAAGGCGAAAGACTGTCTGATTTCATCATCTCGACCAGGACCATCCATGGAAACTAACAGCTCCAGAAGCCTCCCGCCCTACGATGGAACTGGGAATCCCCCGATCGCCAGTTCTATAACGAGATCGTCCACATCATCTTCAAACGCAAGTGTTGCCGGACGGGAGTTTGCTCCGTTGTCCCGAAGCTCTACACGGGATCGGATTACCTCCTCCTTCTTGCAAAGTTCGGCTTTTCGCGCAAAGAGGGAAGGTCGCGAAATTCGAGAAGAGGAGTCCCAGAACGATAATCAACACATTTAGACCTCTCTCACCGGCTTTTGGGAATATACCGTCATGGATAACACTGACGAGGAGCACGGCCGCTTCAAGCATCATCTCCGCGACAGTGCTAAGGGAGTCGAGAGCTTGAGGACCACCAAGAGGCGTCCAACTAACGGACGACCGAGGAGCTTGCGACTCTATGCAGAGCGGCAATAAAGGGACGTCTTAAGCTCACCCCTGTCCCCTCTTATGGGATCCGCCACACGCCATCTTTAAGGTATGTGGGAACATTGAACGGTAGCTGGATCTTTCAGAGACGATGTTCATGAGAAACGAACAAGCTTCAGATGCCCCGTTCTCGCGTGTTGGAATAATCGTCTCCGAGCGATTTCGTGAATTGATTGTAAGCGTCGAACGTTATGACGATCGGCTGATGAAGACCACTGTCGCCGCTAAGGAGCGATTCTATAACTTCTTCTCTGCGTATGCTCCGCAGACCGGCTGAGGCTCAAGCGTGGGCTGCAATTTCTCCCAGAAATTTACGACTCGTCTTCCTCCAGAAGGGCTTTGATACGACCCCCATCGAGAAAATTGATGGAATTCAATGTTAAGTTGTCTCTTATGTTGCAAACGACTTCAGAAAATGTAAAGGAAAGAAAAATAATTATTAATAATCACTTAATAAAGTTTTGACGCAAATAAATCAAAAAATGAAGATTTTTAGGCATGGCAACGACATGGCAACACCCTGAGCACCGCTTCTTCTACGGAAAGAGGGCGTCATTTGAATTGGATATTGTATCTAATAAAAATTTAAATAGTTGTTGTATTGGATGATAAACTTTTTGACTGAATTTTTTAAATTGTTGAAATGGATCGATTGCTGCTCAATTTTCGCAGTGACGGCGCGACGTATTTTTTAGTTGAGAGATGTACTGAAGCTGAAAATGGATCTTATCGAAATGTAACTTTCAATTTGTGGCAGGAAAAAATCAAGTCTCTCCTAAGCAACCTTTCATCCGATCAAGTGTAGTGATTTCCCTATCGTGGAAAATTCAAGAACGAAATGTTTCTTGAACAAGGCTACCACTGGAGCTGAAACTGAAGTCCATAACAGCACAGCTTTTATTTTGCACTTGTTCAAGAAATCGGATCTTTCCTAAGCGATCTTCCTCGCTATCAGGTGAGATCATGCTCAGTTTTCGTTCAAAATAAAGAGGCTATAGGCTAGTTATCAGGCTTAGTTATCGAAAATGTACTACTAACACGTATTTGGAAAGTTCTAACGTTGAGGAAATTTTGAATTCAGCCCACCATACTTTTATAAAAGCCGAGGAAGCTGATTTTAGGGTGATTGACCCTGTCAAAAGCTTCTGCCAAATCAAAATAGATAACGTCACAGCAGCTTTTCTGATCTAATATTTTAGTTCAGTCATTAATGCACTCCAGAAGATTTGTCTCTACACACCTGTCTGCAACAAAGACATGCTGAGTGGAGGGAATAATACGATTTTTTTCCAAGTGATGGACAATATTCTTTTTTAATATCCTTTCGAAAATTCTGCAAAAAATGGATGTAATGCTGCCGGCCTAAAATTTCTCGCTCGAGTACCCCGCATCAGGATTCTGCGCTTTCCCCACTCCTCTTTGTTGTCTTGATGGATGCCATTACACTGGATCATCAGAAGCCAGTCCCCTGGATATTGCTTTATGATGATGACGTAATCCATGCTTTCGAATATAAAGGTAAACACGAGCGAGAGGTGCAAGCTTAGGGTGATCGTTTGGAGCAGCTTGGACTCAAACTGAACGTGAAGAAGACCGAGTATTTAACGACGGACGTTAACGAGTCCAGCTCCACCAAGGTTAACGGCATCGAGCTCCCACGCACTTCGGTCTTTAAGTACCTGGGATTAGCAGTCGCGTCTGACGGCAAACTGATAGTTGAAGTGAATTCACGCGTGAGTGCAGCTTGGTCCAAGTGGCGCTCGTTGACTGGCGTGCTCTGCGATAGGAAGATACCAGAGCGCTTGAAGTCAAAAATATATAGAACCGTCGTCCGGCCGGTAGCGATGTACGGCGCTGAGTGTTGGCCTGCCACTAAGGAAGATGAAACGCGCCTCAGCGTCATGGAGGCGAAAATGGCTGCAGTCACGCGTCTGGACCACATCCGAAACGATGCCATTCGGCAGAAGTTCGGTGTCACGTCGATAGCTGGCAAGATGCGCGAAGCTCGCCTGCTATGGTACCGCCACGTTCTGTGTGGAGAAGAAGACAGCGTCCGTAAGATAGGCCTTAACTTCGAGGTAATTGGAAAGCGGCCTAGAGGGCGCCCGAAGCAGCGGTGGTCTGATATGTTACAAGTGAACTTGAAGGCTAAAAAACAAGGCTTCCCACTGTTTCGTTTAATTTCAGCACCTTTATAGCACCTTTTTTTATAACCTTGATAAAACTAAATTGTTTCTTAAAACAATGGCTAAATTACAGCTTCATGTGAATTGCACTTGCACCACCAAACATTTAAACATCGAGACATACAGAGTGGGCCATGAAAAACTCAGCGTAAGGTTCTCATTTTTCTTCACCTTATCACATAATTTTGATGCAACCGAAAAAAAAGGTTTTTTAGTCGCTGAAAGCAGTAGATTTTTTTTTGGAAATTCTGCGTTCTGCAATAATGCCCAAGTTCGACTTTCTTGAAACCTGGGCATTTGGTAACTATGTTTTGCTCTTCTTTGCCTGACAGGTTTGGTATAGATTTCTTTATCGCGACCGACGTTTCGACGAACTCGTCTTTTTCAAGGTCTGAAAGAAGCTCGAAATGTTTGATCTTGCAGAGTTCATTGGGTCAGAAACGTCACGTCTACCCTTATACGAACAACATGTCCTTAGGAGTGTTAAGAAGAAGGACCACATCCGCCCCCAACTAACTCACCGATATTCCACCAGCGCCAAGAAACCGGCTCAACTGGTCGCCATGGAGCAAGTGAGACACACTGGTCCGGTCATATATACTGCTCCGAGCACGGTGGTATTGAGAATGTATGCGAAGCAGTATACGGCATCTCCTAGCTCACACAAAGGGATAAAAAGTTAGAATTCACTGGTAATGGAGATGCACTCGTTCCTGTTGTTCATGGATGGATTGCGCCTGTGAATCCAGAAGGCTTCAAGAGCCTTTCTGGTCCTTATTTCTCTCTCATGATACACACTGTGCACTTCACACTAAAATCGTCACCGGAGTGGTCATCCCATTCGGTGTTTTCCAAGCGGGGTTAATAAGCTTTGTTTCCTCTTTCCAGCAAGATGTTCTTTAACGCGGATGCCCAGCAGCCTCCCAGTTTCCCCAATATATAATTCACCGCAGGTTAAACACTCTATCCGGTAAATGACGCCTTTCTGCGCGCAGTCTCCTGCTCTTCCATACGGACAAATCACGCAGTCTTGCGTTATACATACGCGGTCGTATAACCGATTGCGAACAAGCTGACGTTTAATGTTGTCTCTCGGAATGTTTACCAGCACAATATCCGCATCCAAGCTCGCTCGCAACAGGCATTGACGTACAGCTGCAGTGACCTTATCCGAAATGAACGGCAGTGAAAGGCAAATTTTATTGCTAAACGCGTTAGCGTTGTGCCTGTGTTACACACAGCTTCGTCGCACTTAGCAGAATAGCTAACCTCAATGAGAACGACCCATTGAGGTTGGCTATTCTGCAGGCTAACATTCGGGACTCCTCGCGCTCCTCATCACCCGTACACATCCTAACTGCTGTTCTGAACATGTTGCGGAGCACAGCTCTTTTCACAGCTGAAGGATGGGCCGATTTTGCATGGATGATGATATTCTTGGAGCTGCCCTTGCGGTACCATTTCACATTGTACTGACCGTTTGTCACCCTAATCTGTGTGTTCAAAAAGGGTAGCCTTAACACGTAACTTCTCGTGTGAACTTTATGTACTGTGATTGAGTGTTGAGAATGTTGAACAGCTCATCCATTTCGGACTGAGTTGTTGTTACGACACAGCAATCATCGATGTATCGGCAGTACATTATGGGTAGCCGTTCTATTACCGATCGTTCAACTTTGCTCATAAAGCAAATTGCTAGAGCCGGGGCTAAACGTTGTCCCATAGCAAAGCCTCGAAGTTGCGAGAAGTATTTACCGGACCATTTGAAGATATTGCAGCCCAGGCATTCCTTGACAAGTATCATTATGTGTGACTTCCTTAAACCGAACGTTGTAATATTATCCTCGTGCTCGTCAAGCATTTCTGAGAGTGCCTGCAGAGCTGCAGTATTATCAACGTTGGTGTATAAGGCAGTCACAGCAAACGATTCAATTACACAACCTGGTTGGAATCTGCAAGATCGCAAACGTTCTAGTAACTTCTCCGTGTTTTCCAAGTGTGATGGTACAAAGTTGAGAAGCTGTCCAACAATCTTGTTAAGGAACTAAGATATCCGATCGGTTGGTCCGTCTACACAACTTATTATAGGCCATATTTTGTATGTTCCTGCAATCAATGAGCGTTTGTCTTCTTCAGACAATTTTTGCGCTTTAAGCAAGCTGTAGAACACAGGACACGTCGGCGTACTCAGCGTTAGTCTCTCTATGAGACGTCTATCTATACCAGCTGATTTTCCAACCGATGACCATAATGTGTTTAATCTGCGACACTGCGAATGAAAAGCATTCTCTGAAGTTTCGCGATAAACGCTGGAATCAGCAAGGTGGAGTTCGGTGATTTCCTTGTCCAAAGCCTGTGAAAAAATCACGAATTCACCTCTCTTGTCGCTAACGGAAAGTCGTATTTCATTGCGTTTAATTAGATCACGAATCTCTTTGAACCCTTCCCTCTGGTCACTTGTCAGGTTCGTTGTTCTGTCATGCCTGTGCATGTGGAAAACATGCAGGTGAAGACAGAGTTCTGAACCTAACATCGATTTCTGGAAAGGATTGAGATTCTTTGTAAAATGACCTCGGAAATGGGATCGGCGCAGCGTGTAACAATCTATCAATTATGCCGCGTTCGGATTCTTCCCTTGCTCTTGCTCTAAGTTGGTCTCTAAGCTAATGCAACCCGCCCACAACTTTGCGAAATGTGTCTGCACAGATCTCTTGCGTCATTGAAAACGAAGGGCCTATGCTAAGAAAATACAACGCCTTCGTAGAAACTCGTGCATCTCCAATGACAGCAACTCTTATCTGATCCCTGGTTATGGCGTTCATGACTTGTTGAGTTGCCCATCTGCATGTGCGTGGCGAACAGTGGTGAATAGATTGTTGTCAGAGTGGACTCCCCCCCCCCCCCCTTTCATTCTTAAGGAAGTTGAACTTTGAGATAAGGGTGGACTTTGTTCTCGACCAAAGAGCAGTGCAGATTTCTTTCGATCCGCCTTCAATCCTTCTCCATATATCAGTATCAAGCAACCGTCGACAAGATTCTTCTGCGTTCTGCAACCTTCCAAGAATTCGAAATTTTCATTAATTTTGCTCGAATTTTGGAAACATCTACTTAAAATTTTTGCATACTACGCTCTAAAACGTCTTTGTTCTTTACTTTGTGTTTTATGCAGACTCCTTAGTAGATTGTTCGTCCTTAATAAGAGATAAGCTGCTTGTCTTCCAAAAAAGGTAGCGTTTCACTACAACAATATAGGTTGGAGTACATAAGAGCAACTCACGTTCATAGCACAAAAAGACACTTCTCTAGTTCAAGTATATCAGCACTTTTGCTCCCTGCCACAGTCCTCGGCCTTCACAATAGATAAGATTCCATTCATTCTTATTCGAAATACTGCCCGTGTTATTGCGGATCCGCTCTCGTACATTTTTAATCAGTCAGTTGTGCAGGATGTGGTTTCTAAACTATAGAAGCGCTCCTATATTACATCTGTGCTTAAAAAAGAACCATGATCAGATCCATCAAAATGTTAGACCCGCAGCATTACATCCATCTTTTGCAGAGTTTTCGAAAGGATATTGAAAAAGCATATTGTCCAACACTTGGAAAAAACCCTTCCACTCAGCATGGCTTTGTTGCAGACAGGTCTGTAGAGACAAATCTTTTGCAATGCATTAATGACGGGACTAAAATATTAGATCAGAAACGCTGCTGTGACGTTATCTATTTTGATTTAGCAGAAGCTTTTTACAGAGTCAATCACCTTATAATCAGCTTCCTTGGCTTTCATAAAAATGTAGTGGGCTGAATTCAAAATTTCCTCAACGTTAGAACTTTCCAAGCACGTGTTAGTACTACAATTTCGATAACTAAGCCTGTAATTAGTGGAGTACCTCAAGGTGGTTTCTTGTCACCTGTATATATATACATATATATATATCAGAAATATGTATATATATGTATATATATACATATATATATATATATGTCAGAAACCTGTTCGGAACAAACGATGTATTCTGTTAGCAGTATGCGGATGACTTAAAAATTTACAGGCAGATAGAAAACCGCGAAGATATGGAGCTTCTACAGCTGGCAATAGGACGGCTCGCCCGCTGGGCTGATGAATGGCAACTCGTCCTGTCTCACGCTAAAACCTTTCATCTCAGGTTTGGATGCTCTGAACCCTCCAGTGCATACTCTACTAAGAACTCCCCTATTGCAACAGTAGTGAAAGTGAAGGATCTTGGGTTTCTCTATAATAACAAGTTAAACTTCGCACTTCATTGCAAAAATACCTTAAGGAACGCTATTTCTCGTACTTATCACATACTTAGGTCGTTAACTACCAGAAATTTAACGGCATACAAAACATACGTCAGGCCAATTCTGGAGTGCGGCAGCACGGTTTTCTCGCCACATAAAACAGTGCATGTAGCCCTTCCTGGAAAAGTTCAAAACAATTTTACGAGAAAAATAAGGATTAGATTAGGTGGGTTCTTGTATTCGCGTAAACCTCGTGCAAAGATCCGCAATGAGTATCTTTGCCTACCTTCTCTAGAAAGTAGGCGAAGGGTTGCGTCCATGGCGTATAAACTGCTCCACAAATTAGTGTCCATTTGTTCTTCCCAACATTTTTAACTGTTCCCCTCTCGAACTAGAGGAGATGGAACTAAACTTTCATTTTCCAGACCTAGAGCATCTGTCAGACGGAGTTCGTTTACTGTCAGGGCACGATTAACCTACTTAAAACTTACTAAAACTGCTGCTCCTCCCTGTTCTCTTCTATCATTCAAAAGGTTTGTGCATACAATCACCCTTTAGCCTAGATTTCACTTTACTTGAAAGCATTACGTGATATCTATTTGGTACTTCATGCTTAAGATACCTTGATAGTTGTTGGGTTCAATTTGAATTTATTTATTCCGACTGTGATAGGACGTAACCGATATCATATCTTATCATTCTAACCTGAACCCTTGAAATAAATCCACCGTTGCTGCGTTATTAATTCAGATTCGGTGAATGCTTCGTGAGAACTTACAAGGAAGGTCAATGACCGTCCTGTGGCAATTTTAAAAGTGACCTATTGAGGATTGTAGGGCACTGTAAGAGAAGCACCGTAACGGTTTTCAAATTTCCTGCGGACACCTGGGTAGGTCAAAATTTGCAAAAAACCGCATCACTTCAGTGCGGGCCGATAAAGCCAAACTGACGTCTGGAACTGCCGTGCCGTGGTTAGAATCTGACCTGCAAATGGTTTGGTGCTGGAACAATAGCGGAATTACAGCGATTTCACAATTCGCCTGTTAGGCGTACAGTAACCGACATGGAACATTGAGGTGCGCCGCTCATAAACACGGGGCCAGCGACTGGATGGCAGAATGGGCACTAGACATGGGATCCGAATCATGCATTTTCGGATATCCGGCCGGATTTATCCGGTTTCGGATTATCCGAAATCCGGCTCGACTGAAAATGGCGGTATCGAATCATCCGAAGATCCGGTGTTTTCAAAATTACCCTCTTCTGAATCATCCGAAAATCCGGGGTTTTCAAAATTGTCCTCATCTGAATCATCCGAAGATCGGGGTTTCGAAAAACGCAATGATTCGGATAAAATCGGATAAAAACCGGATAATAGGAGGTTAGCGAGCCTTGCTGCCGAACTCTGGGCCGCTGATAACCTGACGTTTTCGGGGAGATTTCGCCATCATTTGGCGGGAATTCTCTCACAATGGAAAGATCTGTATGTATGTATGTCTGTATGTATGTGTATGTCGTATGTCTGAACGGGGAGAGCGAGTCATATATAGGAATAATCCCCACCCCTCAATTATTATATTAGGTTGAGTCATAAATTTTGCAACAAAATTTGTCTTCCAGTAAAAGCAATACTATAACAAAAAAGAAGAATGATTGACTTACACAAGGTAATTTCCGTTATTTCCAATAAGTTCTTCCGCTTTTCATGCAGTGAGTGAATTACATCTCTGAAGAATTTGGTCGGTTTCGACCTAAAGAATTCATGTACCACCGCCGTAACCTCATCGACTTCGGCGAAGCGCCTAACACGGAGGGAGTCCATCGACCGAAGCAGATGGCAGTCAGACGACGCAATGTCTGGGGTCTATGGCGGCTGCTTGATTTTGGTTCAGCCCAGTTCCTAGGTTTTTTCCAGCGTTTGAAGTGCCGTAAGCGGTCGGCTGTAGTTCTGGTGGATGAAACATTGGCTTCTATCGACCTCTTTCTTCACTAATTTTTGCTGGAGTTAGGCAAGTTGTTGACAAAAGCGAGCGTCGAAGACGGCTTAACTACGTGGAGCAGCTCCCGGTGCCCTGGACCACTACTCATCCACCAAACGCACAGTTGGACCTTCTTTCGGTGGAGCTCCGGTTTTGACGTCAGAACCCCCAACTCGTTGTGTTCCGGCCATTGCTTTCCGGCTTCACCGTTACCGCAAAGCATCGCCTTTTCATCGCTGGCAAGGTTTCGATCCAGGAATCCTCGCTTGAACCGGTGCCGGAGCTCCCGGCAGTCGGAAGCACAACGATTTACTTGGGTTTCCGTCAAGGCATGAGGCACTGAGGAAGGATTTTGGCGACCTTCCAATCTTCATCAGCTAACGAGCGATCGTTCGCTGAGAGGTGTGGAGATCAGCGGTCAGTCGTAGTGTTGCTTGAGGAGAATTGGACGATGGGTTGGCGCAGGCGCCCTTTGTTTTCAGCAGTTGGTATTCCCGGGAGTAGTCTGTCTTTGTTGCCCTTTGGAGCGGAAAGGAACTTCTGATATCATCTCCAATAATTTATTTGGTTAGGAATGAACCTGCCGGTGACTTCCTGAATGTACTCGACCCCCGTCGCAGATTTGCTGCCGAGCTTGAACTAATTGAAATGAAACCACCCACTTTTTTCACTTTCAGTGGTCATCGTTCTAGAGAATTAAACTTTTCAAAAACTTTTCAACAACGCAAGAAAAAGTAACGATTCATAACTCTAAATGGTCGCTAGGAAACAAGCTTTCAAACAAAATATAACACTTTAGTAGGTCTGCTTTAAATTCTTAGAAAAACAGAAATGTTGCAGAATTTATAAGTCAACCTAATAAAAATGTTTCTTCTTGCTAAGCCGAAAACCCGAGAAGTAGGGGGTCCTTGAAGTTACAATGGAATCGGCACCTGGCTAAATCGGGGGTCTTGTACGCCCGCGATGCCTCTGCGGGCAAGCAGCTCGGAGTGCAATGGGTAGTGACGTTGCTTCATGGGAGGGAGGTTGGGTGCTCGATTCTCATGCGCTGCTGTATTGTTGCATTTCAACTGATTGGTTGAGATTTGAGGAATTTATTTTTTATTCTGACGTCTATCTCATTTTCAGAAGTTTTCTGCGCACTTTTCCGCTGCATGCTGTGGTATTCAACATGATGATGGATAAATGTTCAACACCAGTGGTACACAGATACAAAGTGCTTGAAGCAGCACTGGTCACAATACGGGCAGCATATAAAAGCTACAGGCTCCTCACAGTTTATTGCCCTACATCGACCAATGATCTCGGGTAAAACCATCCGACTTTTCAAAAGAGACCAGGATGTGACGTCACAGATGGTTGAGATGTGAAGGAAAGTCTGTGGATTTCGCCAATTGACCTAAACGGCTATCAATACAATCTTTCACTCATCATTGCCTGTCACCTGGAAATCAGAGATGTGCTGATGGTTTTCTAAAACCTAACACCAACAATGTCCGCCGATGCTCGAGTGATGCACCTGCTCACGCTGAAGTGTGACCCACCTTTAAACAAGGAACCTTCGAGGAAATAAATCAAGCTGGCCGAACGTATGGCTAGCATAATCAAGGACTTCGAAGCACGTGAACTTGAAATTGACGAAGACGAACAGCTCAAAGTGGTGGAAAACATGAAGAGGGTTTGGATCCGTAAGACGAACTATCAAGACGTGAAAAGGCAAGCAAGCAGTGGACATATGACATCGTTTTCGGGTGGAACTCTTGTTTCGGAGGAAAGGGTACGTCTTCAATTCGATTTCGTCTATGGAGCCGATGTCGTTGGTCCATGCATGGAAGCAAACTGTGAGAAGCCTGTAGCCTTTATACGCTATCTGTGTTGTGACCAGTGCTTCTGTTTCATGCACTTTGTGCCTGTGTATCACTGATGTTAAACGTTTATACATCCTTATGTTGATCAGCTTTCTCATTGCCTTTTGGTTAAAAAACCGGTCAGTAATAAACAAAGCTACTCTCCACGATATGCATCTGGAAAAATTGCGCAGAAAACATCTAAAATAGTAAAGACGTCAGAATTCCTCAAATCTCAACCAATCAGTTGAAATGCAAAAATGCAGCAGCGCAGAAAAGTCGACTTCCGACCTCCCCCTCATGGAGCAATGTCGCTATCTACTACGCTCCGAGCCGCTATCCGCCTGCGGCATCGCGGGCGTACAAACCTTTGAACTCGTGAGGGTCCGATTTCATTGTAAATCCAGGGACCCCCCAACTCCTTGGGTTTAACGACTTATCAAAAAATAAACACTTCTTTATACTAATTGAGGTGCGATGATTCTTCCTATATGACTCGCTCTCCCCGTTCAGACATACGCTTCAGACCCTTCACTATTCAGGGCTCAAGAAATTTCTTGCGAGACGTTTCGTAATCATTTCATTGTCCCTTTTTCCCTTGCTGTGCATTGCCAACTCCCTATCAGCGGGTACTGGCGCGTTGGGGTTTTAACGCTCTTTTTTGTTTGTTCTGGAGGCGCAAATAGTTCTGGGGAGGGCTCCCCTTGTAAGGCAGCCAAACACGACATCTTTTACGTAGCACTGGTGTGTTCTACTTCAGTGGTGAATTGAGCTAGGCCAGTAATAATGTAATTGGGCATTTATGTACATGTATCTTCATACCACAGCATATAACCACTTAATTCAAGGTGACACACTACAAGCTGTTTTACGCACTCGTGACTTCTACTGGCCAATAAAATAAACGCTTAGTTACTGATGCGTTCTGTTTTTAAGAGTTTGCGTGCCCCTATTCACTCAATTATCCGGTTGTATTCGAATCGGATATCCGAAATCCGGCCCGGCCGAAAATGGCGCAATCGGATCTGGCGGGCGGCATTGCTGGGCTTGCTCGATCCAATCTGTCGACGTAAAGTGTATTTTGACCACAGTATTGTACCACACTGACATTGTAACCTTATTTTAACCTGGATGTTACGATATTATATACATTTGTTGATTTATTTATTACATAAACTAGTCATGTGAAATAAACGCATGAGTTGATAGAAAATGCATTAGGTAACATAGAAACTTAAAACAAACAGGTGAGATATGAAAACAGAGTTATGAGAATGAGAATTAAGTCACGCTAAGCCAGCGGTCTAACATGACTTTAAAGGATGAAAGGTTGTCAGGAATGGTAGCTCTTTTGCACAACTTCAAGTAATCAGAAGCAGCTCTCACAGACAAATATTTTACTCGGTATTTTGACCTTTCCTTCATAGAAACTGAAGTGAACCTCTTCCCGGGAAAAGTGAACCTCTAAGCATGGCAGTAACCGTCGATTTCCCCCTCTGGAAGATTTTACAAAAAAAATAAAGCAACAGCGTTCATAATTCATAGTACGATTGACCATTGAGGAGAGCAGGCGGCTTTTCTCTGCTTAAAAAATAGATAACATTCTTTGTCTTGACCGTCTTCGGTAGGCATGACGGTGGGATTGTCAGCTGTACTTCACTACTCCAAAAATCGATGAGAAAACGAAAAAATGGGATAAAAGAGATTTATTTTTATATTTATTCATTTATTCATCAATTTCACCTGTATCACCTGTCGTCCCGTTGATCATCGACTTGCTCGAGCGGGAGCCAGCAGCGTCTCCATTCGTCCCTGTAGCGTGCCAGAGTGCTCCAATGGATCCTCCTTGCTCGAGGGACACGAAGAGCGTCATAGCGGTCGTTCAGGGCTTTCACGAAGAAGTCCGACCAACGCGTTGGTGGGCGTCCTGGTGTTCTTCATTAATTTATTGTTTTTAATTTTATTTTTCTTTATTATCTTTTGTTATTATTTATTTATTATTTATAGTTATATTTTTATTAATTAATTTATATATTTACGTTTTCGACCCCTCTTCGACCTCTCGAGAGAAAATACAACAGTCTGTCTATCTGTCTCCACTCTGTCTTCTTCATGCTCAACCAACCAACCATATAGCTAGCGACCTCATGGCCGTCACATACATCAACCTCGTCATGTTACAAGGAGACGTAATACTACGAGCAGCCTACATTCTGCGCTTCGTTCAAGTCAAGCCAGCATCACGAACGAGAGAACGTCAACGGAATAAACATCAAACAAAAAACCACTTGGAGTGCTTCCTCCTCATCAGCACATTCTATATCCCCACACACAGCATTTTGAATTATGCCCGAAAGGCATTTGCTACGGCGATCTCCCTACGAGTAGGGGCAGAGTAGTCGCGAGAAAGGCAGTTAGCAAGACAACCAATAACTCGGCACGGAGAACACATTGTATTATACAACTGATATCAAATCATGGGGGGGGGTGTCATATAGTGTGCCGAAACATGATCACAACAATCGAAAAGATATAAATATATACATTATATAATTAATTAAAAATATTAATATTAATATTAACTAATATTTAATATATGATAAATAATAAACAAATAAATAAACTAAATTAAGATAAGACTTTTTCATCAATTTTTTCAGTCTCTCCCGGAGTTTTGGAGTCATGAAGTGGAATAGTGCTGGCAGACTCACCGTCAATGTCTAACGAAGACGGTCAAGATAAAGAATATTACATATTTTGTATTTCAAATAGGCCCTTCCATGCTACCGAGGAACTGCGACGAAAAGTCTCCTGTTCTCTTCTTTCTGTTCGGGATGCTAACTTGACTTGAACGAAGCGCAGCATGTAGATGACGGACGATGACGATGATGTGGGTAGTATTACGTCTCCTTGTAATAGTGAGGAGATTGCTGTATGAGATGGCCGCGAAATCACTAGCAATATGGTTAGCTGAGAATGAAGAAGACAGATTGGTACTGTTACACTTTCTCTCCAGAAGTCGAAGAGGGGTCGAAAAAATCAATCATAAACATAGTAATTAATAATTGAACAATAATAAAATATAATAAACTAAATTAAATTAAAAACAATAAATAAATAAATAAATAAATATAAAACAAATCTTTTTATCCAGTTTTTTTTTATTTTCTCCTCGATTTTTGGAGTCGGGAAGTGCAGTCGTGCTGGCAATCCCACCATCAATGCCTACCGAAGACGGTCAAGACAAAGAATATTATCTATTTTTTAAGCCCGCCTGCTCTCCTCAATGGCCAATCAAACTATGTATTTTAGACGTTGTTGCTTTGCGCGTTTATTTTTGTTTTTATATCGTAACATCCAAAGGACGGATTCATCTACGACTTACAGAAATTTAACAGAGAAAATACAGCCGAAATTCGTGATAGCGCGGTGAAATGTTTCACCATGCCGCTTGTTGATAAGTCGCTTATCAGGAATGTCGCCTGTATTTTTTGGGTTAAATTGCTGTAAGTCGTTGATGAATCCCGCTCCAGGTTAAAACAAAGTTCTAGTGATAGTAATGTGCGCTACCGTAGCAAAGATACATTTTACCTCGACAAAAACGGATCGAGCAAGCAAGGAGACGCACAACCACGACCTCCGGATCCGAACCCCTGACCCCTTTCCTACAAGTCCGTCCCCGTATCCAGTCGACCATCCAGTCTCCGCGGCTATGTTGTGTCTTAGGCGAATCCTATCTGAAAGGATTGATTCAGAATCAATAATGTCGATCGACATTGGTCAGCCGAATGACACTGCTTATGGGTTATTAATCAACATCACAACCAGCGTTTTCGATTCACCAACTTGAGCGAAAACCAGCAACTTCGGACGAAAGAGCGATGTCATCGATCGATATTGATCGTTCGATTGTCTCTTCAACCTCCTGGGAAGTCGATCCATTGGCCATCGTAATCGGGTGACTCCCACTTCCATCGAACAAATCTGGGAGAAAACCGATAGGTCTAGTGGAAAATCGATTATATCGATCGATCCTGGCCGTCCAATCAAACCCCTACACCCTCTTTTTTATTGTAACCATTTTCCGCCAATTTTCGTCCATTTTCATTGATTGCACGTAAGGGTAACCTTGACAAATTTTACGTGTACATGCGGGTTACTTTCACATGATCGACACGTCTCTAGGCCGTCTCACTTTCACGACAGTTAACAGCGAGTTTTACTATATAGAAAAGCAAAGCGGGATACGATGGGGCAGGAAAATTTCAAAACTGTTTCTGTGATGCTTGTTCACCCTCCATCGCATGTACACAATTTATTCTCCGAAGCGCCTATTCTCTACGTAATAAGAAACACATCGTGAGAGTCCCAATCCGAACGGCTTAATCTGCAGAAATATAAATAAAATCAATCGGTATTGCTCAATTGGTCGATATCATTTACGGTCCGGCGATAATGATGGTACTGATAGTGATACTCGTCCGATTCCTGTAGTCATTCTCCCCTACCCCCAACCCTCCACCTTATTCATGGGCCAGAAACGGAGTGAGTGTGAACGCGCGCAGTCTCACAAGGCCTTTAAAACCTGAGAATTCAAAGCATGCTGCGCAAAGTTTGATCTGTTGCACACCTTCTGAATCTGGCTGCAGGTTTTACGACGTTCGTGCCACGCCTTCTGAATCCGGACGTATGTTGTGTAACTCCTTCCACACATTCGCTGCGTACCAACGCATATGTCATGACGTTGGTACGATGTCTATGGCACGTATTCTGCATTCCGATCCACGTGACACGACTTCTGTGAACACGTCTTCTGCATCTCGAGATGCGTTAGACGATACTAAGAAAAAAATAATGGTCGCCACTTAGTGGATCCCACTTTTCTGGTCCTACTTATTCTTCTGATTCCTGAAGCCCCTTGAACAACGTCTGCAGCACGTCTTCTGAATCCTGGACCTCAGCGGCTTTGGTCCCGACTCCCCTCCCTGTGACGGACACGTGATATTAACTGAATTATGTGCGGTAAGATATATATATATGTATATATATATATAATTTATGGCGCTTTTCCTATCATAGAACGAAATTATCGTTCACCAATGCAGGGAGAATCTAGTCTTTCACAATCCACTGAAGTGTGCTCTAGTGAAAGTGATTGAAAGTGATTCTTTGAGGATTTTCTTTTCAAAAGCTCTTGCGACGGGTCCAGTGGTGCAACCTTGTTCGTAGTCATAAGAATAAGAGGAACGATCTTGGGAGATGATAAAAGTAAAGATCCGTGTTGGTCTGTCCCATTGCGGAGTGTGTCACGCATTTTTCTTCTTCTTCTTCTTCTTCTTCTTCTTCTTCTTCTTCTTCTTCTTCTTCTTCTTCTTCAGCGATTGTCCCGCATCGTAGCGGGGTCCGCTATTCTGGGGTGTGATTGAGGCACGTAACTACTGCCGTCCAGCGCAGCATCTTCGTTTCCATTACGCTGAGGCAACTTTCCGTTTCCTTTGTCGCAGGCCAACACTCACCTCCGTACATCGCTACCGGCCGGACGACTGCTCTATAGATCTTCGACTTCAAGCGCTTTGGTATCTTCCTATCGCAGAGCACGCCAGTGAACGAGCGTCACTTGGATCAAACTGCGCTCACGCGTGAATTCACTTCAACCATCAGTTTGCCGTCAGATGCAACTGCCGATCCCAAGTACTTAAAGGCCGAAGTGAGTGGAAGCTCGATGTCCTTAATCTTGATAGAGCTGGACTCGATAACTTCCCTAGTTAGGTACTCAATCTCCTTCATTTTCAATCTGAGTTCAAAGCGCTCCAAGCGATCACACCAGGTTGCACCTCTCGCTCGAGTTCACCTTTACCTTCGCTAGCGAGCATTACGTCAACAGCATAAAGCAGCGTTCAAGGGACGGGCTTCTGAAGATCTCGTGTGATGGCATCCATGACGACAACAAAGAGGAGTGGAGAAAGCGCAGAACCCTGGTGTACCCCGACAGAGATGGGAAACTCCATCGAGGTTCCAGCTGCAGCTTCCAACTCGTTGGACAAGAGTAGAGAATTCGCGCCCACTCTATGAGCTCTTCAGGAACTCAACGATGTCGCAAGGCGTACCATATCACTTCACGTGGTACGCGGTCAAAGCCCTTCTCCAAGTCGAGGAAGGCGATATGTACTGACTTCTATTTCTAGCGATGCTTCTCCACCAGGAGGCGGGCGGCGTGTATGGCATCAATGGTGCCACAGCCAGCTTCGATCTTCATGCTGTACGAAAGCAAGCGAGTGTGACGGTAATTGGAGCAGTCTGCAGGAGTGCCTTTCTACTTCCAAATCGGAATCGTCGTGCTTTGGCGCCAACACTCAGGCACCTTCTTCTCCGCCACAACTTGATTAAAGAACTTCGCCAACCACTCAGCAGGGTACCAGTACTTGGACTTCCATAAATGAGCTACCACGTGATCTGGCCCAGTCGCTTTGCCTGGCCTCATCTTTTCTGCTTCAGTCTCCTCCATGGGGATCTTCTGAACGGGGCCGTGGATTGGAGCCGATGAAGGGATCGCCGGATGAGGAAATTCTACTGTAGAGATTTACTCAAAGTAATCGCGGTTGCGCTCCATGAGAAGATGGCCGTCCTCGTCATTGATGCCGAAAACTTCTCAATAACCTCGGTCTAAAGATGGCGATTCTTGGCAACTCGGTATAGATACCGCTCAACATCGCGCGACTAGAACTTCTCGTTGACATCTCCATAATCAGTAGCTTTTGCAACAGCCGCGGCCTTCTTTGTAGCTTTCTTCGCTTCTTGCTACTTCCGTCAGTTATCGCCATGCTGTCTTTTCGCCGAGGAACACGTGATAGAGCGTCTTCTTCTCTCGAACTTTGGTTTTCACGTCATCTGTTCACAGCCACGCCTGCTTGTCGACCTTCCGTCGTCCAGGCTTCGTAGTGCCGAGTTCCGACCGTGCAGCTTAACGTATCGAGTCGGTCGCTTCCTTCCAAGTTTCGTCGACAGTCGTGACTGTAACCGCATGCGAGAAATCACAGCTGCTTCCTTCTTTTTCATTCCCCACCACTTGATTCTAGCTGTACCGCAACGCTCGACCTGCTTCAAACTCGGAGGAGCGATCTTTAAAGTACAGATCAGTGGTCGAAACTGTGGAGTGACCGTCTCATACGGCACGTACTTCGCGTCTGTGACAAGACTTCGGTCACGATCCCTCACAAAGACAAAGTCTATCTGAGTCCGGGTGCTTCCGTTGTAGAACGAGATGAGGTGGGAATCGCGTTCACGAAATGCGCTGTTCACCATGGTGAGGTTATGCGATTCCGCATATTCAATGATACGCTCACCACCTGTGTTACGCGATCCAAGCGGAATCCACTATGACAGCTCTATCCGTCTTTCGTCGCGCCGACGTGTCCGTTAAGGTCAACAGCGACTATGATTACATCTTTTGATGCTACCTCTGCTGTCTTCTCATCAAGCAGGCTCCAAAGCTCATCCTTGGCTTTATCGGAGCAGCCAGTCTGCGGAGCATACGCAGAGAAGAAGTGATAGAGTCGCATTTTAGTGGCAACAACGACCGTCTTCAAACCATCAGACCAAAGGACTTTACGCTTACAATCGAGTCACGAAATCGTTCGGAGACGATTATTCCGACACCACTGGTGGTCCTGGGACTTCCACGTAGGACGGCCTTAAAGCCTCGTCCTATGTCCCTTGACTTGCGGCAGGACCACCTTGTCTCCTGCACCGCACAGAAATCAACTCTTCTACGCTCCAGTGCTTCAACCAACTCGACAAGCGACCCGTCAACGTACCCACGTTCATCGTAGCCACGCGGGTCCTGGTTACGTTACAGGACTTTCGGACTAGCTCAGGTGCTCGCCGATGCCGTCCTCGCACCAGGGACCCTCGCATACTTCTCACACTCGCCGGGCTTTGCGAGTGCGCGTCGGCTCCCGCGGACGCCGTAGCACTATCTCAAAATACATGAACTGACATACAGCCATACGATGTGACATTGGGTTGTTCGTAGGCCGGCCTGTCACCAGGGTCTGTCGCCTGCATTCGAATGTCCGTGATCGGCTTAGCTCCAGAGAAGAAGTTTGAATGCGCATCTTGCCTACACAATGACTTGCCGTGACTTGCCGTGACCATTCGATGAAAGAAGACGATGTTTGGTCCTCCCAATAACAAGCCCAGCACCAATTATTCGATGCGGACGGGTGAATGGTTCGACTGGCCTAGAATGGGCACGGAACGAGAAACTAGACTCGGGTGCTCGCGGCAGATGGCGTCCTCATCTCCACCCCCGACTGTCTCACAAAGCGCACTAACGCTTTTGCAGCTAAAAAATAATTCGTGTTTCTCCACCTAACTGTAATTTTCACATTATCGTAAATGATGTGTCCGATAAAACTGTACCAAAGCATGCTACATGATGCGGGATGGTCATAGTCCTCAATGTGAGCATTGGGGGAGGCGGGATGCCAAGCACAACCAGTCCGAGCGCCGACGGAACACGCTCGTCTAGGCAATAAACCTGTTGGATGGGACAGTGATTCTCATAGAGAGTAGAGGAATGGGATCAGGGGATAATTATTGCTTCACCGACCAATGGACGGCGGGACAGATCTTCATAACCCGTATACCATTTCTTCAACATTTGGAATGGATAGCGACGAAACACGTGAATAAAAAAATATAAGTATAAATTCATTCTCGGCCTAGTAATGAAAAGAAAGGAGCCGTATCATCCATGTACAGTGCGTTAAAGCAAGTCATGCAAATCCATGCGGTGGTAACTTTATTTCACTTACATGACCAGTTGGAAACTACTCTAGGCATCCAACAAAAATCTACTTCCGTTGGTATGAAGCTGAGCAATGTGGTGTAAAAACGCCTGTCGTAGTCCGCCGGTGTTGTTCTCTCGACTCGGATTCATGTCGCCTGAAATTTTTAGGATTTCTAGAAGTTATCATGACTCACCACCTAATAACCCACCTCCACTTCGTTCGTCGGTTCTGAAACCACGTTTTTACTTGCGCATCGCTCATTTTAAGCTCTTCTGCTAATGCAGCACGCTCCACTGATGTCAGGTATTTCTGAGAAGCAAAGCGTTGCTCTAATACCACGATCTAAATGCATAACGTCACAAACTACAGATGGATGTAATCGTTAGTGCACATGCCTGATTCTTGGTGAACGACGTCCGCACCTTCTTTTCTTTGTCACCTTTGTTCAGAATCTCAGTTTCACTGTCTTCGGCAAAACGTCCGTCGGCGAGTTCCTGATTGATACTTTTATGAAATTGAGCGCTTCCTCTCCAAGAAAGCACTTCTCACTTGGATGTAGCCATGCAGAAGATTGTGGATTGAAAACATGGGATCGTCCATGTCTTCTGGTGATACTGAATAGATTGCAGTGCTGGACAACCGCCGAGGGTGCACTGGTAGAGAAAGAATGAGGATTCGAATCGTCGCCATGAAGTTTGTGTTAATGACGAACAACCCGTGTGTTGGCCATTAACAGCGTCAATGGCGTGGAATTAATGAAAATAAAATGTGACAGCAAGGCGAGATGACAACACAATTGGGATTGGTAATTTGTGTTTTCCAGGATAATTAGGAACACATTAGTGGTAGATTGTCTGATACACTTTTTGGTCCCATGCGGATGCTTTCGATGCAAGTGTGTGGGTGTTATTAGTACAGATCGTCGTCCTAGGCCTTTTCAGTTTGCGCAACCTGGTTAGCCCTTGAGATTTTAGGGGCCTATCCGTACTCGTCCTATCCATAGCTGCAGAAGTAGAGGCTTTTTGGGGGTCCAGGGATTAAAGTCCTTTAGTACGGTTGTTTCATACTGAACGCAATACGGGTAGCTAGTCAAGCTCTGCCGTGCGGGGGAAAGGCTCCAGAACAGAGTCAAGCTTAGGGTTCGAGAATTGAAGAAAGTCGTACAATGACCTCGCTTTAGGGGAGGGGGTGGTTGGCGAGGTCGTACTCTCTCTTGGCTCTTAGCTTTGAAAGAGGACTGTCTCTTATATTTTCAGCTTTCTAGGCTGTGTTTGTACCTGTTATTAAGTTGCTCCTTCCAGGTGAAGCTTCGCTCACCTTCGCTCACTGAGCAGCACAGAACTAAATTCTTTGAAATTCTAGATACTGATTGTTCTACAGTTAAAAGTAACGCTTTGCTGGTAGCAGTCCTCAAATTAATCAGGACCAAGTTCTGCAGGTTTTTCCAGGATGGACACGACAGAATGCCATAGACACGACACATTTTTTTACCCAATGGAGCGTCACCTGTGTCGAAAATTGTACGCGTCCTGGCGTTCTCTTGACATCCCGCGGAATCCACTCGGTGATGGTTCTCGTCCAGCGGGTGTCTGCGAATCGCATTACGTGGCCGGCCCACCTAATTTTCGACGACTTGGCCCATGCGACAGCGTCTCTGATCTTCGAACGTCGGCGAAGCTCGGAACTCCGGAGGCCTTCTCTCACTTGCGTGAGTCGTGTCACTCCGAGCATCTTCCTCTCGATTCCACGCTACGCTACGCTGATCGCGTGTTCCTGCTTTTGTATAGCCCAGGTCTCTGAGGCGTATGTTAGGGCAGGAAGAACATTGAAGTCGAATAGATGTGCACGGAGTTGGACGTTCTTGGACTTCTTCACGACTTCTTCGACGATCTTGAAAGCTCCCCAAGCCGCTCGTTTCCTCCTGCTCAGCTCTGGCGCTAGGTCGTTGGCCATGCTGACTTCGCGACCCATCTACACGTAGCTGGAGCATTCGAAGATGTTCGTTCCGTTGAGCGAGAATGGGGCATCAGAAACTTGTCCGTTCCTCATGAACATCGTCTTCGTAAGATTCAGCTGCAGTCCAACGTTCCCACATACACGATCGAAGTCGGCCAGCATTCGCTCCGCCTGACTGATGCTCGGTGTTATGAGCACGATGTCGTCAGCGAAGCGAAGATGGTGCAGTTGCCGACCGTCGACCTTCACTCCCATGTCTTCCCATTCTGGTTCGCGCATGACGTTTTCGAGGATGGCGCTGAAGAGCTTCGGAGATATGGTATCACCTTGCCGAACCGCTCTCTTCACGTCGATGACAACGTCGTTGTAGAATGGTGAGATCTTGGTCGTGAATCCACTGTGCAGCTCTCGAAGGACTCTGAGGTACTGAGTAGGAACGCTGGCTGTCCTTCGTCGTGTTCGGCTGCAGATTGGGCGATAGTTGCCAATGTCGTGCACGTCTCCCTTCTTGTAATGCAAGAAGGCTCTGCTGGTCTTCCACTAAGATGTAGATATGAATAGAAATAATAATAATAATATGATGGAGATGGTATATGCTTGACCCTATTCTATACAATAGTTTCTTCCCATTAAGATAGAACTTTCACCGAACTGTTGTGCGGACAGCTCCTTCAGTTACAACATCGTATTGTTCTGTGAAATATCAATCCAGTGCACAAGTACACAAGTGTCTCTAGTCTGCTAACGAGTACCTTGGTGCTGAAAAGTGCATTGGTGAGTTGGAATCTTTCAGCTACGCGGAAACTAGATCACTTTCAAGGAGAAGTATTCTCGAAGCTCTGCCGCAGCCAGTAGTAATCAGGGAATTGGAATCTCTACACAGCTTTAGGGTATATTGCGAGGGTGCCTATGAACTCAAGCAATGCAGTAGAAAAAACGAACAGTCACATAAAGTTCCCTCTTCATTATATGATTACCATTTCTCCTCATAACGCTTCATTGTGTTCGATACTCTGAAAAGCCATTTTCTTACTAGTTGGACCATTAATTGGGGTGTTAGATGTGAAACGGAGCTTACCAGTAATGTTGCATGCTTTAAATGTCGAGATTCCTAGGATCCATCAGTCAAAATTTACAATTTGCTGATTGTATTGAATCTGGAGTGTACTAGAGTTTTTTTTTTATAAACGCTTGCAAGTTAAAACGCTGGTTCACGACTACATTTATAAACATAGGAAAGCATTTGCTACTGAAAAAATGGATCTTTTGGTAGAATAATTAGTTCGTATGATAATTTCGAAATTTTCTGTTTTCTGTTTTCTGATTTTCTGTTTTCTGGCGTTTTTGGCTTTTCTGTTTTCTGATTTCTGTTTTCTGACGAAAGCGATTTTCCGTTTTCTGTTTTCTGGGAAAATTTTCAAAATTTCCGCCCATCCCTGGTCACCATCTATCGCACCCCGGTGGGTCTCACCCGCAGCTCCTGGCAGTGCGGGTGAGAGCCGCCGTGTTTATACTCCATACAGTGGTGCTCACACAGAGTCATATCAAACGGAGATATCACACCATTAACTGCAGACCCCGTAGCTGCTGGCTGAAATGGGATTTACCGTTGAAACCTGTCATTCTGATGGACTTGTCTGAGCCATACAGTGTTTTCTAAGTTAGAACTGCATGCAGATGGGAAGAGACTTCCGAAATAGGGGTAGCCAGCCAGCTCCTTAGAAAATTTGACCTTGATCAGAATGCAACGAGTTACCTGTTCTTTTGTGCCCCCTATAGATTAGCGTTGGAAGAGACCAGATTACATCGGTACAACCTCTCAAAGCTGAAATTACAACCTTTCAAGGGATTTAGTTAGTTGGTCGAAGACATAGTCAGCGGCAAACATTGCTACTCTACGTTTCACCTCCCCCCATCCTAAAGTGATAACATTCTCAATAACAAAGAAGGAGGATAAGAAAGATTTTGGATGATAAAGAGCGACGTTTAGCATTTCGTCCATCCATGAAAAGCCTTCACGTATATATGTTAAAGAGAAAATTAGAGGTCACCAACAAGTCCCTAGTGATGGCTCAATGTGTATTTCCGATTATTACATCAATTTTTATATATATTACTTACTTTTATACTTTGATTGTCCTTTTGTCGGCTGGAGGTCTTCTCAGCGGGGACCACAACTCTTCCAGACCGCTCGATCTCTGGCTGCTTGCATCCAGTGAGGCAGACTCCGCTCTCTGAAATATCTTGAGAATGAGTCTGCCCATCGCGTTGGCGGTCGTCCCAGTGGTCTCTTATGGTCTCTCGGGAGCCATTCTGTGACACGGAGACTCCATCTATCGTCCTTTCGTCGAAGCAGGTGTCCGGCCCAGCGATATTTGGTCTTCTTCATGTACTGCAGCGGGTCTGCTAATTGCGACTTCTCCCGTAGCTCCGAGCTTCGTAGGCCTTCTTGCCATTGCTGACGAAGGCTTGTCCTCAGAAGACATCTCTCCGGTGCACGATGCGTAGTTTGCATTGCTCTGGCGATTGTCTTGTTGTCGGGCCAGGTTTCCGTCGCGTAACACATCGCAGGCAGTACAGAGGCGTTGAATATCGAGGCCCTGAGGCCGGGATCCTTGACCTGATCGGTGACTTCGCGAATCGAACTTAAGGCTGCCCATGCTGCGCGTCTCCTGCGAGCGATTTCAGGAGCGAGGTCGTTATCCATGTTCAGCTCTCTTCCCAGATAGACATAGGAGTCGACCTATTGCAGAGCGACTCCATTTAACCTTACGAGTCCCGTGTCACACCACTGGTTGACCATAAATTGTGTTTTGGACATATTCATGTCCAATCCAATCTTCATACCTGCCACATTGAGCTCGTTCAGCATTTCCTCGACTTCTGTCGTGCTGGTAGAGATCAGAACAATATCGTCGGCGAAGCGAAGGTTGCTGATCCGTTTAGCGTCGACAAGGTAGCCTTTATCGTCCCAGTTCAAGTCTTTCATGGCATCCTGGAGTGCCGCTGTGAATAGCTTGGGAGAAATCGTGTCTCCCTGCCGTACTCCTTTCCCGATAGGAATTTTAAGCTTTCGATCGAACAGCTGGATGGTAGTCGATGTGTTCCAGAAGCATTCGTCGAGAAGTCGGATGTAGGGCGATGGTATACCAGCGTGCACAAGTGCGTTCAAAACGGCCTTGATTTCCACAGAGTCGAACGCTTTCCGGTAATCCACGAAGACAAGGACAAGTGGGAGGTGGTATTCGCGGCTCCTCTCGATGAGCTGTGAGACAGTCTGAATATGATCCATGCAGTAGAAATCCTTGCGAAACCCTGCTTGCTCCACTGGCTGATATTCATCCAAGCAACGCTCCATGCGGTTAAGCAGTATCTTGGTGAAGATCTTGTATACAACCGAGAGAAGACTGATGGGTCGATAGTTGTTGATATCCTCCTGCTGACCTTTTTGGAAGATTAAAACTGTTTTCGACTCCTTCCATGAGTCCGGAATCCTACCAAGTCGAAGGTAGTGGTTGAAGTGCTTGGAAAGAAGTGAGCAGAGGGCACTGCCACCCGCACGAAGGAGATCAGCATAAATGTCGTCCGGTCCGGGAGCAGTGGCCGGCTTCATCCTTCTGATGGCATGAGCAACTTCTGATTCCAGAATGGGAGGTACTTCCTCAGCTGGTGGCATCAAGCATTTCGGGACAGTGATGGAAGAACGGAACAGATCTGTGTAGAATTCTTGAACGATGGCCTCCATCGCTCTCCGAGACGTTTGCGTTGTTCCATCCTTATCCACAAGGGCTGACATTATTGCCTTCTGATCGCAGAGATCTCGTTTGCAGCGCTTTTTGCTTGAACCTTTCGACACTGCAATTCGACAGGCCTTCGAGATGGTGACTTTTTCCAGATGGGAAGCATTAGGATCCAGTTTAACAGCTCTTCTTTGCTCCAAGAGTTTAATCGCATGTGCGTTGAGTCTTGAAGCAGACGGTGATGTGGCTTCGCAGGAGCTGCTAGCACATTTCAACAGTCCTTTGGAGAGAAGGTCTTCCGATGGATCTTCAAGAAGATTCCAATCATACGACTTTATGGCATGTTCCAACTCCTCAGACTTGAATGTGGGGATCCTCACTGGTGCCGGTTTATGAGTGTCACGCTTGAACATCCTCTTTTTGAGAGTCAGCTTCGCACGGACAAGACGGTGATCCGAGCCTGTGTCAAATGAAGGCAGCACGGAGAGGTCGAACAGACTCCAGCGTCTGTTTGTAAGAACATGGTCGATCTCGGACGTGTTTCTCCATTTGGGCTTTCCCAGGTCCATCGGTCGGTTTGAAGGCTTCTTAAACATAGAATTTCCATGGTAGAGACGGCACGCGGATGGGAAGTCAATCAGGCGCTCTCCGTTTTCGTTCCTTAAGGAAGTTCCATGTGGTCCTAGCCTCCATTCAGCGTTATCATTCGTACCGACGGTAGCGTTAAAGTCCCAACGACAACTTTGTAGTAGCTCTTCTCGTCGTTGACAGTCCTTTCGAACAGCTTGTAGAATTCTTCCTTTTCTCCATCTGTGGCCGCAGATGTTGGAGCATACCCATTTATGATGGAGATGGTACCTTGATCTTTGGTTTCAGGACTAAGAACGGCTATTCGCGGACTGATGATCTTGTAAGAGTCTACTAGGTGGTGCATTGTCGAATTGACGAGAAATCCAACTCCGCCAATATTCTTTCTGTCCACATTTGCTCCGATGATAAGAAGCTCGTTGTGGTCGGTCCTTCTTATGGTTTCCGTTCCTCCTTTCGTTTCCTGCAGGGCGATAACGTCGTATTTGATGTTGCGGCTTCTGTAAAGCAGTGTCCGAAGATCCTGCTCAGATGCGATCGAACGACAGTTATAAGTGCAGACGAATAGACAGTTTCGGTGTAGTGGTGGGAGGGAGTTTCCGGTAGCCCGATTCCAGTGACGTCCTGATAGTTTAACTCCGAGATTAGATGGCCCCTCGCCGGAGGTGGATGCAACCGACGTCGTAGAAGTCCACCTCCGGCGCGCGGAGGACTGGGGCGCGGGTTTAGTTGTTTAAGCCATGGCGGTGGTCTGGTTACTCTCATGTTCCTGGCCAGGGATACAGGAGAGCCGCCCATACACGACAAAGCGTCGCGTACTGCGTGACCGTTTGTGCCGTTAGCCATCACAAAGTGATGTTCACCCCTTCACCGCGATGAGGTTTATATATATTTAGTACGATTTTCTTTAAACTAGAGACTTTTCAATAAGCTAGAATCACCTCAGAAAGGCTAAAACATTTTTATGAAATTCAGTACTTTATTTGGTAAACTAGAGACTATCCAATAAACTAGAATCACTTCAGAAAGCTTGAACACATTTGCTTAAGCCTGGAGCGGCTGGTAGAGAGGCTATATGTTGTTACAGGATGTTTTGTTGCGATCAAAACTCTTGTGCCAGGCGGGACTCGAACCCGCATCTTCTGCTTTCCGGGCAGCGATGTTCGCCTTACACCACCGGCGCTGTTTGACCGCACGTAACATCGGCGATATCCTCGAGGCCTGTCAGCACCCACCCTTAACCGGTTCCATGCTGATATCAGCGGCCGGCCCATCCCGTATCACGAGTGGGTGCTGACAGACCTCGAGGATATCGCTGATGTTACGTGCGGTCAAACAGCCCCGGTGGTGTAAGGTGAACATCTTTGCCCGGAAAGCAGAAGATGCTTGTTCGAGTCCCGCCTGGCGCAAGAGTTTTGATCGCAACAAAACATCCTGTAACAACTTCAGAAAGATTAGAACATTTTTGTAGAATTTAGTACAACATCCTTTAATTAACTGGAGACTCTCCAATAAACTAGAATCACTGCTGAAACAATAGCATATTTCTTAATTCAGAACAATGTTTTAACACATTTGCTTAAGACTGGAGCGGCTGGTAGAGAGGCTATATGTCAGAACGACCATATCTTTAATAAACTAAAGACTTTCCAATAAACAGGGAAACTCCAGAAAGGTTAGAATAATTTTCTAAAATTCAGTACGACATTCCTTAATTAATTAGTGACTTTTCAATAAACTAGAATCACTTAAGAAAAGTTAGAAGATTTTTGTAAAATTTTGTACGACATTCTTTAATTAACTAAAGATTCTCCAATAAATTATGTTCATTCCAGAAAGGTTAGAGTGTTTTAAATAGCGTCTTCATAGGTGGTGGTGGGGGTTCGACTTCTGGTCGATTTTTGCCAAAAACTTTTTGCCGACCAGAAATCGAACTTCCCCACCACCTATGAAGACCTGTTTTTTTTTTTTTGAAAAACGATTTATATAGTGTAAGTTAGCATATTTCTTCTGTTTTTCAAAAAGCTGTTGGGATTTTTGAATTTCAAAAAATGAGCCGAGTTATGATCAATTTTGTGAAATTACTCCAACGTTGTCGGTGCAGAGTCTACGAGAAGTTCTTCACAAAATTGATCATAACTCGGTTCATTTTTTGAAATTCAAAAATGCCAATGGCCCCGTATGAAGACCTAGTTTTTGAAAACCGATTTTTATACTTCATGAAAGCTCTTCTCTTCTAGTTTTTAAAAAGCCATTGGCTTTTTTAAATTTTGAAAAACTTACTGAGTTATAGTCATTTTTGTGAACGTCGAATTTCGTCGCTCCTATGATGTCGGTGCCATATCGGCCAGAGGTCGATCCAATCTATTCGTTTCAGAAAATCATGATTTTCACACTGTGCATTGAATCGCGAGAATACAAGCCACCGCTGTGCCTTACGTTCATTGACCTGAAGAAGGCATTTGACTCCGTCGAGACTGAAGCAGTCCTCGAAGCCCTGCTCACTCAGGGTGTTCCTACTCAGTACATTAGAGTCCTTCGAGAGCTGTACAATGTATTCACCACCCAGGTCTCACCATTCTACAACGACGTCGTCATCGACGTGAAGAGAGGGGTTCGTCAAGGGGATATCATATCCCCCAAGCTCTTCAGTGCCACCCTCGGAAACATCATGCTCAAACTAGAATGAGAAGACATGGGAGTGAAGGTCGACGGCCGGCAGCTGCACCATCTTGCTTTGCTGACGACATCGTGCTCTAACACCGAGCATCAGCAGGGCGGAGCGAATGCTGGCCGACTTCGTATGTTGGAACGTTGGAGTGCATCTAAATCTTACGAAGACGATGTTCATGAGGAACGGACAAGTTTCTGATGCCCCACGCTACGGAACGAACATCTCCGAATGCTCCAGCTATGTGTATCTGGGTCGTGAAGTCAACACGGCCAACTACCTAGCACCAGAGTCGCGTTGATCACTGACTTGGCGAGCAAGTCAGTGATCAACGCGACGACAGGTGCCTTCCTTCTTTACACCGTAATAGGACTATTTTCATAAGTTCCTTGGATTAGACTGTTGCTATTAAAAACAAACGTTTAAAAATGAGAATGAAGGTTAATGGTAGAGATTAGTGAAAACCTGATATGTGACAGACTTGTACTTCAAGAAGGACAAACTTATTATAAGGCAGCGCAAGTTGGAAAAGGTGCCATTTGAGGCTGAGGAGAGGATGTTAGCCCAGCCAGAAATACCCTCCCTTCCACTCTAGGCTTGCATCACATAGTATTATTCAGTAGAAAGCAAACATCGAGTTTTATTTTTAGCAAAATTTAGCCGTCGGAATTCGTTATGCTATCGTTTATTTTATTATCGTTTATTAGATTTTCACAAAAGGTAAAAGACGAAGGTCTATGTGAACGAGTACACTTATAGTTTAGATCTAAACTAGGTTTATACTAGCAGGAAGTTACCTATGATTTACAGGGGTCCTCGCTAATTTACATGCGACATCTTGTCTAGCTTGCGGCAGCTTACGAATGACTAGCAGAGGTCTTTGTGTAACTTACATGCGGCGTTTATGCTAGCTAACAGCAACTTACGAATGACTAGTTTGAGGCAATCTATTACCTGCATGAAGCTTGCAAGTAACTTGTTCAAAATTTTCTGAGAATGCAGCGAAGGCGCTCCGTTGACGGGGGTCGAGAGTTCTATCCCCTCATCCCCCTGGCCCGCCCACCCCCAACCCCCTAGGCTTGCTCGAGAGTCTAGTGGTTGCCTTACGAGATAGTGGAGACGCAGACATTTGCCACGCCTCTGTTTAAAGGGCGGGGGATAGAACGCCACTCCGCCTCCGTTGACAGTTGCCCCGTGCCCATCGCTGGAGCGACGCGGGAGTATACCATAGGCCTTAACAAGGGTGGTCCAGGCAGGGTTACCAACGACCCCACCACAGCACCTCTTCCAGGTTTTCTTTTAAGGTGCGAAAAAATAAATAAGGTATTGACGGTTATGAAACGGATGTCAGATTCGCTATCAGCACCCTAAACAACCTCCCCCCCCCCCTACATGAAGTTTCAGCGAAATCGGTAATCCTGCCTGGACCACCCTTGTTAGCGGTATGGGTGGTCTCCGACCGACCCGCGAAAAACGGATGTCAGATTCGCGATCAGCACCCGAAATAACCCCGCTAGACAGAGTTTCAGCGAAATTTTCTAGACCGAAGTCGTGTCAGTGGAGTCGGAACTTTTAACTAGTGCCGAAATTAACAATCGGACGAATACTTTTTAAACCACGTCCAACGAACGTAGAGTGAGGTGCTCAAATCGCTCTTTGAAGCATTCTCATCCCCTCTAGCAGCGAATAGTTAGCGACGTCGCGCAGCGCCAACATACCAGAAAAGGTTGAAAGGGTGTCCAAACATATTAGGCCGGAATTTGAAGTGCTTGCTTCTCTCCACCTACCGCTCTATCTCGTCCTAGGTAGAGCTGTGCTTGCAGCAACAATGGTCTAAGTTGTGATTGTCGCAAAAACATCCATGGTGCAGCGTTCTCGCTCGCATGCGACGCGTCGTAATTGATAGAAATGCGCTGCATAGGTCTCCAGTGGAAAAACCGTTGGTACTACGATGACTTCGGCCTTGCGGTTAATCGATATCTGTCGGGCTGCAGCAAATTTCCACTAGGGTGGGAGGGTCCCTCCGTTCTCGGGATGGTTCTGTTATCATTGTACTGCTACGATTTTTGGTCCTCGATGATTGTTACTTGCTCCTTAGAAACCAGAGTTCTTAACGTCGATTTCGCTGCTTTGATCGCTTTATCTACTTTGTCTTGCAGGTTCGGAGAAAATGAAATGGTTGCCCAAGGTTGATTTCTCCGAGTCGAATTTCTATGGGGTGTTTTTCCACGTTTTGTCTGTTTCGATGGTAGGTGCGACATAAAGGCAGTGGCGAAGCCCTTTGGAATTTCATGCATTTCTGTAGCACTGAATTCTAGCTTGAGTTGTATGGATCAAAGTTCTTTTCCTTTCAGGCAATCTGTTCCCTGTTATCCAGTGAATGGATACTAATAGAAGAGCCATCACTGAACTCAACAGAAAATGAAAATTCTGGACTGCTCTTTGACGTCTCACGATCGGATCATTGTACAAATATTGGTAGGTTTAGACTATTGTTCAGAATCCCGTTCATGTTCATCTGAATTCGATATTAAGGTTGTCGGGACTTTTGGCGTCCAGCTAGATTCGGTGGTTTTCTAGACAACAAGGGGAAAACCCATATAGCATTTCATTCCAATGAGCGAGGTGAGTATTTCATTGCTTAGATTTCTTTTTTTTTTTTGAAATACGAGCTGGGAGAGAGGGGTGTACACTCGCGTCTAAATCGACATGGTAGTGACGAGTTTTCCGGGGCGGGGTTGGACGAGTTCTCGCACCGTGTGCAGGCGGTCGTCGCGGGACCGGCCGGCGGCTGCGACGCGGTCGCAGCAGAACAGGACCTCGTCGAGCTGAGCTGTTCCGTGACTCGATCAAGGGTGGGAATGCTCGTTCTTTCTAGTAGTGTTAGAATATGGAGCCCGATAAGTAGGATTATTAGTAGAAATAGCCCCAGGGAGTACCAGGAAATGATTTCTGAAGCTGAAAATAAGGAAGTACAGATTTCACTTTTTACTTCCGCTTTTACTTCTTACTATTATGGCTAAACAGAAACATTTGTTGAGGTTCCATCAAGGCAAAGAAAGAGTTTTAAGTGCGGATTAAAAGCGGTAGAACACTTCTGCTGGCACCATTTTCCGACGTTCTTAAATAGATCCATATTTTATGTTCCTTAGTGCTTTTGGACCTGCAAACGGAAAGGAAAAGGCCCTTCTTCATCCATAAACGATTAGGGCATTTTTTGATTCGAAATCAAAGAAGATTCTGCTGCTGTGCTCCTTGCAGCTACAACGTCGTGGGTGATACCAACACAGAAGGAAAGCGTTAGCCACAAAAGGTTACAAACGTTGCTTCTGAGCGCAAAAGACCAAATCCACTGTTATTTGGACTTTCAGCTGCTCTTGTAAGCTTGGAACTAAGTTGTGGAGCAGCTTCAGGCAATCGAGATTTCTGCTTTAAAGTAGTTCGGGCGCTATGGTAGTTAGGGGAGGGGGTCACCGTAGCATACCACGGGGTGCAGGTGTGGCGAGTAGCTACTACAGCGAATGTAAATGCAGTCTTATCTCCTATCCTCGATTACAGATCGTATTTTGTCTGCTTCCGTATTGGGCAAGGGAGAGAACTCTGGGAGGTAGGCAATTTTAACATGGGTGCGTCACTCCAGCCACATCCTGGGATCCCTTCCCCTGCCCAAATCTAGAGCACAGAACAAAGCTATAGCATTGTTTGCTTGTTTTCTTTATGATAAGTGTGCCATCGTTTCTTTTTTCATGTTAGTGACACTTTTTATAAGGTGACTCCTCCTCCTCCCCCCCCCCCCCCCCCAACTGCCATAGTTCGTTATAGCAGACTAAGAAAATCGTTCAAGCATCTACTGCAGAACTCTGGTTAAATGGAATTTCCACCATCAATGAACAATGTGGACAGGTGTATGGCAGACAGTTCCTCAAAACAAATATAACATGTGAGCCATAAACACTTCTCTAATGGAAGCGGAAAAGAGAAGCTCATGCCCATCCCAACAATTCAAACATTTGCAAACATTTTTAGTGAATTAGAGGTTTTCTATTGCTTCCACCTCCATGCTCGTATTGTTACCGCCCATTCCTAGCATTCGTCTCCTTTTTCATTGCAACTTCCATAGATTCCTGCTGAATATAGAAGCCTACTCGTAAGAATTGCGCGAAAGTGATATTAAATAGCTCCAACAGCGAAATGAAGGTTGAGAAGCGTTCGATGTATTCCTGGAGCCGTATGCTCGTCTACCCCGAGTCTCCCCCGATGGGGGATTTGGGCGTGATAAGATATGTTGGTATCGATTGAATTTCCCCCAATGGGGGGACACGAGCATACGGTCCCTAGAGATTGATTGGAGCACTTGGGTCCCGCAACGATCGCCTGCATACAGTGCGAGAACTCGTCCAACCCCGCCCCGGAAAACTCGTCACTACCATGTCGCTTTAGACGCGAGTGGGGTGTACTCCCTAGCTATTTCTAGGCATGTGTAGTTAAGAGATTCATCGTGAGCTATCGAAATGAAATGATATACTATGGTTATGGGACAGTTCTCATCGGTGGGAGGAGGCGAGGGATGGCTTTGGGATTCCCACTCGCCGATACACTTACAACCGAAAAAACGTGTCCTGTGCGCAACGCCCACAGCCGCGCGATTCAAAGCTGGTTTTTATTAGCCGTGAAGTGCCCTTACTAGAGGTTATATACGTTGAAACGTTGGAGCCAGGAATGAGGGACATTAACGACGCTCTATGGAATTTTCTGCCCATCAAAAACTCCCGCCCCCCCCCCCTCCGACTATTTGCGCCGGTCAGAGGGATAGGCAACTGCGTGGTCCCGCAACGATTTCCTTAAATTTCACTCCGAAACTACGGTGGTCAACTCAGACGGTTTTTTTCTGGTTGTAATTTTATCAAACACTGGGAATCCCAACGTGATGTCCTGTACGCTAGGTCTTGTGTTACTGAGCGGGCTTGTACACACAACGAGAGTGCACACGATTGAGAGCGAATCGCAAAACTGAGCAAGGTAGAGGACTCCGTGATGTGGGTGATCAAGCCTGCCCATGTTAACCTTGCAATGCATTCACGAACCAGCTTAGTGTGGTGGTGCTCGAAAACGGCGGTAAGATTAAAAGTCGCGTATTATACAAAGACAACACTAAAGTAGTCTTTGAGAGGAGAGTGCATAGTATTTCTCTGCCCTGGGCACATCATTCTGTGTGTTTGATCCCCTTCGGTAGCGACGCACCAGTCCCCTCCCACGTCACTAGGATTCATGTGTGTAGAATCGAAATGATGACATACTTCTGTCGTTAATAATTATGCATGCCTAGTCTCAAATCATTCGCTCCTCAGAGGCCGAATATTAGGAAGTGCACCTCCATCCCCCTATTCGTTTTTTTTGTTTAACATCCGAGTTTCGGTTTTAAGTATCTATTGTAAATTCTTCACAGTGTTTAAATGTTTATACCATTTCAGTACTTCTTGACTGCGTCACTCCCATGGTAGCAAATCTATTCTACGTCCTCATCGCATTATGTTTTGTTATTGCCCTCACATCGTCGCTGTCATTCATAATGAATCTACTTCCACCGCCCAGTGGCTTTCTCCAGTGGTTGAAGCGAAACACAATTTTTGAGATGTGCAATAGTACGTTCTTCGTATTCTTAACTTTTCGGGCTATTTTGGATGTCTTTTTTCGTAGTATATCAAGGGTTTTGCAAAGTATTTTAGAAGCTCCTTCACAGAGCTTCTATCGTTGCCTGATGAACGACGAATGTCAGATCAATTAATCACAACGGTGCTACTAGGTTTACATTAAAATTTCACCTTGGCGAAGAGAATCTACTGCGCCAAACATGGAAGGATTTTGTTTACCATTATAGATCTCGACGATAAATTCATGATGTAAGCGTCAACTCATCGAGTTGTGTAGTAGAAGATTGAAGGTTGTTGAGGTAGCGATGTCGACTACCTAAGAGTACCTATGACCCTCTTGTGAAGCAGTGCCACTCCAAGCCTACTATAAATATTCCTCCTCTGCACAGTAATCTCTTGGAACGTTTCCATCATCGCAGCAACGATGGTAGAGCATCTGGCAGTCCACGACTGTCTTCGCTTCAGAAATCTCCAACTATTGGTCTGTATTTTGTACTCCTTCAATGGTCTTGAAATAGCACTGCATTTTTTTTTCTCGAAAAAAGCTTCGTGTAACAATCTTCGCCGATGCGTTTGTATGTAAACAGCGTCAATTGCCGGCTTCGCCAACCAAAGCTAGGTAAGGAAGCATCCCTAGCGTAGAACACGTGGAAACGCCTACTGTGGATCCAAGCTGGGAATCACATTCCAGAGTAGCACTCAGGTGAATGTACGTCAGCAAATCTGCTTCGACTAGGGTTATGTCCAACCGATTGCATCTTGTCAAGCCTAATGGAATGTCTGACATTTCTGTCCAGTCGTGCTTTAAGCCACGAGATGTGATGAGTTTCGGAAAAGGTGAAAAATACTGTCCTCCTCTGTATATAGTAGTAGGGAACTGCTCAAACCAATGCTGAAAATTGAGGACCCAGGGCAGGACGCGTTTGATAAGGCTGCTCCGGTCCACTGCTGGAAAATGGAATGCCTGGCCAGGTTGGAAAAGCATTGGTTGCCTGATCGAAACTCCCCTGCTGTGAGGCCCTCTCGTCGCATAATCACGGCACTCTCATTCCAGTCGACTAAGCCAGAAAAAGCGATGTCCTGGCTTAAATGATCGATAATGTCGATCGGTATTGGTCGCCTGATTGAAACACCTTTTCTGATGTGAAGCGCATCCGCCGGCCAACACAATCACGCAATACCCACCCCGATCAGTTAAATCTGATAGAAAGCCGATAGCACCGCTCAAAAGATCCATAGAATCGACTGATATTGACTGCGTGATCGAAATGCCCCCCTGCCCAGTTAATTCTGAGGGAAAACCGATTGTACCGCTCAAATGATCGATAATATCAATCGGTATTGATTATCTGTTCGAAACACCAACCATGCTGTGAAGCGCTTCTGTCTGCCAACACAATGATGCAACTCCCACCCAGATTGGTTAGGTCCGAAAGAAAATGAATGTCACCGGTCATAATACGATATTATCAATGACGACGGTCGATATCGGTTGATTGCCTGGTCAAAACTTCCTCATGCTGTGAAGCCGTTCCGTTGCATAATCTCGCAACTTCAACCCCGATTGAGCAAGTCATGCCATCGCTTAAAAGATCGGTAATTATTGGGCGGACGCATGGGCAGAGGTCCATATCGGACCGTTGCGACTGAGAAAGCAAGTGATGGTGGAGGGAACCTTTGGCTGAAAGTGGGCGAAAACGCTGACGAATTCAGCTCAGATTCCGCTGCAAAAAGGGGAAGGCGAAACTTCCGAACAAAGACGCAATCGTGAGCGCAATAAGCGAAGGAAGCCCAGAAATGTTGTTGATGTATGGAAGACGGGGACAGCTGAACGGGAAAGAGAGGCGAAAAGTGAGGAAGACAGCGATGCTGCCGAGCTCAACGTCGAGGCAGTAGCGACCTAACAGGGAAGCGGAAGCGAACGGTGGGGCGCGTGGGGCTTCAACTGTTTACGAACCGCTTCAGCCAGTGGCTAATGCCTTCCTCCTTTAGATATGAGGGATCATAAGTAATCGAACGCACACTTTAGCTGAAAGTCAAGTAAGCCTACGTACAAGAAATAACATTTTCGGCTGCTCTTCCATTTATAAAAATAAGGCGCAAGAACGCTCGGATGTGAGTTTACCATGCAGTTAACGGATTTTCGTCTTGTAGGAAGGTACATGCATGTCCATGTGTTACATCAGTGATGGCCTAGCTCAGTTCACCGCAGGGTTAGAACACACCGCGACGCATGGTGTTGACTTTACATGTGACAAGTAAGAATGTATAGTTTTTTTTAACTGTGTAATCATAGGCTTATTTGGTTTTTAGTTAAAAGTGGACCGCCACTCAAGCAGTACTGCATCTTTTACCAAAATTTTATGTGTATTAAGCCGTTTTTTGTGATTAAATCTTCAAGGTTTCTTTCTTTTTAAATTCATAGGAATTGTTGTCTATGTCTGCTGTCTGTTTGATCTTCACTGTTGTGTCCGTATTTCAACGCTTTTTCAGTGCTTCTTACCCTTTGTGTCTGCGTGATAGCGCTGATTGCCCAGTGCGAGATAGCTCGTGTGCGACCCGACTGTGATGTTTCGCTTGGAGGTGGGGTGTTCATGGTCTGTCTCGCCGGAATGGTGTGCTTCTTCGCAGCGACATCGACTTTACGCCACTCGTAAGTGTTTGGTGTTTTATTGTTTCTTCGTTAGGCTTCGCACGCAAACCTCAGTAAAAGAGTTCCTTGTACACGACGGTTTTTAGACCGTTTGATCAACATAAGAGAAGAAAAAAACTGGCCTCCCTTATACTTAAGGTAGGATAGGGTAGCTCCTCCAGACAGTTGATGTTACGCCTATGTTACACTTCGGCGACGCTGTTGTCGGACACAGTGTTGCGCAGACTGCTACGCACTGTGTATCACCATTACGGGGTAATATAATATGAATAATATGAATAATGTGATCTTCTAATATATGACGTCTGTGGGTACAAAACTAATCAAGCTGTGAACCAGTGATGCCTTGAAGAATTTTATGGCATAAGATGAGGTCAAATTTCCTTCTTCTATGAGAAAGGATGTGAAGTTTGAAATTAGTATTCCTCTTTTTGAAGCGTTTGACAGAAAGGTTATCTGGGTTCGAAACTTCAAGAGCGCAAATCATTACCAAATTGGAAATTACCTTGCCGCCATGGATAGAATTGGTATAATGAATTCTGGAAAAAGAACAATAGAGCAGCTTTACTAAAGCTTGTTAGCAGTTTTTCAACGCACAGTCGAAAAGTATGTTTCTATGCGCCAACTCAGTTCCTCAGTTTCCTAAGAAGCGCCAACTCAGTTCCTCAGTTTCCTAAGAAGAAGGCTAGAGAAGCTTGACCTGGCTCATCTGCTAGGTATTAGGCAATTAGTATTGATACCGAGTACGTCCGCTGCACCAATTATCCAACTTTTTAACACTTTGCAGATGATATGTGTTTCCTGTTTTAGAGTATGGATTTCAATTGCGGAGTCCCATGCCATAGCTTCAGAGAATCTGGAATAGATGCAGCAGGTTTCCACTAGTTCTCGTCTCAATGTGTATCCAAAGCCACTATGGTAATTCTAATTAGGTAGAAAACCTGAGGCTCCTCAATGTGGAAAGGTTTCGGTGTAGGAGTGTGTTCAATGATATTGTTTTTTGTTTCAAGGCTCTCAGAGGAGAGTCAGAACTCAGAGCCGGTAAGTACTGGGCTTTCATGCCACTCATGGACGAACTCGTACTACTTCGTTACAATGTGCGAACGTAAACCAAGACCTAACGGCTGGTCCATATATATATATATATATATATATATATATATATATATATATATATAAAGGATAAAGGACGGCGTTACTCAATCCCTTCTGGGATGCGCCAGCGCATTCTACCTCTACGGGATGTCGTGGAGGCGACATGAGTGCGTATTTGGCCATACAATGACTTGCGGTGGCCAGCCGATGGACAAGTCAGCGCTTTATCCTTCCCAGACAAGTCTGGTACCAATTCACCGACCCCGGAGGGATGGAAGGCTTGGTTGGCCTGGGCGGGAAATCCGAACCAGGAACCTGGTATCGGGTGCACGCGACAGTCGCGCCTCCTCCGACTGCGCTACACGCGCCCGTATATATATATATATATATATATATATATATATCGTATCAAACCTCGTCTGCATATAATGCAAGGACTCTTTCGCACAGTTCATCTATATGAGTGTTAACAGATTGAGTTAATTTGTTCTTGTTTATGACTGTTTCCTGATATCACTATTTCTGCGGCTAATGTTTTATTAACGGTGGTAGTTAGGGTTTCAATGCAATACACTTCGTTACATATGCCCTTTTTTCTAACCTTACTTTTGTTTTTTTTCTCATTTTCGTTCCTTTAGGCTCTTGTAGCTAGTATTCATCGGAGTGCTTTTTGACAAATTCATTTCCTATGAAAGCAACACCGAGAGGCGTAATATAGCTGGTTGCTCGTCTTGGTGGGGTCTGAAGTAAGACCGAACTCCTAGGTACTTCACTGTCGTAAAGTTGCTCGAAAGTGATTTCTTCACTCACACGTAATCATGCAATAGCTGTACTGAATTCCAAGCACTTCTGACAATTATGCTAAACCGATTTTGCCTAAACATTTTCTCTAATTGTTTCGGCATAATTCTAATGTATTCCGTCATATATTATATTCGATCTAATACCATATGCCTGGAAAAGACATATTTCTTACCCTAATGTATTCATAGTGATGTCCTACGATCTACTGGTTGCTTTGCTGCATTTTAAATAACTAAAACTCAGAGGATATAGGAAAGATCGTTCTGTCCGTCTCATAGGATTCAACTGCCGTCGCTTCCATAGCTGGGGAAAGGGATGTGCAATTGGCGGAAGCGAAGACTGGCCTTCGTACGAGTATTGGTCCACAGAGCCCATTTTGTAAAGCCCTACATCACTACAGCGTTTACATAAGAAGGAAAGTCACTTCATCCAAGACCGCATGTTACAGACTTTTTATAAGGTCTCGTATTGGGTTTGTTGGATGAACAACAATCTGACTTGTTCATTAGCTGCCCTCCGTAGAAGATGGTATCGGCCAAATACGCATCCAGAGTTCCTTCACGATATCTTGTTGTAGAGGTAGAGCGCATAGCAACTTCCCGAAAAGGTTTGATTGACACCGAGCTTTTCATGTACCCAAATCTGCGTAGTCGATTGCAGGACGAGAATGAATAGACTTCGTCGCATCGACAATCAACGACTTCTGTGTGCGAGATCTTTGCGTTCTTGGCGCGACTCGGCTCGACGTCCCGATGACGTGCTTCCCATTGTCGATTTCGAGAGGTATGCCATGTAATTTTCTCTACTTTTGCAACGAAAATGTGTATGATACCTAATACTTCGTTGTTGTTTCTTTTTACTAGGAATAGTACAGGTTGCGTAAAAAGTATTGACGCAGTAAATGGCCATTGCGGAAATAGCAATGCACAGTAAGGTTTAATATATTCACATCCAAAATATGAAAGAAAAATGATGTAACAAACACGATAGAATAACTTACACTGGCTCGTGCCATTCCTACCGTGTGTATTGCTTGTACGACTCACCATCGATTTGCTCGAGACCAACTTTTTAGTTGAACCTATGTGTGATAGTTGCCCACATTGCTAAATGGGCATGACATTAGTAGTTTTGCTTTGTGTAGGTTCGGATTCTAGGCTGCTCGTCATCGCAACCAGAATCTAGCTGTCGCGCTTGCACTTTTCTGTGACATTTTAGACGCCATGCGTTACCTTACAATTGTCTGTCGTCCGGCGACATCCTTGTAATGTTCATCTGAAGACTCACTTTTTCACACTAATACGGTCGAATTCGGGTTCTGGACAATCGACTATCTTATGTTCAGTAACAGCAACACTATCATCCGCGAAAAGTAGGGTGTGGTCGAGTTTTGCTCGGTTCTGTATTTGCATACTTATTCACTGAATGATGCATTGAAGACATCAACGTTTTGAGCACCTGCAGGTTTGCTGTCACTGCGATAGAATCATAATCGATCTTCTTCGGCCTTCGTCGTCGATTCCTGCGAAGCTCCAGAGCACTGTTTGTGATCTATATGCTCCAATTTTAGTTTGATCGTTGTATACTAATCAGGCAGGGACATCCTTCCATATCTAAGCCCTTGGTCCGAAGAGCAAGAAACAGGCTAGCTTGAAGGTGAAGGTTTGAAGGGGAAGACAACATCATTGCACAGCCAGTATGACTTACATGGGCATTTCCATTTAGCCGTCTTGCTAGATATTAGTTGTTCACTGGAGTAGAAATGAGGCACTATGTGAATCATAACATGTAGCTAGCTTCGCGTGCTTTTTAGCTGTCCAGAAAGCCTTTAAAAAATCCTGTCAGTTTTATATATAATGGCATAATGAAAATCGAGTGGTCGGCGATCGCGATAAAGGCCCTGCGGTTAACGTATCCTCGGTGTCGCTCTTTCGTTTAGGTAAAGATGTGAAAAAGTGCTTAAACAAGTAGCTTGTTACCGATACAGTAACCAAGGCGGAACATTGAGGTGCGCCGTTCACGGCCTAATGCTGTGCGAAGATCCGTTCTTACGTTCCCTTCGCTTTGCCACCTTTCTTCGTTATTACCCGTTTTCTATGCTTTTTCGCTTTCTTGCAGAGTAAATAACACAAAATAAAATTGTGAAGAAAACTGATAAAGGTGAAGAGAACGGTGAAGAATTGCGAAGAACTGATACGGAGCAGTCAAAAAATAAGGGACGGCCTTGAAACAGAAAAATACGAAACGGCGGTAAAGAAACTGACTCAAATAAGTAGTGCTCCTCGCTTTCTGAAATGATACTGCAAACCTCTACGAAGAGCTTTTTCGAAATAGAATTTGCATTAATTAAGAGTTAAATTTCTCTGTGAATTTCGAAAATTCCATGTAATTTTAATTTCATCGCGTTTTAACGAAAAAGACCTTTGCTAAACTCCAATAAAGAAGTTAACGAAAATGCTGGTAAATTCGTTAAATCGGTAAATCAGTAGTCGTTAAATGCTCAACACTGCCCAGTACCTCTATTAGTACACTGCGCTCCGATGCTCTCCTGCCAACAACGTCGCCGATGCCGCCACAGAATCCGTCAACGACGTCTGTGGCGACGCCGGCGACGGGCCGTCGGTGACGGGTCGCTGCGTCGGCGATGCGTCGCCGAAGTATAACATAGGCTATATTTCCATGTCATTGTCGGCCGGTCACGCTGCGGGTGGTAAGCCTCATTGCTTTCTTCATTTCATCTCTCCGATATATTGGTGGTTCCCAGTGCTTTTCTCCAGAATCTCGCTCCTTGATCTTCCTCTCAACCGGTTCTGTCAGGTTCCTGCGGAGTATGGAAACTCGCAGTTGCGACAGCGGGCCACATGTGTGCTTTTGGGTGCGGTGTTTCGATAATGGATTGTCTGGGTAGCTTTAAGGGCTATGCAGAGCTCTCAGATGTTCATCCATTCTGCTCCATTTCCAATGGAGCAAAAGAACGAGACAAGTTTATCGGCGCTGTGGCCGCAATCTGGAATGTTGTATCTGATCTAGAGCCAGTTGATCCAAATTTCGCGAGGAGTGTTTTACAGAATCTAATTCTCATACTGAGCTATAATGTGCTTTCGACATTTCTTCCGTCCTTTCTCCTGGCACCCCTCATCCATGGATACAATGTTTGCAACACGTTTCTCTTGATATTGTAGCGAACTGTTGGACAACGTTCTTCCTTGTTATTATACAGGGTGTCTCAAATAATGTAAGCACTGTTTGAAAGGTGATAACTTTGCTCACAGTAAATGTACTGAAGAAGTTAAGGGCTCATATGAAAGCCTGAGAAAATAGAATTTTTCTGACATATGAGCGGTATAGATTGCGCTGATTGATTGTGTGTTACTTGAATATTTGTTGTAGTTTCTCTTTAAACGGGCCGTATTGATTAATTTATGCTTCTTTAAAGGTTTGAAGCTTGAACACTATGTCTTGCAAAAAATGTAGGTTCTGTTTCAAAGGTTCTAACATTCCTGCTAATGAAGCTTTTGGAGCTGTTCGAGAGTCATATGAAAGCACAGGATAGCAAAAATTCTGTGACCTTTAAAAGGTCAAGATCGCGCCATGCACTCGTATGAAACCTTACATTTTGGACTCGATTTATTGTGCATGGGCTGAATTCGTATTACAGTCTTGTTACTAGTTGGCCACATTAACCTGCGCTGTGCTTCTTTTAACGTTTAGAACTTGAAAATCACGTGAAAGACACGTGACATGTGAGTTTAATGATTGCACAATTTATCGATCTGTCTATTGCTCTAAGCACGCTTTCTACGTATATGAGGCCATAACAAGAGCCATGCCCGGCTTTAGGCTTTTCGAGGAGAAGTGCTATTGGAAGTTCGGAAACATCTTGAAGTGCAGACGCGATTCAGTGACTACTCCAAATACCACCCACTCGCGTCACCCATGCACAATCAATCGAGTCTGAAATGCAAGGTTTCGGGCGGGGGCATGGCGCAATCTTGACCATTTGCATGCCATAGAAATCTCGTTACCCGGTGCCTTCATATGAGTATCAAACATCCTTCAAAGCTTCGCTAGCAGCAAAGTTGGAAGTCGGAGAGGCCTAGTGTCTCACTGTCGTCGTAGTAATAATCTTTCCGATTACTGTATATGGAATCGGTTCCGATGTCCAACACTGCTATTATGCTGATACGCGAACGAAACGAGCAAGAAGATATAATTTATTAAGGCAAAATGGGAAGGATACAAATAAGACAAGGACAACGGGCAAAGGGGAGGTTACAGGAGAGAGCTAAGCCAAGACTGAACCTAGTTGCTTAGATAGGAGGGCATTTATGGACTCTCCGGGAGGCGTGTCTACCGTGAGCTCCTATCCGCAGGAGCAGATCGTAAACCTCCTCTGGAATCGTTCCGCCACCTCATGCTCTTAACGAACACTTGCAGAATACACGTCTCCCAGTATATTCCACATAGAACCTTTCAAAATAGCACATGCATTTTCTAAGATACCCTGCATTTTTGCAAAGCGTAGTGTGTTTTTAAGTTCCATGCCTTAAAAAAGCACAAATAAAACGATACGGTCCCTTTAAGGAGAAATTACAACAAGTATTCAAGTGAAACACAATCAATCAAGGGCAAAATTCAAGAATTCAGACGAGTGCATAGCGCAATCCATGCCGCTCATACGTAGGAAAATTTATATTTTTTTAAGCTTTCATATGAGCCCTTAACTTCTTGAGTACCTTTACGGCGTGCAAAGTTATCACTTTTCAAACAGTGGTTACGTTATTTGGGGCACCCTATATTGCTGTGAGGACATAACTAGCTGCTATTTCATCGAGTTGATATAATCCTTTGGAGAGACATATTTTGGACGTGAGTAACTGACCAATCATAGCGGTAGAAATGTTGGATGATAGAGAAATTGGTGTGGGTTGGAAGGCGTACCAGTGTGTTGCCGATGGCAAGGAGTAGAACTTAGCAGCACCATTTTTATTTTTTATGTTTTATTTTTCCATGCTTTTGCTTATAGGATTTAGATTAGGAGTATTTGCGTTATACACTTTTCAAAGGAGAAAATAAATAAAAAAATTCAAAACTTTCTGGACACTGATAGGAAACATCGTTCAGACATGCATCCCAGAGGGAGAATAGAACAGTGGGTTACTCAAGGAAGATTTTGAGAACCTCAACTCCAAGTGAGGCATACGAAATGCATCCACTGGGAAACGCTACTGAAGTGAATACAGCATCACAAGGAGGCGTGAACACAAATCTGGAATTGACACTTTTCACCTATTTGACTGTGGTTGACGTGTTGTGGTTAGTGGCAATTACCCCTTCATTTAACGACTTAGTTGTCCGTCTGCACCTCCAGTACAACATTAGCAAATATGGGAAACCTAGATAAAGTGACCTGTTAACCTGCTTTCTACGGTTTCGGTGGAACTAATCGCGGCAGAGCAGTGTATGATCCGAATTCCACTTAACGTTTGTTCCTAATCTTTTTCTTTTATCGAGAGGGAAGATCCAGTTCCAGGATTTAAAAAAAAATGAGTAAGACGCTGAAAATGAGAACAGAAATGGTTTTTAAAATGCTACAGTTATAACAGGCGAATGAAACTTGACGGATAAGTGTTCTTTTTTAGTATAATCAAGTGCATTCGCCTACAATTATAGTTCTGCTGCCAGCGAGAAGTCCTTCCAATTACAGGTACCTTGATTCATCATCTTCGTTAGCCGATCTTGGGTTGTCCTACTCGAATCCTGCGGAATCTTGAAGTTACATTTAATCGCTTACTCTCCATTATGCTTGATTATTACCCGGAAACATCTGTTGTCCTTCCCTTCCTATGTGAGTTATTCTACCCAGTTGTTCGAGTGAAACTTGTTTGTTGTTCCTTTTTTGTTAGGTCACTATTTTTAGAACGAGCTTATAAAGATGTTGTTTATTTCACCGTACACTTCTGCATAGCATTTTTTGAATCAATAACTATGAAATAGTTGGAAGTTTCCTGTACAAAGTGTATGTCGAGCGTAAGCCATATTAACTAATTAAGCGTGCGTAAGCCAATGGAGATTACGTGCCCGAATTAGTATGTTATCTGACCTTTGTGCATAGGGACGTCCGTCCCGTGATCTTCTTTGTTGCTATTTATCTTGTTTCTTTAATCAACACCGGTGATCCTGGTGAGCAGTCAGTGTGGTGGCATTCTAGTCTCCAAATATTGATCGGTATGTAATTTTGCTTCTCGTACTCATCACTGCAGTGGACCACTAGTACTGTGCATTTTCTTGTTTCATGAATAATGACATGATCTCATACTTATCTGTCGTCGTGCTGAGTGCTTTTTCATCTTGTAGCCCATTGGCGCATTTGAATATATATAAAATTGTTCTGGTGTAGAATGACATTGCAGGGTTAAATAAGAAACGAGGAAAAAAGAAAGAAGGTTAGGAAATCAGTTTTTAAAATGTTCACCTCTTAAATATTGTGTTATAGTGCATATCCAATGTTGTCGCTGTTCTACGGTATACTCTTGAGAAATACCGACCTCCAATGGTAATAGAAATCGATAGTAATCGATGGATATAGATCAATTGATCAACACTCATTCACTGATTTCGGAATGTAGCAAGCAGCGGTCGCATTTCCAGACAGTGTTCTGTTATGTTGGAAAGTCCTGTCTTTGTCCGGGCAGTATTGACATATACCTATATATAGTCAACGTGTCCGATCGGTTTTAGATTACTGTAGGTCATTGACGGTTCCTATGTCAAACTTACAATATTATGGAAAATGCTGGACTTAAATAGGCAAAGGATAATTCATTAAGGCAAAAAATTAAAAAGGCAAATGGAAACGTGAACGGAGACTAAACGAGACGAATACTGGTTTCACAAGGGAAGCATACCAGGTTGCAATGGCATTTTGAGATGGGGCGTCTATCACGGGATGCAGTTTCGATCGCTGATTCCAAAGACAGTCCCTTTCCGTTATAACGCGTCTGAACGGGCTAGCGAAAATCGCTTCGTAACTGGTGTCGCATGCTTACCGGAACTGGCCTTTCTACACTCCTAACAAGGAAAGCTCACCAATTCATGGTATGCTTTTTTGCGATGCTATTTTGACAGTATGTAGGGCTCTGTGAGCGGAGTCACAGCCAGATTTTGGTGAACGCTTTGTTAAAGACCTGAAAAAGAGGTGTGAAGGCGTGTGCACAACACTCATCAACCACTACGACTGACTCCTCACGACATATGGCGCAGTGGCGCAATTGGTAGGAGTGCCTCCTCGGAGGAGCACACCGGCGGGCTTTTCAGTTCAAGTCCGAAAGCTGCTAGTCATTTTGCACGTATTAGTTTGTTGCTATTACGTTTTCTTATGATCACAGGAGGCAATTCTAGACCATCAATCCTTACAACAAGCCAAGTCTGTCTATTTGCGCCTCCATATGTGCAAGTTTTTCAAGTCTTCATATCTGTACCACCACTATATCATACCGTATCACCGACGACACCGTAATTGCACACGAATACGCTCATCTTTCGGTTTAATATTATGAACGTGGACCATACCGGTACATAAGTGCACTAAAAATGTCGTTCTCACCTGAACGTGTTGTCGGCCGACTACTTTCCATCTGGAATATGTTACATGTAGTCGAAATGGTATATTGAAAGTAGGTATCACCTGTATCACCTGTCGTCCCGTTGATCATCGACTTGCTCGAACGGGCGCCAGCAGCGTCTCCATTCGTCCCTGTCGCGTGACAGAGTGGTCCAATGGATCCTACTCGCTCAAGGGACACGAAGAGCGTCGTATCGGTCGTTCAGGGCTTTCACGAAGAAGTCCCACCAACACGTTGGTGGGCGTCCTGGTGTTCTCTTGACATCCCGCGGAATCCAGTCGGTGATGGTTCTCGTCCAGCGGGTGTCTGCGAATCGCATTACGTGGCCGGCCCACCTAATTTTCGACGACTTGGCCCATGCGACAGCGTCTCTGATCTTCGAACGTCGGCGAAGCTCGGAACTCTGGAGGCCTTCTCTCACTTGCGTGAGTCGTGTCACTCCGAGCATCTTCCTCTCGATTCCACGCTACGCTACGCTGATCGCGTGTTCCTGCTTTTGTATAGCCCAGGTCTCTGAGGCGTATGTTAGGGCAGGAAGAACATTGAAGTCGAATAGATGTGCACGGAGTTGGACGTTCTTGGACTTCTTCACGTCTTCTTCGACGATCTTGAAAGCTCCCCAAGCCGCTCGTTTCCTCCTGCTCAGCTCTAGCGCTACGTCGTTGGCCATATTGACTTCGCGACCCAGCTACACGTAGCTGGAGCATTCGAAGATGTTCGTTCCGTTGAGCGAGAATGGGGCATTAGAAACTTGTCCGTTCCTCATGAACATCGTCTTCGTAAGATTCAGCTGCAGTCCAACGTTCCCATATACACGATCGAAGTCGGCCAGCATTCGCTCCGCCTGACTGATGCTCGGTGCTATGAGCACGATGTCGTCAGCGAAGCGAAGATGGAGCAGTTGCCGGCCGTCGATCTTCACTCCTATGTCTGCCCATTCTAGTTCGCGCATGACGTTTTCTAGGGTGGAGCTGAAGAGCTTCGGGGATATGGTATCCCCTTGCCGAACACCTCTTTTCACGTCGGTGACGACGCCGTTGTAGAATGGTGAGATCTTGGTCGTGAATCCACTGTACAGCTCTCGAAGGACTCTGATGTACTGAGTAGGAACGCCCTGAGTGAGCACGACTTCGAGGACCGCTTCAGTCTCGACGGAGTCGAATGCCTTCTTCAGGTCGATGAACGTAAGGCACAGCGGCAGCTTATACTCTCGCGACACTTCGATGAGCTTCGTAATGGTGTGTATGTGGTCGATCGTGCTGAATCTTCCTCGAAATCCTGCTTGTTCGCATGGATGTCCTTCGTCCAGCGTTCTGCTAATCCTTTTCATTCACACGAGTGAACAGTTTATAGACTACGGATAGCAGGCAGATCGGGCGATAGTTGCCCATGTCGTGCACGTCTCCCTTCTTGTACAGCAGGACGGTTCTGCTGGTCTTCCACCTAGATGGAACACTCCGACAAGTAGCGTGTGAAGAGCCGCGCCAAGGTGTTGATGAGCGTTGGCGGTAGATTCTTCAGGTGTTCGGGTCTAATCCTGTCAGGACCGGGTGCTGTTCGTTTCTTCACCGAGGAGATGGCGTGTCGGATCTCGGAAGGGAGAACAGAGGGAACGACGAATCCATCCTGCGGAAGATGGCATGGGGGCAGGTGGACGTGGCTATCGAAGAGATCGGAGTAGAAGTTTTCTCCATGGTCCTTCTGGAAGAGGTGACGGTTCCGTCAGGACGTCGGAGAGCGGTCATCTTGGTCTTGAAGTTGGCGAAGTTCCGGCGGGCATTGCGGATGCTCAACCCTGCCTCTGCTGCTTCAGCCAACACATCCACCCTTCTCTCCTTGAGGTCTTCCTTTATCGCCGCTCTGCATTGCTTCACAAGCTCGGACATCAGCTGGTAGTTACCTGACGCTCGTACTGCTCCACGCTGGCGTATAAGCTCGAGAGTTTCCAGAGACAAGCATCTCTTGGTGGTCTTCATGCTGTCGGCTCCCTCAGCACTATCGTAGAGATGGTGCACGAAGCGGTCGTGATCCTCATCGACGTTGTCCATGACGGCATCTTCCCAAAGGCCGGCAAGAGAGGTGTAGAGGTCCCAGTTGACGGTCGCTCTAGGAATCCTCTTCTTGAACTTCGCGGCCTTCTCTCCTTGACACGAAAAGCGAAACCTCGCGCGAAGGAGGCGGTGGTCCGATTCCGTGTAGAACTTGGGGACAACGGAGACGTCGGTTAAGCAATACTTGCGATTGGAGATGATGTGGTCGATCTCGTTGTGGAACTGGCCACCGGGGGATTCCCAGGTCCATCGTAGAGAGGGAGGCTTCTGGAACTGCGAGTTTCCATGGATGGTCTTGGTCGACATGATAAACTCAGACAGTCTTTCACCTTGCTCTTTCCACTCCAAACCATGGGTTACGATGTGAAGTTCTTTCGGCGACCTTCGTGGCCCGATCTTGGCGTTGAAGTCGCCGACGATCACCTTGTAGAAGGTGTTATCTTCCTTATAGAACTTCCCCAGCTCCACGTTGAAGGCTTTCACCTCTTCGTCGTCGTAGTCGGATGTTGGGGCATACGCAACGAACACAGTCAAAGCTGGCACGGAGCCACATTGCTTCAGTCGCAGACGTCCGATGCGGCTTGTCAGAGACTCGTACGAATCGATGTTCATGGCCAAGTGCGTGTTGACGAGGACACCGATGAAGGGATGGCGGGATGAGGAAATTCTACTGTAGAGATTTCCTCAAAGTAATCGCGGTTGCGGTCCATGAGAAGATGGCCGTCCTCATCATTGATGCTGTCGTCGTCTACGACCTCTTCCGCACCTTGTAAGGCGCCGCTCCCTCTATTAGGGGCGGCTGCTGGGCTGTTTGGTACGTGGACGGCACTTTATCAAGTAACGTGGTGAGCACCGGTTGGGCTCCACCACTCACTCTCTTCCTCTGATAATAAATCTGAACCACCGTCGCACGTTTATCTTTGTAACAAGGGCTACCATACCCACGTCTTCCCGCACCCATCCTGGTCATCTGGTGCATCGGCCTAATAAGCCAAATTCTCCCCGTGTCAAGGCGTACCAACCTTGGGACCTGGAGCGAAGACAGCTCTTTCTAGTGCAAATATCACAGTCTTTTTTAAGACTAAGAATCTTAATTGATTCGTCCCATACCAACGGACACCTACTCCCGTACCAAGTACCTGGAGTCATCTTCTGCTGAATTTTCGCAGAAATAAGCATTTTCACCTCGGAGGTCTTGCAAAAAATGGCGCTGCACTTCCAAAGAACACCTATCATCAATTGCGCAACGACGCTAAAAAACCTTGCCCCCAGATACACGGAGTACACAGAAAAGGAATACTATCCTACAGTAGACGAGGATAGCTACGAACAGTGCAAAACAGCTACTGCGCTCCTACAGAATGGAGTAAATCAAATCAAGGAAGGAAGGGAGAGGCTTGAAATCCTTTACAATAATATTAGAGCAGTATACGAAAACTGCAAAAATAAGTCCGATAACAAGGATGTTATGCTAGAAATAGAACAAATAGAGAGTGAATCACAACTACACAAAGAGATCGCCAGTGCAGACGATCTAATCTTCAAGCTGACAACACGGCTTGAGGAAACCAAATGCGTGAGGGATGCAATGAGTGTAAAATTAGGCTACATTTCTCAGAGATCTCTAATCCTGCAGAGCGCATCTTCCAATGGCTCTAATGAGCCGAAGAAGATAATACCAATCAAATGGAGCCTGTTCCGAGCGATAGCAATCTATCGCAATCAGCTTCAAACTCAGCTGTCATCGAGCAAATTGAAAGCGATGCACGGCAATTTCGTTCCATAAAGCCACCTCAGGCGACACTGCCCAAGTTTTACGGCAACGCCGAGGACTTCCCAGAATACTGGGCTGTCTTTGAGACCCTCGTTCACAAGAGTAGGGATCTCGACGTAATGGAGAAGATCCTGCTTCTCAAGGAAAGCCTTAAAGGGAGTGCTCAGGACTCTGTAAAGGGGATTCAACTGGTACCACAGAACTACGAGTGGATCATCCAGACCCTGAAAGAAAACTGCAATCAGCCCATAACTAGGTCGCATGTAGTGCAGAAACTGGTCAATTTAAAGCCAGCAAACAATTTTTCGGAGAGCTGCTCGTCAGTTTTCGCGCAGATTCAAATTTTGATCAATCAAATGGTATCCGCTGGCTACGATGTGCGGAAAACTTGCGACCCAATGTGGTGCGAGACAATCTTAGCCAAATTTCCTCATGATGTAGTGAAACCTGTCTTACTATCTAATCAGACGCAGGACAGCCAATCGGCGACCTCATAGGTCATCTAAAGAAAGAGATTGCCGCCAAAGGCTATGTCGAGAACAGACTCACCCACAAGCAAAGTGTGACGGTCAACACTCCAAAAGATAAGTACCCCACTTCGCGGCAACATTCTGGCGACCAGTGCCTATTCTGCCACAGAGGTACTCATGGATCAATGACCTCTGTAAAACGGTCACTGATCAAGGAACTCGCCGCAAAGCACTAACAGACGGCCGTAGATGCTGGAAGTGCTGTTCTTCAAATCACAGCAGCTTTGATTGCCAGAAGCCAGACTGTCCTAAGTGAGGACAGAAACATCGTATAAGCCTCTGCTTTAAAAATGAAGGTAGTCAGGCAAGTAATCAATCACCTTGGAGCAATAATCCAAGAAACCGTTCAGGACCGAACAATCAAAGACAACACTGGTCTCAGCGGGAACATAGAAGTTTTCCAAATAGTTTCCCTAATCAAGGACAACAAACTAGGCCGAACATAAGCAATGTTCAGATGTGTCCCAAGGACAATACATCAACCTCACATAAAAATTCAACTCCCAGCTTATCTTGATGACTGCTGAGGGAAATGTGTGGAACAATAAAAAATGAGAATATGAAAAAATACTCTTTTTCCTCGACACGGGTGCTCAAAAAACCGTGATCGAAGAGTCTCTCGCCGACCGCTTAGGCCTGTCAAAGCAAACTACCGAAATCTGCACAATGTCGGGCATAGGAGGCCATATCGAGAGCTTTGAGAGCCACATAGTATGCATCAAACTGAGCACAGTATATGGTGAGGAGCTCGAGTTGAACGTTCTGACCAAACCTATCATCACCAACGGTTTTCCAAGTGTTAATCTGAGTTCAGTCGACGTAGACTTTCTGAAGGCAAATAGTATTTGTTTATCAAACTCCAAACTTCGTGGAGAACACCAAAAACCTCACATTCTTGTGGGACTAGACCATTACTACGACCTGGTAACCGGTCCGGTCAATAATGTATGGACTCCCACGGGTCTTCATATTGCCAAAACAGGGTTTGGTCCTACCGTATATGGAAAGGGCGCCCACCACGGTGAAAATGTCAATATCTGCTATGGAATGACTTCCATTCAAGAAAACAGCGAACAGGAAATCCTTCAAAAAATGTTCGAACTTGACGGCTTAGGAATTTCGTCAGAAGAGTGCCAGAAAAACGAAAAAGCGCTCAAATATCTCTCAGAATACTCAAGGAAGATATCATTCTCCGGCGGATTCATAACCGCACCATTCCCATTGAAAGACAACGTTAATCAATTAGAGGATAACTATGGAGTTGCCATTCAGCGACTTGAATCTCTGCAAATCTCACTGCAGAAAAATCTAGAGCAACGTCTCTCCACAGAATGCAACGAAACTGCTGGCATCTATTATATGCCGCACTCCGGAGTCTGGAGATCGAACAAAAAGGTTCCTCTGAGAATAGTTTTTGATGCTTCTTCTAAGAAAAAAGGAAGTTTATCACTAAATGATGTAATCGAGAAAGGAGAGTCATTTGTAAATAAAATTCATGACATCCTACTGACTTCACGAGCCAGTAAAATTGTACTTATGTGCGATATCGAGGCAGCGTTCACCCAAGTTCGGTTAATAGAGCCTCACAAGGACCTCTGCAGGTTTCTATGGCTGAAAAATATCAACCATCCACCTACGAAAGATAATATCATTAATTATCGATTTCGTAGGCTACCTTTCGGGATAACGGCGTCACCAAGCATCCTAAATATGGCGCTGAAATTTCAAAAAGTCTTTACGTGGACAATATTTTAATAAGGGCAAATACTACAGAAGAAGCTCTCCAGAAATATCGTGAATCGAAACGATTGTTTGCAAAAATAGGAATGAATTTGCGAGAATATGTATCGAATTCCGTCGATGTAAGCAATTTCATACCAGAAAAGGATAAAATTGGAAGTGGGTCAATGAAACTACTCGGAGTCGACCATAACACGGACTCTGACACATTCCACGTGTCCGCACAATTCCCAGTAATGTCCAGACTTACCAAAAAGGACGTCGTAAGTCAAATAAACTCGGTTTATGACCCAATCGGTCTCGCTGGACCACTATTAATTCGCCTCAAAAATATGATGCGAGACATTTTCCACATCGGAACTGACTGGAAGACCGTTCTAGCTCAAGATATTTGCGATAAATGGAATCGACTTTCGTCAGAAGTCACAAATGCACAAATTTCTGTGCACCGCACATTCCCAAGTGAATTCTTAGGTGAAGAAAAGCGCCTATGGGTATTTGCCGACGCTAGCAACGCAGCTATCGCTGCTTGCGCATATCTTCAAGGTCAAGTGACAAACACAGTATCATCACTGATATGTTGGAAGACTAGATTGACACCAAAAAAGACTCGTCAAACTATTCCAAGACTGGAACTCGTTGAATTCTCATGGCAGCACGCTTGGGACAGTCCATACTAGCATCGATGAATACCAAAATAAAACAGGTTTTCATCGTATCGGATAGTGAAATTGCACTATATTGGCTAAAAACGTCAAAAAAGGTTCCAATATTTGTATCAAACCAACGCGATCGAATCCTAAGAATTAAAAACCAAATTCAAGAGGATGTTATTTCTGTGTCATTTTCACACGTTAGCACATCCCATAACCCGGCAGACGCCGGTACGAGAGGCTTAACTGCTCAACAAATCAGTAATCACGACTGGGTAAAAGGCCCTCGTTGGCTGGAAAAAGACACCGCTCCGTGGCCGTTGCGCCCAATGGACACTATAAAAAGTCCTTGTGAAGAAAAAGAAGATTCACGTCCAAATTCTCCGGTACATATACAGGCTAATATCGGGCAGCAAAACGAAGCTAAGGTAATGGATCTATCAAGATTCTATCACCTAAATAAGGCTTCACGATCTTTGTTTATAGCAGGAAAAGATATACGTATAGCCATAAAAGCTATACACAACTGGATAATAAAAACCAACAGAAACAGAAGCACAAACATTTGCCTCAGGACTGTTTCGAAATATGACACTAATACTGAAATTTCGTCCGAAGATATCGGACTTTCAGAAAAAATTCTGATAATGCAGGAACAAAAAAGCGTAGAGGTTCCCGTGCTGCAAAAGCGATTTCACGACAAGAAAATTATACTGGACGAAAAAGGCATAATTCGTCACGAATCCCGCTTGCAGAATGCTGCGATACCTTATGATACCAAATCGCCAATATATATTCCCGAACAGTCAGAATTAACTCGACTAATCATGAGAAAAATACACGTTGATAATGCACATTGTGGCAAGGATCACACTATCGCTATCGCTCGACAGCGCTTCTGGATACCGCGAATCTCATCAGCATTCAAAAAGGTAGTTAGCGATTGTGCCATATGCAATCAGGGATTACCGTTGGATTTGGATTCGTTATCAGGGATTACCGTTGGATGCACCCCACATGCCGCCTCTCCCAAAAGACCGTGTGGTATCAATGAAACCATTCGAAAATATTGGTTGCTACTATATGGGACCGTTCTCCTCAAAAGCACATGAAAAAATGTATGTGTGCTTATTCACCTGCCTAACCACTAGAGCGGTGCCCTTAGAAGTCGTTGAAAACCTATCAACAGGGTCGTTTCTCAACTCTTTTGTAAGATTCATTTCACGAAGAGGAGTACCTAAACTAGTGCGCACTGACTGCGGTACTAATTTTAAACATGGAGAGAAAATTGTCTCTACCATGTTCGAAAAAGACGACATTACCGGCAATTCTTTAATGTCTTACTGCGCTACTGAAAAAATTAGGTGGTTATTCAATCCACCTGGAGCCCCCTGGATGGGTGGAGCATGGGAAAGGCTTGTTGGATCAGTAAAGAAAGCGTTCAATAAGTCAATAGGACGCAAAAGGCTAACATTCACGGAAATGTGCACGACACTAGCCCGAATCGAAGCTATTCTTAACACCAGGCCTTTGACAAAGCCGAATTCGGACGACTTGTCAAGAATTCCTTTACGTCCAGTGGACTTTTTGCAAGGGAATTTGAGGTTCTCCCTTCCTCAAGAGGAAAATATCGATCAAACGGATCTTGACTACAATCCTGAATGCATTCAATATGAAAAACAAACAATGGAAGCGTTTCGCTTTTCCGAAGAAATCGCAAAGAAATTCTGGGACTTCTGGAGAACAGAGTACTTAGTATTCATAAGAGAGAATCAAAAAATTCATCTAAGACAACCTAGACACTTAACTAGAAGTTGTCCCGAACTAGGCGAGATTGTCATCGTCGAACAGGACCTTATTCCAAGAGGAATTGGCCATACGGTAAAATAACAGAGATAGTCACATCAGCGGATGGCCTCACTAGGTCAGCAAAAGTCCTTATGCCTAACCATAAGACCATTCATAGACCGCTAAACAAGCTATTTCCTCTAGAAATCCGAAGTGTGGCAGAGGAATCGCTACCCCTGGAAGCAATAGCGGACGAGATCCCCGAGATCGTCAAGTGTTGCAGCGTGCTTCAAAAACAGCTGCATATGATATCATAAGAAACTTTGAAAACAGCTTAGAAAGTTTTCAGTTATCAAATATCGCAAGCGCCCCTTTAATGTTGCTTGCAATACTAGCTATGGTTTCACCTGCATGTGCAATGAATGCAGCAGAAAACATCAGATGTGAACAAGGAAAGGTCAACATTTCGTTGACTGGGAAAACGTTTGAATTATGCTTCAATAATGACTGCCGAAACATTACGCAGCAACCGAAATCCAACATATTTTATCTCCCAATATCACCTACCGATAAAGTGATGGTACGACTCTTTCCCATGATGGTTTTGATGAGCAGGTCGTAATCTGCGAGAGATCCAAGTTCTGTGATAACCACCATCTCTTATCAAAAACGCTACTAGGAAACCCACATTGCTGGCCTAGGAGAGCAATAGGTACTACAGCTATCATAATTTACATAGCGGTCGTAATACTAATCACACTTTTCTGGCTAGCCACAAAAATGTGGAAATCGGGTAAGAAGACTGGAAGAGTGCAACAACCAGTTAGTTGCACTTCAGGTGGTCAGGCACAGGCCTTCCAGTTAACGCGGCTTTCGAGCCCAGTAATACTAGCAGTGTGCATGATATTGTGTGCAAATGCACCTACAACTCAAGCATGTCAACGCGGGTACAGCAGGCAAAACGCTGATCTCGTCTGCAATGGACAAAATCAATGCCACTTCGAATAGAGTCGCGAACTTCTATTTAACAAACTGCAAAATGAACTGTGTGTGAAAAAACTCTTGTGTTGTTCTGTGAAATATCAAGCCAGTACCCAAAACATCTTTGGTCCGTGTTTGGTGCTCTATAGGGCCAGTCTCTTACTAGTGGGACCCCTAATCGAGCGAATGTTTTGAGATTACACCTACATTTGGGCTGTGAGCCTTAAACCGCTATATTTTAATATGAATGCAGCAGGAAAAATGCATCATTTATAAGCCATTCCTATAAACGCTTGCAAGTTAAAACACTGGTCTACGACCACATTTCTAGTCGTGCAAAAAGCATTTGCTGCTGGACAAATGGATCTTCGGATTGAATAATTAGGTAGTATGATAACTGCGAAATTTTCTGTTTTCTGTTTTCTGATTTTTCTGTTTTCTGGCGTTTTTTGCTTTTCTGCTTTCTGATTTCTGTTTTCTGACGAAAGCGATTTTCTGTTTTCTGTTTTCTGGGAAAATTTTCAAAATTTCCGCCCATCCCTGATCAACAAGCCGCACTCCAGCCGTCTACAACACTTGCTCAAGCCGATCCTTCCTGTTGAGCCGCTGCTTCAACATCAACTGGCTGATCGACAAAACTGAATTGTAGATGATGTATTAACTTATTGGTCGCCCCGCGGAGTGTCGTCGTCTAATACCTCTTCCGCACCTTGTAAGGCGCCGCTCCCTCTATTAGGGGCGGCTGCTGGGCTGTTTGGCACGGTGGACGGCACTCTATCAAGTAACGTGGTGAGCACCGGTTGGGTTCCACCACTCACTCTCTTCCTGTGATAATAAATCTGAACCACCGTCGCACGTTTATCTTTGTAACAAGGGCTACCATACCCACGTCTTCCCGCACCCATCCTGGTCAGATGCCGAGAAGCTTCTCAATAACCTCGGTCTAAAGATGGCGATTCTTGGTAAGTCGGTATAGATACCGCTCAACATCGCGACTAGAACTTCTCGTTGACATCTCCATAATCAGTAGCTTTTGCAACAGCCGCGGCCTTCTTTGTAGCTTTCCTCGCTTCTTGCTACTTCCGTCAGTTATCGCCATGCTGTCTTTTCACCGAGGAACACGTGATAGAGCGCCTTCTTCTCGCGAACTTTGGTTTTCACGTCATCTGTTCACAGCCACGCCTGCTTGTCGACCTTCCGTCGTCCAGGCTTCGTAGTGCCGAGTTCCGACCGTGCAGCTTAACGTATCGAGTCGGTCGCTTCCTTCCAAGTTTCGTCGACAGTCGTGACTGTGGGTAACCGCATGCGAGAAATCACAGCTGCTTCCTTCTTTTTCATTCCCCACCACTTGATTCTAGCTGCACCGCAACGCTCGACCTGCTTCAACCTAGGAGGGGCGATCTTTAAAGTACAAATCCAGCGGTCGATACTGTGGAGCGATTTTCTCATACGGCACGACCTTCGCGTCTGTGACAAAACTTCGGTCACGATCCCTCACAAGGACAAAGTCTATCTGAGTCAGAAAGCGAAGAAGGCTACAAAGAAAGCCGTGGCTGTTGCGAGAGCCACTCATTATGGTGATGTCTACCGAAAGCTTGAGTCGCGCGATGGTGAGCGGTATTGGTACTGACTTGCTAAGTCTCGCCATCGCCAAACCGAGGATATTGAAAAGTTCTTTGGCATCAATGATGAGAGCGGCCATCTTCTGACAGACGCAAAAAGGCGCTGAAACGATGGCGTGGTTATTTTGAGGAGATTTTCACTATGGAATTTCCTCATCCGGCCATCCCTTCTGTGACTTTGTTCACGATCCCGTTCACAAGATCACCGTGGAGGAAACAGAAGCTGCTCTGAAGAAGATGAAGCTCGGTAAGGCGACAGGGCCGGATGATCTGGCAGTCGATGTTTGGAAGTCGAAGCTCTGGTATCCTGCTCTGTGGTTGGTTGAGTTCTTCAACCAGGTAGTAAAGGAGAAGAAAGTACCGGAGTGTTGGCACAACAGTACGACGATTCCGATTTGGAAGAAGAAGGGCAGTCCTGCAGACTGGTGGAGAAGCATCGCGAGAAACAGAAGCCGGTGCATATAGCCTTTCTCGACTTGGAGAATGCCTTCGACCGCGTACCGCGTGAGCTTATATGGTACGCCTTGCGACAATACAACGTACCTGAGGAACTTATAGAGTGGGTGCGGATGCTGTACTCTTGCCCCAAGAGTAGAGTACAAGCTGCTGCTGGAACCTCAATGGAGTTTCCCATCTCTGTTGGGGTGCACCAGGGTTCTGCGCTTTCTCTACTCCCCTTTGTTGTCGCCATGGATGCCATCACACGAGATCTTCAGAAGCCCGTCCCATGGATGCTGCTTTATGCTGATGACGTGAAGCTCGCTTGCGAAGATAAAGATGATCTCGAGCGGCAGGTGCAAGCTTGGTGCGACCGTCTGGCGAGGTTCGGACTCAAATTGAACGTCAAGAAGACCAAGTACCTAACGACTAGCGTAAACGAGTCCGGCTCCATTAAGATTAACGGTACTGAACTTGCACGCACTTCGGTGTTCAAATACCTGGGATCAGTAATAGCGTTTGACGGCAGTCTGATGGTTGAAGTGAACTCACGCGTGAGTACAACTGTCTCGCTCCTCGTGACCTAGACGAAGGGATCGTCCCTCCCCGAGGATCAGGAGGGCGCCGGTATAAAAGCGCGTTACCCGATTGATAGGAGCTCGTTGTGCACATTAGCTGATAAAGCGTTTCATGCGAGTGATCGATCTTACGTCTAAGTAATTCCCCACAACGGGAACATTGGTGCATCGGCTAAAATAAAAGCCACTAGATCGCGTCTCTTCGGATAATACCGTTGAGGCTAGGATTTGTTTCTCACGTTACTGACTTCAGTACCTTCGCGTTTCTCCGGCTAACCCGGTCGAGGCTAGGAGTTGACATCAAAAAAGAATACGTCTCTAACATTCCACAGGAAGCCTATAGGTTTCAGCGCAAAGACGCTGAACACCTTGTTGGAAAAATACAAGTCGTACATGCAGGAAATCACTCCAAAAGGTGACGACAACTCACAATATGATGAGTATTCAACCGCTGTTAATTTGATAGCATGAGGTATCGCTATCATACAGTCGAGCAGAAATTCACTTCAAGCTCTAGTAGACAAACTACAAAGGGAGTTTGATGAATCGAAAGCTAAAGGCAGTAAAAAAGACCTCATAGCTGAAGTCGAAGACATCGAATCAGAATGTCAATTCACAGAAATAATTGCTAAAGCAAACGAAATGATCTACGTGCTAGAAGCACGGCTAACGGAAAGCAGAAACAAAATGAATAAGCTTGCCCAAAAGCTTGGTATCGCACCCCGTAAGAATGAGACTACCTCTGTCAAAAACCTCGAGGTATCATTGTCAAAGAAGGACAACGTCCACCCTAAAAGTGGTGACCGCGGAGAATCTGAACATGGAGCGGTTTCAGACCCGGACTCTGCATGGATATCAGAAGACTTTTGCGAGAACAACTCGGGAATCAGTGAGGATACACTCTGTCGTACACTAAAGCCAAAGCAGTTACAACTTCCTAAATTCTACGGAGACGAAGAAGAATTTTCGGAGTTTTGGGCCATTTTCGAAACACGTGTGCACGAAAGCAAAGTGTTGAACACTGTGGAGAAAATGCTTCTTCTCAAAGATAGCCTTCGTGGTAAAGCCGAAATTGCGGTTAAGGGAATACAATTAGTTCCGAAAAACTACATATGGATGACCGATGCGCTAAAGAAAAATTTAGTAATAAACCCGTGAACAGAGCAAAGGTGGTGCAAAAATTGGTGGATAGCGCCCCGCTATGAACAACGCAGACTCCTGCAATACCGTCTTTGACAAAATCAGAATGCTGATCAACCAAATGGTATCAGCGGGTCAAGACTTTCGCTTGATGCAAGACGCTCTATGGACCGAGAAAATTCTCGAAAAGTTCCCATATGGCATAGTTAAAAACGTCCTAATCGCCACTCAAGAAAGAGAGGAAACTAAGATAGAGGACTCAATGGAAGAATTAGAAAGACAAATTGAGGCAAACAAGTACCTAGAATCGAAACTACGTAACTTCGCTAAGCATGATCACGGCGATAGGAAGGAAAAGCCTTTTAAGGATAACCCAAACAAGGACTCAAATGGGTGTGTATTCTGCAAAAAATCGAACCACACATCTGTCAACTGTAGAGCGGTTACAGACGCACATGCAAGACGGGAATTGGTAAAAAGAGAACAGATTTGTTGGAAATGTTTCAGCGATAATCACAAAAGTGACCAATGCGCTAAACAAAACTGCCTGCGGTGCTTCTTTGAAACGCGAGCTCAGAAAACGCTTGTCAAAGAAAATACTGCGCATGAGATGGGTCTTTCTCAAGAATCAACGGAAGTTTGCACCATGTCTGGGATAGGTGGACATACCGAGTCGTTTCAAAGCAGCGTTGTGTCTCTAAGGATATGCACGGCGTATGGCAAAGAAATTGACCTAAAAGCACAGACAAAACCCATTATTACGAACCGATTTTCTTCCGTCAGCTTGTCAGAAAATGACAAGCACTTTTTACAACTCAAAGAGTACTGTATTTGCAATCCACACGTTCGATGCGAACACCGAAATCCACATATTTTGGTTGGACATGATTACTACTATCACTTAGTTCCTCCAAATACCAGTCTTATACAACTTCCATCAGGATTACATATCGCCAAGACGGTTTTCGGCCCCAGCATTCATGGCCGTGGTATCTTATCGGGTGACCCACAAACAACAGTATCACAGCAACTAACCGCTATCAGTGAGCCTACCGAATCGGAGCTATTAAGCAAACTATTTGAGTTGGAATCTCTCAAGATGAGCTGATAAAGCAAGAGAACAAATTTTCCTATTACCTGGAGTATTCAAAGAGAATCGAGTTTAAAAATGGAGTGACTACGGCACCTTTGCCACTGAAAAGCAATATAGTCGACCTTGCAGATAACTATGTAGTCGCCTATCGACGACTAGTGTCTCTGTGGAAGCATTTGCAAGTTAAAAAAGAACAGAAGACCTGGTATTGCAAAACATTCGAGGACTACATTGCTTCCAACGTGGTGGAGTATACAACCGCCAGCAACACAAGAAGCGCCGGGTACTATTACATGCCGCATTCAGGGGTTTGGCGTCCTTCAAAGCCAAAACCCCTCAGAATTGCCTTCGACGCGTCCTCCAAACAATCCCGACAATTATCTCTGAATGACGTCATCCACACAGGAGAGTCATTTGTGAAGAAAATTCATGAGATATTAGTAGCGAGCCGAACAGGCAAATTTATACTGTTGTGTGATATCCAAGCAGCATTTACGCAAATCAGGCTGCAAGATGAACACACCTCTGTCGATTCCTTTGGTTCAATGATATAAATCAGCCACCAACTCGGGACAATATAAGGGAGTATCGTTGCACCACAAATATCTTGAATATGGTCATCCCTGCATTCCTAGATCACAAGGACACAAGCCTAGCAAGGGAAGTCATGGAGAGTCTATATGTAGACAACATCACTTTCCGCGCAAACACGGTAGAACAAACTATTCAAAAATACAAAGATTCCAAAGCCATGCTCGCTGAGATAGGGATGAATCTACGTGAGTATGTGTCAAATTCTCATGAATTAAACACAGTTATTCCTGAGGAAGATCGACGACAGGGTACGCTAATCAAGCTACTCGTAGTAGATTACAACATCGATAAAGATGAATTCCAAGTGGGAACCCAAATAACTGAAAGGGAACGGTTAACTAAACGGGATGTCGTTAGTCAACTAAACACAATATATGACCCCATCGGACTCACGGGACCATTACTCATAAAAATGAAGTCCCTAATGCGTGAAATATATGGGACCGTTGTGGCATGGAAGGAGCCCATTTCTGCCGAATATCGCCGAAAATGGAACACCGCATGCCAAGACGTAAACAACGTTCTAATCAGGATACCAATAGATATCACACATCTTATCGACTCTGACTCAAAATTTTAATAAACCAGCGGTTCGATTTATTAGCGTGCTAAAGGAGTGCCAAAAGGCACGATCCCGTAGCGGAGATAACAAGCACCACACTTCTTTTATATGAGTTTATCTTCATACACAGACATACAAAATATTCGGAACATGTGGTAAGATACTGAATATACAAAGGTGGGCAGAGAATATGGATCATGCGAGAGGAATATTCATTAGGAGTAGGACAGGGCTCCTCTTAAACAATTACAATTCTAAGTACGGGGCAGGATACACAGAGGATGATCTACGGTGGAGAGGATAGAGGGGAAAGGGACGCTCGAGCTCGCCTATGGGGGAGGAGGCCGCCAGGCGTTTTCCTGGCCTGCTGTTTTATAGCCTCCTCAGCGAGGGCGGAACGGCATGTGCCGTGAGTGGTCGGAGGGCGTGGATGGTACTGGTGATCACGGGGTAGTGACTACCGGGTTCCCAAATAAATTCGGCATTGTGTCTAAATCAAGGTCACCACATCCCACACCACTCGGAAGTCCCTGTCCTCAGGGACGAAATATTGCAAAAAGATTGAAGGTCAGAGGTGGGAACATAATCTTCCATTCGGTGAGGGTTGTCCTTGACGATCCAGTTGAGACGGAAGATTCTTCGCTTCGCGATGACAGCGTGAAACAAACAGATTCGCTCCTTTCCATTGAAACTTAACATTCTGGGGGTATAGTCTCTTTTTTTAATCTTGTTGGTTATTGTTGCCCTCGGTTTCCGGTTTAGGTGCACTGACCATGCGACAACATTTCAACCAACCTAAGGGTTATCTTTTATACGGTACCAGTGAGTAATACTGATGTTTTATATATATTTTACTGTTAATAAATCTTGCTTCCTCGAGGTCATACACTTTACTAGAGGGAAACTCCTATACCTGACAGAAGACTCATGTTGTAGCATGTATATTCTGCTAGTCTTCAGAGTGATAAGGCTTAGCGCCATTCATGTGAACGGTGCGCTGTCGACGACCAACAAGGAACATTATTTTCAGGCAGTCGATTTCTGTGATAATAAAGGGAACTTAGGCGCGATTTTAGCGCCAAATTGCTTTCTTATTAATATTTGTTGGCTGACTTGGAAATCCGACAATTTAGTTTGCTTCCGCAGGTCGTAGGTATGTTTTTGGAGAGATTGGGCAGATATAATGTTTTGAGCCACCTCGTTCCAAATCCCTTTCAGTAAGGGTATGAGCTGTCCTACGTAATCTTGCTCGTCGGCAAAGTTTCGCGTAGGCAGTTGGAGAGCTAAGCGGAAAATATTGGGGGTTCAAAACCATGGATGATTGAATGAAGGGAGTGTTTGGTAATTGCGTTATCTGTAGAATTATAAGCATGCACCGCTAGAAAGATTACATCATCCCATTGATCATTTCTTTGAGTAATAGCCATGGCTATAAGCTCTTCTGTGGTGCGATTGGCGCGTTCCACTTGTCCGTTACTTTCATGATGGTACGGCGTGCTGGTTTTATGAGTAACCTGGATTGTCTTTAGCATATCTTGAAAGGTTTCGTTAGGTAGTTGGTACCTTGGTCCGTATTAAGTAAGCGAGGGGGCCAAAACGTGCAACCAATCGGTTCATAAACACATTTGTGGTGGTAATAGTTTTTTGATCTGGGATCGGCTCAGCTATTATGAACTTAGAAAACGCATCTACGAAAACGATGATAAATTTGTTTCCATTCAGCGTCACCGGCAAGGGGCCTATGGTATCTGAGTGGACTCGTTCCCACGGTCTCGTAGACGCGTCTTAGTTATGAAGTGGTTCATTAATTCTATAGGCACGGGGGTCCTTCCTGAGTTGGCACTCCTTGCATTTGGTAACGTAGTCTTTGATATCTTGAGATATTTTATTCCATACTGCGATTTTAGAGACCATGCTCTGGGTTTTAGCTATCCCAAGATAAGCGGTACCCATTCGAGAAGAATGGATCTTAGCAATTAGAGTGAATTTTAATTTTGAATCGTCGGGGAGTACTAATATAGGGTCCTGATTAACGCTTGATGGTTTGCGATATAGGACATCATTCAGCGTACAATAATCTAAAATATGAGAATAGTCAGTATCATTAAAGCTAGGATTTTTAAGGGTATTCTTGTACTGTGCTATCCAGGGACATTTATCTTGCTCTCTTCGAACGTTGGCCAGGTTCAGCACGCATTGACTGCTGCTGCTGGTGCCTACCGCGTTGACTATGGGCGGATAGCGTGATAACGCGTCGCAGATAGTATTCTTAGTTTCTGGGCGATAAGCGATAGTAATATCAAATTCCTGAAGTACTATTTGATATTTTGCTAATCGTCCAGTCAAATCTCTGCGATGTAGCAGTGCTTTAAGTGGAGAGTGATCTGTGATAGCGGTGGTTTTTGCACCATCTATATAAGGGCGAAATTTTTGGACAGCGAAGACCAAACCTAGCGCTTCCAGCTCTATAGCGGGATAGCGAGCTTCATGCTTATTAAGGGTTCTGCTTACGTAGGCGATAACTTTTAGCTGGCCATCTTGATCTTGTTTAAGAACGCCAGCTATGCCTTTTGTTGAACTATCAGTTTCGTTAACAAATGGAGATCCCAAACGTGGTGCCACCAAAACTGGAGCGATCGTTAACGCTTTTTTTAATTGGAACATGGCTTCTTCGCATTGGTCAGTCCAATTGAAGGGGGTGTCCTTCTTAAGAAGATCTGAGAGAGGTGCAGCTATTTTAGCGAAATTGTGGACAAACCGGCGGAAAAATGAACACATTCCCAGGAATGCTTTCACATCTGTAACGGTGGTTGGCCTGGGGTAATTATCAATGGCTTTAGTTTTATCTGGATTCGGACGTATTCCGTCTTTACTTAGAACGTATCCGAGAAAGTTTATTTTCTTGCGAGCGAACTCGCACTTTGAAGCTTTTAATTTCATACCTATTTGCTCTATTTTGCCTAGCACTTCATCGATATCTTGTACCTGCTCGTCTGGTGACTCCGAGGTGATGATGAGATCGTCTATATAAATAAAAACTTGGGCTTTTAAGTACTTTTTGAAATCATCCATGATGCGCTGGAATGTTGCCGGGGCTCCTTTCACACCCATGGGCATTCGGATGTACTCGAATGAGCCTAAGAGACATGCAAAAGCTGTTCTCTCGCGGTGGGTTGCTTCCAAAGGTATTTGATGAAATCCCTGTTGAAAATCGAGGGACGAATAGAGGCATTTATTTGCGCACAAGTCAATTATATCTTGAATATTTGGTAGGATAGATTTCTGTGGCTTTGTGATTGCATTTAGTCCTCTAAAATCTATGGTAAAGCGCCAACTGTTGGCGTCTCGCTTCCTCACCAATACTATTGGGGCGCAAAAGGGCGATGTAGATTCGCGGATAATCCCGTCATTTAGCATTTGTACTATCTGACGTTCTATTTCCTGACGTTTTTCCAAGGGGACACGATATATTTTCCTGACAGGGATAGCAGCATCTTCTACGAGGTCAATGCGATGACGAATGGGGCCGTTATAGTGGTGTAAGTGTCCATCTGGACCAACAAATGCATTAGTGTGCTTCCTTATGACATTAAGGAGATTATTTTTCTGGTTGGGTGGAAGGATGGTGGACGATAGAAGCTTGGATTCTTGTGTGGAGAAGTGTCTACAGTCGAGGGTTAAGTCGACTATGTGGAGTCTCCTCCGGTGAGTTTATATAGTCGCGCTGGGCGGTGCTTATAGTGTGTGATGTCTGGTTCAGGAGCCTGGTTTTCACCAGGTAATTTACTGACGGCACAGTCATTATTCTGAAGAAGCATTCATACGTACCACGAAGTACAGGAGAGGGTTGGTCTTTGCTTTTTTCGAGTTTGGTGGGAATAATTCATGGGCCGCCGGCTAATTTGCGCACTGTCGTTCCTCCGTCGAGGACACGCCATGGGGTGAGTGCTTGGCTGTTGGTCTCGGCTGGCGCCGCGACAGCCGCCGCGAGGTTATTTTTTGCGATTTCGCGTCCTTGAATGACATTGTGCGAGGTAATGGCTTGGCCTTTGGTAGATAGGCTCAAAGATCATTGGGTTACTGTATTTTTTATTTCTGGTTATAAGGATTAAAATGGTTACAATTTGCAATTTTTCTTTAACTTTTAATAGTGACCTATTTCTGCACTGATTATGAATGTTTTTCTTTATATTGGACCTTTATATGGCCATGCGCGTATCGGTCACCACATAATATTATTATTCATATAATATTTAGTACACGAGGTGTGATGCGGCCTGGCCAGGACTTCGTTGCTCAGAATTTTATATTTATTTACTTTATGTAATTCTGGTAGCCTCGTGTAAGAGGGAGCATTTTCTATTCATGCGCGATCTCTTTCTATATGAGAAAGGAATAATATTGATACAGTTTTAATATTTTATGATAAGGTCAGTGCAGATTTGTTTACATGTAGGTCTATTGTAATATTATGGAAATAAGATAGGTTGACACAGGTGGAAAACACCAAAAGGCAACTATTAATGGAGGGGATGGCGGTCTCCAAGGTGGCGTGGTAGATAGGACAGAGCTCGAGCGTAATACTGGTGCTGGATGATGGTATATGAAGTATGAGAAGCAGATAGAGTTATCAGAGATACACATCATATACAAAGAAGATTATGCTTGCCGGGACCTCCATGTAATAAACCAGCGGTTCGGCTTATTAGCGTGCTAAAGGAGTGCAAGAAGGCACGATCCCGTAGCGGAGATAACAAGCACCACACTTCTTTTATATGAGTTTATCTTCATACACAGACATACAAAATATTCGGAACATGTGGTAAGATACTGAATATACAAAGGTGGGCATAGAGTATGGATCATGCGAGAGGAATATTCATTAGGAGTAGGACAGGGCTCCTCTTAAACAATTACAATTCTAAGTACGGGGCAGGATACACAGAGGATGATCTACGGTGGAGAGGATAGGGAGAGGGGAAAGGGACGCTCGAGCTCGCCTATGGGGGAGGAGACCGCCAGGCGTTTTCCTGGCCTGCTGTTTTATAGACTCCTCAGCGAGGGCGGAACGGCATGTGCCGTGAGTGGTCGGAGGACGTGAATGGTACTAGTTATCACGGGGTAGCGACTACCGGGTTCCCAAATAAATTCGGCATTATGTCTAAATCAAGGTCATCACAAAATCATTCCTGTGGGTGTTCTGCGATGCGAGCAAGATTGCGATAGTGGCTTGTGCGTACCTTCAAAACAATGATACTTATGAAGTATCACAATTAATAAGTGAAAAAACATGTCTCACACCAAGGAAGTCAATGCAAACCATATCACGATTAGAACTATTGGGTATCTTGATAGGCATTAAGTTAGCGAAAACCTTGCAGTCAAACCTATCAGCTCCAAACTCTAATGTTAATATCGTTACTGATAGCGAGATTGCCCTCTCGTGGATAAAATCATCACGCAAGCTACCTCCTTTCGTAACCATCCAAAAGGAGCGAATCCTTGTAATGAAACAACAGCTAGAAAGCACACATCAAGTGAAAGTTACCTTATATCATGTGCCCACTGACCTTAACCCAGCTGATGCAGGCGGAAGGGGTCTCAATTCATGCAATATCGAAAACCATGATTGGGTTAGAGGACCAAGATGGCTCGAAAACAACCTACAATATTCTCCACCAAGAAACATGGAGATTATCCACGATCACGTGGAAAGTACTGATAGGGAACAAATAATTCAGACTAACATTTTACCATATATCCCAATCAGAAATAGTAACCAACCACTGGTAGACCTATTACGGTTCTCTAGATACATTCGAGTACTCCGTGTGCTAGCAAAGGTCGGTAAAGCGCTGAAAAAGTGGACAATACGATGCAATTCTCACAGAAACACATCCATTTTAACACCCGTTCTTAACGGTTTCTTACTGGAAAGGCAAATAAACGCGGAAGATATAATACCAAGTGAAAAACTGCTCATAGCATCGGAACATCACGACTTCAATATTGAAGAACTGAGGCGACGATATTCGAATATAAACATCATTAAAGATGAAATCGGCATTATTCGCTACGAGTCAAGAATTACTAATGCAGTTCTTCCGTATGATACGAAGTCACCTGTATTCATCCCGAATAACACTGATTTAACACGATTGGTGCTGCTTCACATACATCGGTTAAACGCACACTGTGGAAACGACCATGTTCTTGCTCTTCTGCGGCAGAAATTCTGGATGCCACAACCATCAAGGTCTATAAAGAAATCCTTACGCAACTGTGTTACATGCAAACGTTGTCATGGACTTCCTTATGGCGCACCGATTATGCCACCCTTACCCAAGGATAAAATAGTACATTGCAAACCATTTCAAAATGTCGGATGCGACTTCCTGGGTCCGTTCGAGTCCAAAGATAAGGAAAAGATGTACGTTTGCTTATACACTTGTCTTGCTACACGAGCCGTATACTTGGAAGTTGTAGAAAACATGACAACAGCCGCCTTTTTCAGTAGCTTTGTGCGATTTGTTTCAAGAAGAGGTGTACCTCAGTTGGTGCGTACCGACTGCGGGACACATTTCAAACTCGGTGACCTAGTAGTACCTAAATGTTCCAAAATGAGAACACAGATGAACTATCCGTGATGCCATACAGTGCGACAGAAGGGATAAAATGGATTTTCAATCCACCCGGTGCCCCATGGATGGGTGGTGTTTGGGAACGCTTAGTGGGTTCAGTAAAACGATGCATTAACAAAGCTATCGGACGGAAGAAATTATCGTTCACAGAAATAGCAACGGCCATAGCACGCATTGAAGCCATTATAAATACAAGGCCGCTCACAAAATCAGTAAAACAGATATAAGCGAAATACCACTGAGACCAGTAGATTTCCTACAAGGGATCTCAAATCTCAAATTTGCGCTGCCCAGTTCATTGAACAATATACAAAGAACGGGTCGTGATTTCGATCCAGAACTTCTGCAAAATGTTGCACAAGTGAAGGAAGCAATAGAGTTTTCCGAACTTATCGCAGCAAAGTTCTTGGAAAGATGGAATACTGAATACTTAACCAGCATAAAGGATAGTCATACAAAAAAACCTAGAACAACCCAGGCACGTATCTGGCCTTCCAAAACTAGGAGAGATCGTCATAATTGAGCAGGATCTTTTGCCGAGAGGAAACAGGCTCTACGGTAAAATAACGAAACTTGTTACTAGTGCAGACGGTCTGACAAGATCGGCAAAAATTTGCATGCCTAATCACACTATTCTACACAGACCGCTCAACAAAATATATCCTCACGAAATTCGTTGTTACGACGAAGCCATAGAGGAACCTCATACAGAAGAGCGGATACCCACACAACGCCAGAATAGAGAAGGTAGTGAATACCCTAATGCTAACTTGGCTGATCGAACATGTCAGCAAAATCTCCCCCTCGAAGGAACCAGGAGCGAGCATCCAAAACTCGCGCATTCGAAGTTATACGAGAGTACGAAAGACAGCTTCACTCTCCCGTATCTCAAACCTACACGCATTCCTCACATTGGATAATGCTCACTACGCTGTTACTCGCCATAGGTACAGCGTCAGCAAGCAATAACCTATTATGCGCAAATGGATCAGCAATAATTCGCCCACGGTATTCTAGCATTGAAATCTGCTTCGGTAGAATCTGCAAGACATTTATCGGTACAGCAGAAACACTGATATTTAAAATACCACCATCACCTCTTAATAATATGGTGACTGTCTCAACGAGAACTCTGAAGAATAACGTCAGTGAAACGATAAAATGTTCACCTCCACCTTACTGTGATCACGTCAATCAATTCATGATCACATCTCTGATAGGGAATCCTCACTGTTGGCCTACGGGCGCAATTGCCACTGTAGCCCTTCTAGTGTATCTGTTAGGTGCTATCATGCTACTGTGTGTACGCCTTATAATCAGAAACGCATGTAAATGGAGAGCTAGCACGAGAGCGGAGCAGGAATGTATTATTATGAATACATTCACCCAAAACCACTAAGTGTCTCAACGAAAATCCTCGCTATTACCAATGCAATTGCAATGACAGGCATAGCTGATTCTTGCCAGCATGGGTTTATGAGGCATACCGTAGACTTAGTCTGCAACAGCCATGGCAATTGTTCCTACGAGTACAACCAGGAGGTTTTATTCAACAGTATCCAATTGAAACTCTGCATTTACGCGAGGTACGAGAATAAAACCATTGGAGTTATTAAAATCTCTCAAAAGCCTGTTCAGATGGTGTGTGCAAAAGTGTTACAATTCCTTACACGGGACGCAGAATATAATATACCAAGTAACAAGATGTGCAGGAGCTGGCTCTTGCACAATAAATAGTTGCAATACGCTCAAGCCGCACGAAAGTATAGCTGAACTATACGAGGCCAAAGGCTACCCAGGATATTCCACATGTGAAAATACGTGTGGGGGTTATTATGTGGATGCCTGTTACCCATGCAAGCATGTTCTTTCACCAAATTGCTCATGTACCAAACTCAAAAATAGTGTATGAAATTGTGAACTGTGCGCAATGAGAACCAATCATTCAATTCCACGTATAGATGGTATTCAACAACAAAACACGAAGTCAAATGCTCGATCTATCTCCTTACATAACAACATCGTTTGATGAATTATCACTTACGGTGATATCACTTCAAAAACCTCATTCGGCTTTGTTAGATCAACGATTCGCCATTTTGGAAAAAGAGTCGTTGGTTATTCCAAATAATTGTGAGCTCCCAGTCAAATGCCTCACACCATCCATGGCAATGGACAACTTTGTGAACTGCAGTAATCAAATAGATTGCGTTTGCAAAAACATTAAAGCACCGCAATCATGCCACTGTCCAAAAACCACAATTGGGGACATCAGGTCCGATTATGAAAACCAGTTACCCATTGTTACACCTCTGGTGGAAATAAAGTCGAAGGATAAACAAATATACGATTTGTCAACTAAAGGCGAAGTAACACTAAACATAAAATCGAGTTTACTCATAGAAAGCGCCGATCTCATTTTAGAGCAACAGTACAGTACAATTGAACGCCTTAGTAGGTTGCTTTAGTTGTCAAGAAGGAGCACAAATTACATCACATTGTACAACCCAGACAGAAGCTGTCGTTGCGATTCAATGTGAACATCTCGCATTCACTGTAGAATGTAATCCTTCAAATAAAACCACTACGGTTGCACTACACTTTGAGAGGTCCTCAGTCGAGCAAAGATGCTTCGTCATATGTGAAGGAAAAGAAATTTCGTTATATCTGCGTGGACAGTTGCATTACCACACTCGATTATTCCCTCAATCAACATTTGAAGAGCATCAAGATCAAACTGCAGTATGGCCATCCCTTGACGAGTTCCACCTACCTGATTTGGAACCGTTAGTACGATTGATAAAACACCACTGGAAAATGACACTTTTGCAACATCAACGGTAGTGTCAGCGCTGGGATTAACCTACGTGTGCGGACCTTTAGTCATCATTACAATCAGAACAATAATCTGGACACTGCTGCATGCAGTACTACTGCTCATAGGAGGAATAATTAGAGCATTACGAAACGCGTTGCTAAAAACGCAACAGTAATAAGTCTGAGCAACTGTCATATCCAGTAGGTTTACGGTAGGATATAAGGGTATCAAGGTAACTGCTCGACCGAGGTCGTAGTATCATATCAGTAGTAGCCTCAAACCAAGCCCGACCTGCATATATAAGCAGTGGTACCACCGCCGCGCTAGCTGAAATGGAGCAAGGCAACACTATTCTTCTCATCATCCGCGTGCTAAGGGTGCTAATCGACAAGCTTGACTTGCTCCATAACATGGTAGCGTGTTTAATCGGTCGTCTGGACCGCATAGAAGCAGCACTGCAAGTAGTGCTTGATCGCACTTTGCCTAAATCGCCCTGTATTTTCTGCACGATTGCCGAGAATCCGGACTCACACTGCTCTGGAAGATGTCCGAGATTCCCTGACCCCGTGTCTCGTGCTGTACAGGCTTTGAAGATGGGGCTTTGTGAGCGCTGTCTGAAGCCAGCGCACGACAACGAGTGCGGCATGTCGTGCAAGACATGAAGGATGTCGCATAATTCACTGTTATGCCCATCTCGAGGCAATTATAACAACAACTCATCAAAGAAGCGCATGTTCTAGATGGTTGGTTATTTTCGTTTGAATTTTGTTAAATTTAATTTCGGCATTATTAATTCTGAATTTTGTTAAATTTAATTTCAGCATTATTAATTCTATTTATAACCAATTACCTTTCAGTCATTAGGTCGTTTATCCTCCCCTGAAATAGTTGTACATTTGAAGAAAACCAATAACCTATTTGTTATCCACACAAGACCGCGTACAGTCTAGACTTCTTTCGATCTGCATCGGAAAGCGTCATGGCGAAGAATGACATCGGCTTCTTCGACCGACGTCTCTTCGACCGACGCTTCCATATTCGATGCCGTTACAATGTTTACATAATTGTTACACTTTCATACTATGTTTGTCTGTATTGTTGGGCGCGCGGAGTGTCTCGCTCCGCGTGACCTAGACGAAGGGATTGCCCCTCCTCGACGACCAGGAGGGCGCCGGTATAAAAGCCCGTGACCCGATTGATAGGAGCTGGTTGTGCACATTAGCTGATAAAGCATTTCATGCGAGTGATCGATCTTACGTCTAAGTAATTCCCCACAACGGGAACAACAACTTGCTCCAAGTGGCGTTTGCTGACTGGCGTGCTCTGCGATAGGAAGATACCAGAGCACCTGAAGTCGAAGATCTACAGAACAGTCGTTCCGCCGGTAGCAATGTACAGCGCTGAGTGTTTGCCTGCGACTAAGGAAGTTGAAACGCGCTTCAGCGTCATGGAGACGAAGATGCTGCGCTGGACGGCCGGAGTCACGCGCATGGACCGCATCCGGAACGTATCTGGAAAGCGGCCTAGAGGACGCCCGAAGCAGCGTTGGTCCGATACGTTACACACGGACATGAAAGCAACTGGCGTCCATCCTGATCAAGCGCAGGATCGGGAAAGGTGGCGTCGTGATACCAAAAGAGCGGATCCGCGACGAAGCGGGACAAACGCTGAAGAAGAAGAAGCACCGTTCGAATTAGCACACGTTTGCCAACGGTCACCTGTCGACTTATTCCATCAGCGAAAAAATTAGGTGGTCGAGATTCGACAAAATCCACGAAAGTTGTTTTGGCTTGGTCCTGATTGGTGAAGGTTTTACCAGCGAGAATGTTTTGAAAATGTTTGAGAATGTGGCAGTCGGTAACCGAAAGGGCTGGAGAATATGTCGGGTGAGGCGAACTTCAACCCTTAATTCGTTCAATTTTCGAAGGAGTCGAAGTGCCGTTGGACGTCTGTAGAGATCCCTCGCCACGTCTCGCCATCCTGAGAACTCATGTCGGGTGCCACTTGTGGGCTAGTGCGCCCTTCGGATCTATCCTAGTCCGGGGAGACCACATAACTAAAAGGTATTATATGTAACAAATCCACTTGAGACTTACCGAGCGGCTCATACAGAACAACATTAGACCTAAACAAGAAAATCATGAAGAAAAAAAAACGGAAAAATTACATTTGTTGCGGTTGTAAGCAGGCAAAGTTGTGAGCCCTCCTCACCATGTTAGATCCTGGTTATAACATGTTAGGCGGCGGTCAGCGCGCGGCATGCGGCTTCATGCGCCCTCCCCACCATGTTAGATCCTGGTTATAACATGTCAGCCGGCGGCCAGCACGCGGCGGCATGCCTCCATTCCGTCGCCCTTTGTCCGCCGAGACGGTTGTAAACCGCGGCGATTTGTTATTTTTTTGTTTGTTCGCTCGTTTTCGGTTTCTGTTAGGTTCCAGCTCGTTCTCCAGGAGCCGCTCGGTAAATTTCAATTCATTTTGTTGCCTACTTTTTAGTTATGTGGCCCCCGGACTAGAATAGATCCCGCCCTTCTCTTGACGGGTTCCTGACTTCCCGACGTGCCCCCCTCTCATAAGACATCGACCTCGATGTCAGAGCTTTGAAATAGGGGTATTCGGGAAGCAGTGCATCGGTGGCTTTCTTTCTGATGGCTACAAACATACATTTGGGCAGGACTGCACCCACGAAAAATATTGCCCACTTTTTTCAGGAGATCCTGCTTCAATATATAGCTTTCCTTCCTTAAAGTTGGAGCTCGCGGTCAAGGACACTTCCATCGTCAATTTTTACTACTGCACTATCGAGTGAGCTCCAGAGACCATGAGGCTCTTTCCGTTTTTCGTAATTCTGCTCATTGACAGGCGGCGAGGCGGTGGCGATTTTTCCGCCACTCTTAAGATGACTTTTTGCCAACTTCAGGAGCTTTTTTACGTGTTCTTCCCCAACTTTTGAGTCAAACGGCCATATGATGACCCAGGTTCTCAACGTTGACCATTTGTCCAAGAGTTCTAGCATGCGAGTGAAACTGGACACCAACTTAGTGATGATATCACCTTGTCGACCGTCTTTTTTCAAGAACAAGCGCCCTTTCACTAGAGATGTATCCTATTGGAACTTCTTTTGGAAGGCGTTTTCTGATCGAGTCTTCTCTCAGGTTTTGTGACGAACGGCTATGAGTTCTCACGATTTTTTCGAAGTAACAACCCTGAATCACGCCATGTTGGGCGATTCCTTTCGTGGTGAAAATGAATTCCGTACAGTCTATGCGTTTGTTGTGAGCCATCTTCAGTACGTCTTTTAGGGCTTCAACCTCGCAACAGACTGCTCCTTCTCTGCGCGGCCTTATTTTTTCTCGGGTCGATGTCCGTTCATCGAAAAATACGTTGCCACCCAGACATCCCAGACAATCGTCACAGGCTCTCTCGCCACAGCGACGTCTTTCAACGTGACTCCTTCGAAGCAACTGTCTCCACACAAGAACGCCAGATGCCCTTTCTCTAGCTGTCTCAACAACGAGGCGTAACTGAAACATGGTAATGTTACTGAAAACACTTTTGTCTTTTTTGGTCTTCTTCCACGTTTTCCTCTCTTTGTCCTTCTGTCGATGGGTTCATCGGAAATACATTAGGGAACTACTCGTAGTAGGTCAAATTGCACTCTAATAGTTTCCGCGTTTTCTCCTATTCTCGTTATTAGGGTAGAATTTTGACTTGCCTCCAATACCCTGAATGGGCCACTCTATTCGCTCGCAAGCTTTGGGTGACCACTCATAGCCTTTTCATTTGGAGAGAACAAATAACTTCTGTCACCTACAACTGCGGGCCTTCCTACATCTACCTTATGCGTTTTGTCGTATTCTTGCTTCATCTGTTCTCTGAACCGACTATTGTATTGCTGAATACGTTCATGGAGGCCATCCTTAGAAACGTTCTTAGCTGTTTTACGTCACGTGGTTTTGGGCAATTTACGATCGCTTCCACCTCTGTGGGATCTGTGTGAATTCCTTTCTCGTCAACCATATATCCTAGGAAAATAACCTTCTTTTGCAGGAGGGCACATTTTTTAGCTTTTAGCCTGAGTCCTACCTCTTGTAGTTTTCTGCACAGTTTTCGTAGCAGGTCCAAATGCTTGGGCTTGTATCCGTACAAATTGTGATGTCGTCAATATAACAGAACACGTCGGATCCTAAGAGGTCGTGCAGTACCGTATCCATTATTCTCTAGAACACCGCTGAATCCAAAAAGAGTCCCTCGGAATTGGAATAATCCCTCTGTTGCAGCAAAAGCCGATTTCTCTTTCGCCTTCGCTGAGAGCGGTATTTGCCAATAACCACTACAAAGTTAACGTTGAGAAATACCGCTTTTCTGCCATGCTTTATAGGATTGCGTCTAGGGCTGGAAAAGGATAAGAATCTTGCTTGATCCTCTCGTTGAGTCTTCGGTAATCCACGCGTAGCCGTAGACTTCCATCTTTTTTCTCAACCAAGACGATTGGAAATGGCCATTCTGAACTACTTTTTTCGATTATTTTTCGTCGTTGTATATCTTCCAATAGTTCTTTTAGTTTCTGTAGAACTCCCAGTGGCACAGGGCGGGCCTTCATTTTCACCGGCTTACTCTCGCCTGTATCAATGTCCATTTCCACTAGATCTGTTTCTGTTAGTTCCGTGTCTGACACAGAGAAAATGGATCTAAGCACTCCCTCAGCACCTCTTCTACATCTTCGCTCAAGTCAGCTTTTTTAGGCTTCCTTTATTTGTTCGTACAGTAGTGCCTGCCTTAGTTCTTTGCTTTGGTTCGTGTCAGCGATATCTGTCACCACAAGTGGGTTGAAATCCTCCCACTTCTCTCTCCATTTCCCTGTTCCCCAGTGACCAATATCCTCTCCTTCTCTGAAGACTACAGGATGGTCACTATTGTTCACCGCTGGGACTTCGAGTAGCTTGTTTTGGATTTTAATTTTTTCTATGGCTGTTCCATGCGGAGGAATATACAACCTCTTCCCTACAGTCGCTCTCCTTGGCTTTTCATTTCTTTCCCACACCAACTTCTCATTGGATGCCCAGATCCGTAATCTGACCCCAGGTCGTCTATTGCGTTTGTGCCTATCAGTGGCTCATTCTCCGAAACATCGGTTATGTGAAAAGATACTACACTTTTCCGTTCTTCTCCAATTCTACTGTGATTTTCACTGCTACCAGAAATTCCATTTTGTTGTTCGATGCGTCATAGACTTGCTCTAGGTTCTTCTTCGGAATTGTTTCGAGGACATTTACCTCGAGTCCTCTTTCCATTGCTCTTGCCGGTATTTCCACTGATACTATGCTTATCATAGATCCTGTGTCTAGCAAGGCAGGTATGGATGTGCCCAGTAATATAGCCCCCTCTGAGACTTTTTCCCATTAATGGCTTGTATTTTTCCCCCTTTGTTGCCGTTTGGAGACCCATGCTTCTTGCTGTTGCTAATTCGTGAAATATGGCTGTTATTATTATTGTTGCTTGTTTTTGTTTATCGTTTATAGCTTTGTTTTTTGGGCTAGACACGACTCTTTTCGCTTGAAGGATTCTTTGTGGGCATTCTTTCCCTATGTGCCCTAACGAGAGCGATTGAAACATTTCCTTTTTTCACTAGTCCTTGCATCATTTCCTCTATCTCCTCTGACGACTGTGTTCGAGTCTAGCATTCTTTCTACCCTAGGGCTTCGCGATGGAGTTTTCACAACTATTTCATCCGTTTTATTCTTTTTATGCACTAGATCTTTCTTCCATTGTCCTTGTTCGTGTCTTCTGAAGTGCTCAACTTGATTTCCGCGGTAGGTCTTCGCTCTGATTTTCCAATTGTGATTCTCACGATGCCTTCCTTCTTGTGTCATTCCATACATTTTTTTTTTTGAGAATTCAGTGGAGACTGCAAGCTGTTTCACCTCTTCATAAGCATTTTTCCGGTTTTGTTCTATGAAGGGCACTGAGGAGTTGGACGTGTTCTGGCCAGTTCTTCAAGTTAGCTAGCAGGATATGTGCAATTTCTAATGACCGATTTCCTTTGTTAGCATCGAGATAAGTCTTACGTCCTAGTCTATACAAGACGACACAAAAATCGGCCACCTCTGGTTTAGGTCGCATTCTCAAGCTACGCAGTTCTGCTATGGCTCGCATTCTACTAGCCTTTGCATCTTCGGCCAAGAGATTTCCAAGCTCAAACACAACACTGTCGAAGCCTTTACGTTTTTCATCTACTGGAATGGTCAAGAAGACTGACCTCGCTCGATCTCCTAAGTGAGCGATCATCGCCTAGGATCTCTATTAATGTTTGTTTGCTATATCCCACCCTTTGCATTCTCTTCGGAACCTGCGGATGAATTCTTTAAAGTTCTCACTAGGTTTTTCCTTATAAACTCTAGGGTCGACACAGGGAAAAGATTGGAAACAGTTGATCATTTCAATTCCAAACTTCTGACCTGTTTCCCTTCTTGTGGCCTCCCATGACGTCTTCGCAAAGAGCTTCCATCTTGGCACGAAGCACGCTCCAGTCCATTGACCCGTGTTTGCTGTCTGAAACTTCGCTTCATCAGTCATAGGCGAAGCTACTTTTGTCTTATTGTCATTTTTATAATTCGCACCTGCAGTGGTTTCATACTTTTCAATCTCGACCGTCGCCTTCATGTCTTTGACGACTTTAACGACCTGTAACATATCTACTTTAAGCACTTCTGCAATCTCAGTAAGGGTCTCACTGTCCCTCTCCATAGTTTCGATGTGTTGTTCCCAGTCACTTTTACTGTATATTTCCCTTCTATTTAATTTTTTTCTCATCTTGCTTTTATTTATCACTCTTTCTAATCTTTCTTGCACGTTTTGCATTTCTCTGCTCACGGTCTCTGAATGTTTCTTTTTATACCGAGCCGATATCATGTGGTCTAACATCCCCTCTTTGATAATATACTGATATTCTACTTATGATCTGCTCTAGCTCATTGAGAGCTAACTCGCTTGGAAAGTTATCACTCGCTTTCCTCACCAATTTGTCTTTCTTTGGGCTGCCCTCTTCATTGGAGTCGACCATGCGGATGTCTTCCTCACCGTCCATGATGGCCACAATTCTGCAATTTCACGTATGAACTCTGACGTAGTAGCAAGCGTTGGTGCGCGAAATCGATTCTCGATGCATGGCGGTGAAATGGATGATCGATCGATAGCCTCTCTCTGCCTCTCGTTCACTCTCCGTACTGTGCTGTGACGTACTTTCACTCTAGTCCTGCTCACATTTCCTTGGTAGAACTCGCTCTGTCACACGAATGTGTGACGGGTGTCCAATTTTTCGATTAGAATTTCAACTCGCCCAGTCTCACAAGATGACTTCTTGCTCAACAGAAAGCAAGGGCCAGCGAAACTTAAATTGCGTTTTGTAGCCTTTGAATATTGCGTGGTGCAGCCCCCTGTACGGTCTTTGGTGGTCCCCATTCAGAAGAGTATCGTTCACCACAATAAAGAGACGACAAAGAACGCTTTTGGAACGCGAGAAGTCTGATGACTGTTTACTCGGAAAGAAAGCACGATATTAGAACATGAAAAACGAGGACGAGGGCGAGGATGAGCCGGAAAGGAAGCTGGAGTAGATGGTCCGCGAAGAAGTGCGACCTCCGTCGGTCGCTGCGGGAGTCGAAGTGCTATCGGACGTCTGTAGAGATCCCTCGCCATGTCTTTCATCCCCACGCAGGGTCAAGCTTGAGGTTCGGGAATCGAAGGGGGGGGGGTCGTACTCTCTCGGTTTTGGCAGAGGACTCTCTCCAAATTCAGGTTTTTAGATGATGTTTGCACCTATTAATAAGTTGTTTTTTTTCAGGTGTGGCTACGACAATGCGGAGATTTACAAGCACTTGCGTTTCCTGGAGTTAAAAAAAATAGGATTGAATATCAAAAAAAATTTAATGCCGATTACTGTGCAGTGAAAAATAAAGATTTCCTGTCTTCAGATTTATAGTCAAAGAGAGATTTTCATTTTTTCATATTTTCCCAGGACGTCATGGACACGGTAGTTTTCTGCCTGATGAGCGACATATACTTCCAGAATTGCACTCTATAAAATTTCAAGTGTTAATTACTGATGACGACCTACGTGCTTTCCCTACAAGATTTTTGAAGCGCTCTTCGAGTCGATGACGGACGGACGGAATGGCAACCGAAGGACGGACTTGCTCGAAAAGTAAATTCTCTCCTGCAGGAAACAGCATCAGAAAGTGAAATGGTACCCTATAAAATTTTAAGCCCGTTTGACACCAGTGATAAAACTATGTTTCTCTGAAACGAAATTCTATATGATCAGACGTCTCGATTTACCGAAAAAATGTCGACACACTAATCACATGAAAGATGTTACTTTTAGAACCTGCCTTTTAAAGCATAAAAAACACATCTACTAAAGCTTTATGAATTTTCCAGAAGCCCCAAAAAATCTCCGAGTTACGGCAGTTTACGTGCGGCTACTGCGTTCTCTGACATGATCGATCGCAATTGAAATATGGATGGACTCCTCGCTGGATTTTTTTTCTGCCTTCTGAAGGACAGGACGACAGAGAGTGGAATTGTACCATAACTTTCGGTACGCCTGGAGATCTTGCCGATATTATTAAGTCCCGCGTCCTCTTGAAAGTCCTCTTGATCGGTCGATTGCTGGCAGCAGGTATTGAGGTTGGGGGAGTCGAGTCCAGGCGGATTGGCTCGAAGGGTGTCATCTCGGCTTCTTGCTGTGCTATTAAACGGTCTTGGGTCGAGCTCGAGAAAAGGAATGTCAGCATAATCTGCAAACAAAACGTCTGATCAGCAAGCAGATAACTTAAGCAAAACTAGATCGTATAGAACGAAATTTTTTCTGACCATTATGTACATTTGTTGCGCTTCGCAACATGAAACAGAAGCAAACTGAATCGTGGTGTTGCAACACATGATCTCATAGCCAGACCAGGGTCAAGCGTGGGGTTCGATTTTTGCTGGAAATTTACGACCCCCCCCCTCTGAAGCGGAATTTGTACGACCTCCTCCCTCTCTCTTCCACTGTTCTATTTTTGTATTTCTTGATTTTTTCAAGGTTTCTTGTGCAGTTTGAACTCTTTAATAGATTATTCTTTTCAGGTGCGGCTTCGGCACTGAAGAGGACAATGAAACGAGTTCCCTGAACAATAATGTTTTCAAAACACAATAAAATTCTTTAAAATTTTGAACGCTATTTTCGACACTTCAAAATAAAGATCTTCTGGTAGCAATCATCACTGTTCAATTTATGTAGGTTTTTTTCAGGACACCATGGACACGGATCATTCTTCTACTTGAAGTAGCGACGTTTGCATCTGAAATTGTGCTCCGAAATTGTGTCATATAAAAATTTGAGTATTACTTTCTGACGACGACTTAAGTGCTTTTTTTATAAGTTTTTTGAAGCGTTCCTCGAATGATGACGGAACTGCGATGACGATATGATTAGGATGGATTGTAAGCAAAATTCTCGTTTTTCATGAAAAAAATATTAATAGCCGAAGCAGACCACCCATACGAATAAAATTTTGCCACAAAAACTTCCAAGTCATGATCAATGCACACTAAAAAATCATGATTTTCTGGATCGAACAGGATGATTCGACCTCAGGTCGACTTTGCACCAACGTCATCGGAGCATGAAACTAAACGTTCACAAAAAGGTTCATAAATCGGTAAGTTTTTCGTATTTTGAAAATTCTTCTAGCCTCTTAAGAAGAAGATAAAACGCTCAAAAGAAGATAAAACGCTCATTCTCACAGTGTAAAAATCTTTTCCAAAAAAGGAGTCATCACGCGTGGCTGCTGGTTTGATTTTTGAGCGAAAAAAAATTTGAAGTGGCTTCACAAAAATATTCATAACTTGACCAATTCCTCGAAGTTTCAAAATCCCGCTAGCTTTTCAGAAACTAGAGGAAGAGCCCTTTCTTGCTATATAAGAATTAGTGTCCAAGAATTCGGTCTTCATGCGCGGCAGGGGAGGTTCAATTTCGGGTCCATTTCGCAAAAATACGTACCGAAAATCGAACACCCCCCGCCCCGCATGAAGATCCCTTTCTTGGAAATCGGTTCTAACATGGATGGAGAGCACATTTGCTCTATTTTGTGATGAGCAAACGGGATTTTTGATTTTTGAAAAATTGCCGAGATATGATCAATTTTCGGAAGTTGGAACTGAATCTCAGATCGACCCTTCACCGACGTCATCTGAGTGATCTCACAAAAATGCTCATAACTCGGTAAGTTTTTAGAAGTTTCAAAATTCCTTTACCTTTTCTAAAACTAGATAAAATGCGCTTTCTTACCATGTAAAAATCGATCTTCAAAAAAGGTTTCTTCATGCGCGGCAGGTGGGTTCAATTTCGGTTCCATGTCGCGAAAATACGTGCCGAAAATCGAACCCCCCCCCGCCCCGCATGAAGACCCATTTCTTAGAAAACGGTTCTTATATGGTTAGAAAGCATATTTGCTCTATTTTTTGATGAGCGATTTTTGAGAAAATAGCCGAGATATGATCAATTTTTGCAAGTCGTGAACCGAATCACGGATCGACTCTTCGCCGTCGTCATCGGAGTGATCTCACAAAAATATTCATAACTCGACTAATTTTTCGAAATTCAAAAATCCCGCTAGCTTTTTGAAAAGTAGATAAAAAGCGCTTCTTTATGGTTACAAGCACGTTTAGCAAAAAAGGGATCTTCATGCGGGGCGGGGGGGGGTTCGATTTCTGGTCGATTTTCGGCAAAACCATAAAGAAGCGTTGTTTATCTACTTTTCAAAAAGCTAGCGGGATTTTTGAATTTCGAAAAATTAGTCGAGTTATGAATATTTTTGTGAGATCACTCCGATGACGACGGCGAAGAGTCGATCCGCGATTCAGTTCACGACTTGCAAAAATTGATCATATCTCAGCTATTTTTTCAAAAATCAAAAATCCCGCTCGCTCATCGAAAAGTAGAGCAAATATGCTTTCTAACCATATGAGAACCGTTTTCCAAGAAAGGGGTCTTCATGCGGGGCGGGGGGGGGGGCCGATTTTCGATACGTATGTTCGCGACATGGAACCGAAATTGAACCTCCCCTGCCGCGCACGAAAACCGAATTTTTGAAAATTGATTCTTATATGTTGATAAAGCGCATTTTATCTTTTCGCCGAAAAGCTAGCGGGATTTTGAAAAGTTGAAAAACTTATCGAGTTATGATCAATTTTAGGAAGTTACTTCAATTTTTTCGCACAAAAATTGGACCCTCCGCCTCGTATGAAGACCTCTCTTTTAGAAAACAATTTCTACATGGTAAGAAAGCGCTTTTCCTTTAATTTTTGGAAAGCTAACGGAATTTTCAAAATTAGAAAAACTTATTGAGTTATGAGCCCCTTTGTGAACGTTCAATTTTATGCTCCAATGACGTTGGTGCAAAGTCGGCCAGAGGTCGATTCAACCTGTTCTATCCAGAAAATCACAATTTTTTTACAGTGAATTGATCAAAACTTCTAGGTTTTTGTGGCTTAATTTTATCCGTATGGGTGATCTGCTTCGGCTAAAAAATAATATTTTCATGAAAAATGAGAATTTTGCATGTGATCCATCCTCAGCGGAGATTCATCGCAGCGGAGAAGCTTAGTTTTTACTGTATTATAAGCACGACTTAAAATTCTATATGGTACAATTCCACTCTCCGTCGTCCTGTCCTTCAGAAGGCAGAAAAAAATTCCAGCGAGGAGTCCATCCATATTTCAATTGCGATCGATCATGTCAGAGAACGCAGTAGCCGCACGTAAACTGCCGTAACTCGGAGATTTTTTGGGGCTTCTGGAAAATTCATAAAGCTTTAGTAGATGTGTTTTCTATGCTTTAAAAGGCAGGTTCTAAAAGTAACATCTTTCATGTGATTAGTGTGTCGACATTTTTTCGGTAAATCGAGACGTCTGATCATATAGAATTTCGTTTCAGAGAAACATAGTTTTATCACTGGTGTCAAACGGGCTTAAATTTTTATAGGGTACGATTTCACTTTCTGATGCTGTTTCCTGCAGGAGAGAATTTACTTTTCGAGCAAGTCCGTCCTTCGGTTGCCATTCCGTCATCGACTCGAAGAGCGCTTCAAAAATCTTGTAGGGAAAGCACTTAGGTCGTCATCAGTAATTAACACTTGAAATTTTATAGAATGCAATTCTGGAAGTATATGTCGCTCATCAGGCAGAAAACTACCGTGTCCATGACGTCCTGGGAAAATCTGAAGAAATGAAAATCTCTCTTTGACTATAAATCTGAAGACAGGAAATCTTTATTTTTCACTGCACAGTAATCGGCATTAAATTTTTTTGATATTCAATCCTATTTTTTTAACTCCAGGAAATGCAAGTGCTTGTAAATCTCCGCATTGTCGTAGCCACACCTGAAAAAAACAACTTATTAATAGATGCAAACATCATCTAGAAACCTGAATTTGGAGAGAGTCCTCTGCCAAAACCGAGAGAGTACGACCCCCCCCCCTCCATTCGAGGCTACAGTACGACCCCCCCCCTTCGATTCCCGAACCTCAAGCTTGACCTTGACTGAAACCTTCTGACTCCACCCAACTCGGACGAGGACGATTCGACCTGCTACACGACCTCTCGGGACCAAGAAGGAGTCAGCAACGTCGGCATGATATTCCGTGGCAGATTTTGGAAATAAACATATATTTTTGGGTATTCCACCGCGTGGACAGTCAAGAAACGACTGTAGAGCGAGCTACCCACAACCACGATTTTGTGCATCGGGTCATTAGGATCTGGACCAATTCAGTCTCACGGGCAACAAGACCCAAGTCGGTTCAATACACCTCCAAGAATTCGGCGATTTTTTGGATCTTCAATATCAAGAAAAAACTAACCACCCTTTACTTTGCGTGCTCAACATTTAAATAAGGTCTGGTTCGTATCAATACGTTCCTTTAAGAGGATCTATCCTCAGAGTTCCTGCAGCATTCGTCCCTCATATAAGGTCCATAATTGTGGCTTAGTAGGGATGGAAGTATTGTCAAATTAGCTTCAGCTGAACGCTATAGCCTACCAAATAAGGACCCAAAAGAGGCTCTTAACAGTCTTCTCTAATAAACTAGAGCACATCCTGTCAAAACTGAAAGAAGAGGGGTTATAAAATGTTTCGCTGGACCCCAATACCCTAACGAAGTCAATACTAACATACTTCGATTAGAGGAAAGTATTAGCGCTACTGGTAATTAATCTCAAAGGTAGAACACACTCTGTCGGATTTCGCCTCATCAGTGGATAAGTGCGAAACTCCCAAGGAGCAAGATGAATTTGAGATCTATTACTGCCGGACAGAGACTCCACTCTCAGAAGCAATCGACTTCAATATCTTGCTACAAATACGACTTTGAGCTCTTTGTTCCTGTGTTCAATCAACATCGACACCATCAAGGGCACTTGATGCACCTAATATGCCTGATGCCGTGCAGATTAATCAACCCCAACCAAGGGCACTCGAACTTCCTAATCTACCAATACCCACCTTTAACGGGAATGTGTGAGAATGGACCAATTTCTGGACCAATTTCTTCAATAACAACATTCACTCCCAACCCCTTCCAGTTATGTTCAAATTCAATTACTTGTTATCAACTTTAAAAGGCGATGCAAGGGAGTCAATAGGAAAGTTTCAAGTGACTACAGAAAACTATGATAAGGCGATTCAATTCCTCTCCGTTAAATATGGCAATAAGGAAGTCTTATCAATGCCCTGATCGAATGATTGGATGGATGCACGTTACGAAGCCCATTCGTAAATGATCAGCAATCCTTGCTGGAGCAAGTTCGAGGATTACTTCACAACTTGTGGATCAAGGGGAACAATTAGACAGCTTGCATAATCAAAAAGGTGTTGTCGAAATTTTCCTACCTGTGTGATGAAAAAGATCATTGCGAAAAAGCAGAATCAGGGTGGTCCCCAAAATAACCTCACGATGAAGAATACCTTTTTTCGACCGAGGAATTTTGTGTGCTCTACATGGAAAAAGGGTCCTTCAATTCGCATCAAAGCGAAAAAGGTCGCTTTTTACCTCAGTCTCACAACATGTTTCAAGCAAAAGTGCTGGCAGCTATAAATGCAAGAGGGCGCACTCGCCATTCGCCTGTGCAGTACACACAACTCCTCAAGCGAGATCTCAATACCTACGGCAAAACCAATTTTGTCTTCTGTGCGCTTCACCGTCGCATAAAACGAGAGAGTACTCAAGGCTACCATGCTTCAAATGCAAGGGACTTCATCATACCTCCTGCTGTTTCAAGTAAAAAACCAATAGCGATCCGCCATCGTCTCCTCCGAAACAGGAAAAGACCGTATCTCCAAAGATGCTACAAGGGAAACCACTGAAAAAGTTCAATAAACTTTCAACAATGGTACTCGAGTTAAGCTATCAATAGCGATTGCATCGCTAATGACAACATAGTTCAGCAAACCCATGCGGTTGCATACCTTTGGAAGCGAAAAGGCTCGCGACACTTCTTGTAAGCTGGTTTACATTGAAACGTGGGACAACAGTGGAAAGCCTCGCCTAATGGAGCTTTACACCCACGATGTCTTGAGAAAAGTCCTCCTCTCATCCCGGAAAAGGATATGGAAGCGATACGCTCGCTCATCATTCATCATTTTCAGTAGCGTTTGTCCCGCTTGGTGGCGGGGTCCGCTCTTCTGGTGTGGTGACGCCATTTCTCCCGATCAAATGCTTGATCGCTTGATCGGGATGCACACCAGCTATCTTTAAGTCCAAGTGCAACGAGTCTAGCCAACGTCGCTTCGGGCGTCCTCTGGGCCGTTTTCCAGGGACTTCAAGATTCAGGCCAATCTTACAGACAGTGTCGTCGTTAGCGCGAAGGACGTGGCCATACCATCGTAAACGAGCTTCGCGCAACTTGTCGGCTATCGGGACGACACCGAACCTCTGTCGTATGGTGTCACTGCGAACGCGGTCCAATTGCGTTACTCCGACAGTCCACCTTAACATCTTCGTCTCCATTACACTGAGGCGGCTTTCAATTTCCTTCGTCACGGGCCAGCACTCAGCACCGTACGTCGCTACTGAGCGGACGACTGTTCTATAAGCCTTCGACTTGAGGTACTCGGGTATTGTCTTGTCGCAGAGAACCCCAGTCAACGACCGCCATTTGGACCAGGCGGCACTTACGCGCGCATTCACCTCCAACTTTAGGCTGCCATCGGGCGTAGCTGTTGACCCGAGATACTTGAAAGATGTGACTCGTGAGAGGTCAGTACCATTGATCTTGATAGGTCCGAGCTCATTCATATCCGTCGTCAAGTACTCCGTCTTTTTGACCTTTAGCTTGAGTCCGAACAATGCCAAGCGATCGCACCATTCCTGTGCCTGTCGCTCGAGTTCGGCTTTGTCTTCACATGCAAGCATGACGTCATCGGCATACAGCAACGTCCAGGGAGCTGCCTTTTGGAGATCTCGTATAATTGCATCCATGACGACCACGAAGAGCAGTGGGGATAGCGCAGACCCCTGGTGCACTCCGATAGAGATCGGAAACTCCATCGAGGTACCCGCTGGTGCTCGTACTCGGCTTATTGGGCACGAGTAGAGGATGCGCACCCACTCAATAAGCTCTTCAGGGACGCCGTGACTTCGCAAAGCGTACCATATAACTTCTCGCGGGACGCGGTCGAAGGCCTTCTCCAAGTCCAGGAAGGCAAAATGCACCGGTTTCTGTTTCTCGCGGTGCTTCTCTAGTAGAAGACGAACGGCGTGTATGGCATCAACCGTCCCACAGCCGGCAACGAAACCACACTGATTATTGGAAAGCTCAACGACATCCCGATTACGTCTATCGACAATTTGCTCAAAGACTTTCATGGTGTGCGAAAGTAGGCGAATCGGACGGTAGCTAGCGCAGTCCGCAGGGCAGCCTTTCTTCTTCCAAATCGGGATAGTCGTGCTTTGCTGCCAACTCTCAGGCACTTTCTTCTGAGCAACAACCTGATTGAAAAACTCTGTCAGCCAGTCAGCAGGGCACCAGCCCTTCGACTTCCACAGGTCGGCCGGCAGTTCATCTGGACGAGTGGCTTTGCCTGACTTCATCTTCCTTAGGGCTGCTTCAGTTTCGCTCACTGTGATCTTCTGAACAGGACCGCATACAGGTGAAGCAAAAGGAACGGCAGGATGTTCAAATTCTACATTCGAGATTTCCTCGAAATAGTCGCGCCATCGCTTCACAGCCCTTTTACGATCCATCAGAAGATGGCCGTTCTCATCGTTAATGCCAAAGAACTTTTCGATGTCTTCTGCTTGGCGACAGCGAGCCTTGGCGAGTCGGCAAAGATAGCGCTCACCATCGCGCGTTTCCAGTTTTTCGCTGACTTCAGCGTAGTATGCGGCATTAGCAGCAGCAACTGCGTTCTTTGCCGCTTTCCTCGCTTCTCGATAATTCCACCAATTACAGACTGTTTTGTCACCGATAAATACGTGATACAGCCGTTTCTTTTCCCTGACCTTCTCTCTGACATCGTCAGTCCACAGCCAAGCCTGCTTGTCGACCCAACGCCGTCCAGGCTTCGTTGTGCCGAGTTCGAGGCGTGCAGCCCGGGTTATCGCATCGGTAGCATCCTTCCAGGTTTCCTCGACAGTTGTTACCGTCGGCAGCCGAATGCGAGAGACAACAGCTGCTTCCTTCTCCTTCAATCGCCACCATTTAATTCTAGCCGTCCTGCACCGCTCGACACGTTTACACCTCGGAGGTGTGATCTTCAGCGAGCAGATCAGTGGACGGTGTTGCGTGGCAACCGTCTCATACGGCACGGTCTTCGCGTCTGTGACAAGGCCTTGGTCGCGACGCCTAACAAGGACATAGTCAATCTGCGTTTTGTCGTTCCCGCTATAAAACGAGATGAGGTGGGAGTCACGCTTTCGAAATTTGGTATTCACGATGGTGAGGTCATGTGAGTCTGCATACTCAAGTATACGCTCACCATCGGCGTTGCGTGACCCATAGCCAAAACCACCATGACAGCAGCCGTCTTTCGCTGCTCCGACGTGACCATTAAGGTCACCTGCCACAACAACCATATTTTCTGACGGCACTTCCGCTGTCTTCTCATCAAGCAGGGACCAGAAGTCGTCCTTGGTTTGCTCGGAGCAACCTGTCTGCGGAGCATACGCGGAAAAGAAATGACATCGTCGCTCTTCTACGGCGACAATAATCTTCATCAAGCGGTCATCGAAACGTTCTACGCTTGCAATCGCGTCACGGAAACGCTTGGAGACGATCATACCGACACCACTGGTGGTCCTGGGACTGCCGCACAGAACGGCCTTGAAGCCGCGGCCAATGTCCCTCGACTTGCAGCAGGACCGCCTCATCTCCTGCACCGCACAGAAATCTATCTTCCTTCGCTCCAGTGCTTCTACCAACTTGTACGAGCGGCCCGTCAACGTACCCACATTCAACGTTGCTACGCGGGTCTTGTCTACGTTGCGGGACTTTCGGACTAGCTCAGTTGCCCCCCGATGCCGTCCTCGCATCAGGGATCCTCGCATACTTCTCACATTCGCCGGGCTTTGCGAGTGCGCGTCGGCTCCCGCGGACGCCGTAGCATTATCTCGAGAACTCTGTAACGTCATCAACCATATAATGTGACACAGAATGTTCGTAGGCCGGCCTGTCACTAGGGTCTGTCGCCTGCATTCGTTTGTCCGTGATTGGCTCGGCTTGCAAAAGCAAGCAGTTTCCAGTGCCACCACGTGGAGGAACGGACATCGCCACCAAGAGATACGCTCGCTAAATTTGTCAATATGCACTCATGCAGACAAGAAGATCATTAAGCCAGGAATCCTGTTAGGACGCGATCATCTCTGGTCTCTAGTATGCACTGATAAGTCCCCAGTATCTCTACCCTCAGGGCTAATCCTGTTTCCGACAAAACTCGGATACGTTGTAGCAGGAAAACCCAATTCAATATCACAATTCCTTCAAGTCTTGAAGGAAATCGGTGAGGTAGATCAGTGGGAGCACTACTGGTGAATGGATGCCGTCGTCAATACGTTGGCATTCGATAGTGCCGAAGTGAGCGAGGACAAGAAGGATCTCTGGGAAAAGTACTAGGCTATGGACGCCGTCGGTGCTGAAGAATTCCTAGGACCGAAAAGAGAGGAACAAGAAGTCATCGACCGAAAACTGTGGAAGTAATTCAACGACTCCGTCGAACTAAAACAGGATGGCTATTATGTCCGCCTGCCGTGGAAGCATTGACACCCTGTGTTACCTGACAATTGAGCTCTAGCATACAAACGCCTTGTCAGTATATGGTTATCTCTAAAGAAGAACGAGGAGCTACTCGATCAATACAACGACGTGTTTAAGGACCAACTCAATAGGAATATTGTCTAGATCGTGGATGGCAACTCCTGCGTAAACGGCGCTCAAGTTCACTACATCCCACATCAGCCGGTACTCACCCCACAGAAGACAACGACAAAGCTTTGAATCGTCTTTGATGCACCTGCACTTCATAAAGGAAATCCCCCTCTGAACGAGGTGCTGCATAGAGGACCGGTTATACTGCCTCCCTTATATGGCCTCCCACTACAACGATGTTTTGTTGCGATCAAAACTTCTAGCGGCAGGCGGGACTCGAACCCGCACCTCCCTCTGACCGGGCGAGAATGCTCTTCGCCTTTACAGCACCGGCACCGTTTGATCGAACGCAACATCCACACCTCGTGGGACCGATCAGCACCCACCCATATCCGGGATGAGAAACTAATTTGATCTGTTTCTATCAAGACCATCAGCTTCACTGGTTCCATGCTGATATCAGCGGCCAGATCAAACTACTGTTATTGAAATGATCATCGAATTAGCAGTTCCTCTGCTCTTATCCAGGCTCTGAAGAAGACGCTTGCGGCGGCCAGGATAAGTCTGTTTAACAGCATAGATTCCACAGCTTGATGAATTTACTGCCATTTCCCCAAATATCCTTAGCAGAAATTCACCTTGCTCGGAGCAAAATAGAGAGTTTTATTCGATCAGGGCAAGAATTAGTGCTAAACTGATTAGAGAACACACAAAAAGCGGCTGTTTTTAATGATTGCTCCACCAAGGCTCAGAAAACCCGTAGGATCTATACCTAGCGACTCTATTGCAACTTAAAAAAATATAAATAAAGGATATAAGACGACGTCAATTCCATTGCGGGATGCACCTCGCATTCTACTTCTACGGGCATGTGGTGGAGGCGGTATGAATGGCCATTTGGACTAAAGAACGACCTGCTGTGGCCAGCGTATGGACAAGTCAGTGCATTATTCCTCCCGGACAAGCCTGGTACCAGCTCACCGAGCCGAAACAAAAACATTGAATCGGAGAGCATGCGATAGACGGCACCTCCAATTGCGCTACCACGCGCTTTGAAGAAAAAACACCAATAAGAAGGAAAAAATGGCTTATTTGACGTGCGACGTGGACATTATTATAAATCCCAACCTACTGAAGGAGAAGGAAAGGTTTAAGGTTAGTGTTAATTTTTGTTTTTTGTTCTTTATCCATTTTTCCGTTATCCGTTCATTTTCGGGCAAATTTATCCGTTATCCATTATCCGGGTTTCAAAATTTTATTGCCCGCTCATCCCTGGTCCAAACATTTAGCTTCACAAAGAGTTATATTCGGGCTAAAATCGTCGCCTTTTCTACTGACGGGAACCACTCATCACCATCTCAATAAGTGCGAGGACGATCTACTGGCTCAAGAATTCAAGTCCAATCTCTATGTCGACAACCTTATTCTAACCATTGACTCCGAAGGAGAGGCAATACGGTACTACCAGCGGTCCAAGCAAATTTTCAATAACCTCAATATGAACTTGAGAGAATTTGCATCCAATCACTCCAAATTAATGGATTCAATATCAAATCGCGATAGAACCAGTAGTACATGCCCCAAGGGGCTAGGAATCACTTGGAAACTAAATGAGACGAACTGACAGCGTCGTGTGCTCTTCCTGAGATGGAGATCACGGCCAAGAGGCCCGTGACAGGGTCAATAGCTGCTGTCTACGACCCATTGGGATGGCTTATCCCTTTGCCTCATCGATCAAGAACGTTTCTTCAATCACTTTGGAAGGACCAATATGGATGGAATAGCCAACTCTCCGTCAAGAAAGTTGAGGAATGGCAAGAGATTCGGCGTCAATGGGCTCTTCCACCATTAGTGGTACCAAAGGCTATCCATGTCATTTTGGTCATCTTTGCGGATGCAAGCTCAAGTGAAATGACTGCTTGCACCTATTTGCATCATAGTCTGCCGAAGTCGGTAACTCTGTTAATGGCAAGAGCAAAGCTTCCGTCTCTTCATGGTCAAACTACAGTACCCAAAGGAACTCAGTGTGTTCACACTGGCAATGAGACTGAGTAACTCCATAGTATCTCAGCTGGAATCATCCCTCAATATTGAAGAAACATACATTTTCATCGATTCTGCAATTGTGCTAGGGTGGGTCAAAAGCAAGTCTGGAAAGGAACTAGGGCCATTCGTCAATAATCGTCTAGCTGAGAATCACAAGCCATCTGTTAAAGAGCCAATACTATGTAAGATTCGGATATGTCTCAACAAATAGCAACCCAGCGGACTGCGGAATAAGACGACTAACAAAAGAGGAATTGCTGAATTACTACTGGTGGAGAGGACCAGAATTTCTCTATCAAGAAAAATGGTCGAAAGAAGAAAATATCTTTGACGTTCCACTAGTTAATGATGGATAAGATGCTAAGGAGAAAGAAGAAGAGCTATTTAGAGCTTGCAATACGACGCAGAGTGATGATTTCAATGGGACCAATGAGTTAATCGAGAAAAACAAGCTCGGACATTTTCGCAGGCTAAACGTATTGCAGCATACGTACTACGTTTTGTGAAAGCAGTAGTTGCTAGCCTCAACAGCAAGAATGGCAAGCAAATAGCCCTTACAATATCTAAGGATACGACATGCTCCACAGTTACTCGATTTCTGACTGCACACGAGATCAAAGAAGCCGGGATGGACCTTGTCAAACAACATCAAAAAACAAGTATCAATAAACAGATACTTAATTCTCTTCAATATCTCAAAATTCATGAAGATTCGGAAGGAATACTGCGATGTTACGGACGATTAGGACGTGCTCAACTACCACTAAAAGCGAAACATCCCACACTGGTGCTGCAGAAAACGCCTCTTGCAGAAATGATCATTAATGAGGCTCATGAAAAGGGACATCCCATTGCAGACCGCACAGTCTCTCTCGTTCGACAGGAGTTCTGGATTCCGCAGCTACGCACCCAGGTATCACGAGTGATTCGAAAATGCGTGAAGTGCCAGAAGTTCAATAATCTGCCATATCAATACCCCGCTCAAGGGGACCTACAGAAAGAACGCGTAGTGCGATCCTGCCAATTTGAACAAGACAGAAGCTCTAAGTCCTCCGTTCAAGTTGACAGTGCTGTCAGGAGGCCCTCTTCAAGTGGGGCTAGATTATTTCGGCCCGTTGTCAATATCTATTCCGAGCGGAGGTAACGGAAAATGCTATAGAGCAATAACCACGTGTATGGTCACACGTCTGCTACACCTAGACGTGGTTTCTGACATTTCTACGGTGGCGTTCCTCAATATGCTAAAGAGGTTCTTTGCCAGAAGAGGAGTTCCAATGTCAATAACGAGTGACAACGCTCCGACATTCCTTCTTGGAGAGACTATCCTCAATGATAGCATTCAAACAGCTCGTCAGGATCCAACCATCGCCAAAGAGTTAGGTAATAGAGCGAATGACTGAAGACATATAACGCCTTACTCTCCCTGGCAAGGATGCTTCTTTGAACGGCTCATAAAATCCATCAAACACTTAATGTACAAGACTCTTAGCGGGTCAATGGTCTCTCTTGACGATCTTTCTAGGATAATAATCAAAAATCGAAGGAATCCTCTATACGAGACCACTGACGTATATTGCTCAGGATTTTGATGGATCACACATATTGAGGCCAATAGACTTCATACAGAAAGATATGGATATAAAATTTTCAAACATACAAGCAGAGGAAGATCAACAAGATCCATGCTCCAAACCAGCATCATAACTGGCTACCTTGCAGACCAAAAGGCAAGCAGTAGCGGCTCTAGAAGCATCCTGCAAGTACACGGAAGCATTCTGGAAGGTATGACGGTCTCAATACCTAACTTTTCTCAGAGAGAAGCATACACTCCTTGTCAATACCAGGAAAGGTTGCGCTCAACCTCCTCGAGAAGGGGCTGTAGTGCTGATCATGGAGGCAATTATGCCACGCCATTGTTGGAAAACTGGAGTAATCGAAGAGCTCATATCAAACGTTAACGGCAACGTAACACTAGGAGAAACTCAACACTGGATCTCGTTCTGTGCAATAATGTTGGCTTCATCAGTAACGTTGTCACTGGTCCTCCTATTGGCCGCAGTGACCATGCTACAGTCATGTTTCAGTTGGGTGTAATGCCTAAAAGAGAACAATTTAAATGGATTCGTGATTTCAGAAGGGCCGATTATAATGAAATTGGAAATTACCTAACCAGCATAGATTGGATAGGTATATTGAATTCATCGTGCACAGTTGATCAATTGTACGAGACGTTTCTTGCAATTTTATATCATACAATTGAAATGTACGTTCCTGTGCGAAAAATTGGAGATGATGTAAAGGGGTTTCCTGAGTATCTCATGAGAATGGATCGTTGTTGCGGTCACTTGTGGGAAAAGGCATGCGCCAATGACCGAGGAGAAGACTGGGCTTCGTACGTGGCACTGTCTAGAAAGCTTAATAAAGCTCTTTATCGGTATAATGTGTTCCAAGAAAGTAGGGTAGTTAAGTCTAAAGACAAGACAGTATTCTACAGATACATAAGCTCTCGCATTGGAAAGGACAATGGGGTCCCTAGCTTGATAAAGGATGATGGTGCGCTGGCCTCTACGGAAAGCGAGAAAGCTGACTTGTTGGGCGAGGTATTTCTCAAGGCATACAACAACAGGGATCACGTATGGGAAAGCGATTCGTTGAGAGAGATAGGTGAGGGGCTGCCCCATTTTCCTCAGATTAATAACACAGTGTGGTTCCTGAAGGAAGAGATTATTGATGTGCTGAGTAAATGGCCCAAATCCTTATCAATAACCCCAGATTTGATTCCTTTGTGCTTCATACAAAATGTTGTCCATTATATCGCCTATCCTCTGGAACACATATTTAATCTGAGTTTTTTGAGAGCCGAGGTCCCCGGCAGGTGGAAACACACTTTTGTAACACCCATTTATAAAAAGGGATCTCGCAATGATGCAAAAAATTACAGGCCAGTTAGCATCACTTCAATATTCGCAAGAACTTTTGAAAAGATTCTCAAGAAGCACGTTCTAGCACATCTAGGAAACCACAAGATAATTTCTGATAACCAATATGGTTTCCTCAAAGGCAGATCGGTAGAAACCGCGCTTCTCACCTCTTTCAATGAGTGGTCTAGGGCTATTGGTGTATGACTGTTCAGGTTTATCGAGATAGTGCTACGGCGTCCGCGGGAGCCGACGCGCACTCGCAAAGCCCGGCGAGTGTGGAAAGTATGCGAGGGTCCCTGATGCGAGGACGGCATCGCGGGGCAACTGAGTTAGTCCGAAAGTCCCGTAACGTAAGCAGGACCCGCGTGGCTACGCTGAATGTGGGTACGTTGACGGGCCGCTCGTGCGAGTTGGTTGAAGCACTGGAGCGTAGAGGAGTTGATTTCTGTGCGGTGCAGGAGACGAGGTGGTCCTGCCGCAAGTCAAGAGACATAGGACGAGGCTTCAAGGCCGTTCTATGTGGAAGTCCCAGGACCACCAGTGGTGTCGGAATAATCGTCTCCGAACGATTTCGTGACTCGATTGTAAGCGTCGAGCGCTTTGACGATCGATTGATGAAGATCGTTGTCGCCGTGAAGGAGCGACTCTATCACTTTTTCTTTGCGTATGCTCCGCAGACTGGCTGCTTGGATCAAGCCTAGGAAGAGTTTTGGAGCCTGCTTGATGAGAAGGCAGCAGAGGTACCATCGAGGGATGTCCTCACAGTCGCTGGTGACTTTAATGGTTATGTAGGTGCCACGAAAGGCAATTACAGCTGTCATGGTGGTTTCGGATACAGGTCTCGTAAAGCGATGGTGAGCGTATTCTTGAGTATGTGGAATCGCATAACCTCACCGTAGTGAACACCGTGTTTCGTAAAGGCGACTCCCCCTCATCTCATACTATAGTGGGAACACCAGGACTCAGAAAGATTTTGTCCTTGTGAAGGATCGAGACCGAAGTCTTGTCACAGACACGAAGGTCGTGCCGTATGAGACGGTCGCCCCACAGCATCGACCGCTGATCTGTACTTTAAAGATCGCCCCTCCGAGGCTGAAGCAGGTCGAGCGATGCGGTGCACCAAGAATCAAGTGGTGGCGAATGAAAGAGAAGGAAGCAGCTGTGATTTCTCGCGTGCGGTTACCGACAGTGACAACTGTCGACGAAACTTGGGAGAAGGCCACTGACGCGATTCGTCACGCTGCACGGTCGGAGCTCGGCATCACGAAGCCTGGACGACGGAAGGTCGACAAGCAGGCCTGGCTGTGGACAGATGACGTGAAAGCCAAAGTTCGAGAGAAGAAGACGCTATATCACGTGTTTCTCGGCGAAAAGACAGCCGATAACTGGCGGAAGTACCAAGAAGCGAAGAAAGCTGCAAAGAAGGCAGTGGCTGTTGCAAAAGCCACTCATTACGGAGATGTCAACGAGAAGCTCGAGTCGCGCGATGGTGAGCGGTATCTGTACCGACTCGCAAAGAATCGCCATCGCCAGACCGAGGACATCGAGAAGTTCTCCGGCATCAATGATGAGAACGGCCATCTTCTTATGGACCGCAAGAAGGCATTGAAGCGATGGCGCGATTACTTTGAGGAAATTTCTACAGTAGAATTTCCTCATCCAGCCATCCCCTCAACGGCTCCAACCCACGGCCCCGTTCAGAAGATCACCGTGGAGGAGATTGAAGCGGTTTTGAAGAAGATGAGGCCAGGCAAAGCGACTGGGCCCGACGACGTGGCAGCAGAACTGTGGAACTCGAACTTTTGGTACCCTGCTGAGTGGTTGGCGAAGTTCTTTAATCAGGTTGTGGCGGAGAAAAAAGTGCCTGAGTGTTGGCGCCAAAGTACGACGATTCCGATTTGGAAGAAGAAGGGCAGTCCTGCAGACTGCTCCAATTACCGTCCGATTCGCTTGCTTTCGCACAGCATGAAGATCTTTGAGCGAATTATTGACGGACGAATTCGTGACATCGTCCAGCTGTTCAGCAATCAGTGCGGCTTCGTGGCTGGCTGTGGCACCATTGATGCCATTCACGCCGCCCGCCTCCTGATAGAGAAGCATCGCGAGAAACAGAAGTCGGTGCATATCGCCTTCCTCGACTTGGAGAAGGCCTTTGACCGCGTACCGCGTGAAGTGATATGGTACGCCTTGCGACATCATGGAGTTCCTAAAGAGCTCATAGAGTGGGTGCGAATTCTCTACTCTTGTCCAAAGAGTCGAGTTCAAGCTGCAGCTGGAACCTCGATGGAGTTTCCCATCTCTGTCGGGGTACATCAGGGTTCTGCGCTTTCCCCACTCCTCTTTGTTGTCGTCATGGATGCCATCACTCGAGATCTTCAGAACCCCGTCCCTTGGACGTTGCTTTATGCTGATGACGTAATGCTCACTAGCGAGGATAAAGATGAACTCGTGCGAGAGGTGCAAGCTTGGTGTGATCGCTTGGAGCGGTTTGGACTCAAATTGAACGTGAAGAAGACCGAATATCTAACGACGGACGTTACTGAGTCCAGCTCCATCTAGGTTAACGGCATCGAGCTCCCACGCACTTCGGTCTTTAAGTACCTGGGATCAGCAGTCACGTCTGACGGCAAACTGATGATTGAAGTGAATTCACGCGTGAGTGCAGCTTGGTCCAAGTGGCGCTCGTTGACTGGGGTGCTCTGCGATAGGAAGATACCGGAGCGCTTGAAGTCGAAGATATACAGAGCAGTCGTTCGGCCAGTAGCGATGTACGGCGCTGAGTGTTGGCCTGCGACCAGGGAAGTTGAAACGCGCCTCAGCGTCATGGAGACGAAGATGCTGCGCTGGACGGCTGGAGTCACGCGCATGGACCACATTCGAAACGATGCTATTCGGCAGAAGTTCGGTGTCGCGCCGATAGCCGACAAGATGCGCGAAGCTCGCTTGCGATGGTACGGCCACGTTCTGCGTGGAAAGGAAGACAGCGTCCGCAAGATAGGCCTTAACTTCGAGGTAATTGGAAAGCGGCCTAGAGGGCGCCCGAAGCAGCGCTGGGCTGATACGTTACATGCGGACTTGAAGATTACTGGTGTTTACCCTGATCTAGCGCTGGATCGGGAAAGGTGGCGTCATAACACCAGAATAGCGGACCCCGCTACGATGCGGGACAAACGCTGAAGAAGAAGAAGAAGAAGAAGAAGAAGTTAGCGATTGACTTCGTTAGTCGGGCTGAATTATAGGAATTGCCACTTTCAGTGGAAAAAACTCGTCTCTTGATGATTGGACCCAGAAATCAAACGCAGATGCCGACATACAGAATTAATGGCGAGCCACTCAACAGAGTGAACGAAGCTCGAGATATAGGATACAATATTACCAGTGATCTATGTTTTTCTCAACACTGCAGAGTTTTGGTGAAAAAGGCCAATTATCGCATTTGCAATCTCTTCAAGGTTTTGAAATCCAAATTCCCTGAAGTCTATATACGTGCCTATAAAAAATATGTGCGACCGATCGTGGAATCGGGGACTACAGTGTTCAATCCAACGAAGAAGGATGCCGACCTTTTGGAGAGCGTTCAAAACAACTTCACCAGGAAACTTATGATGAGATGTTATTCGATGGACTACAACCAAATACCTCACGGCCCTCAATGATCGTTGTTTTTTTGGACTTCCGTCACTGAGAACCTTCTGATGATGTACAAAATCCTTGCCAATAAGTTTAACCCCAACGCACTAGAATTCGTTGATGGGATGCTAACGAGATCCGTAAGAGGGAAGCTCAAACTTAGAATCTCGATAGCAAGGACGCGAGTTAGGTCAAACTTCTGAACGTATAGGATCCTGAAGGATTTTAATTCGCTGATTGGAAGGTACGATGATCTGGCTAGCCTGTCTGCGCGTACCTTTGGAACGTATCGAGCTGATTAAATTTTTCAAAGTTTGTGCAATACGACATGTGGTGAAAACGTAGCACAAGAATTGATATCTAACTGATTTGTTTACGTATTTTGTTGTTTTTGTTCTGTTCTTCTGTTGTTAGTTTGTAACGCGAAGACTCATATTTACGCCTCGAATAAATAAATAAATAAATAAACGTAAGAGAAGCTCTCGTCCGTCTTCCGTCTCGACGCATGATAAGGAGTCCAATAATTCTTATTTTCTTGGAAGATGAATCAAGCAGTTCTAGTTTGGAGCGACGAAAAACCAACTACGATGAAAGCAGTGAGAGCGAAGGAACAGGTACCACCTTCGCAATGTCACTGATACAATTGCTCACGGTAGCACTCCTTTTTGGACACTGTCAAGCAATGCCATCCTTCGAAGGCAATATATCATCCTCAAGAAGAGGATTGAATGTTCATAAGGAGGAGCGCAAGTGTTCTTATCTGAAAGAACCCCGTTCGGGATTTGCGCAGAACAATACTGGGTAGAATTCAGTAACCCTAGAGAATACGAGAACGCCAGCTTTCCGCCAGAGATCGTTTTGCACGCCCACCGCATACAATGCAGGTTTGTACACTCAAATTCGGTTGAAATGTAATATCCAACGTCTTGGATATTAACCGGAAGATCAACCAGCAAGATTTTTTTCATCGACTTTACCTGCATATTGTACATAGTTCACAACAAAATCCGGACATAATATTTTACAAGAAAAGGACCACTGGACCGTCTAGAAGAGGGAAGGTTTGGATCTCATAAGGGAGTCCGAACCGTAAACTAACTAGCCCGATACCTAGGCCCTTACACCTACCGCTACCCATTCGGTCCTAGTTATAGGGTGAAGGAAATGCAGAGGAAGGGCGAAGCATAAGGGAGTGATAGTTGTTGCCTACTTGGGGAAGAGCCCCAGACCTCTATGCCAGTAAAGAAAGCAGCCGCTCTCTCCATGCCTACATAGAAAGCCGCTGTCCTTGTTCGCTCACGACGTTCCTATTTATATGGCACTTCAAGGTCGTGATTACATCGCTAAACTTGATAGCGGGCGGTGCTCTGATCGTTAGCTACCGCCAAAACTGCTTACACCCGATAGTGTCACCACAGAAACCTTCGAGACATACTCTCCAGCCGCAACATTTTGCCAGTCATTACACAGCACGCTTTGTAGCGCCAATATTCTAAACCCGGAAAGTTGGCCAGTGAGGGACATCAGTGCCGTGCCAATCATCATCTACTTTCTTATGACCGGGTGCTATGTCTTTTTGTACGTTCCTCTCGTTGTTGGACAGCCTATAAGAGTGGTTGCCAACATCCTTTGGGGATCGGTTCGGTGGCTCCTTTGTCACCTTAAGAGGCGAATTTCAAGACTCAATAGGAATCCAATAGCCCGGCGTAGGAAATTGGCTGAGATTCTTGCCATAATCTGAGCACTCTCAGGCACCTCACTATATTGTCAAATGCTTAACATCTTCGATTATCCATGACAGTGTGCTCAATAGGAGACAAGAAGACCTGTTAAGCGCAACACTCGGAGACATTCAAGATCAATACCTTCAAGACAGATGCATGTCTCAGATTATCTGCGAATGAAACAACGATACATGAACTTTCATTACATAACATTCATCCACCAGCCCTGACCATGAGTGGTCGTGCGGACTTCTTTCTCCGTTATCATTCATCGGTGATTTCAACCTACTTTTGTTTCAACTGTTCTCTGTTCAGTGAAATGCCGCCTAAGACTCAGCGTGTTCTGAAATCTGGTGCATCGTCGGCCCAGCCACCCTCATCAATCAACGCCGCACTCTCTGCCAGTCTTGATCCTGTACTCCATCCTGATAGGATGTCTGTTGGTTCCCTGCTTGATAAAGCATTGGAAATCAATAAAGATCCCACGGTCCAGCAATTACTTCTTGTTCTCAAAGATAGATTCTGCGTTCCTGGAACGCGAGAAGCGTGAACGCAGTGTGGTAATAAGCGGGATTGATGATGAACCGATGGAAGCTCGGTCCTCTGACCGGCAACACGCATTGAAGAGAAGATCAACGAAGTTTTCGATGCCATAAATCTAGAATGTCGACCGTCTGAAATCTACCGCATGGGAAAATAGACCTTAGACGTCCACGCTTAGTTAAAGTTGTCTTCCCTTCTCAAGCTCATTAGCGTACTGCTTTAGCAAATGCTCGTTTGTTTAAACAGTCAGGATTTCCCAATGTGTTCATAAGAAGGAGCATGACAGCAGAAGAACGACACCAGGAGTACGAGCTTCGTCAAACGGCAAAAGAGCGAAACAGAGACAAAGGATTCAAAGAGTGGGTTGTCTATAAAGGTAACCTTATCCGTGCTTCTGAAATCCCTCACAAATACTCGGAAAACTCATAAATCCGCATGGTAGCCCTACTTTGAAATGCTTTTTGTTTAACGCCCGTAGCATATGCAATAAAATCGATCATTTGCAGTCATTTCTAAACATGAATAGTCCCGACTTGGTCTTTTTCACAGAAGCGTGGCTCTCAGACAAAATCCAAGATTCTGAGATTATAGGTGGACTTCCTTATTCCATTTACAGATCTGATCGTAAGCTAGAAAAAGGCGGAGGGACTTGTTGCATTATTAGAGTTGGTCTATAGGATGAATTTGTAGAGCATCGTATAACAAAGAGGATGTGTTATGCATAGATCTACTAATTCCTGTACCCTTCTCTTGCGTTCGTTTCATCACAGTCTATCGACCAACAAATTCAACTACAACTGATGACAACTTGCTGTTAGATCTGCTTCGTGAGCTTTCTTCCTTCCACTCCTCTACTGTTTTGTTTGGTGACTTTAACCTTAAAATAAATTGGTCTACTGTGACCCCACTATGCTCTAGTGCGAGTATATTCCTCGACTTCTTTTTGAATACAGAATACACGCAATACGTAAAGGATCCCACTTTTGGTAACAAGATCCTTGATGTCGTATCTTCCTCCACTGTATGCATGTAATGTTTTCACACTGCCCCCTTAGCCACTTCTGAATATGCCGTTGTTAGATTTGAGATTTGCTGCACTTTTAGCCGGGCTATGAGTTTTTCAACCCTTGATTATCTCAATACCGATTTTTCCTCTCTCAATCGATACCTGTTTAGTATAGATTGGTTTGAGGTTTTGGATCAATATTCAATCAACTGTAACTGAAGCTTAACAACGATATTATGAAGTCCTTTATAAAGCTCTTGCAATGTACGTCCCTTTCAAGTTCCCGAAATGTTCGCACATCAACTACCCAAGACATACTAAGAACATCTTGGAGCGAAAAAACTAGGATTTATTAGCAGTTATGTGATCTCCAACTGGTTTTATAAAAAGGTCTGTTCTGATCTTAGCCTTCACCTTAAAAAATTTCTGGCCAATTATGAACGCCGTTTTGCTAAAAATGCATCATGGAAACAGTTTCATCAATACTTGAGCAAGAAAGTTAAGCCTAAGACTTCACTACCCACTCTAACTGTTCAATCTGGAAATCGGTACGTTACCGATAACGAAAAGGCAGAGGCTCTTGCTTCGTATTTTGCAAATGTCTTCACTACCGATTATTATCCGTTTCACGTTAATTCTGAAAACTCCAACACTCAGGTCGCGCTTGCTGACTTTTACTTTTATCCCGAAGATGTATCTACTGCACTCAAGAGACTTTCAACTGGAGAACCATATGATAGTCTTCCTCAAATATTTTACAAGAAATGCTATCGTGCCTTGTGTAAGCCGCTTGCACACTTGTTTAACCTCTCCGTCATGTTGAGCGAGGTTCCCCACTTGTGGAAGCATGCTCTTGTGAAAGCCATACCAAAATCTCCAAAAGTAATGTTGTTAGCAACTTTCGCCCAATAAGTATTACACCTGCTTCCACAAAGGTGATGGAAAGAATAATAAGAGACAGAATCACTGCATGGTTCAATAGAGTCTCTATTATTCCCGGCCATTTGGGTCAATGCAATCAACAGTGGAAGTTCGGTTGATGTCATATTTTTTGACTTTTTAAAGCTTTTGATAAAGTCTGTCATAGTAAACTAATTGGAAAGCTTAGCTCTATAGGCATTTGTGGTGAACTCCTGACTTGATTCGAGTCTTAGCTAGATGAACGGCGTATGACGGTTATGGTTAGACAGTCCTACTCTGCTGATCATATCTGCTCTAGCGGGGTACCTCAAGGTGCCGTCTTGTCACCTCTTCTCTTTTTGATTTATGCCCATGATTTGCCTGAAATACTTAAGACTGTATCCCGAATTCATGTTAAAGCTTATGTCGATGACATCAAAACATATGGCACATACGATGGGGCGAATAGAACAGTGGTACAAGCAGCTCTTCTCGCCTCAGCTGAGAAATGGAATCAATGGGCTACTTGCTGGAATATCTCTTTCAATTTGGATAAGAGCATGCTTCTACATATAGGCGATTCTGACCCCGTCGACTTTCTATCAATGGTGTAGCTTTGCCAAATTGCAGTTCTATCAAAGACCTTGGAGTTATTTTTGACCAGGAACTCAAATTTTTGAAACACACTGACTTTTCGACTAAAAAGGATTAAAATGCACTATATATGATCTTGCGTAATATTAAATGCTCCGATGCGGCAGTACTGATACGTCTTTACAAGACATACGTACTGTCGCACCTTGAATACTGCACACAAATCCCGAATCCTTATCTCGAAAAGAATGTGCTAAAGGTCGAAAAAGTCCAACAAGTTTTTACTCGAATAAAGGCGTATAAGACCTGCATTTATGCCATTGTTGAAAGTGGCACTACTGTTTTCAATTCACACCTTGAGAAAGACATCAGATTTCTATAAAGTGTTCTGAACAGCTTCACAAGGAATCTGATGCTGCGCTGCAGTGACATCGATTATCGATTTATCCCAATTTTTTTGGAGATTCTCGGTCAAAACTTTTAGGACTATCTAGTCTGGAAAGTACAAGGAAGAGAAATGGCCTCATCATGTCCTTAAAAAATGTTACGGGTAAGACTGCTCTTGAGCCAGCACAATTCTTTTAGCTTGTACCTTCCAGAACAAGGGGTGGTTTGCATAATATCAGAGTTAGCTTTTCAAGAACACAAGACAGATCAGGATTTTTCTCCACGATAGGAGTCCCTATCTTTAAATACACTTACCCGCAATTACTGAATTGCGCTTACAATGAAACTCAGCACATTCAAATTTCTAGTTCATAAAGCCATCAGCTCAGAGGTTTACTAAATATAAGGGACTATTTGCGCGTTAAGCTCAAGCTATTCTTAAAAATTTTATGTTGTTTGCTTACTTTTCTTTTCGATGTTTTTTGTTGACGTTTTCTTTTCCTCTCCTTCTACTGACGTTGTTTCTTTCTTTTTCTTTTTATTTTTTCACTAGGGTTTTATTGTCTTTAGGGACATGAGCTATTTTCGTAATTCTTACTAGGACAACTAACTGTTTTAAACGCACTTTCCGTGCATCTATAAACAAATAAATAATAAAGCCTAGTGATTGCACTGGTTTTGATATCGCGGTGCTGCTGTGATCACATTCCACCGCGCACGAAAATAAGCGAAATAGGCAACGGCAACTGCGTCCCTACCACCCCAGCAATGACGCTCGGCTTAAGCGATAGCTTCTCGGGCCAATCGCAAGCATACTTTTCTCGCCGCAGGCGCTGTTTAGCGTCGTTGCTGAGCGGATGGCGTAGCGCTCGCTTGCAAAGCGATGAGCGACCGCATTTTCGCGTCGCTCTACAAAATTCATCGCCGCGATTCTTCCGCGGAGATATGCACAAGACCTAAGGTCTCTGCACACTTCTACGGCAAGGCGGCAGGCTGCAAGCGCATCGCTGGTAGGAAGGCACATGTCTAGTCACATGGGAAATAGCCTACCAGTTCACAGTGGGGGAAGAACACACCAGTGCTGCAATTTTTTTTAGTTTGGTACAGCACAAAACATTGTGTAGGGCTGCCTTACATGATCCCCGGCGACCCTATTTGGGCTCCCAAAACACTAAATACAAGGAGACCCCTCCTCTTCCCACCTAATCTATAAATTATACTCAGACTATTGAATCGAATAAGGGCTTGTTCATACTTCGCGACAGCAGCGACAAGAGAAACTGGAGCGACAGCGCCGGCGCTCGAGTATGAACACTTTTCGGTGGTGCGAGCTCGGTTTTAATCAATTCGCATGCTTTGCACGGGTATATTTATTCCGTTATTTCGCGTACGAAGAATGTCGGTTAGGCGATCTGTCTTATCAGAAACGTTCATGCAGTGGGATAAAGGCTTATCTCCTTTTTCAATTTTTAAAAAGAATATCACGCCAAGGGCATTTGGTAATGGTACTGTGAGCCACTTAAATTTGATGTCTCCCTTGCTTCACTGGCATGTGCTTTCTGGAAACCCTAGGCATTATGCAAGCAGAGCCAACCGTATCTCCTACAACTTCTTTTTACAAGTTCACTTTCACTTTCACTTCTTTTGCACTTTCACTAACTGACGTCTGTCGTGCCACCTGAAACGTATACGTCTGTTTCGTGACCATTAGGAACGTCTGTAGGCTACGAAAATTGCATTCTTTTCTCCACTACACGCCTCCTCGACTGCTAGTGGTTATTGAGAAGCAGGCGACGACAGAGCACTCTCACCCGCGCGCTGAGTCAGCTCATTCGTCGGCAGCCGTCGGATCGCGGCCGGAGTGTCTTTTTCTCTGCGCTCTCGCCTTTAGGCCTATGTTATACTTCGGCGACGCGTCGCCGACGCTGCGACCCGTCGCCGACAGCCCGTCACCGACGTCGCCGACGCTGACGTCACCACCGACGTCGCCGACGTCGCCACAGAGGTCGCAGACGTCGCCACAGACGCGGGGTCGACGTCGGCGACGTCGTCAACAAATTCTGTGGCGGCGTCGGGGACGACGTTGGCAGGAGAGCATCGAAGCGCATTTTTAGCAGCGGGATGTCATCATTTGGTAACCAGTCTGCCCATAGAAAGGCTAAGTGATCACATCTGCCTCGAATTTGCATACATTTTGAGCTTCTCTTAATCTTCAAAAGAAATTTTAATTCTTAATTCTTCTTAATGCTTCAAGACTTGATGATGATTTTTTATTCTGTATGTACGGTAGTCTGTTCAACCATTGTTAATCTACCGAATTTTCTCTTATTAACCAAATTTGGCTTTTAGAAGGATGGATAAGTGTTCAAAGGTTTCACTAGCAGCAATGTTAGAACCATTCAAAAGTACATGTATTTTTAGGATACCCTGTATTTTTCGCAAGGCATAGTGTGTTTTTAGGTTTTAAACTTTAAAAGAAGCACAAATCAATCGATACGGTCAATTTGTAAAGAGATTATAGGAAGTATTCAAGCGAACACTATCAATAGATTGTAAAATGCAAAATAACAGACGAGTGCATGGCGCAGTCTATCCCGATCATACGTCAAAAAAACGTCGATTTAGCAAAGACCTTTTTCGTTAAATCGTATTTAAATTAAATTTACGCGGAATTCTCGAAGTTCAAAGGAAAATTTAACTCTTAATTAGTAAGAATTCTATCTCGAAAAGCTCTTCGCAGAGGTTTGCATTACCATTTGAGAAAGCGAGGAAACACTACTTATTTTCTACACAGTTTCATTTTTTTTCTAGGCCTATTTGCTCTACAAGGAAGCAAATAGGCCTAGAAAATGCGAACAGAACGGCTGAGAAGGACACAAAAAGGAAGAAAAGTGACAAATTGGAGGGGAGCTAAGGTTTAGGGTCCCACTTCCTCCCAAACACTCAGTGTTCTAATGAAATGTGCTTTTTGTGTTCGCAAGACGGTGTCTTTTGCACTTCTCGATTTCGTAATTCGAAGTACGGTGGTGATGATGGCAGTTCCGGGAACGAAGAACCAACCCAAAATCAGAACACTCCATCGGAGCGCATTTTCTGCCACCCTTGGATGACATCGGCGACGTCGGTGACGGACGGTCGCCGTGCTGTGCACGGCGACGCGCTGTCACCGACGTCGGCGACGCTGACGTCGTCGGCCTGTCTGTGGCGACGTCGGCGACGTCGGCGGCGGAAGTATAATACCCCCTGCGGAGCTCTCGGCGACGTCGCCGGCGACGCTTTGATGTGCGGGCTGCTACGCAGTGCGTAGCAGCCCCTACAGCATAGCGTCGCCGAAGTATAACATAGGCCTTACGCTCGCCTGGTTGACCCGTGTCCTTAAGGCCCTCACAGAGTTCTGCGGCAACGCCGCTCGCCGCTATGGTTAATGATAGGACAGAGACGCCACCGGCGGCGAGCTCTGCGTCTCTGCCCTAGGGTTAAGCATAGGGCCGCGGCGCTGCCGCAGAACCTTGTGGGGGCCTTTAGGCGGCTCTTGCCTCGAAGTATGAACAGGCCCTAAAGGGTCGTTTAGTGTGCGCGCGACGCACGACGCGACGCATGTGTAGTGGCCAAATTGATCGAGCGACGCGATTGATCAATTCGGCCACTACACATGGCATCGCGTCGCGCATCGCGCGCACACTAAACGACCCCTTAGGGGTGACGAAGTCAGCACGCGGTGCGAAATGCTTTTCCGATTGGAGCGCGCTAATAACTGCGCTTGGATAGCAACAGTGCGTTTTGATACTCTTGGGATCCCATTGGTCGAAATAGGCCTAATAGAGCGAAATTTTAGGAAATCTGCGTGGCACAGAAGAATTGAAACTGTTCTACTAAAGTGCACAGGCTTTGTGATAGTCGATCATAAAGATTTGCACGAAATTTGCCGCGAAATATGTTCGACATTGTGGAGGAAGTTATATCGCACCGTCCGAAGATTATATCTACTCGGCAATCTCTGTTCTTCCTCCAACCCTGCTGGAAGACCGGCCTCATCCCGAAGTTCATGAAGAAAGGACCACTGGTTACTCTATGTAGTCTTCTAGAAGACTACGTAATCATTTAGTGGAACACCCTAAGGTGCTTGCTGTTTACGTCAGAACCCTAGAAACTGCTAACAAGCAAAAGCGAGTCCTATTGTACTTCACTTTGCTGAAATGCACTGCGAAAAAAGAAGGCTGCAAACGACTTTTGCCTAATCAAATAGAGAAGAGGGAAAGATTTAGAGCGGTTCGAAGCAGATTTGTGACACGCTCCAACCAGGCACAAAATCCAGACTCTGCGATAAGTGCAGTGCTCTTAGGAGTAGAAGGTAGGCGCGGTACTTCAATAACAGACTTTTTGCCGCTTTTGTCAGTTTATTTATTTATTTATTTATTTATTTATTTATGCACAATGATGTGCGCTAAAACAGTGAGTGTTACCAGGCAAAAAAAAACAAAAAAAACTAATACTGTGAAGAAAAAACACTTGAACGAAGAAAAGAAGAAAAAAAACGAAACAAACATATGAACGGCAAAGCAAAACAACATCCAAGCTGAGACGTTGGCAAACAGATGTCCAGAAGCGGCAAGAAATGAGAATAAAAAGACTCAGCTGCTGTTCACTTTTTTGTTATTGACTATTGGTTTGAAGTCATATAACGGCAAGTAACGCTAGGGATAGAGCCACTCCTCGTGAGCAAGGGTGTATGCGTCTATGATGGGCTATATGAAGAAGTCTAACAACGTCAAGTAAAAGACTGGTATTGGTTAGCCGAAGAGTAGTCCTACATTTTTTATATAATAAAAGAAATAATCTGCAAAAGCCACTAAAAGACGTGAAAAAACATACTCTTGCGTTAAAATTCAGAGCTCACCGTAGAGTAATCATGATCATGACCTATAAAATGCGCTGAGTCTACGACCTCCTAAGCTAACGATTCCAGGGAGGGTCCTGTATCTCAAAGGCCTCTTTAAACTGATACGCACCCCGGGCGCTGCATAGGAGGAGCGCATGTTGATGTATATTGTACAGTAAGTGGAGGTTCTAGATTTGAAAAAATGAGATGTAGTTAAAATTTAAAAAAATTGCAATAAAGACTACTCTTACGCCAAGCAACACATAACTTAAACGTGAGAAACGAGCAGACAGAGTAGGAGAACATAAGGGGTTATGTTAGGTAGGTATTTCCTATTCTTAAAAAATCCAGAGCAAGGCAAGTGAACTAAAGCTTAGGAAATCAGTTGCGTGAAGACCAACCACACCAACAAACAACCTGCACTTTTCCCGCGAACAAGGGAAGAGATACTGTTATTTGGAACGCAAAAGTTTCTTCGAAAGCTTTGTGTTTCTTGAACTTGAGCCCTTCATTTTCCTTATCATAGCAGGTAAATGCAACCACTATTCAAAAGGTTGCGGGCGGGTTAAATAAGCTCAGGGATCACCTAGGGGCAAGGGCTAGGAACAACTCTGATGTTCGCAGAAACGAAGAGTCATTGCGAGCCAGGGCTGCACACGAAGTTCTGAGCGTTAGGTTTTTAAAGAAACTTTTCTAACAAAAAATTTTCGTTAAATTTCCGGTAAATCGTTAAATTTCGTTAAAAATACAACTAGCTGCAAACTACTACTTAAATGAAAAAAATCAAGGAAAACTTTATATGTTCCAACTTCAACTGGTCAACATCTACGCTTCAAGTAATGGAGTGTAACACTATAATGTGATATAAACAATCCAGTATCAACAAAATGTGGACAGCAAAATAAAGAAGCTTTGAGGAAAAACTATCTTCGGGGTGTGAAAAGAAGAACAGGTACGAAATTATCACTCAAGGGAACGGTACTTGCTATTGAAGGGTTTCGACCTCTTATGGAACTTCAAATGGAGACCTGGGTCATTAGAAGGAGTCGGGAATGCTGATTACGAATATGGGTGTCAAATTCGCAAAACGAAACTTCTAAGCGACTTGTAATCTGTTGAAGTTGGGTGGGCCGGACCACAGGCTGGAGCTGGTGCGAGTGGGATGAGGGATGACGGTTCCGTAAGAACGGTCCACCGGTGGCGGTGACACTGAGGTGTTGATCCGGTCTGTCGGATATGAGGTCACTGGTTGGGTTCCCATTGCATGTAAAAGATGTACAGTGTGCGAAGGACATGTTTGCTTCACACATTTTTCTTGTTTTGTTCCATAGTGCTAAATTTGTTAGAAATACTTTCAGCTGCTCCATATTAGAGTTTGACTCCATTTGTGCACAATCGCCTGTATCACCTGCTGTCCTGCTGATCATCAACTTGCTCGAGCGGGCACCAGCAGCGTCTCCGTTTGTCCCTGCCGCGTGCCAGAGTGCTCCAATGGATCCTCCTCGCTCGAGGGACACGAAGAGCGTCATATCGGTCGTTCAGGGCTTTCAGGAAGAAATCTGACCAACGCGTTGGTGGACGTCCTGGTGATCACTTGACATCTCGCGGAATCCAGTCGGTGATGGTTCTCGTCCAGCGGTGTCTGCGAATCCCATTACGTGGCCGGCCTACCTAATTTTCAACGACTTGGCCCATGCGACAGCGTCTCTGATCTTCGAACGTCGGCGAAGTTCGGAACTCCAGAGGCCTTCTCTCACTTGCGTGAGTCGTGTCACTCCGAGCATCGTCCTCTCGATTCCTCGCTGCGCGACGCTGACCGCGTGTTCATCCTGCTTTCGTATTGCGCAGGTTTCTGAGGCGTATGTTAGGGCTGGAGTCGATAAGAGGGCACGGAGACGGACGTTCTTCGTAGTCTGCACGGAGTTGGACGTTCTTGGACTTCTTCACGACTTCATCGACACTCTTGAAAGCTCCACAAGCCGCTCTTTGCCTCAGACCCAGCTCTGGCACTAGGTCGTTGGCCACATTGACTTCGCAACCCAGATAGACGTAGCTGGAGCATTCGGAGATGTTCCTTCCGTTGAGCGAGAATGGGGCATTAGAAACTTGTCCGTTCCTCATGAACATCGTCTTCGTAAGATTCAGGTGCAGTCCAACATTTCCACATACACGATCGAAGTCGGCCAACATTCGCTCCGCCTGGTTGATGCTCGGTGTTATGAGCACGATGTCGTCAGCGAAACGAAGATGATGCAGCTGCTGGCCGTCGACCTTCACTCCCATGTATTCTCATTCTAGTTCGCGCATGACGTTTTCGAGGGTGGAGCTGAAGAGCTTCGGGGATATGGTATCCCCTTGCCGAACACCTCTTTTCACGTCGGTGACGACGCCGTTGTAGAATGGTGAGATCTTGGTCGTGAATCCACTGTACAGCTCTCGAAGGACTCTGATGTACTGAGTAGGAACGCCCTGAGTGAGCATGGCTTCGAGGACCGCTTCAGTCTCGACGGAGTCGAATGCCTTCTTCAGGTCGATGAACGTAAGGCACAGCGGCAGCTTATACTCTTCGAGCTTCGTAATGGTGTGATGTGGTCGATCGTGCTGAATGTTCCCCGAAATGCTGTTTGTTCGCATGGCTGTCCTTTGTCCACTGCGTGGCAGGTGAACGTGGCTACCGAAGAAACCAGAGTAGAAGTGGTGAATGTCAATATGGCCAACGACCTAGCGCCAGAGCTGAGCAGGAGGAAACAAGCGGCTTGGAGAGCTTTCAAGAATGTTGAAGAAGTCGCGAAGACTACGAAGAACGTCCGTCTCCGTGCCCTCTTATCGACTCCAGCCCTAATATACGCCTCAGAAACCTGCGCAATACGAAAGCAGGATGAACACGCGATCAGCGTCGCGCAGCGAGGAATCGAGAGGACGATGCTCGGAGTGACACGACTCAGGCAAGTGAGAGAAGGCCTCTGGAGTTCCGAACTTCGCCGACGTTCGAAGATCAGAGACGCTGTCGCATGGGCCAAGTCGTTGAAAATTAAGTGGGTCGGCCATGTAATGGGATTCGCAGACGCATGCTGGACGAGAGCCATCACCGACTGGATTCCGCGAGATGTCAAGTGATCACCAGGACGCCCACCAACGCGTTGGTCAGAATTCTTCCTGAAAGCACTGAACGACCGATATGACGCTCTTCGTGTCCCACGAGCGAGGAGGATCCATTGTAGCACTCTGGCACGCGACAGGGACGAACGGAGACGCCCGCTCGAGCAAGTTGATGATCAACAGGACAGCAGGTGATGGGCCTGTTTCGACCGATGGGATCCCAAGAGTATCAAAACGCACTGTTGCTATCCAAGCGCAGTTACTAGCGCGCTTAAATCAGAAACGCATTTCGCACCGCGTGTTGACTTAGAGCCTTTTCATACTTCGCGGCAAGAGCGACTCCGTCACCCGTGGAAAGCATGCGAATTGATTAAAACCGAGCTCGCACAGCCGAAAAGTGTTCATACCCGAGCGCCGGCGCTGTCCCTCCAGTTTCTCTTGTCGCTGCTGTCGCGAAGTATGAACAGGCCCTTATTCGATTCAATAGTCTGAGTATAGTATAGTGAGTATAATTTGTAGATTAGGTGGGAAGAGGAGGGGTCTCCTTGTATTTAGTGTTTTGGGAGCCCAAATAGGGTCGCCGGGGATCATGTAAGGCAGCCCTACACAATGTTTTGTGCTGTACCAAACTAAAAAAATTTCAGCACTGGTGTGTTCTTCCCCCACGGGGAACTGGTAGGCTATTTCCCATGTAACTAGACATGTGCCTTCCTACCAGCGATGCGCTTGCAGCCTGCCGCCTTGCCGTAGAAATGTGCAGAGACCTTAGTTCTTGTGCATATCTCCGCGGAAGAATCGCGGCGATGAATTTTGTAGAGCGACGCGAAAATGCGGCCGCTCGTCGCTTTGCAAGCGAGCGCTACGCCATCCGCTCAGCACCGACGCTAAACAGCGCCTGCGGCGAGAAAAGTATGCTTGCGATTGGCCCGAGAAGCTATCGCTTAAGCCGAGCGTCATTGCTGGGGTGGTAGGGACGCAGTTGCCGTTGCCTATTTCGCTTATTTTCGTGCGCGGTGGAATGTGATCACAGCAGCACCGCGATATCAAAACCAGTGCAATCACTAGGCTTTATTATTTATTTGTTTATAGATGCACGGAAAGTGCGTTTAAAACAGTTAGTTGTCCTAGTAAGAATTACGAAAATAGCTCATGTCCCTAAAGACAATAAAACCCTAGTGAAAAAATAAAAAGAAAAAGAAAGAAACAACGTCAGTAGAAGGAGAGGAAAAGAAAACGTCAACAAAAAACATCGAAAAGAAAAGTAAGCAAACAACATAAAATTTTTAAGAATAGCTTGAGCTTAACGCGCAAATAGTCCCTTATATTTAGTAAACCTCTGAGCTGATGGCTTTATGAACTAGAAATTTGAATGTGCTGAGTTTCATTGTAAGCGGAATTCAGTAATTGCGTGTAAGTGTATTTAAAGATAGGGACTCCTATCGTGGAGAAAAATCCGGATCTGTCTTGTGTTCTTGAAAAGCTAACTCTGATATTATGCAAACCACTCCTTGTTCTGGAAGGTACAAGCTGAAAGAATTGTGCTGGCTCAAGAGCAGTCTTACCCGTAACATTTTTTAAGGACATGATGAGGCCACTTCTCTTCCTTGTACTTTACAGACTAGATAGTCCTAAAAGTTTTGACCGAGAATCTCCATTCGGGATAAATCGATAATCGACGCCACTGCAGCGCAGCATCAGATTCCTTGTGAAGCTGTTCAGAACACTTTATGGAAATCTGATGTCTTTCTCAAGGTGTGAATTGAAAACAGTAGTGCCACTGTCAACAATGGGACGAATGCAGGTTTTGTACACCTTTATGACAAACTTTGGGTCCTTCCTTTTAAGTGCCTTGAAGAGATTGTAGGTACGTGCAGTAGCCTTGTTTGCAATGCTTCGGTAATGAGAAGTGAAGCATAGTTTGTCAGTAATCAGAAAGCCGAGGTCACGTACTTTTTTAACACATTCCAGATTCATTCCTCCCATATGATAGCAAGCTTTGAATGGGCCATTGCCAATAGGCAAAACATGAAATTTTTCTCTTGGAAGAGGAAGCCTACGACTTATGGACCATTCCTCCACTTGACTAATAGCCAGCTGTATTTTTTGACGTCTGCGCTAACAGAACTGTAAATCTTTACATCATCGGCGTACATTTGGCATTCAACTCCTACAGCTAAAACCGAGGATTGAAGATCAAACGCGGTTACAAGAAATAATAATGGCGAAAAATAAAGAAAGTAATAAGGCTTCACCTACCCTAACTTGGAGAGAGCACAGTAGTGGAGTGAAAGCCTGTCTCCGTTAACCTGCCAATCAAACTTGCATGTGGAACTCTGTCAAAATCTTTCTCGATGTTCAAGTAGATTACGTGAACCTGCTTTTTGGGTTGTCTAGTCAGAGTCCAATAATTGAGCACCATACACAGGAACAGCACTTCCGAAATCTATCCTAAGAGCTAGGGATGATACAATGTTCCTCAAGATGCCGAAGAATGTGCTTTTTTAGAAATTTTTAATTATCCTAGCAAAAATAGAGGTAATGCTTATAGGCCGGTAATTTCTTGGGTTGTTGTATGGAGACGTTTTTGGTTATCGATATCCATCTGTACAGGGTCAATATACGCTTTCCTAAACTCTTGGGCTAGATCTCCGGATTTATCCATATCTTTGTAAGCCAGTTCGCCATTTTCGCTAATAAGGACAGGAAGTTTTACAGCACTTTTTAGACGAGAATTTACGAATTCGTAAAGTTTGGAAATATTCTGAGACGTAACAACCTTCTTTTCCAAATAGGAATAATACTTGTACACAACCATGCTTAGGCGATTATTGAAAGCCGTATACTTGTACAGTGGGAGTCCATGTTCTCATGAACCGCACGATTCCAAAATGTAGCTCTCTTTTGAACCACCCTTCTCAAGTAGTTAAGCGAGCCAACCTGATTTTTAGTGATCTTACGAAGAGGCACAAACTTCTCTGTAACATGATAAAGTATGGCAAGAAACATCTCGTAAGTTTTGTCCACAGTGGAAACAGTGGAGAAAGAACCCAACCAATCAATACTGGCTAGGTACTGTTCCATACTCGTGTAATCAGTTGATCGATAATCTCTTCTCCAGGAAGAGGTTTGACGAATTTTTTCAAAATTTAGTTGGAGCGCAATAGTGGCGTGGTTACCTCGACCGATAGTAGGATTGGCCTTAACGTCTTTAACTAGGCCATCTTGATTGCAAATATATAGATCCAGGAAGGAGTGGCCTCTTGTTGGCTGCCGCACCAACTGCCGAAAAGAATGGATGGAAAATAGGTATAGAAATGAACGACAGGTCTACGATAGCTGTGAAGGGATGTTATGTCCCAATGTATATCAGGAAGATTGAAGTCCCCAAGCACAACACACGGATAGTCACATGAACAAAAGTCTCTGATTGCATTTATCAACAGACAAAATACGGTGCAATTAGGTCACGATAGAGCAAAATAAATCTAATAGATTTACTGATAAAGACCAAGTCGCAAACAATAATTTCGTAACCATCTTCAGCACTTTTTTGGAAGACTGTGTTTACGGAGAATGCGCTCTTGTTCAGTAAAATAACCCCTTTATAACAAAAGAACCGGAGACGAGGAGCACCCTTCACAGCGTTTTGTTGGAATCTTCTGGCCGGACAAACGACTCTTTTGGGACTGGTTTTTGGTTTACCGCCGAAGGCATGCTATGAGACGATGTACAGTTAGAAGATAATCATGCGATACATTCGATCCACGGCTGAATGTCGAGCTCCCGGAAAGCTGAATTCTGTACGTACTCTTTTAGCTGGAAGCGAAGTGGGACGAGGGGAGCAGATCACATCGTCAATCGAATTCAAGCGAGAAAATATTTATTTACTTATTTTCTACGTCGTTATTGGCGCACTAATACTACACTTAAACTAAATGGGAACTAAAACTAAATGGGAGTCAGAATCTAGAATAGCAGACAACTGCAATAGAAAATAAAGCATAGAAAAACAGAATTGGACAGTAAACTGTCGCAGAACTAGGAACCAGCAGGGAATGAGAATCATTTACAACCGACTGCCCAAAGAGCAGTTTTTTTTTATCAGCAAAGACACCACTCTCCTGACAAATTCCATATCGTTAGAGGTTGGTATGTTTCAAAGATCGAATAATTCAAGAATGTTTGCAAAGAAGAAATATCAACAAAAAAATACAAGTATTAGGTGACTGCTAGAAAATAAAACAAAAAATTAGATATTTCCACTAGAACCAACATGGTGTTTGATGATTAAAGCGAGGACCAGCAAATATCCACGGCCGAATCCCCTGTTCTACATGTTCAAATCCATAGCTTCCTGGGCACGCATCACCAGGCAGGCGGGTCAAATCTTTCAGGAATATCATTATACTGGTACGCACTGCGGCGGTCTAGGAAGCACACAATCTGCGCGGGGAAATTAGGTCAACAACGATGCTGGTTGAGAGAAAATAGAATACTAAAAGTGAAACCAAGGATTGTAATACGGACGAAAACTGCGGCAACAAGAAAAGGAGTACTCGATATGAAATAAAGGAAAGCAATATTTAAATAGGAAAGGTTGCAGCTTATTAGTCATTAATCAAAAACCGACACGAACCCGTTTGATAGAACCCAGTGGGAGAGTAAGAGATATTTCCTGAACAGAGACCCACTAACACAAGCGACAACTCTTATGTGATTAACAGTAAGTTCCAGTGCACTCAAGAGCCACTGAGCATAAGTTTCAAAACCAATGATTTAGCGGCTGGTGAACGTGTGGCCGAAAACACAAGGTTGAAAGCAAATGCCGTTCGGTCGGGCAAAGAGCACGAACAAGTTCAATCAGCGGTGCTTGTCGACGGGGTACCTGGTAGGAGCTAAAAAAAAACATAATAACACAAGTTGGCATTGTACAGTGTTCGTACAAATATCCTGATCGGATATCACTATAAAGCAACTCATCCAAGCTAACTGATAGTAATTTCATCTTAAAAGCTAAAATGGTTTTAACCTGAAAAACTTTGCGGAAAGAAGGCAAAATCAATGAAATACGGCGTTACGGCTTCCTGTGTGCCTCAATCTTCTAATATTATTGAGCTGAACTGCAAACCTACCTAATCTTAACTGGCCTAAGTCTCTAATACTTACTAGCTGACAACCTACTAAGTTTCCCTAGCAAAACTCGAAAACAGAAATCCAAATCAGAGATTATTCGTATGCTCTTCAAATAAAGCAATCATTTTTGAAAGCCAATTTTAGTTCGGCATAGAATTGTCTCCAGAACTCCTAAATTCTCTTTACCATAACATACGGGTAAACGCTTTTTGAACCCTTTCTATCCAATTAACGTCCCTTATTATCTTGGAGGTTCATAACTGCGAGCAATACTCAAGAAGCGGCAACACATACGCTTTCTGCAGGCCTATAGGTGTTGCCGCATCGGTGCTTTCTACATTTCGTAAAATTATAAATAAAGATGCAAACGTTTTTTTAACTGCCTGTTCTATGTGTTCTGAGAAGTTGAGCTTCCCCTCGCATTTAATCCTGATATACATATAAGAACAAAAACCGATATTTAGCGAAAAATAAACAGCGCCTGAAAAAAAAATCGCTTTAAGGGTTATTGAGACAGGATTACGGAAGTGAAATGGTCAAACACCGTGAACCAATCAATGTTCGTTGCGTCAAGCCCATGCCTCTTGTCAAGCCAACCAAAATCTGCGTTGATAAAATCCAGAGCTGGCAGGGTTGCGGAGTGTCATAAATTCGCCTGTAAACTGAACCACACAGTCGCGTGGTTGGAGTTACCAAGAAGAGGTAGTACAGAGACGTTGCAGACGTTGGGAACAGTAGACAATATGAGATCCAGTGTGTATTCGCCTCGTGTAGGGTCATTGACAAGTTGGCTGAAACCACATTGATTAAATAGGTCTAAAAAGTTTGCAGAACCTGGATCGAGCGGATGACTTGCCACCGAATCAACATTTAAAATGAAATTTCTTACAATTGCTGTATTAGGACGTTCAGCAGGTAGATTTCGTAGCAGCTCAATAAGAGTGTCGTCATCAGGTTTGAACGAATTGGGCGGACGATGAAGGTAACTACACGATAAATGACAATGTGACAATTGTTACTCAGGAGAGTAATCGAGTCACAAAACATCTGCCACAGTACGTCTGGAATGCTAAACCATTTCAACAACAACATTACATTCAGCTAATCAACACACCCCACCACCTTTCCGTCCACTTTGGTCAAGTCGAAACAACACAAAAGGTAAGATCTCTACAATTTCAGAGTCCCGAATTTTCTCACTCAACCAGGATTTGGTAATGAAAAGTGAGTCGGGATTATTAAGATGGATGAACGAGAGTATGCAATCAAATTTGTTCACTAAACATCGGGCATTAAATAGAATGCAGTTCAAAAAGTAATTTCCATGCGGTTCCCGACATACGAGGCGGAATCTCAGCCGCCTGAACAAGTTATACCCTATACACAACCCACTACATGACTTGCTTGCCATTGTTACGCTCTCGTGCTGCTTAACGCAGTTCGAAGTGCCGTTGTCGCTTCTCTGCCGTGTTGCTTTTACGAATAAAAACATTCGAGAAAGCGGCATCACGAAGTAGGCGACAGTTGGCAAGGGCTCTGCGCCAGTGGATAGTGGAAAATTCACGAGGTATTTTGTGCTTGAGAGCGACAAGCAGTTGCTCAACAGCAGGATCTTTATTAATGCCGATTCTGGTGACGATTCGCCGAATTGAAGAATGGTTAGCCCCCGCCACTAGGGTTTGTCGCAAAGTTGATTCAGAAAGCCGAGACTTTGATGCAAGTAGCCGGTAGCAGTAAACTGGACGGTCGATCGATATCGAATCGCGTTCAAAAGTAGTGAATAGCAGGGCCAAAGACAGTCCGAAAGCGTAAGTAATATCCAGTGAACTGAGATTCAACAGCGAGACGCCGAATATTGAGTACCGAATATAGGAGGCTTAGGCGATAATAACAGTAGATCGATGAAATCGGTACGGAGCGCCTCACACCCGACCGCGTGCCGTGGACGACAAGCTTTCTTTGGCGCTTGGCGAATGATACTGGAATATGCTACCCCTATCATCCAAAATATACAATAGAGGTCACGCGGAGCGAGGTTTTTGACTCGAGTGTGCATGAGCTGCGCGCTTTATGATTTTTGCCTCCCGCCTCTAGCTGCTTGCCGCAAAAGTGTGCGGAGGCTTTTGCGGTATGTTGGAATTGTTTGGCAATACTCGGAAACCCTTCCCTTGTGAAATTTAAATTACTTTCCCGCGCGTAGCGATTTGAATCCATGTCGACGGCATACCAGAGCCTAACGTCAGAATCTGGGTAGATGGTAACTCTATAGCATATGAGTAGCGTTAAACGTGAAACAAGCGACGACAACACACTTATGACAAATCACTAAATTATTGTATTCTTTTCTGTGTTCTAGTATTGAGATCTGAACTAGACAAGGGTGTTGTGAATACCCAACTAGGGTCTAACCAGGATACTATCTCAACGGTAGGTCGGAATGGCGCAAGTGTTGTATATGGGCAGAACCGCCTCTCTCTGGGTAGTAACAAACTGCAGGTATCTCGACCCCAATACAACTCTGCGCAGAGTTAGGGGCGACGGAAGTCGCGGGTTGGCGCCCTGTTGATTCACGTGCTCCAAGCTGACGGGCGCGCGCGGGATGAGGGCTCGTATCGCGGCTGAGCGCAGAGTTCAGGTGGCGTAGTAGGGAAGGGAACGGGCTCGTAAACGCGGGGTCGGTTGTTTGGATCCTGCAGACTGCGTTTGTTTTGCACTTTTGCAAAATCCATGTTCATCATATAGGTAATCCACCTAGGGGTATTATAGTGTGTTATAGAGCACGTTTACATATAACATATGCTCCAAACTACAGATTAGCTAAAACGTTCACTTCTGTGTGTCACTTATTTTAAGCCTATTTTGTGTGAAGCTATAGTTATGTAACGATAGATATTTGGTGGCACTAGTAAAAAGTTCCGACTCCACCAACAAGGCTTCGGTCAAAAAAAAATTCTCGCTGAAACTTTGTCTAGGGGGATTATTTGGGGTGCTGATCACGAATCTGACATCCGTTTTTCACGATGCAGTCGGAGACCACCCATACCGTTAACAAGGGTGGTCCAGGCAGGGTCACCGATTTCGCTGAAACTTCGTCTAGGGGGGGGGGGTTATTTGGGGTGCTGATCACGAATCTGACATTCGTTTTTCACGATTCGGCTGAATAATATAGATACAGGAAGGCACAGGATTACATTCTTAAAGTTTCTGCCGATGACGGCAGGTAGAGACAGAATCGTGAAAAACGGATGTTAGATTCGTGATCAGCAAACCAAATAACCCCCTAGACAAAGTTTCAGCGAAATCGGTGACCCTGCCTGGACCAGCCTTGTTAACTGTATGGGTGGTATGTTATATGTAAACATGCTCTATAACACACTATAGTACCCCTAGGTGGATTACTTATATGATAAACATGGATTTTGCAAAAGTGCAAAACAAACGCAGTCTGCAGGATCCAAACCCCCGACCCCGCGTTTACGAGCCCGAGCTCTTCCCTATTACGCCACCTGAGCACTGCGCTTAGCCGCGATAGAGTCCTCATCTCGCGCTCGCCCGTCAGCTGTGGAGCACGTGAATCAACAGGGCGCCAACCCGCGACTTCCGTCGCCCCTAACTCTGCGCAGTGTTGTATTGGGGTCGAGATACCTGCAGTTTGTTACTACCCAGAGAGAGGCGGTTCTGCCCATATACAACACTTGCGCCGTTCCGACCTACCGTTGAGATAGTATCCTGGTAAATCTATGAATGTACAGGGTGCGTAAAAAGTATTGACGCACTAATCGAAAACGGTTGAAATAACAACACAGTATAAAATTTAACATAGTTTATATACAAAATGTCAACAATGATCTTGCGAACAGAATAGCATCACTTGTTTTTTATATGGGCGTCTTTGCTGCGAATGCAGGGGCGAAGACGACGAGGAAAGGCATCGACGGTGCGCCGCAAGTAGACCACGTGGATTTCGTTCCATGCTTTGACCAGATCATCCTTCACTGGCTTCATACTTTTGTGGGAAGTAGCGAAAGCCTTGTTCTCCAAAACTTCTCATATGGAGTAGTTCAGCGGATTCAAATCCGGTCTATAACTTGTGCTTTTTATCTTGATGAGGCTGCGGTCGCAATTAGACCGACTCAAGGTGATGGACCAAAAGGTAATTCTCTTGAGTAGAGAATGCGATCGGTGTTGTGATCGACTTGCGGCTCAGGTGATGTACACGAGACACTTTCGATTCCCTTTAGTCTAGGGAACGCGATCTGCAGTAGATCGACTTGCGGCTCTAGGCGATGTACGCGGAGACTTAAAATATGGTTTATTAGGCCGATGCACTAAAATGTGATGAATGCTAGGATAGATGGGTCTGATTTGACAAGGAAAATCGAGGTTCAGTGGATTAGGAAGCAGAGAGACGAGTTGAACACCATTTCATACCAGTTCTACGGATAGCGGAAGCGGTAGAGATAACGAGATGTTAGAGGAGTAACGCGATTCTACTTCTGTACACAATTCAGAATGGCTCAGTGGTTAATCGTTCATACATAATGAGCAAGAAAGGGAGATAGGACTATTCGCCACATGCGCACAGGACAAGTCTCGCTTACGCCGCCTTCGCAGGCCATGGTGACCTGTTCCCTCACGTACAATGGACGGCTGGAGCCTCTTCTGGCAGAGACATGACATGGTCGTCGTCGACCATGCGTTTATTGTTTGTCGTTATAAGCTAATTCGATGTAATTGGCACAATTCAGACTCCAGTATTCTTTATCAGCGGGCTTTCGCTGCTTAACAGCTTCCTCAGGCCTTTAATAACACTACACATAGTAATACCGTCATCAAACTATACAATAATAATAATGGTAAAACACTAACCAAGTAGGCCTTGCTAACAGAGCCTCACCACAACGATGCTCCTTACAAATAAAGTTACTGTAAACAACGTTGCCACTGATCTTCTTAATCACTACATGATAAGCCTCAGCGCCTCGGTCTGCTCATCCCTATTGATGATTTCGGGATTAGCCTCTTTATTGCAAGGGCTTCGAGCCGCTTCCTTTCTAGCGGGGTTATCAGTGAGCGCTATCTGTAATAGGTCAACTTTGATTGCAGGAGGGGCTTCATAAATGTGGTGGAGGGTGCGGTGCCGCGAAAAGCTGTTCGTCGGGTAAGAAGCGGAGTTTCGCAACGCTCGCACAAGCTCGTCCAGGCGTCTGTAAAGCGGCCGCATCGTTTCTTCTATACAGTTCTGACCACGGCCTTCGCATGTGACCTGATACAGAGTGCCACGTAGTTGACAGATTTTATTGGTGGTACAATACGGGCAGTTGTTTCGGCCACATTTCTCTTCATAGAAACATTTCATTTTTCACATTTCTCATTTCCTAGTTGTGGTGAGGCACTGTTAGCGAGGTTTTCTTGGTTGTTGTTTTACCATTATTACTATTGCACAGTTTGATGATGGTATCACTATGTGTAATGTTATTAAAGGCCTGAGGAAGCTGTTAAGCAGCGAAAGCTCGCCGATAAAGAATACTGGAGTCTCAATTGTGCCAATTACATCGAATTACATATGAGGCTCAGGGATAGCTCCATTCTACAGTTTCTCAGAATCCAGCAAGAACAACATGGAATCAGCCGGACTACATTTGCTATCCATATTAAGTACATTTCATTTCACCAAGCATGCGTAGTGTATGACGAATCTATTGCATTTTTACTTCAGTGAAGGGTTAGAAGGGTGTTACCAAAATTCATCCTGAACTCTCTGTCGAACATACCTTTTACCCATAACAGAGATGTCTCCACCCTCCTGTCCTCTCTGAGACATACGCTGTTAAACGCCTGCATTGCAGAACGTCGTCAGCGAAGAGGTCAATGCATTCGCGGCATAACTACAACTAAAGGAGCTCTCCAAAGTCTAATTAATCCAATTGTATGGCGAACGATCTCTGACAAAAATCAAACTCTATGCTCAGGAATAGGAGACCACGAGCGAAGAAAGCTACAAGGGAAACTCGCATATTTATGTTCCCGTGCGACGTCTCAAAATCAGCACTTTATCAAGCCAAATGCGACACCACCAAAGCGTTGCACAATTATTGGTACGGATAAAGTTGACGAGGAAATGACAGCTACACTCAATTTGGGACCATCATTTGCTGTTGCCACTGCTGTGAATCAAGAGGTTATGGTTTTAGTAATGTGCGGCTTCTACAAGTTTGCACATCAAATTCGTTGGCGAGAAAATTCGCATTCAACTGTTTTGGATAGAATGCCATCTTCCATCGCGTCGATACCGTTTCCGCAAACGTCGGTGTTAGCGCCGAAACCAGCACCCACACTGGAGCCTGCGCTGACGACACTTCAACTGAATCTGATGAGATCATACTCCAGTCAAACCTCGTCAAAATTTGGATAGAATCTAACTGAAACTGAAAGGCGCGGCTTCAAAAAGCTGCTTGTGTTACGAAAGGAGCTTCGATTCAGTGTTAGCGACAAAGGTGGCGACTTCGTTGTGATGACACAAACGATGCACGTCGATGTCTTTCCGGTGAAGCAACTTATGGAGGATCCTCTTCGCGTGATTTTGAAAAAAATATGCAAAAAACTGAGGAACACTGCGGAACACCATTAAACGAACGCTGGGCAGCGTAATAAACACGAAAACAGTTAAACGTTTCAGTCTGGCATGTCCGGTTGTACCAATGTACTACGCGCTGGTCAAAACACACAAAATACCAGAAGGACTTGATCTGCCTCACGTTACTTTGGAAGCAATCAGAACACGACCAATCATTTCCTTGTGTGAAGTACCATCAGACAGGATTAGCTGGATTCTCGTGAAGCTGCTTTCACCGCTGCTACATCATGTAGCTGCACACATAGTCAATGTGGAAGAGTTTATTACAGCCCTAAAAAGGTGCGAGATTCCGAGTGATGCATGCTACGCAAGGTTCGATACCGTTTCTTTGTACACCAATGTTAACAACACTGAGGCCATTAATGCTGTGTTAGAACTTCTTCGTCGACATCATGAAGAAATTCACACTTTCGGAATGACTGAGGAAGACATACAGGCTTTGCTTGAGACCATTTTGGAGGGCATTTCGACGGTGTATTCTATGCACAGAAACGCGGTCATGCTATGGGCTTGAAGATTGCTCCATTGTTAGCTATCATCTATTTGGACCGTATCGAGAGAAGGTCACTGACGCTAGGAATTGTATACTACAAGCGTTACATAGACGATGTTTTCGTTATTGGCTCCACCGCTCTTGACCTGGATACGACACTTGATAATCTCAACTCTTGCGACCCTAATATCCAGCTCACGGTAGAGTCTCCCGATGAAAATGGATTCCTCCCGTTCCTTAATACCAAGGTTCGCATATGTCATGGCCGCAATGAATTCGTTTGGTACAAGAAACCTGCTTCTCAGAGTGTTTTACTCCACTCCCGAAGTGCACATCCCTTGTACATGAAAGTGAATGTGATAATAAACCTTATCACCACGAAGGATAAAACATATACTAAAGAATCTATGGAAGCAAAGGCGAACAGTTTGATAATACTGGAAGAAAATGGCTACACCTCAGCAGAAGCCAGGTCCTGGCGACCACAGTTCATCCCGGGGGGCGTACCGTTGTTCCTACCGTATGTTAACGAGCGGATTGCCAGGGACGTCAACCGAGTTATGAAAGCGTCAGGACTTCCAGTTAAACTCGTTTTTCGACCACCGCCAAATCTGAAGAGCCTGCTTACTGCAACAAGAATCTATGAAGAGAAATGTGGCCGAAACAACTGACCGTATTGTACGACCAATAAAATCTGTCAACTGCGTGGTACTGTGTATCAGGTCACGTGCGAAGGCTGTGGTCAGAACTATATAGGGAAACGATGCGGCCGCTTTACAGACGCCTGGACGAGCATGTGCGAGCGTTGCGAAACCCCGCTTCTTACCCTACGAACAGCTTTTCGCGGCACCGCACCCTCCACCACATTTATGAAGCCTCTCCTGCAATCAAATACAAAAGATAGAAAAATATAGAAGTTCGAAGACGGAAAGGAATGTATAAAGTGCTAATTTTTCAAATTATAAAATAAATATTACTCAATATAGAAAATAAATAAAAAGTTTCGTTTCGCCACTGTCTTCAGACGAACCTTTGTGTAATGCTCCTCCCGTGGCTCTTCAGTGAAGAAGAGGAGCATATTCTAAGATATCTTTAAAGACTGTTTGTGTATAAATAGAGATAGGAGAATGATAAGGAAGAGATAAAGATGTAGAAAAAAAGAGAAAGAATGAATACAATCGGATAAAGAATTAGACACTACATGAGAAAATTGAATTCAAAAATGAAGACAAAGGAACATTTGAAAAAAAATGTAAGTTAAACAAAAAGATATTATTCAAAGAAGTAGTAAATTATAAAATAAATATTACTCAAAATAGAAAATAAATAAAAAGTTTCGT